>JANUWF010001316.1:2130000-2736349 GCA_026120185.1 Voacanga thouarsii | reverse complement strand
GATATATTGAATACGGTGGATCGTACAATCGGATCGGTTCGAGATGATCTATTAGCGAAGCTGTTGCAATACGGAAGGACCAGGAATATCTGCGTCGTCATTGTCATCCCCCCATCCTCGTCTGGTGACTCATCCGCGGTGGGCCCATCAACGTCTGACGTAGGTCCTAACCCGTCCACAACCGCTTCCGGAGCACCGACCCAACTAGGCTCTCGAGCTACCCAATCATCAACTGGGGTTATATCTAATGGAACACCAATTTCAGCCGTTGAAAATAATTGCTGGCCCGTCTGTGCTTGGAGAGATTGAATGTGGTCATGAGGTTGAGGCATGGCAAATTCAGTAGAAGCTGAAAAGTATTGATTGCTAGGTCCAACCTCTGGTGTTGGAAAGTTTAAATCGAAGTTAGATACATTGACAGGAAGAGTTAAGTTAAGTAATGCAGTGAACGATCCAGTGACAGGAGGTGGGATGTTGTGCTCTGAAATATCTATAGCTATTGCATTCGGAATATGGACGATCTCATGGTGAACATGCAGATCAATTGGTTGTCCCCTCACGGTAAATGCATAATACCACAAATTTTCCATATCATCGTCATCCATTATAGCAGCGGTTGTAGACCTCGTCCCAGTAGCAGTAAAGTGTCCTCCCTCATTGTGATTTGTAACTTCACAGTAGACGTGTCCAGACCTTGAATGGCACATATTTTGTTGACTAGACCACCAAAACTAACCCGATTTCTAACAATTAATGCCTTGCGATATGGACCATTAAAAAAATGGCCATGTGCCGTGCGCATAATTTCACAATCCCAATATTACCGTAGTCTTACAGGTTCTTCTAATGACATTGCGTCTAGATCTATTGAGCAGAAATTTTCTATTCAAAAATTAAAATATGTCACGATCTCGAAGTATTATATGAACCGGGAATATCTAATTAATCAGCACAAACATGGCATTAAATATTAAATATTTCAATAAATAGACAAATAAATAGATGATAATTAAACAAATACATAACACAATAAATAATTAATTACTTTGCGAAGACAATAATAATGGTATTAAATAATAATAAACGATAAATAGACAAATAAACGAGATAAAAATTAAAGTATGTCGTAATAATAATAAAAATAAATGAATACATAAATAAACAGATAATTAAATAACTATTTAGGTAATTAAATATTTAAATAAATAGACAAATAAATAAATAAATAAATGATAATTAAGTAAATAAATAACACAATAAATAATAATGAACTATGCACTAATGATTAAACTAATAAATTACACTCACGGTAGATAAATGAATACATAAATAAACAGATAATTAAATAACTATTTAGGTAATTAAATATTTAAATAAATTGAAAAATAAATAAACAAATAAATAAATGATAATTAAGTAAATAAATAACACAACAAATAGTAATGAACTACTAATAATTAAACTAATAAATTGCACTCACGGTAAATAAATAAATACATAAATAAACGAGATAATTAAATAACTATTTAGGTAATTAAATATTTAAATAAATAGACTAAATAAATAAATAATCAAATAAATAAATGATAATTAAGTAAATAAATAACACAATAAATAGTAATGAACTATGCACTAATAATTAAACTAATAAATTACACTCACGGTAAATAAATGAATACATAAATAAACGAGATAATTAAATAACTATTTAGGTAATTAAATATTTAAATAAATTGACAAATAAATAAATAAATAAATAAATGATAATTAAGTAAATAAATAACACAACAAATAGTAATGAACTACTAATAATTAAACTAATAAATTGCACTCACGGTAAATAAATAAATACATAAATAAATAGATAATTAAATAACTATTTAGGTAATTAAATATTTAAATAAATAGATAAATAAATAATCCAAACACATAAAAAATTCATATGAGAATATATTTAACCATGAAATAAAATGTAATATGCATCCTAACCCCTTTACTCTAAGGTTGGTTTCGACTGGGGTTTCACATATTGTCTTATTAAAGTAATTAATTAATTATTTGTTTAATTATTATCTATTTATTTGATTATTTATTTACATAAATAGTTATTTAATTACCTAAATAGTTATTTAATTATTATTTATTACTTACTATTATAATAAATTTAAATATTTACTAATAACATATTTATTGGTTGATTTTGTTAAAACTATTATTTATTATTAACATTATATATTATTGCTATCGGGCCTGTTGGAAAGAATATATAAATAATTCACATATATAGTCCATAAATGTTAAAATTACAAATATATATATATATATATATGTAATTTGAACAATTACATATAGTCCCTAATTATTATATTATAGTCACAATTATTATATTTAGGTCATTATTAATTTATTTAGTTAGTACATAATATTATTTATGATATTTAATAACAAATATTTATTGTCTTATTAAAGCAATTAATTATTTATTTGCATGATTATCATTTATTTATTTATTTATTTATTCGTCTATTTATTTAAATATTTAATTACCTAAATAGTTATTTATTTATTTATTTTTGTATTATTATGGCATTGTTAGTTAATTTTGTTTTGATGATTTATTTATTCATAAATTTATTAGTTTAATTATTAGTGCATAGTTCATTACTATTATGTTTAATTAATATAATATAATTATTATACTATTCTTTTCAAAATTTATTTATTTATTTATTTAAATTAAAATTATTATTTAGTATTTAGAATTAGTATTTATTATTAGTAAAGTTATTATATTTAGGTCATTATTAATTTATTTAGTTAGTACATAATATTAATTATGATATTTAATAACAATTATTTACTGTCTTATTAAAGCAATTAATTATTTATTTGCACGATTATCATTTATTTATTTGATTATTTATTTAAATATTTAATTACCTAAATAGTTATTTATTTATGTATTCTTGTATTATTATGGCATTGTTAGTTAATTTTGTTTTGATGATTTATTTATTCATAAATTTATTAGTTTAATTATTAGTGTATAGTTCATTACTATTATGTTTAATTAATATAATATAATTATTATACTATTCTTTTCAAAATTTATTTATTTATTTAAATTAAAATTATTGTTTAGTATTTAGAATTAGTATTTATTATTATTAAAGTTATTATATTTAGGTCATTATTAATTTATTTAGTTAGTACATAATATTAATTATGATATTTAATAACAATTATTTATTGTCTTATTAAAGCAATTAATTATTTATTTGCATGATTATCATTTATTTATTTGATTATTTATTTATTTAAATATTTAATTACCTAAATAGTTATTTATATATGTATTCTTGTATTATTATGGCATTGTTAGTTAATTTTGTTTTGATGATTTATTTATTCATAAATTTATTAGTTTAATTATTAGTGCATAGTTGATTACTATTATATTTAATTAATATAATATAATTATTATACTATTCTTTTCAAAAAATATATATATTTATTTAAATTAAAATTATTATTTAGTATTTAGAATTAGTATTTATTAGTATTATTATTAATATTTAAATTTAAATTATTATTTAGTATTTATAATTAGTATGTATTATTATTAAAGTTATTATATTTAGGTCATTATTAATTTATTTAGTTAGTACATAATATTAATTATGATATTTAATAACAAATATTTATTGTCTTATTAAAGCAATTAATTATTTATTTACATGATTATCATTTATTTATTTGATTATTTATTTATTGGTCTATTTATTTAAATATTTAATTACTTAAATAGTTTTTTAGTTATCTATTTATTTAGGGATACTTTAATTTTTGAATAGTTATTTATTTGATTGTGACATATTTTAATTTTTTAATAGAAAATTCCTGCTCAATAGATCTAGACGTAATGTCATTAAAAGAACCTGTAAGACTACGGTTATATTGGGATTGTGAAATTATGCGCACGACATATGGCCATTTTTTTAATGGTCCTTATCACAAGGCATTAATTGTTAGAAATCGGGTTAGTTTTGGCGGGCTAATCAACAAAATATGTATCATTTGAGGTCTGGACACGTCTACTGTGAAGTTACAAATCACAATGAGGGAGGACACTGTTACTGGTATTGGGACAAGGTCTACAACCGCTGCTATAACGGATGACGATGATATGAAAAATTTGTGGTATTATGCATCTACCGTGAGGGGACAACCAATTGATCTGCATGTTCACCATGAGATCGTCCATATTTCGAATGTAACAGCTACAGATATTTCAGAGCACAACATCCCAACTCCTGTCACTGAATCGTTCACTGCATTACTTAACTCAACTGTTCCTGTCAACATGCCTAACTTCGACTTAAATTTTCCAACCCTTGTAGCCAATGATCCTCCACATATCAGAAATGATACTTTTCAATCCCTTTTCAATACATCAATTTTGGATGTCCAAGTTATTGGACCTAGCAATCAATATTTTTCAGCTTCTACTGGATTTGCCATGCCTCAACCTCATGACCATATTCAATCCCTCCAAGCACAGACAAGCTAGCAAATATTTTCAATGGCTGAGTGTTCTATTAGATATAACCCTAGTTGATGATTGGGTAGCTCGAGAGCGTAATTGGGTCGGTGCTCCAAAAGCGGCTGTGGACGGGTTAGGACCTACGTCAGACGTTGATGAGCCTACCGCGGATGAGTCACCAGATAAGGATGGGGGGGATGGTAATGACGACGCAGATATTCCTGATCCTTCTATATTACAATAGCTTGCTAATAGATCATCTGAACCGATCCGCTTGTACGATCCACCGTATTCAATATATCTTGACCGGTTAGATACTTCGCAAGAGCTAGAAAACGAGACTGGTGGATTAGTGCCGAGTACGGGGATGGATTTATGGTCGGAATCCAATAATGACTTAAGGGTTGGTATGTGGTTCAGGGATAAGAATGAGTTGCTTTGGGCTGTTCGATCGTGGTCTGTTAGAATGGGTTGTGAGTTTACTGTAATAGAAAGCAATAGTTCATATTGGGTTGCCGAGTGTAAAAATTCAACTCCAGAGCATCCATGTTATTGGCGTATCCGTGCACGGAAAAAGAAAGGTTCTGGCTTGTGGCAAATTAGTCGATGGCATGGTGATTACATTTGTCTGGTTTGAATAGTCGACGGGAACCACCGAAACATGAGTGCGAAATTCATGGCGAGGCACATCTTGCATTTGATTCATGATAATCCAGAGATTAAAGTCAGTGAAATAAATAGTCATATTCATAACACATTGCACTTCACCTCGTCATACAGGAAAGGATGGAACGCACACAGGAATGCTATTGAGGATATCTATGGGGACTGGCCATCTTCATTCGCACAGCTACCATGATACATGCAAGCCTTACAAGATGTGAATCCTGGTACCATCGTGGCGTGGCACTTCTTGCCTATGGATAGTAATAGGGCCAAGACTTTTGGATATGTTTTTTGGGCGTTCGGACCCTGTATTGATGCATTTACTCACATGAAACTGGTGGTCAGCGTTGACGAGACAATTTTGAGGGGTATATACAAGGGAAAACTTTTAACAACGGTGGGTCAAGATGCCAATAACCATATATTGCCTCTTGCATTTGCAGTCGTTGACGAAGAAACTAATGACAGTTGGGGGTGGTTTTTGACCTTGTTAAGAGAACATGTGTTAAAGGATCGAAAAGTTTGTTTAATATCTGACAGACACATCGGGATTGTGAATGCAGTTCACCGACTACCCCTTTGGCAAGAGCCGATGGCTGTACATAGATTTTGTCTTAGGCATATTCGGAGTAACTTCAATTCAAATTTCAAAATGCATAAGTTAAAGAAGTTGATGTACGCAGCCGAGGATCAAAACAAAAGGCGAAAATTTTTGAGGATTATGGAAGAAATTAATTTGCTAAACCCCCAAGCAAAGGCATGGTTGGATTTGATTCTGAAAAAGCAATGGACATTTGCTTATGACGGTGGGCATCGGTGTGGTAACATGACAACTAATCTGACAGAATCTTTCAACAGTGTCGTAAAGGGCATACGTGCACTACCCATCAAAGTAATTGTTGAGTCTTCCTTAAAAAAACAGTCAAGTATTTCAATGACCATAGACAGAAGGCTAATTATGGGCGATATCACTTTCCTTCTAAGATATGGGCCAAATTTGTGAAGAATGAGTCGAAAGGAAGAACACACCGTATACTGGCTTTTAACCGAGATCGTGGGATTTTTAATATTGTGTCACCGCATTGTGAGCACGGAAAGGGAAATAACTCGTACGAGGTTGATATTGGGGCCATGAAGTGCAGTTGTTGCAAATGAAAATTTTATGGAATACCTTGTTCGCACGCGTTTGCAGCATGTCAGCAATTGGGGTTGAATCTTGGAGACTTAGTTTCATCAGAAAATACGACACTATCATATAGGATAATTTATACAGCACAGTTCAGGCCCATTCCACACGAGGATTATTGGCGTAATCCTGGCTTTAGCGTGGCCCTTTTGCTCACCATTTCAAGAATTGTCAAAGGGGTAGATTGCGGATGTCACGTATTCGGAATGAGATGGATGAACGTAATCCTGATTCACCACCTCGTTGCGGCGCTTGTCATCGCAACGGACACAAGAGGAGAAATTGCACTCACGGCACTGTACAATGAATGCGACATCTGTTTAAGTTTTATATTTAGATAACTAAATTGGTTTAGATACATTGCTTATTTATAAACTTAATTTTTAATATTTGTTATATAGCTTTTATTAAATTATTTACCTTTACTTTTGTGTTTATTTTTTTGTACTTAATTTGATGTTTGCTATACATCTTACTTTTGTGTTTATTTTTAATTTTTCTAAATCGGTTTTATTAATTAGGATAGAATGTATGAGCCTACTTCACACGGAGTGGATCTGGGTCCAATTATATTGGACGTGTTGAGATTTCAACACAAACACAGATCGTCACATATTTGGGCAGGATAGTTATACAGCGACGTTTTAAATGCAAAGCGAAATGATAGCATGTTTTGGGAGGCTCAACCGTTCGATCATCGTATTGAGCAGCTCATGGATATTGCCGGTTTTGGTGGATTACATCGTTTATGTTACATGCAGATCGACCATCCACTGATAACAGCATTAGTGGAAAGATGGCGTCAGGAGACGCATACGTTTCACTTTGCAGTTGGAGAGACTACTATCACCCTACAGGACATAGAGGTTCTTTTTGGATTACATGTAGACGGTGATGCTATCTGTACCAGTCGTTTCGTACATTCATTTGTAGAGTTGATTGACATGTGCGACGAGCTTTTGGGATTTCGACCTACTCTGACGGAGCTTAACGGATATAGATTGAAGATTATTTCGCTCGAGAGAGCAGTGAGCCAGCCACTACCTGCAGATGCGACGCCGGAGATGATAGTGCAGCATACACGGTGTCGTATTATGCAGCTTATCGGAGGCTTTCTATTCTCAGACAAGTTCGGCAACAGAGTACATCTGCGCTTTCTTAAACACATTCGTGATTTAGAGGTATCTGGCACCCTTAGTTGGGGAAGTGCAGCGTTAGCTCATCTGTATCGTTGTCTGTGCATTGCTACGTCCTACAGAGCACACACTATCAGTGGCCCATTATTGTTGGTTCAGGTATGAAACGTACATTTTTAAAAAATCTAATTAGTATTATTAATTAATAATAAATATAGTATTTTTTTAAGAATTGGTTATTTATGTTGAAATAGTTGTGGGCTTGGGAGCGTATCCCTACTATCAAACCGAGCAGAGTTCGTCCGGTTGAGGATGTTGATCCTCATGCCCCGAGAGGATTAGCATGGGAGGGACCATTAGAGCTTGTACGTACCCCGACACATGTGCTTCTTACCTATAGGGATCAGTTAGATAGAATGCAACATGATCATGTAAGTCTCACTTCAACCAATTTGCTTTCAATTCTAATTTTAAATTTGTTATTTATTATTGATATTGACAATTTACCTTTATACAGTTTATCTGGTAGCCTTATGATGAGCATATGTTGGCTACCTTACCCCCGTATTGCACTCATGGACGACACATTTAAAATTTTATAATTTTTTAATGAATACTTAAATATTATAAATTAAAAATATGAATAAAAATTTATTTCAAAATATGTACATGTAAATAAAATTAATTATAATAAATATATATATATTACTTGTAATGATTAAATTTAAATTATTAATTTTTATTTTATATTAATTTCTTTTACAATAGAAAAAAGAAATTGAAAAAAAAAATAAACATATTTTGTTGTAAAAAGTGAGAAAAAAAATTACAAAAAAAAAATCTGCACTTTGCGAGGAGTACAAGTAAAAAAAAAAAATTACAAAAAAAAAAAATCAATGCATGAATCTCGCAAATGTTGTTCTAGTACAGATTGGGAGGTTGTATGAATCTCCCATATGCTTTTTGCGAGGTTGCATGCATCTTGCAAACGACATTTGCAAGGTGCATTAAATGCACCTCAAATTCCGTGAAAATTAATAATAATTCTGTGAAAATTCAACGGATTATATCTCGCATTCACCAAATGCGAGATGCTGGGGAGTCTTGTATTCCGTGAATGCGAGGTATCCCTTCTCTACCCTTCTTACTCTTTTCACCCCTGATTTGGGTTTCGATTTGGTTTTCACACCAAATCGGTCAAAAGCCCCTCTCACATAGATTGCAAAGGCTATAATTCACGTCACACATCGCATTGCTGATCTCAGCTCACGCATTCACTCCTCAGCAATGCATTAGGAATCCGTTGTCGGCATTGGATCTGATCTACGAGAATAGGGGTCCGAAATGCTAGATTTCGGGTCTCCGAACAGAAATGCAATCCAACTCGCCGCCATTTCCCTTGACTCCATTCACACCATTCAATGGCGGCGAATTGTGCGAAGGAGGGTTTGAATTATAGAGGGTTCTGTTCTTGGGGTCGCTGCTCTTCTCTTAAGGAGAAGACATGGACTTGTCCAAAGTCAGAGAGAAGATTCTTTGCTCTGTTCGCTCCGCTCCATCCTTTGGCCTAATAGATTTCAATCTTGTAAAAATAGTTTGTGTAATAAAAATTAAAATAAAATTTATTTAAAAAAATCACATGTATATATACATATAAATTAAAATAAATTTCACTCAAACGAATCAATTATATATAATTAAATAGGTCAAAAAAGAAAAAAAAAATCATTACTTGAAAAATAGGACTTTTAAAATTTTTTTTACGTGCATAGAATCCTTCGGAAAATTTTGTTCATGTCACGAACTATTATATTTCAAATATAAAAATTTCTCTAATATTGATACATATAAAGGCGGTACTCAAACAAGCGCCAAATTGTGCTAGCAATTTTATTTTGCAACTAAGGATTATTGTTACGGAGAACATAAAAACCAAAAATAGGCTACTGTATAGATTTTGAAGGAAAAAGGAAAAATTCCAGTTTTCCTTTTCCTAAAATAATGGCACCTATTTGCGTGGTTTTCTTTTCTATATATACATATCACAACTGAGAACAATTCTCAGTTACTTATAGAAAACCATCCACTGTGCAATTAATTCTTGAAGGTCCATTAGCCCATTAGCTTTTTTTTTTTTTCTTTTCAATAATTATTATGGGCCTTGGATTCTTAATTGCTATTAAACCCATATAGATTTAATAATTGCAATTAAACCCCATCAGTTGTAACTGTTTTATAATTAAACTATAATTATTTATTGTCACAAATTAACCATATAATATTACCAAATAATATTTTGAGTACCATAATTTGATTGTATGTGATCTATTAGGTTTTCTAATCAATTAGTAACAAATATGAATTAATTCTATTACAATAGAATAAATAACAATAGAATTAATAATCCTTTTATAATTAAAATTAAAATTTTAATTATAATTAGGATTAATTTATTAAAATTTTAATTAATAAATTTAAATTTAGCAGATCATGAGCGGTATTTAGTAATTTATCACGACCACACAAAATCTATAAAGTCAAGTGACTTAACATGAACTTTTTAATAGTAAAATATCAGTGTAATAAACTTCTTTCATTATCGTATATCTTATTCGGTTTAGAGTATGACATTAGTGCCAACTCCTACTAGAATATAATCAATTCTAATCCGAATCTATTAGTATTTGATCCAGGAATCCATGACTCAATATATGTATCAATTAGAACTATTTCTAGCACATAATCGCCTTGGCCAATGATTTCTTGAGTAATGATTCCATGTAAGTGGCTGTGAGATATACACCTCTACTATTAGGAGTGATGAATTCTTTATTAACACTCTCAACTACTTTTATTTACTTTACATTGTACCCAATATCCATCCCATAGACAGCCCCTATATGAGGCTTTAAAGATTAGAATCAAAATACAATGCTTCGTAAACAAAGTACCTTAGAGATCTCAAGTCTAAGGATACTTGCACATCTTTTATAATGAGATTCTATCACTGGCACTAAATAATTATGCATGTGATTATCTCATAATTTGGTCATCCAATGAAGTTGTTCACATAACAAGCATCCACGTACTATCTTTGAGTATCACAATATTCACGGATGTGAGAACCACCAGTTAATCAAATCAAGAAATATAATATATGCTAGTCTTTGAGCATTAATAATGTCTTATCTCATTAATAATATGATTAGGGATAATATAGGCATAAGTACTACATAGTGTAGTAGGAATCTCATATTATGATCTCTATTATAGTTTCCTGAATACTATACTATGTGCTTGGGACTTTCTCTAATAGTTTTATATAGATATACACAAAGTGATTGATTAAACAGAAAGATAAAGAATATTTTTTATTAATAAATGTGTAAAATACATCATACAAATGATTAACTCTAGAGCACAACTCTAACAATCTCCCACTTGCATTAGACCCAATTATTCATATATTTAATACCGAATGACTGAACATGATTATCATGTTTCTTTTGGGGTAATTCCTTAGTCAGTGGATCGGTAATGTTCTAATCTTTGGGAACTCTCTCTATCTTTACATCTTTTCTATCAATGATTTTTCTAATAAAATGATAGCATCTAAATACATATTTGGATTTTTTATGAGACAGTGGTTCCTTTACTTGTGCAATGACTCCATTATTATGATATTATAAAGGTATTAGATCAACAATGCTAGGTACCACTCCTAGTTTTGATATTAACTTCTTGATCTAGGCTATCTTTTTTGCTACTTCAAAAGTCTCTATGTACTTAGCTTCAGTGGTTGAATCGGCAGTTGTGTCTTGTTTCAAACTTTTCCAATGAACTATCCTACCGCTAGAAGTGAACACGTATCCAGATTGAGATTTGTAGTCATCTTTATCAGATTGGAAACTGACATCAGTATACTCTTTGACTTGTAAGTCACTTTCTCCTCTATATACGAAGAATACATCCTTAGTCACTCTTAAGTACTTAATGATATTCTTGACAGTCACCCAATAACCTTCTCTAGCTTCTGATCGATATCTACTCGTCAAATTAGGAGCACATGATACATCAGGCCTAATACATATAATAGCATACATGACGGAACCAATAGCTGAAACATATTGATAGGAATCGCCCCAAGTACGAAGGCCACTCAAAAGAAGACAAAGAGAAATCTAAGCTACAGCTCATGGTACCTTGGGTGAGATCCATTTTTAAGAGGTTTCAATAGGAGTTTAAGGCCAACCAAGCCAACAAACCAAGGGCCAAGAGAATGATGAAAGAGTGAATAATGAAAGGAAGGCCAAAAGGAGTACAAAGAATGCAACAATCCTTATGGAGTTTAAGGCCATAACTCATGGCACCTTGGGTGAGATCCATTTTCAAGAGGTTTTAACAGGAGTTTAAGGCCAACCAAGCCAATAAACTAAGGGCCAAGAGAATGATGAAATAGTGGAGAATGAAAGAAAAGCTAAAAGGAGTACAAAGAAGGTAACAATCCTTGTGGAAGGTCAAGCAAACAAATGAATAAGGATTAAAGGGCAAACGACTAAATGAAGGAATGTGACCCAAGGGAGCTTTAAATGGAAACAATCTTGGCTTCAACACTATTTGGAAGATCAAGGGAACGTATGAAAAAGGAATGGAAGAAATGGAGGTCAAATGAGCAGGAATTGGAGTGCCCAGAATTGACCCAGTGCCGGCCTAGATTAACCAACCAGGCGCCGGCTGTGATTTGCAAAATTCCTCAACTTTTTGACGCGCACTGTTCCAACAGAATGGACCCGTCATCGGCCTTACTAGCCCGACCCGATGCCGACTGTGTACTGGAAAAGGCCTCATTTTGATGTTAACTTTTTGTGAATGGGTAATATTCTTCCAAAATGTACCCAGTGCGGTCCCTAGGAGGCCTACCCGACACCAACCTTGTTCTGTAATCCGAACCCCTGACATTTTTCATCAATTTTGAGGTCATTTTGTAATATTTACAAGTAGTTATCACAAGACATCTCTATATATATACTCTTATAATATTATAAGAAGTGAACCTTTGGAGGCTATGAAATTGTAAGAGTTCAAGAATTCTTTGAGAGTTTTGGAGAGGGTGATCCTCTTGGGTGATGTCCATTAAACATCAAGACTAAATCAAAGGATTTAGTCATACATTTGATCTTGTCTCTAAATCTTAAGGGATAAACTCAATTTCATTTCTATTCTTATGTGCTAGATTGCCTAGTGTGTTTGATAAGATTGAGTTAGGTGCCTTAAAATTCCTATCCTTGGTATTCTATCTAATCTTTGATAGATTAGGGTATTACGGTGTTTTTGAAGTAAGCTAGATTTACTTTATCACAAGAGTGTTAATTTCTTTGCATTTTGATGTTCTTGTGTGTGAGTTTGGCAGGTGTCTTGTTTTTGAGTTTACTCCACAAGTTTGGTGCTTTCCAAGATTATATCAAAGTGGTATCAAGGATCATATCACATATGGTATTCTATTCATGTGATCCCTTTCATATTGTGTCTTACGACACATAGATTTTAAAAGACTTATCTCATGTGTCATAGGTAAGAATCCCTTCTCGGATGGCCGATAGGGGCTAAAATCACTATTATTTTTCTAGTTATTTGAGGTTATTTTGTGATACATTTGTTGTAATAACTAGGCATATTCCTTCCTATTTGACATTTTTCTTATAAAAAGTATTTTTGGAAAATTTGTGCAGATTTAAGTTAAATTCAACTAAAAAGTAAACGATTCTAGAATGCACTTAGTGCCAAGCCCAACTAAGGGACCAGACACTGGGTCCATTCTGGTCAAGCAGAGGAAATTGAACAACTTTCAAGAAGAAACACAGAACAGACCTGGCGCCAGGTCTGACAAGTGGACTAGGCACCGGGTCCATTCTGTCCAGCCAGTAAAAACTACAACACCCCACAACCTAGGTACCTAGATAGGGCAGGATGTCGCCCCATCCAAAGGACCAGGGGACTTTATAACGAGGTACAAATAAAAAAAAAACTGCTAAATAAAATTAAAGGAATAATTTCATTACATTCAGAAGTAAAACTTATACAAGTTTGGAAAATCAAAACTAACAAACGTCTCTTGAAATAAATTCAAAACACAACTAAATAAATAAATTGGAGCTCAACCCTAGCTACGGCCCGCTCACTGAAAGCAATCCCCTGAAATCATGATATAAAGGTGTGAGATTGACATCAAGTAAGTCCCGTGTGTGCAAATGTCAGTTATAATCATTTCATGCATGCAGGTTTATCAAAACCACAAAATCGTGTTTGCAAGTCAATCTCATCAATAATAGTTATACAAAGGAGCCTTACTCAATAAATCCAAAACAGTTCACAATCAATCACTGTTTTATCACAATCATAATTCATTAAATAGGGATTAGCAAATGATTCGACAATATAGTAACACAATCCATATCATGGTTACCACTGTGATAGCTCTCCAATGTATTCTTTTAACAAAGGGGCAGTGGAGAATTCACCCACTAGGTGAGATACTCCTCCATCTTTAAACCCAACATTCTGGTTGTCCTATTCGGATCAACAATGTCTACATGGACCAATATGCTAGCTCGGACAGACCTAACTAAGTAGTACTGTCACCTCTCCAAGTTGAGTTTATCTTCTAGAGGTGGCCTCCTGCCAGAAGACTCACTATTTCTCTTCGAAACTAGTACTACTAGCCTACCCCCACTGAGTACTCAACGCTTCCCGAATAGGGGTAGAATCATTTTTCCTTTTCCGAAAGTCTTCAATTAATTTGATTGCAAAACGTGGTTTTTCGTAATAGCGTTTTCAAATCGTTTGACAATGGTTTAAGAAATCACTTTTGAAGTTGAACAATTAAAATTTAGCAAATTCGTTTTAAAAATAAACATCCACGTTTCCAATCCAAGTCTCACAACAATCCAGCATAACTCATCATTTTTAGTCAATGCTCAATCCTTGTGTCAAAACATCATGTTGACATCAATTCCAAATAACATTACAAAAATTGCTTGCAAACAAGTATCATTTTATGCAGGGACTTACTTGGATATATCACAGCCAAATCCAACTTAATCGATTGCTCTAATTTTCACCTATTCCTTATCTAGAGCAAATAACCCCGCAATTAGGATTTAATCGTTCCACTCATTAATTCATACAACATGACTCTTCATGATTTAATTATTTACCTATTTCATCCATGGTATTTAATTCACTAAATCACATATATAACTTTCCTTTACGATTCTATTAACTATGACCATGCATTGACCTAGATCAATTCATCACATGACATCTTCCATATTAAGCTAACATAAAATCATCATAAATAGCCCCATAAATATTAAAAAATCTCATCTTTTGCCTATTTAGCATGGATCTAGATTAATCATGACAAGATACATCAATGTCCTATCTCCTACATGCTTTGTCTATGGCTTTCATCAACATGTTCATCCATCTAATATATTCATGCTTTCATACTAGACTCCATAGGCATCCTTAAGCCAATATTTTGAAGTTTAAGATCATTTAAATCAATAAATATAGGATCTTGATTACCTCTTAGCGATTTAGGCTTAAATCACGGCAACTCCTTGTTGACTAGCTTGAGTTTGATCACTAGTTGAAGAGTTTTGATCGCTTAGATGACCTTGATTAAGACTCCCCAAAAGAATGGGTAAAATCAGTCCCTTATGATTGAGATTTATGAGAAGAAGACAAGAGGAATTGAAGAGGAGTTGATGAAGAGTTGAGGAGTTGCTTACCTTAGAGTTGGTTTTCAGCTTTGATGGAGTTTTGGTGCTGTTTTGGTCCAGATGTGAAGAAGGGTTGGTGGCTGGAATTTCTGAGCAATGGAGGGTATTTAGGGTTTATTTGAGACTTTTGATGTAAGAGATAGGTTAGGCTGAGGTGCTTTAGGGTTTAGGTGTTTGAAGAAGTTTTGGTCTTGCTAGGGTTTCTTAATAAAAATAGAAAATTGTTCAGCTTGGGTGTTCTCTTGGGCTACCGAGATTTTGGAGTGGAATTAGGGTTGGTAGCTGCTGTGTTTGTGAAGCTGAGGGTGCTGAGATTCTGGACAGAAAGAGAGGAGAAATCTGATTGGTTTTGGGCCCTTATAATAGCGAAAATAGGAGAGGGAGAATGGGCCTTTGTGCAGCTGTTTTTCTGCTTGATAACTAGGGAACTTTTGTGCAGATTTTGTGCTGGAATTTATGGGTGAATTAGGGCTGAAGGTGGCCAAAATCTGGATGAAAAGGAGAAGGGAAAATTACTGATTTTCTGGCTGCTTCTTGGACGAAATTAGGAAGGGAAAGATTAGGGTTTGTGTAGCTGTTTGTGCTAGTCTGCTGGAGGGGTTTTTGATGTGGGGTTATGGCTGGAAATTTCATGAGTGCGTGTGTGTGTGTGTGTGAATAGTGAGGAAAATTTTGAGGGTGTAGGAGCTGAGATTTTGGTTTCCTTTTGGCTGAAAATAAGTCCTAATTGGTTAGGGTTTTCTTGGTCAATCCTAGCTAGGTTTTGAAGAGTCTTTTGGTAGGTTATTTCTCTTCATTGCGGCGGCAGTTTTGAGAGAATCTTCCAGAAAATCTTAGAGGAGAATTAGGTCATCTAATTAGGAAATAGTTTAATTAATTCCCTATATTAAATTGGGTAATAGCTATTAAATAGTTATTAGAAAATAAAAATTCTGGTTTCCTATTCATATGTACTGAAATTTTCCCTAAAGGCTTCGAAAATTCCTAGATTTTTTCAAGAGATAAATACTTCATTTAAATTCACCTCCAAGCCTTTTATTCCCATCAAGAAAATATTATTTGAAAGAAGATAAAATATGGGAATTTATTTCCTTGAAAATAATACATATATGCTTTCTTATATATATTTTTCTCTACTAATATATTATTTATATATTGCTACAAGAAAATCTAGATTAGTAATCTTTAAAAGTCTCCAAAAGATTATGATAAGATATTAGAACAAAAAATTTAATTTGTTCTCAAGTATTTTATAAAATAATTTTCAATTAAATCACTCTCCTAATTTATTTTTCTCTTCTTAGGAAATTAATTTCCTAGTGGCTATTCTCTTAGGGATTTCGGCCAAGCTAGGGAAAAATTAGGGAAGGAGGAAAGAAAAAAAAGAGAATGAAAAGGATTTGAAATAGCTAGGATTCAAACTCAAGCCCGTCAAGGTTTAAATGCCAAGTTTTATCAACCAAGCTACATTTCCTTTCTAAATATTCTCTTAACAACTCCCTTGATTTCTTCCCACTTGCTTTACCCCCCCCCCTTTTATTCTAATAAACTCTCCTCAATAAATGAAAGCTCAAGTAATCCAACTGCTTCAAGAATAAATTAATTCATGCAATCCACAACCAATATTTTCATGGAAAATAATTCAAATTATCAAATGTGGTATAACTCAATATGACATGCATGACTTTTCCCCCACTTACTAAAGACAGTCTAATATGGGGTATTACATCCTCTCCCCTTTAAGGGAATTTCGCGCCGAAATTCAGAGTGCTATACCTTTAGAGCAAGTTTGGGTATTTCTTCTTCACCCAATCTTCGGTTTCCCATGTTGCATCCTGAGTACCATGATGATCCCAAAAAATCTTCACCATGGGTATCTGTTTACTTCTCAACACCTTGATACTCCGATCTAAAACCTTAATCGGTTTCTCAACGTAGCTCAAATTAGGCTGTAAAATCAATGGCTCCTCATTCAATACATGCTCCGGGTCAGGGTTGTATTTCTTCAACTGGGATACATGGAACATATCATGAATTCCTGCTAATCCTTCCGGCAACTCCAACCGATATGCCACAGGTCCAATCCGTTCGATCATGGGAAAAGGTCCTAGGTATCTAGGACTTAACTTCCCTCCTTTTTGGATGCTTCAGAATCCTTTTGCTTAGTGTTATCTTTAGAAAAGTTCGGTCCCCCAACTAAAACTCCAACTCCCTTCTTCTATTGTCGTCTTAACTCTTCTGTCGGCTTTGAGCGATTTTAAGTCTTTCCTTTATTATCTTCACTTTATCGGCCATTTCCTCAATATTCACTTCCCCAGACTTACTGATTTGACCATTCTCTGCCCATCCCCAATACAAGGATACTTGACATTTCCGTCCATATAACGCTTCGTAGGGTGCCATTCCAATTGACGCCTGATGACTATTGTTGTCTACTAACTCAGCGTAGGGTATACAATCTATCCACTAATCTCCAAAATCTAACACGCAAGCCCTAAGCATGTCTTCCAATATTTGGATGACTCTCTCAGACTGTCCATCAGTTTGCGGGTGAGCAAATGTGCTAAGCTTTAGAGTCATCCCCATTGACTCTTGAAACTTGGTCCAAAATCTGGAAGTAAATCTGGGATCCTGGTCGGATACAATACTGGTCAGCACTCCATGCAATCTAACTACTTCGCGAATATATACTTTGGCCAATTTTTCCATAGAATCCCCTACATTCACCGGAATGAAATGAGCTATCTTGGTCAATCTGTCAACCACTACCCACACAACATCCTTTAAGGTCTTAGACATTGGTAATCCAGTAATGAAGTCCATCGTCACCTCTTGCCACTTCCACTTGGGTGTAGGCAACGGCTGGAGTAATCCAGCTGCCTTCTTATGCTCCGCTTTTACTTTCTGGCACGTCAAGTAAGTAAAAACGTATTACGCCACGTCTCTTTTCATTCCCGGCCACCAATAGGCCTTTTTCAGATCTTGGTATATCTTAACTTCTCCTGGATGAATGAAATACTTGCTCTTGTGAGCCTCATCCATTATCTTTCTTTTCAATATTGAGTCATCCGGTACACATAGCTTCTCTCAGAAATACGTCACTCCTAATTCATCAGTCCGAAAATCCTTATTTCCTCTCTTCACTTCCTTTGCCTTGAAAATCTAAAACTCTTGGTTATTCCATTAAGCCTCACTAATCTCTTGCTTCAGCTCAGGCTCTAATCTCATGTTGCTTAAGCTAATTTTTTCTTCTCCCACTTCTGCCTGCTTCCCCAAGATATCCTGTACTACTTGAATCTCTTGTGCCCTTAAGCTAGCCATCCTCACTTTTTGACTCAGCGCATCAGCTACCACATTTGCTTTCCCCGGATGGTAGTTAATTCGACACTTGTACTCCTCCAAGAACTCCATCCACCTCCTCTACCTTAAGTTTAAGTCCTTTTGCGTGAATATGTATTTCAGGCTCTTATGATCCATGAAAACTTCATATTCTACCCTATACAAATAGTGTTGCCATTTCTTCAAAGCGAACACTATTGTTGCTAACTCCAGATCATGAGTCAGATAGTTTATCTTGTGCGGCTTCAACTTCCTCGAGGTATAGGTGATAACTTGCCTGTCCTGCATTAGCACCGCCCCTAGACCTTCCTTAGACGCATCCATGTACAAGGAGTAGGCCTTACTTTCTTCGGGTAGGCTCAGTACTGGTGCCGTCATCAATCTCCTCCTAAGTTCTTAGAAGCTCTTCTCACATTTATCATTTCAGACGTATGGCACGTCCTTCCTTAGCAATTGGGTCATTGGTGTCGCCAGCGTAGAGAAGTTCTTAATAAAACGGCGGTAATATCCCGCTAATCCAAGGAAACTCTTGACCTCGGTCACGCTTTTCGGTTGCTTCCAATTTGAAACCGCCTCGACTTTCGATGGGTCCACATTGATTCCATCTTTAGATATCACGTGGCCAAGAAAAGCTACTGAATCCAACCAAAACTCACATTTGCTAAATTTAGCATAGAGTTTGTGCTCTCTTAATTTCTCTAATACCAACTTTAGATGCTCTGCATGCTCCTCAGGACTTTTCGAGTAGATTAATATGTCATCTATGAACACTACCACAAACTTATCCAAGTACGGCCGAAAAACCCTGTGCATAAGATCCATGAAAACGGCAGGTGCATTAGTTACTCCGAATGGCATTACCACGAACTCGTAGTGGCCATATCTCGTGTGGAAAGACGTCTTGGGAATATCCTCCTCCTTGATTCGCATTTGGTAGTAACCTTGCTGGAGATTCAACTTAGAAAAGTAACACGAACCTTGCAATTGATCAAACAACTTATCAATCAAAGGCAGGGGATACTTGTTCTTGATTGTGAGGTTGTTCAGCCCTCTATAGTCGATGCATAATCTCAACGTCCTATCCTTCTTCTTCACGAACAACACTGGGGCTCCCCATGGCGATGTACTGGGTCTTATGTACCCTTGCTTAACCAATTCTTCTAGTTGCTCCTTCAATTCTTTCAATTCTGTAGGCGCCATCCGATAAGGAGTCTTTGACATCGGCTCTGCTCCTGGAACTAAATCAATGGTGAACTCGACTTCTCGGGAAGGTGGAAGAGAAGCAAGTTCAGTCGGAAATACGTCTGCAAAGTCCTTTACCATCTCGGTGCTCTCCAAAGTACATTGATCCTTGGGCTTATTGATTAGATAAGCTAAATATCCCACACAACCCTTCTTCAGCATTTTCCTCGCCTTTGCGTCTGCTATCAAGAATTTCAACTTCCTCACCTTTCTCCCATTGAACTCTAATAAGTTGCATCCGAGCCTAACAAACTGCATGGTCTTGGCCTTGCAATCTACTCTTGCTCCATGCTTTGCTAACTAATCCATACCCAGAATCAGATCATAGTCGTCGATGGGTAGGATTATGAGGTCCGCCTTCAGAATCTCTTTTCCAACCACAACATCACACCCTTGCACTACTTTACTTGCACCTCTTTTCCTCCCCAAAGGTGTACTCACTAACATGGTATAAAGTAACTCGACTCTGTCCCAACCCAACTGGCATGCAATTGATCAACTTATAGATTTGAAATAACTTGCAATGCATCAAAAAATAAAATTTGAAAATAATACTCCAAATAGAGTAGAGAAATTAATAAAATCATGCTTTTATTAACCAAATCCAACTTGGTACAAAATAAGGGAATATCCTAGTAGGTACTCCTTTTTATTCTTGCTAAACAAAATTCAAAACAAAGAATAAATTCTGAATCAAATAAATAAACGAACATCTCTTCATAAAAATAAAAGAATAAGCACTAAGGGTCCTATAAACTCTAAGCAACACTAGAGTCGCTGGAATCCTCAGAAGCCTCTGAAGAAGGCTCACTAGCCTTCCTGCACTGCTATTGGGATGATCTATCACACAATCCTTTGCGAAACCAAAGGATCGGGGCTTCTTCTTAGGCCGACCTAAAATGTACCCCTCAACTTTTCTACGCTCAGCTTAGCTCTCAACTCCGCATCCCTAAGCTTTTCCATGGCTAACATTACTGCACTCTTAGGCCTCCTAGATTCCAACTCGTATGACTCACTTTCCAGAAGCATCGGGATTCCTTCCTCTGTGGATGGGGTCATAGGTGTATCAATACTACCCTCCCCCTCAATCACTTCCACTTCACTCTCGCTCTCTAGCTCTCCTACCTTCCCTTCAATCCCAAGTCCCCCTAGCTCATCTTCACTCTCATCATGCATTACTCCTCCCTCCCCTAACTTCCCCTCATCATCTCCCTCATACTCTTCCATATCCCCATTCTCCTCAGGTGCAGGCATCTCAGGTATCGGATCCTCGGGCTCCTCATCTACTCCGAAGTCTTCTATCATAGGTAGCTCATGGTCAATCTCATCCTTACTCAGGATCCATCCTTCCTCAGGTTTCGTCTCTGACTCGGATGATGAGGAATCTGGTATGGGTATTAGGTTAGATGCTCTACCACCTGCGGGACCGCACATAAAAGGCCAATTTCTAGTTGTCGTTGCAGATCTTCTAGTCATCCTAAAAAGGAAACATAGAGGAATTGGAACTAAATCTCAATTCCTAAAGTTCAAGCACTATTCAATAAATCTCAATTCCTAAGATTTAGGTACCACTCAATCAAGTCAATTGCCTAAACCTAGTCTCTGATATCACTTGTAACACCCCACACCCTAGGTACCTAGATAGGGTAGGATGTTGCCCTATCCAAAGGATTGAGAGTCTTTATAATGAGGTACAAATAAAAAAAAATTGCTAAATAAAATTAAAGGAATAATTTCATTACATCCAGAAGCAAAAGTTATATAAGTCTGAAAAATCAAAAATAACAAACGTCTCTTGAAATAAATTCAAAACACAACTAAATAAATAAATTGGAGCTCAACCCTAGCTTCGTCCCGCTCACTGAAAGCAATACCCTGAAATCATGATACAAAAGGTGAGAGATTAATATCTCAGTAAGTTCCGTGTGTTCAAATGTCAGTAATAACCATTTCATGTATGTGGTTTATCAAAATTACAAAATTGTGTTTGCAAGCCAATCTCATCAATAACAGTCATACAAAGGAGCTTTGCTCAATAAATCCAAAATAGTTCACAATCAATCACTATTTTATCACAATCATAATTCATTAAATAGGGATTAGAAAATGATTCAACAATATAGTAACACAATCCATATCATGGTTACCACCAAGATAGCTCCCCAATGTATTCTTTTAACAAAGGGGCAGTGGGGAATTCACCTACTAGGTGAGATACTCCTCCATCTCTACACCCAACATTCCGGTTGTCCAATTCGGATCAACAATGTCCACATGGACCAATATGTTAGCTTGGACCGGCCTGACTAAGTAGTACTGTCACCTCTACAAGTTGAGTTTATCTTTTGGAGGTGGCCTCCTGCCAGAAGACTCACTCTTGCTCTTCGAAACTAGTACTATTAGCCTATCCCCGCTGAGTACTCAACGCTCCCCGAATAGGGGCAGGATCATTTTCCCTTTTCTGAAAGTCTTTAATTAATTTGATTGCAAAACATGAGTTTTTGTAATAGCTTTTTCAAATTGTTTGACAAATGGTTTAAGAAATCATTTTTGAAGTTGAACAATTAAAATTTAGCAATTCGTTTTGAAAATAAACATCCACATTTCCAATCCAAGTCTCACAACAATCCAGCATAACTCATCATTTTTAGTCAATGCTCAATCCTTGTGTCAAAACATCATGTTGACATCAATTCCAAATAACATTACAAAAATTGCTTACAAACAAGTATCATTTTATGCAGGGACTCACTTGGATATATCACAGCCAAATCCAACTCAATCGATTGCTCTAATTTTCGCCTATTCCTTATCTAGAGCAAATAACCCCGCAATTAGGATTTAATCGTTCCACTCATTAATTCATACAACATGACTCTTCATGATTTCATTATTTACCTATTAAATCCATGGTATTTAATTCACTAAATCACATATATAACTTTCCTTTACGATTCTATTGATTATGACCATGCATTGACCTAGATCAATTCATCACATGACATCTTCCATATTAAGCTAACATAAAATAATCATAAATAGCCCCATAAATATTAAAAAATCTCATCTTTTGCCTATTTAGCATTGATCTAGATTAATCATGACAAGATACATCGATGTCCTATCTCCTACATGCTTTGTCTATGGCTTTCATCAACATGTTCATCCATCTAATATATTCATGCTTTCATACTAGACTCCATAGGCATCCTTAAGCCAATATTTTGAAGTTTAAGATCATTTAAATCAATAAATATAGGATCTTGATTACCTCTTAGCGATTTAGGCTTAAATCACGACAACTCCTTGTTGACTAGCTTGAGTTTGATCACTAGTTGAAGAGTTTGGATCGCTTGGATGACCTTGATCAAGACTCCCCAAAGAATGGGTAAAATCAGTTCCTTATAATCGAGATTTAGGAGAAGAAGACGAGAGGAATTGAAGAGGAGTTGATGAAGAGTTGATGAGTTGCTTACCTTAGAGTTGGTTTTCAGCTTTGATGGAGTTTTGGTGCTGTTTTGGTCCAGATGTGGAGGAGGATTGGCAGCTGGAATTTCTGAGCAATGGAGGGTATTTAGTGTTTTTCTGAGGCTGTTTGATGAAAAAGATAGGTTAGGCTGTGGTGCTTTAGGGTTTAGGTGTTTGAAAAAGTTTTGGCCTTGCTAGGGTTTCTTGATCAAAATAGAAAATTTTTCAGCTTTGGTGTTCTCTAGGGCTGCTGAGATTTTGGAGGGGAATTACGGTTGGTGGCTGTTGTGTTTGTGAAGCTAAGGGTGTTGAGATTCTGGACAGAAAGAGAGGAAAAATCTGATTGGTTTTGGGCCCTTATAATAGCAAAAATTGGAGAGGAAGAATGGGCATTTGTGCAGCTGTTTTTCTGCTTGATAACTAGGGAACTTTTGTGCAGATTTTGTGCTGGAATTTATGGGTGAATTAGGGCTGAAGGTGGCCGAAATCTGGAGAAAAAGGAGAAGGAAAAATTACTGATTTTCTGGCTACTTCTTGAACGAAATTAGGAAGGGAAAGATTAGGGTTTGTGTAGCTATTTGTGCTAGTCTGCTGGAGGGGTTTTTGATGTGGGGTTATGGCTAGAAATTTCATGAGTGTGTGTGTGTGTGTGTGTGTGTGTGTGTGTGTGTGTGTGTGTGTGTGTGAACAGTGACGGAAATTTTGAGGGTGTAGGAGCTGAGATTTTGGTTTCCTTTTGGCTGAAAATAAGTCCTAATTGGTTAGGGTTTTCTTGGCCAATCCTAGCTAGGTTTTGAAGAGTCTTTTAGTAGGTTATTTCTCTTCATTGCGGCGGCAGTTTTGAGAGAATCTTCCAGAAAATCTTAGAGGAGAATTAGGTCATCTAATTAGGAAATAGTTTAATTAATTCCCTATATTAAATTGGGTAATAGCTATTAAATAGTTATTAGAAAATAAAAATTCTGGTTTCCTATTCATATGTACTGAAATTTTCCCTAAAGGCTTCGAAAATTCCTGGATTTTTTTAAGAGATAAATACTTCATTTAAATTCACCTCCAAGCGTTTTATTCCCATCAAGAAAATATTATTTGAAAGAAGATAAAATATGGGAATTTATTTCCTTGAAAATAATACCTATATGCTTTCTTATATATATTTTTCTCTACTAATATATTATTTATATATTGCTACAAGAAAATCTAGATTAGTAATCTTTAAAAGTCTCCAAAAGATTATGATAAGATATTAGAACAAAAAATTTAATTTGTTCTCAAGTATTTTATAAAATAATTTTCAATTAAATCACTCTCCTAATTTATTTTTCTCTTCTTAGGAAATTAATTTCCTAGTGGCTATTCTCTTAGGGATTTCGGCCAAGCTAGGGAAAAATTAGGGAAGGAGGAAAGAAAAAAAGAGAATGAAAAGGATTTGAAATAGCTAGGATTCAAACTCAAGCCCGTCAAGGTTTAAATGCCAAGTTTTATCAACCAAGCTACATTTCCTTTCTAAATATTCTCTTAACAACTCCCTTGATTTCTTCCCACTTGCTTTACCCCTCCCCCCCCTTTATTCTAATAAACTCTCCTCAATAAATGAAAGCTCAAGCAATCCAATTGCTTCAAGAATAAATTAATTCATGCAATCCACAACCAATAAGTTCATGGAAAATAATTAAAATCATCAAATGCGGTATAACTCAATATGACATGTATGACTTTTCCCTCACTTACCAAAGACGGTCTAACATAGGGTATTAGAAAAACAGAGCAAAAATCTAGAGGAAGAATAGATTTTACCTGGTGCCAGGTGGGTTGAAATTACCTGGCGCTAGGCCCGCTCTGGAAGGCAAAAATCCTGTACACGAATTTAGAAATTTTTCAAAGATTTCAGTATTTTCTAAGTCCTTCTCGGCCCAGATTCCTCTAGCAATGAATTTAGCATCAAAGGGGCCTATAAAAGCAAGAGAATGGAGATATAGAGAGGTGGATCCAAGAGCATAAATAAAAGTCACTCATTGAAAGAGGAATTCACCCAATTAAGGAAGATTGTTCAAGAGAGTCTTCAAGGGTGAAGAAAGAGGCTTATCTATGAGTGATTTCTTTTATCTTTGTCTTCTTTTCCTTAAACAATAATATATTTAATATTTTTATTATAATTTAACATTATTTTGGGATTCATAATTTGTGTTAAATTGATTATTTGATCAATTATTTATTATCTTTGGTGTTAGATTACTTGTTATCATTTGTTATTAATGCGAGTTCTTCTAATTGACTTGGGACAATGATGTTAGTAGTTTCATTGTATTGATTTCGTATTTTTCTAATCTTAATGGACTTTAGCAACGAAGTTAAGATTAAAGGACTAAGTGATCAAAGATTAATTGATTTCACCTCGAGCAAAGAGTTATTAGCCAATTTCATACTTATAAGGAATTGAGTTTAATGCATGTTTTGGTTATGTTAGCTTGATTGGAAAATCTATTATTATTAATAAAAAGATAGTAATTCTATGGATTAGGAAACGAAGTGGAATTTATCTAAGTAGATTCATGACTTGGGAAACGATTGAATTTTACTCTATATTCCTTTATGATACCAAGATGATAATTAGTTGAGAGAATTGCTAGTTGGTTCATTATCATGTTTTCTAGGATAATTGTTTAAATTGTATATTTTTACATTCTTAAGTTATATATATATATATATATATTTATTTATTTATTTTTATTATTTTCTCACTTTATTTGGGTTGGTTAAACAATGAATAAAAAGTGATTAGTGTGTACTTGCTCCTTTGAGGATCGATACTCATTAATTCCCAATATTATGCGTGTGATGAGTATACTTGCTTGTATGTATATTTTGTGATTAATGTTTTAATTAAAAGTTGATTGAGGGATGGATTTAAATTTAATGATTTTTATACTCCTAAAATTTACACATCAAGTTTTTAGCACTGTTGCCGAGGAACAATATCATGAAAGTTTGAATTTTATTGATTTAACCATGTTTATATATTAATATGTGAATATGTATGTTCCTTGTATGAATTGGTGCTACATTTTTATTTTTTTGTATACTTGTATGAGTTGTTCCTCGGGATGAAGGAGCTTCCCCCTGATGAGGAGGAGGAAGAGGAGCCACATACTAGACTTACCCTTCGTACTGCTAGCTCTCATTCGCGTACTGATTTTGAGGCATGAGGGGAGGCTCAGTTGGAGAGCCAAATGACCATCCTTCCCCAACTTCGCGACTTCATTGCAGACATTTGTCACTACTAGGATATTCAAGATCAAAAGGTGGCTACTTTGATCCAGTAATCTACTAGAGCATCTTCAACTCGTGCACCCACTGATTCTCATGATGACAATGATGATAAGGACTCTTGACTTCTTCTCTCCCCTTGTATTTTATTTTATTTTCTGTTGTTTCTTTTCTTTTGACTTTTACTGACCTTTCCTAGCTTTTAGGTATCTTTTATTTTATTTTCGCTTTCTTTTTCTAGCTTTATGTTTTTCTTTGTTTTGCTTCTTTTTAAGTTGGTATTCTTGTAATGACTCTTCCTTGCGGTGGATTCGAACATGGTGACACTATGATGTAATGGAAGTATCTTATTTTCTTTATTCTTCTTCTTTATTGATTTTGGTCATCTTGGCTGTACTTTTATTTTTATATCTTTGGCCATTGAGGACAATGCCCAGTTTGAGTTGGGGGGGGAGAATGAGGTAGAAGAAGTATATTCCATATCATTTTTTGTGACAATTTTTTCAAAATTTCAGTGGTTTTCATTGATTAGCAAGGTTGTAATTTTTTTTATTACTTGGATAGCATTCTTTGTTATTCATTTGGTGGATTTTTGTGAAATTAGTTTTTTTTATAGGATATTGTTAAGACTTGACAATTTTGATTAATCTTGTTTATGTATTGGTATTTGAATGTTATTTGACTCATCTAGTTTGAATATGGATAGTATGATGAATATGGGTAAAGTTTATTGGCTAACTTTTGTATTATGAGTTTAAATTTTACTTGGCTTTGGGTTGTGATGAGGTATGTGAGTTGATAAAAGATCTATGAGAGGAAAGATTATGGAGAACTGTAAAAAATTCTTGAGTTGACAATTGAACAAATGAGTTGTTGCTTTCTCTTTGAAGATAAGAAAATATTGTTTTTTCTTGTTATGGGGGCTAATACGGATAGTGAAGAGAAATCTACTTTCTTGAGGTTATGAATTCCCTAAAGAAAAAGAAAGATAGAATTGTTAGAGGAAAGTTGTTGAAAAAATGATGAGTGATGACTATAAGGGGACTAATACAGCGTGTGAAGAGAAATCCATGCACTTGAGGCTATCAATTCCCTAAGTCATTAAAAGATTTTTTGAGAGAAAAAGATTTGAGTGCTTTTCTTACATCATGATTTGAGTTGTGTAATATTTGAATTTATAATACTTGAGTAGGTAGATGGCTTGACTTCTATAATTCATGTTGTTTATATTTTTAATTGACGAGTAAAATGATTTTCTTAGACTAAGGTATACACTTAATTAATTTGACTTCAAGAGTTTTGTGATGTCTTGTCAAATGTTTCAAAGTTTGAATTGTTTTCAAGGGTTGTGAATGACAAATGTTGTATCTAAAGTTTTAAGAGAAGTTATAATCCTTCGTATATTGTAAAAAGATTTTGGAATGAGTAAAGACTTGTGTTCTCTTGAAAATTTTCTTAGAGTAAAGTGTTTTGTTTAAAGACAAGCAAAAGTTCAAGTGTGGGGGTATGTGATAGGAGCTAAAATCACCATTATTTTTCTAGTTATTTGAGGTTATTTTGTGATACATTTGTTCTAATAAGTATGTATAGTCCTTTCTATTTGATGTTTTGCTTGTAAAAAGTATTTTTGGCAAATTTGTGCAGATTTAAGTTAAATTTGAGCAAAAAGTGAACAATTCCAGAATGCACTTGGTGCCAGGCCTAACTAAGGGACTAGGTGCCGGGTCCATTCTGGTCAAGCAGAGGAAACCGAGCAACCTTTAGGAAGAAAACATAATAGACCTAGCGTCAGGCTTGGTAAGTGGACTAGGTGCCGGGTTCATTTTGTCTGGCCAATGAAAATAGAGCAAAAATCTAGAGAAAGAACAGATTGTACCTGGCACTAGGTGGGTTGAAGGTACTTGGCACTAGGCCTGCTCTGAAAGGTAAAAATCCTATGCACGAATTTAGAAATTTTTCGAAGATTTCGGTATTTTCCAATTCCTACTTGGCCAAGATTCCTCTAGCAACAAATTTAGCATCAAATGGGCCTATAAAAGCAAGAAAAAACACAAGAGAATGGAGATATAGGGAGGTGGATCCAAGAGCATAAATAAAATCACTCATTTAAGAAGGAATTCACCAAATCAAGGAGGATTGTTTAAGAGAGTTTTCAAAGGTGAAGAAAGAAGCTTGTTTATGAGTGCTTTCTTTTATCTTTGTTTTCTTTTCCTTAAACAATAATATATTTAATATTTTTTTTGTAATTTAATATTATTTTGGGATTCATAATTTTGTGTTAATTTTATTATTTGACGAATTCTTTATCATCTTTGGTGTTTGATTACTTGTATCATTAGCTATGGATGCGAGTTCTTCTAATTGACTTGGGACAACGATGTTAGTAGTTTCATTGTATTGATTTCATATTTGTCTAATCTTAATGGACTTGAGTGACGAAGTTAAGATTGAAGGACTAAATAATCAAAGATTAGTTGATTTTACTTCGAGCAAAGGGTTATTAGCTAATTTCATGCTTATAAGGAAATGAGCTTAATGCATGTTTTGGTTATGTTAGCTTGATTGGAAAATTTGGTAATATTAATCAAAAGATAGTAATTCCATGGATTGAGAAACAATGTGGAATTTATCTAAGTAGATTCATGACTTGGGAAACGATTGAACTTTACTTTATATTCCTTCATGATACCAATATGATAATTAGTTGAGAGAATTGCTAGTTGATTTATTAGGATAATTGTTTAAATTGCACATTTTCACATCCTTGATTTGTATATGTTTCTGTTTGTTATTTTCTCACTTTATTTGGGTTGGTTAAACAATAAGGAATAGTGATTAGTATGTACTTGTTCCTTTGAGGATCGATACTCATTAATTCCCTATGTTATGCTTGCAATGAGTATACTTGCTCGTATGTGTATTTTGAGATTAATGTTTTAATTAAAACTTGATTAAGGGATGAATTTAAATTTAATGATTTTTATACACCCAAAATTTACGCATCAATTGGTCCATGCTAAACCTCTTTATTACTTTATCTATGTATGTAAATTGTGAAAGACCAAGCAACCTCTTTGATCCATCTCTATAGATCCTTATTCCTAGAATATAAGTTGCTTCTCCAAAATCTTTTATGGAGAACTTCTTTGATAACCAAATCTTGACTGATTATAAAATAGAGATATCATTTTCTATTAGCAATATATCATCTACATATAGTAATAGGAAAACAATTGCACTATCATTAACCTTTTTGTATATACAAGGTTCATTCATATTTTATATGAAACTAAACTCTTTGATTGTTTCATCAAAATAGATGTTCCAACTCCTTGAAACTTGTTTAAGTCCATAAATGGACCTTTGCAGCTTACACACTTTAGTGTGATATTTGGATGTGAAACCTTAATGTTGTGTCATGTATACTTCCTTAGTTAAGTTTCTATTAAGGAAAGCTATTTTCACATTCATTTTTCAAATCTCATAATCATAATAAGCGGCAAGTGCTAGAAGTATTCTTATGGATTTCAGCATTGCTACTGGTAAAAAAGTCTCATCATAGTTAATACCTTATTATTGATGATAACCTTTTGCAACCAATTGCACCTTATAGGTAATACTTTACCATCTTTGTTAGGTTTCTTCTGGAACCTATTTGCATCCTATAGGTTTTATCCTATCAGGTAGATAAACCAAAGTAAAAAATTGATTGTCATATATTGAATCCATTTTTGACTTCATGCCTTCAAGCTATTTGTCAGATTCTAAATTCTTTAGAACTTTTCTGTAAGTGGCAGGCTCATCTTTTTCTATGAGCAATACGTCATTGTGATCACTTATAAAAAATTCATATCTCTTAGGCGCCACACGTATCCTACTTGACCTACAAAGTTCTTGTGTATTAGAAGGTTCGTCTATTTCATTAATAGACTCAGGATCAACTGATTGATCATTATTTATTGGTGCTTCTTGAATTTTAATAAATTCAATTTTACTCCCACTATCTCTCTTAAGAATAAATTCCTTCTCTAAGAAAATAGTATGCTTTGAAACAGCCACTTTATTTTCAAAAGAGAAATAGAAGTAATATCCATGCGATTCTTTTGGATATCCAATAAACAAACACTTGTCAGACTTATTTTCTAATTTGTATGACATTGTCCTCCTTACATAAGTAGGAATTTCCCAAATTCTCAAGTGAGTTAGCATCGGTCTTTTACCATAAAATAGCTTAAATGGGGTACCGTTAATCATTTTTTATGGAACTCTATTTTGAATATAAATAGTAGTTTGTAGTGCATATCCCCAAAACTATTTTAAAAGTTCTGCAAAAGCCATCATGGATTGAACTATATCTAACAAAATTTGATGCATTCTTTAGGATACTCCATTATGTTGAGGTGTATGTGTTGGAGTCTATTGAGATGATATTCCATTATCTCTAAGATAACCTTGAAATGCTTTATTTAAGTATTCACCTCCTCGATTGGATCTTAGAGTTTTAATACTTTTACCAAGTAGTTTCTCTACTTCATTCCTGAATTCTTTAAATTTATCAAAGACTTTAGATTTATATTTTATTAAATACAAATACCCAAATCGTGAATAATCATCGATGAAAGTGATGAAGCATTGACGACCCCTTTTTGCTTGCAATGTCATTGATCCACATACATCAGTATGTATTAGTTCCAACAATTACTTAGTCCTTTTCCATTTCTTAGAAAAAGAGGTTTTACTCAATTTTTTTAGTAAGCAAGATTCACAAGTTTCATATAATTCAAAATCAAATGAGCCTAAGTTATCACATTTGTATAACTTAGAGATGCGATTCTCTTTTACATGGCCTAAATGACAATGTAATAAGTAAGATGGGTTTGTATTATTTTTTCTTAGTTTCTTATTGTTTGTATTGAGGACTTCATTTTCCATATCTAGAACATATAAACCATTTATCAAAGTTGCAGTACTATAATGGATATCATTTAATGAAAAAGAATAACTTTTATTCTTAAAAATTAAATGAAATCTAAGTAAATCCAAACAAGTAATTGAGATAATGTTTTTAAGTAAAATTGGTATATAATAACAGTTTTCTAGTTTTAGAATTAATCCAAAAAGCAAATGTAGATGATAAGTCTCCACAACAAGTGTAGTAACCTTTGCTCCATTTGCGGCATGAAGGTCCACATCATCCTTTTCAAACTTCCTATTGCTCTTTAGTTACTGCAAGTTATTACACAAATGTGATTTACATCTGGTATCTAATATTCATAACTTATTATTAAAAACAGTATTGATCTCTATCATAAATATACCAGGAATAGAAATAGAAGTGCTAGCAAGCTTCTCTTTCTTTTCCTTTAGCGACTCTAAGTAATTCTTGCGGTTGCACTTCCAATAACCTATCTTCCCCACAATGGTGACACGGGTTTTTGGTTGCTGTCTTTTTCTTCTTCATACCACCCTTGGGCTTAGTTGGATTCTTTTTATTCTTCTTATGAACTTTCTTCTTAGGAGTAGAAGAATTCCCCAACATTATTGCATTGTTTTCCTTCTTCATGGAGGAATCATTAGTTTTGAGAAGATTGATTATCAGATAGTGTGGTATCAATCTTATTCATCTGATAGTTAATCAAAATTTGTAAAATACTACTTGGCAAAGATTGTAGAGTTAAGTCAACATTTAATTCATGATCCATCACAAAACCAAGATATCCAAACTTCTCAATCAAGCCTAACATTTTTAGCCTATGTGTAGCTACTAAAGCATCCTCTATTGTCTTAGAATGGAATAATTGTTTAGAGATTTCATATCTCTTCATTATTTCTTGTTGGTCAAACAACTCCCTTAGATGGAAGATGATAGAGTAAGCATCCATATGCTCATGATGCTTTTGCAGCTCAAGGTTCATTAATGCCATCATGATACAAGATGCTATGTCACTGTCCTTCTTGTGCTTCTTGTGAACCTCATACTCATCAGTAGGAGCATCTATGGCTGGAGATGGTAGAGTAGGAGTATCTAACATGTAGAGTAATTGTTTCTTATTAAGAACGATTCTCAAGTTTTTATACTAGTTTAATGGTTTCGGTAAGCTTATTCGTTTCTAATATACTGCGTATGTTCAAATTGATAGACATGATGCAAATGACCTAAATGAAAGATAAGAGACATTAGACAATATGTATGTACATGAAATGTATTTAATTAGGTTTTTAATTAAACACATATTTATTCTACTATTATACTCAAATCAATAGCCCCCAACTATTGATTCGGGAAAGCCTGTTAGAAGCTTCCTTAATAGATCGGTATCCAAATTCCTTAAGAATGACTTTGAGTGTGCCTAACAAGCTACTCTTGAGTGTGCCCAATGGTCGGTATTCAATGCCAATTATAGCAAATGTAACTACCATATCATTGGGTGATTAACCTCTTTTAATCTTAAAACATTTAGTGCTACTCCAACTTAGCCTCTAACATTCTTTATGCATGGGTGTGCCCAACCCGGATAAAGATATTTATTAAATCCAACCCATTAATTCGTAATAAAATTCCATAGTTTGAACATACTCGATGTCGAGTCGGCTTGGGTGTGCCCAAAACCTAATCTTGAAAAAGAACTCTTGTTCTTACTACATTAATGGAAGGTTTAAGATTTAATATAATTTGAGGGATTTAAGTATTTTAATTAGTGGTCTCATTGTTTGGCATGCACAATATCAACATGTTGGTAAAATTTTAATAGACTCAATTACATGACTTGGTTATAGACTTTACTAAATTAATTTTCTTGAGCCAAGTAGGAAATTAATTTGGTCAAACTTATGTATTCGTTCGTATTTGAGAAGAAAATCTTACTATCATCTTGCCTTGTTCTTGAACACCATCTCCATAAGCTTGAAAAATAATTTCTAATTTATGTAATCTATATAATCTAATTATATAAATTTATAATGAAGAAATCTCGAGTTACATTTGAGGGGAATTAAATGAAAAGAGAAATTACAAGAGAATTATAAAGAAAAACAGGACTCGCAAGCCCTATTTATTTAAAACAAAGCGATAAATATGTATGAAACAAAATTAAATAGATCCAATAATCCATAACCAAGCCAACATACCATTAACTTGCTCCGAGCATAATTAAATTAACACAAAATAACTATCCAAATCTCAATTTTGGAAAAAGAATAAACAAGGGATCCAAAATCTTATTTTAGAAACCTTTCGGGTCTATTTTGAAAAAGAAAATTCTTGTGGGTTAAAGGAAATAAATAAATAAAAATAGTTTTTTAAATTAAAAATTAACCAAAAGGAAAAAAAAAAATGCTTATGGTTTGTTTAGGCCGGCAGGCTACCGCCTTGAAAAATAAAATAGCTAAAAGAAAGTTTTTTTTTCCTTTTGTGCTATCCTTTTGTTATTATTTTTAGCAATTTTCATTTGATTTCCTTTTCTTTGGCAAAATCGAAACTTGCAATTTCCTTTCGTTCTTTTCCTTCAGCATTAGTGATGCCACAGGCATGCACAAAGCAAACTCCTTTTTCAGCATACATCATGCTGAAACATTTTCCTAAGGAATCAAACCTTCCTTTTTTTTTATTTAATAATTCTAAACAATTTCCAATTGTGCTTTTGGCCACCGAATTTTTTTAATAGTTATTATTATTATTATTATTATTATTATTATTATTATTATTATTATAGAAACAATTTCTAAAAATTTCACAAATTCTTTTACTGAAACCAATTTTAATAATTAAAATACATATAACAACAACAACAACAACAATAATAACCCACTAAATAAAATTTTCAAAATCAAAACATTCGTGAAATAATTTCACAGATTCAAATTTATTTATGAAATAATTTTAAAAATAATAATAAATTCGTAAAATACATACGAGATGATTTTGATACTACTGTTAGATTTCAATCATTCAAAAATAATTTATGTGTAATGGAAATTAAAATGAAATCTATTCAAAGGAATCACTTGTATATAGTTAAATGTGTAAGAGAGGGAAGAAAAATTTATTATTTGAAAAATACAACTTCTAAAATTTTCTTCTCATTCATGGAATCCTTCCAAAATTTTTTGTTCAAGTTGCAAACCACTAAATTTCAAGTATAGAAATTTCTCTAATATTGATTCACACATTGATGGTACTCAAACTACGCCAAATTGAGCTAGCAATTTTATTTTGGCGGCTGGGGATTATTGTTACGGCGAAGACCAAAAAAAAAAAAAAAAAAAAAAAGCTATTGAATTGATTTTGAAAGAAAAAGGAAAATTTCCGGTTTTCCTTTTCCTAAAACAATGGCACCTATTCACTTGGTTTTCTTTTCTAGATAAACATATCACAACTGAGATTCCCAGTTACTTATAGAAAACCATCCACCGTGCAATTAATTCTTGAAGGCCCATTAGCCTATTACCCTTTTTTTTTCTTTTCAATAATTATTATGGGCATTGGATTTTTAATTGCTATTGAACCAATATAGATTTAATAATTGCAATTAAACCCCATTAATTATAATTATTTTATAATTAGCTTATAAAAATTATTTCTTCTCACAAATTAATCCCATAATATTATCAAATAATATTTCGAGTACCAATTTCTCTATTTTATGTGACCTATTATGTTTTCTAGTCAATTGATAGCAAATATAAATTAATTCTATCACAATAGAATCAATAATCCTTTTATAATTAGAATTAACTTATTAATTCTAATTAGGATTAATTTATTAATTAATAAATTCATATTTAATAGATCATGAGCGGCATCTAGCAATACATCATGACCACCCAAAATCTAAAAAGTCAAGTGGCTTGACATGAATTTTTCAATAGCAAAATATTAGTGCAACAAACTCTTTTTATCATTCTATATCTCATTCCATTTAGAGTATGAAATTAGTGCCAACTCCCGTTAGAATATAATTATTTCTAGTCTGAATTTGTTAGTTGATCTAGAAATCCATTACTCAACATATGTATCAATTGGAACTATTTCCAATACATATTCGCCTTGGCCAAGGATTTCTCGAGTAATGATTCTATACAAGTGGCCGTGAGATGTACACCCCTACTATTAAGAGTGATGAATCCTTTATTGACCATCTCAATTACTTTTGTTTACTTTACGTTGTACCCAATACCCATCCTATAGGCAGCCCCAGATGAGACTCTAAAGATTAAAATCAAAGTACAATGCTTAGTAAATAAAGTATCTTGGAGATTTCAAATCTAAGGATACTTGCACATTTGCTATAATGAGATTTTATCACTGGTATTAAATAGTTATCCAGGTGATTATCTCATAGTTAGGTCATCTAATGAACTTGTTTACATAAAAAGCATCCACGTGTGTGTTAGAATTCGTGGATTCCAAAACCCGAAAAACATCCATGAACCCATCCAGGATCCAATCTAAATGATCAAGTCGGTTACGGTTTCCTGAATTACCTCAGTAACATCTTCTGGAAGCATGACTTCTGCCTTTGTTTAGACCAATAATTCGTCCAATCAACAACCACCAAATGTTGCAATCGATGCCAACGTCCTCCACAACTTCACACATGAATTGAGTATGAACCCAAGGAGTGCTAGTGCCTTTTAGGTTTTAGGTTTTTCTGGAGTGTATATATATATATATATATATATATATATATATATATATATATATATTTCTATCGTTCTGAGAACTCAAAAATGAGATTGATCAAGTGAGAATATCCAACTACCGTATTATGATATGTTAAGACTCCAGAGACTCCTAGAGTCTTGTTCTCAACAATCTCTATTAATATTGTGTCAAATCTTAATTTGAAATCTAACCAAATCTAAAAGATACGAAAAAGATATTATAAGATTCTCAAATAATTTTGGTAAAGTACTGATTAATTTATCAGACCAGATAAATTGAATGTGGACGTCTTTCTAAATATAATGAATTTGGCCACATTCCCAGATACATTGAAACCGAATGTCTATCTAAATTCGATGAACCTGAACACATTTTCAGATATATTGAATCTGGTTACTAGAAAATCAACCTAATATGTTAGTTTAATGTGTGACCCTGTAGGTTTATGTAATACTGGTAGTGTACCCAAATTATACTTACGTGGCCCAAAAGTTATAAGTGGTTTCTAGCAAAATATTATAACTACCCAAGTCAAATGAAGATCAGTGATCTCCTTGAACCAAGCTATAATTTGATATTCAGTCCCTTTATCACATGATATCCCAATTAAGCATAAGGTATGGAACATGTTATCCTTATTAAACTTAATTAACTATTTCTTGATCTCAAAGTAAACTATTCAAACAAATTATATCAAAATCTCCAATTGATATATTTGAGCACGAAAATATATTTTAATAGTATAACTTATCAAGAGGTCCATGGTCTCTCTCAAAAATGAAAGGGACAAATTCTTTCACTACCATTCACATTCCTCTCCCGACTTATACAATATCCAACAACAGTTCTTTATGTTGGAATGTATCTCCACTAAGACTGTATTTGTGATGTAATTTTGATTAAATTAATAAAAGTTTTATTTCATAAATTATTTGTGTTTTCACATTTTAATTTATGCATAATATCACTGGAAAAGGCTCATTATGTTTAAGTAAGTGAGCTATGTGAATGGAGGCCTTTCACAGTAGGGTATAGATAGTGGGTTACTTAACACATAAATTGTTGTTCTTAACCGGATGATGAGAATGAGAATCTTATCATGATAAGGTTATTATGTTATGAATTCTAGATGTGGAATGACTTACTTTTTGCCAGTGAGTAGTCATCTCATGACTTGTAGTAGTGGTTTCTAAAAGTTCTATTGGTAGAAACCCAGACTACTACTGCCACAACGTAGACTTATATCCTATGGCTTGAGTATGGGTAGGTGTTCTGGCAAAACTAGAAGTATATACTTTTATATACTATAGTGGAGGCTCTATCATAGGACCAATATACTTGTATTTTGGATATATGTGATTAGTTAGTTAGTTAAGACAGACTTATACAAGATAGTTTCTACTCTATACCCCCTTGTGATTGTTTGAATGATTTAATAAACTAGGGCCCTGGGGAATATGACTTAGATGTTTGCTTTAGAGTAGCTCATTTGGAGAGTGGAAGCATTCCATGAAGTCATGGATCATTGGATTAGAGGTTTAAGGATGGTAGATGTCATTTAGAGAGGTGTTAGTACGCTCTTTCTCTCTAAATGTACGGCATTACGTAGATAGGTATATTTATCAAAACACTTGTAGGTCAGAGACTTTGCTAACGCAGCATTATCCTAGGGGTTAATATTTTCTTATGGTGATATTAGTGTTGGGATTTGTGGACTTCTAAACGTGAAAAACATCCGCAAATCCATTTCGAAAACCCAAGACAAACGATTAAGATAATCTAATAGTTACAGAATTACCTTTGTTCACCGTAATCAAGACCTCTAGCTTCTGATTTCTAAGCGTGCGTGCAACTAGAACGATCACCAGACACTGCAATGTGTGAACATCCTCTATCGAATACACACGGCAAACCAGCTCATTACCCTAGAGTGCTAGCGCCTAGGGTTTGAAAGGCTTAATTTTTCTAGTGAATTGGAGGCACGAATGTTTTGACAGAGGGCTAACTTCAAAAGATGGTTAGGGTTTTCTTTTTAAAAACAACCCGAACCTCTTGGAGTCAAACTCTCATAATATCTTCTCATATTTTATTTTAAATTCAAATTAAAATTAATATGATAAGATTCTACTATTATTTCGGTAATTTAACTAATTAATTTACCGAGCCAGATTCTTATAATTTGGACATCCTCCAGATGCATCGAATGTGAACATAGTTCAAGATTCATTGTTTCTGGTCATTTTTCTAGGTTCAATTTACCTAGACATATTTCCAGATACATCGAACCTGGTTACTAGAAACATGACCTAAGGTCGCTTAATGTGTGACCTTATAGGTTCATTTAACGCCAGTAATATGCCCAAATCATATTTAAATAGCTCACAAGTCATAAGTGGTTTCTAGCAAAATATTATAATTATCTAGGTTAAATGAAGATCAGTGATTTCTTTGAATTAAACCATAACTTTATATTTAGTCCTTTTGTCACACGATATCCAGATTAAGCATAAGGTACGGAGCATGTCATCCTTATTAAGCTTAATCAATTATTTCTTGATCTCATAGTAGATTGTTCAAACAAATGATATCAATATTTTAAATTGATATATTTGAGTATGGCCATGGATTTTAATAGTCTAACCTATCAAGGGGCCCATGGACATCTCTTCCAAAATTAAGAGGGACAAATTCCTTCACTATCAATCATATTCTTCTCCCTGGTATATTCTATATCTAACCGTGGTCTAATTTATTATTTGGCTAAAGACAATTTTAGACAACGGTAAAATATAAAATTTATCAGGTAGGAAACTATGATGAATTCAGGTCGAAGGACTTCTAATATCATTATGGTTAGAAAATACTTATGACATGTTTCATGAAGTACTCTCATAGTGGGTCATATTGTTGGAATATATGCCCTCTTAGACTAGGTTTTTGATGTAAATAATCAAATGTTTTAATAAAAGAATTTATTTTCAGAAATTATTTGTGAATTTACATTTTTATTTGTGCACAATTACGTTTGGAAAAGACCAATTGTGTTTAAGTAAGTGGTCCATGTGAATGGAGGTCTTTTACAATAAGGTATGGATCACGAGTTACTTAACACATAAACATTTGTTCTTAACCGATTGATGAGAATGAGAATCTCATCATGTTTAGGTTATTATATTGTGAATTCCAAATAGGGAATGGCTTACCTTTAGCCAGTGAGTAGTCCACTCACTTCATGACATAAGCGTATTTCGAATACGTTGAACAGGATCTGTAGTAGTGGTTTTTGAAAGTACTATATGGTAGAAACCTAGACTACTACCACTATAGCGTGGATTAGTACTCTACGACTTAAGTATGAGTTGGTGGTCTGACGAAGCTGGAAGCATGTACTTTGATATGCTATAGTTGTGGTTCTATCGTATGACCAATATACTTGCATATTGGGTATGCATGATTAGTTAGTTAAGACAGACTTGTACAAGTTAGTTTCTATACTATGTCGCCCCTTGTGGTTGTCTGAATGATCTAAATATCCAAGGCCCTGGGAAACATGACTTGGATGTTTGGCTTAGGGTAGCTCCCTTGAAAAGAGAAAATAATCTAGGAAGTTGTGGATCATTGGACTAGAAGTCTAAGGATGGTAGATGTCATTTAGAGAGGTGTTAGTACACTTCTTCCTCTTTAAATGTATGACGATGTATAGAGGGGTATTTTAGTCATTACACCTGTAGGTCGAAGACTTTGCTAACACAACATTGTCCTTGGGGTCAATATTTCCTTATGGTGATATTAGAAAATATTTAAAATGTAAAATACAGCTATTTATATGGCAATGGTATTTTGGTCATTTTAGTAGCCAATGCGGTATGTCTTTTGGTCCCTAGTATAGACCGTGAGTCCTAATTAAATACGGGCTAAGGAATTGATCTTGAATTAAATGGAATTTATTTTATTTAAGCAGCCTGATTTAATTATTGGGCTAGAATAAAGTAAAGGTCAATGGAAAGAGAGAATTAATTAAATTACTTTGGTGGGTTAATTAATTATTTAGGGCTTTGGCCCAATTTGAATAATTAGGGATTAACCTGGGACTAAACTAATATAAGCTTGTTAATTGGACTAGTCTATTTGGGCTGGGAAAATTAATTATTTGTTGGGCCATTAAGTTGGTTCTAATTAGAATAATTAATATAGTTCAAAAGGTTAAACTAAGAGTCCAATGGCCCAATTCAGTTTAACCTAGGGTTTTATTTAGGTTAAATAGGAGGATTGGAGATCATCGTTGTTTTTTTTTGACAGACTCTTCTCTGTGGAAAAAGAAACACACGCCTCTCTCTCTCTCTCTCTCTCTCTCTCTCCAGAAAATATTCCTTAGTTATGTAGTTGTTCACCAAACGGAATTAGGCAGGCCATATACTGGAAGATCAAGAGTTTGGCGTTCACTTACATGCAAAGACGGAGTAGGAGGCTTGCAGGAATCGCACCAGAGGCTTCCACAAGCACACCTACCCCGGTTGCACACATTTCGGTCTAGCCAATTCTTAGAATGAGGAAAAGAGGTAAGAATTTTTTAACCTCGAAGTCCCGCCAGAGCCTAACCAGCACTGACTAGGATTGCCGAAGCTGGCTTCGGCCCTAGACGGGAATTCCTTTGTTCTTGGTTTTTCCAATTTTTTTTGCTTTCACTTCCGCTGCGTGCTCTGTGTTTTCCTTTTTTCATGCCTTTAGTCCAATACAATGTTCTCTAATATTTATTTTTTTTTTAACTTGATATCACATATATCCATGACCAGTAAAACATAGCCATCAAGTGACAAATATACTAATTTTAATTTATTATTATTCCACTAATAATAATCGATCAGGGGCAATTTAAGAATAGTCATTGTATTTGTTATAGGGTTTTACTATCAAGTCATGTACTTGATGACCACAAAACTAAATGCATTATTCATGGAAAGAAATACCTCGTATCTAGTATAAATTAATATAAGTACATAATACATAATGACAATAGTATAAGTACAAATTGTTTTAGGGCATATCCCTAACAGTTTCCCACTTGTACTAAGACCAATTTGACATAAACCGTAATCCCATTGATCTAGTACGACTATCATGTTTAGATGATGGGAGAGGCTTTGTCAGTGGATCTGCAACATTGTTATCAGTTGATACGTTACATACTTTTACATCTCCTTTATCAACAAATTCTCAAATGAGATGAAAACATCTAAGTATATGTTTAGATTGCTGATGTGATCTTGGTTCCTTAGCTTGTGTAATGTCTCCTTTGTTGTCACAATAAAGATCCACTGGATTCACAATACTAGGAACTACATCTAGTTCTGTAATGAACTTTTTGATCCAAATTGCTTCTTTAGCTGCAGCTGAGGCAGCTACATACTCAGCTTCTATAGTAGAATCGGCCACGGTGTCTTGTTTTGAACTTTTCCAGCTTACAACATTTCCATTCAAACAAAATAGAAAACTTGATTACGAAATGTAATCATCTATGTCGGACTGAAAACTAGTATTAGTGTAACCATTTACAACTAGCTCGCCTTCTTATCCTCTATAAACTAAGAACATATCTTTAGTTCTTCTTAAGTTCTTCACTATGTTCTTGACAGCAGTCTAGTGTGGCTCTCCAGGATTTGACTGGAGCCTGCTCGTTATGCTTAATGCATATGAGACATTGTGTCGAGTACATAACATGGCATACATGATAGATCCTATAGCGGAAGCGTATGATATCTTGTTCATGTGCTCTTCTTCATTGTTCGTGGAAGGACTTTGAGTTTTGCTAAGCTTAATACCATGTGACATTGGCAAGAATCATCTCTTAGAGTCTTGCTTACTGAACCTTTTCAATACCTTGTCAATGTATGCATTTTGACTTAGTCCAATTAGCTTTCTAGATCTCTCTCTATAGATCCTTACATCTAAAATATAGGTAGTTTCACCTAAGTCTTTTATTGAGAAACAATTTCCCAACCATGTCTTTACACTTTGTAGAGTTGGGATGTCGTTTCCAATGAGTAAGATGTCATCAACATAAAGTACTAAAAAGACTATTGCATTCCCACTAGTTTTCTTATAGACACAAGGCCTATCTTCATTTTTGATAAAGTTAAATTCTTTAATTGCTACATCAAAATGAAGATTCTAGCTTCGAGATGCTTGTTTCAATCCATAAATGGAAGCTTGAAGCTTGCACACTTTATTAGAATTCAAAGGATCATCAAAACCCTCAAGCTGTGTCATGTACATATCCTCGAGTAAGTTTCCATTAAGGAATGTGGTTTTGACATCCATTTGCCAAATCTCATTGATGCATCTAAACTTGGGTATAAAAATCATACAAAACTAAGCACATTCCCAATCAAGTTCAAATTAAAACGTTAAACCCAAATCACACATATGAGCAAGCGTACTTATCATTAACTGAGCATAGGGTTAAAAGGAGTGTCGATCCTCAAGGAACAAGTAGACATTAATTACCCTTCTTTCATTATTTAACCGACTCGATAAAGTGAAAAATAAATAAAAGAAAAATTAAAAAGAAAATAAAAATATGTATGTGTTAAGGATGTAGATTTATGTAACTCAAACCATTGTTTAGACAAACATGATCTTAAAGAACTTAACCATTATCATAACTAATCATTCTCTTGGCACCATGAAGGATGAATGTAGACTCACTTTGATGGTCAATCCATGAAATCACTATCTTGTAGATAAATTAGAATCACTTGGTCCGTACGCATTAAACACAATCCTTAATTAAATTCCCTTGGTCTCGGCAAATTTAGAACATGAAATTAATCAATGAACCTTTGTCTCAGAAGACATCAATTAATCTTCAATTACCAGTTCTTAAACAATTAACCCCCTTTGGTCCAGTAAGTCAATTGCCAATAGAATATGAAATTAATAAATCGAAATACCCATCAACCCCCTTTAGTCCAGTAAGTCAATAGATAGAATCATCTAATTAATCTCGTAATAAGTATAAGTAATTGAATACCAAGAATAATAACCAATTAATCAAAAGATCAAATAACTCTAGAAATCATAAATATCTAAAACAATGTTGAATTACAATAAAAAAATTATCATATCATTGTTCAAGAAAAAAGAAAACAAAGTAAAAGAAAGAACTCATAGACAAGCCTCATTCTTCTTCCTTTGAAGACCCTCTTGTACAACCCTCCTTAAAATTGAAGAATTCCTCCTTGGACTGAGTGATTTTCTATGGTGATCAATGAATTCCCCATTTTCCCTTGTGTTTTCCATCTATTTATAGGCTTAAGAGGTGCCTAAACTCGTAGGTACCAAGTTCTTTGCCGAGTAGAAGTTGGGAACTACTAAAACTCTTCAGATTTCCAAAAACGCATAGAAAGATCGCAGCACCGCCTCAGGGACGACCACAACCGGCACCATCTTGGTCCTTCGGAGCCGGCGCCGCCTGTGTTTTGTTTCTCCACTCGTCCACTGATTTTTCTCCGAATTGTGCACATATGTTCCAGAATGCAGCCGGCGCCAGTTCCAGCCTTACAATCGGTGCCACCTCTGCTCTGTTTCGAGATGATTTTGCTTTGTTTTACCCAAAATCCTGAGATAATGACCAAAATACCTTTCTAAGGGTAAAATCTCAAATATGAAAGAATATGACTAGTTATTTCACAAAATGTATTACAAAAGAGCCTCAAATAACTAAGCAAAGTATAACCAATTTAGCCCCTATCACTCATAATCATAATTTGCTGCTATGGCAAGAAGAATTCTAATAGATTTAAGCATTACAATTGGTGAAAAGGTTTCATCATAGTCTATATCGTGAGTTTGTCTATAACCTTTTGCTACCAGTTGTGCTTTGTAAGTATGCACGTTTCCCTCCATCTATGTTTTCTTTTTGAAAACCCATTTACACCAATTGGTTTTTGAACCTTTAGGTGGATTAACCAAAGTTCAGACTTGGTTATCATATATGGATTACATCTCAGACTTTATTGCCTCTAGCCATTTTCTAAAATCAAAACTCTTAATGGCTTCTTGATAGGAAGTGGGCTCATCATTGACGATGATGTTGGGTATCTCAGGTTCGTATCCTATACGGTACAGTAGAAATTAAAATGAGATACCATCCCAGGATCCACATATGTGTGGAAAAGAAGACATAAAGATAACAAAGGTAACAACTTTTACCTTTCTTTGATCGTCCGAATAATAAAAATTTCTTCTTCAAGTCGAGGCGCGATCCAGTAATCCTCTTGATCAAACTCCACGAGAGTTGAACGTCTAACCACTCTAATCACAGTGTGTGATTATCTCTGACAGTAATTCACACAAAGGACACACTCAAGCACTAAAATTTCCTGTGCTAGCAAAAATAAGATGGCGGCTAGGGCTTCTCAAGAACAATCGAGAGAGAGAGAGAAGAGAGAATGTCAAGTGTTGCTAGGGTTGGAGTCGTGTTTTACGCCTTAGCTAGGGTTTCGTGTGTTGGTTTTTGGTGTCACACCTTAGCTAGGGTTTTCGTGTGTTTCATCTATATGTTACACGAAAATCCCCTACCAAAACTGAGAATTCTAATTCTATTAGAATTCCCTAATTATAATTGGAAACATCAAGTTCTCACAATTACAATTTGGACCATAAATTATAACTAATTATAATTTGTCCATAACAACTTCTCCTTTTCTCAATTAACCCCACTATGTTATCAAATAACATCTTGAGTATATAATCCTCTATTGTGTATGACCTATTAGGTTTCCCAGTCAATTGGTAGAGAGCATGAATTAATCCAAACATCTTTGAGATTAATAATCCATAATTAATTAGAATTAATCTTATTAATTCTATTAAGGATTAGTTTATTAATTCATCAATTAATAAACCCATATTCCCAGATCATGAGTGGTATCTAGCAACACATCATGACCACCCAAGAGTTCAGGAAGTCAAATGGCTTGACATGAACCCTTCAATAACAAACTTCAGTGCAATTAACTCATTTCACCATATAATATCTCATTTGGTTTGGAGTACGGAATTAGTGCCAACTCCCTCTAGAATTAATTCTGCCCCAAATACGATAGTACTTGTACCAGGAACCCACTACTCTAAATGTGTATCAATTAGAACTATTTTCAATACACAATTGCCTTGGTCAAGGACTTCTCGAGTAGTAATTCCTATAAGTGGCCGTGAGATATTCACCCCTACTATTAGGAGTGGTGAATCATTTATTGACCCTCTCAATTACTTTCATTTACCTTACAATGTACCCAATATCCATCCCATAGGTGGCCCTCAATCGAGCTCCAGAGATTGGAATCAAAGTACAGTGCTCAGCAAATAAAGTATCTTGGAGATCTCAAGTTTAAGGATACTTACATGTTTGCTATATTGAGATTATATCACTGGCACTAAATAGTTATCACTGGTACTAAATAGTTATCCATGTGATTATCTCAAAGTTAGGTCATCCAATGAACTTGTTCCATTAACAAGCATCCATGTGTTAACTTTGAGTATCTCAATACTCACAGATATGAGAACCACCGCCTGATCAAATCAAGAAGTTTAACACATACTAGTCTTAACGCATTAATGATATCCTGTCTTATTAATACTATGACTATGGACTATTTAAGTACTAACACTATACAATGTAGTAGGAATCTCATATCATGATCTCTATCATAATTTCCTTAACACAGTGTTGTACTAGGGACTTTATTGAACAGTTATATTATTTAAAAGTAAACAAAAGACACTGTAAGATAAATAATATCTTTTATTAAAATAAAACGTGTCATATAAAATATATAAGTGATTGCCTCTAGGGCATAACACTAACACATGAGCTCCACATTGTGATCGTCAGTGATGAGGAATCCAAATCTCTTAGGTTGTTGATGAACCCTATCAGATCTTCGAGGTCCTTGTTCTATAGTAGTAGGCTCATCTTGGACTTGTGAGCTATCTAATCGAGGTTTATTATTCGGTTCATCTACTAATTGTGGCTTTTGAATCTCATCAAGATAATATTTACTCCTATTGATTCTTTTGGAAATAAATTCATTTTCAAGAAAGTAGCCATTTCGTGCAACAATTACTCTATTTTTTATTTTTTTTGAGATAAAATTGGTATCCTTTAGTTTCCTTAGAATACCCCACAAATATGCATTTATCTGATTTGGGTGTAAGTTTATCAGATAATAAATGCTTTACATAAACTTCACAACCCCAAATCTTGAGAAACGACAAACTGGGTCATCTCCCAGTCTATATCTCGTATGGCATTTTCTAAACCAATTTAGATGAAACCCGATTTAATATGAATGTATCAGTCTCTAGAGCATAACCCCAAAAGGAGATTGGAAGATCAGTTTGACTCATCATGGATCAAACTATATCTAATAAAGTCTGATTTCTCTATTCAGATTCATCATTCCATTGAGGTGTTCCAGGTAGAGTTAATTGTGAGATAATTCCACAATTCTTAAGATCCTCATCAAACTCGTGACTTAAGTATTCACCATTTTGATATGATCGAAGTGTTTTGATACTTTTACCAAGCATTTTGAAATTCTTTGAATTTTTGGAATGATTCAAATTTATGTTTTATCAGATATAGGTCGTCATATCTGCTGAAATCATCTGTAAATGTAATGAAGTACTGAAATCCTCCTCTAGCATGTGTATTCGTTAGTCCACATACATCAATATGTATTAGGTCCAATAAATTAGTTGCCCTTTTATTTTGCCCCTTAAAACGTGCCTTAGTGATTTTACCTAATAAACAAGAATCACATGTTTCGTAAGATTCTAAATCAAACGAATTTAGAAGCCCATCATCATGAAGCCTTGTAATGCGTTTCTTATTTATATGGCTCAAGCGATAATGCCCGAAGTAAGTCTGATTTAAATCATTAGATTTCAATCTCTTAGGATTAATGTTATAGATAAACTTGTTTGAAGATCCACGAAGATTAAGAATATAGAGCCTATTTAAGAATGAGGCATCTTTGTAATAAATGTCATTTTTATTAATGGAGCAAATGTTATTCCTAATAACAAATTCAAAACCTTCTAAATCTAAACAAGAAATCGAAATAATATTCTTACTCATAGCAGGAATATAAAAACAATCATTCAGTTCTAAAATAAGCCCATTGAGCAAAATTAATTCAAAAGTTCTTATAACTACTGCAACAACTTTTACTCCATTCGCAACTCGTAGGTGCACCTTGCCTTTTGCCAAGGCTCTACTCCTCTTTAGACCCTGCACATTTACACAAATGTGAGATTCACAACCTGTATCTAATACCCATGAATCAGAAGTAGATAAATTAATTTCTATAACATAAATACCTGAAGCGGCAGTCTCATTGTCCTTCTTCTTCTTTGCTTCCAAATAGGACTTGCAATTTCTTAACTAATGTCCTTGTTCACCACAATGGTGGCAAGCTCCCTCATTTGGTGTCTTGGTCTTAGGTTTGGACTTGAACTTGAACTTAGCCTTGTCCTTGCCTTTACTAGCCATGACTTTGCCTTTTTGGTTGTTCTTTTTCCCTTTCCCTTTTTGAACCATTAGAACACTAGGAGTATTCTTCTTAATGTTTAGTTTAGCTTGTTTTAGCATCCCATGCAATTTAGTAATGGATTTCTCCATATTGTGAATGTTAAATTTCATGACAAATTGGTCATACTCAGGAGGTAATGTAACACCCCCCAACTACGTACCCTAAAAAGGGCGGGGATGTCGCCCCGTCCCGAGGACAAGGGGTCTTTAAAACGAGGTACAAAAGATAAAGACAACCCAAAGAAATCAAACTTAGATAAATAAAGGAAAACTCTTATTACATCAGGCTCAAACTGGAGCAAATCTAAGCAAAAGCAACCATCGGTTCCAGAAGCATAAAACAACAATTGTCTCTCAAAACATAATGAAAATAACAAAAACTCCAACTATTACACATCCCGCTTGCTCAGTATAATCAATCTCCTAAAACCATGATATAAAATAGTATGAGATTAACATATCAGTAAGTCCTGTGTGTGCATGGTACTTTGAATAGTTCATGAATGTATAGCTGAAAATATTTATAGAAATATTTGGTAAGTCATAAATAATTTCTCTTTGCAAGGAGTGGAGTTTTCCCTTTGTCACACTTTGTATAAAATAAATTATCCACTCGAATAAACAGTCATGGTGCTACACTTTGAGCCCATGATAAGAAAACAGTCAAGGCACCACACTTTGTGCACCTTGACAGGATCAGATTACCACACTTTGGACGTTCTGATCAAAGGTAGGTGTACTGCCCACCGAGTGAGATACTCCTCCATCTCTACACCCAACAAAACCATTCAGGTGTCCATGTTGGGAAAATAATACCTTACCAGGTAGGGCTGTTCAAAATACGGTTTGAACCGTTTTTTCGAACCGAACCGAACCGATTATTTGAGTTCGGTTCGGTTCGGTTCGGTTTAAAGAGGGATTTTTTAGTTCAGTTCGGTTTTCGGTTCAGTTGAATTGAAATTCAACCGAACCGAAAAACCGAAATATTTAAAAAATTATTTTTTTAAATAAATTAAAACTAAAAATGAAAAGGAAAATTGTGAAATCAAAACCCTAACTCCCAAAACAGTAAACACTTTCGGTCTCTCTTCTCTTTCAATCCCCCGACTGAGCCGACTCCTCCTTCTCCCGACTCCCTTCCCTTTCGCTTTCCGTCTTCCATCCTAACTACCGGTGCCGGAAGCGGAAGTTGTAGGGACTGCCATCTTCTATTGACTCCATTTCGCTCTCCGTCCTAGCCCTGCATCTTGTAATCCTCCAAGTCCTTGTACTGTGTGTAGGGATTTCCGGACTGCCGTGCCGCCTACTGGGACTATTGTTCGGTGTTCACTTGGTAGCCCTTCTAATTTCCCTCTCTTTTCGTTCTCTTTCTTTTCCATTTTTTCCTTTTCCTCTTCCTTTTCATCTTCTAATTTCCTTTTCTTTTCTTTTCGATCTCCACAGCAACGGTGTAGAGAGAAATAGTAAGATATGGGGACGCTTCAGACTTGGAGAAAAGCCTATGGTGCTATCAAAGACCACACAAAAGTTGGACTTGCCCATGTTAATAGCGATTTCAAGGTTCATTTTGTCTATAAATTCATCTTTTCCGCATTTTGTTTGTGGGTTTTTGATTAATGTTTAAAGTATGAAGAAAATATTGATGGGATTTTGATGAAAATTTGTGCGGTTTTCATATTCTTGTGAGTAGTATTTGGATGTGGCGGTTGTTAAAGCTACGAATCATGTTGAGTGTCCACCCAAAGAGAGGCACCTTAGAAGTGAGTATACTTTTCTATTTTTGATGAATTCTATTTGGTATTAAGGGATCCGAAATTTTTTGTGAAGAATTTTGTCGGTTTTTTCAATGTTTGGGGAGAATATCTTACCGGTGGACACGGGTTTTTACCTTTTTGCGGGAAATATGTGAAATTTCCTGCGGGAGTCCTGGTTTTGGGAGGAAAATCTTGAGTTCTGCGTTTGGGGAAAGAGAAATATCACTTGGTGTTTTAATTTTTGGGCCAATTTTAATATTTTTGTTACGGGATTTAGTGATCGATCAATTTGTTTTGGGTGCTTCTTGCAGAAATTTTGCTTGCCACATCGATTTGTTTGGCCTCGGGCTGATGTTGCATACTACATACATGCGGCTGCCAGGCGATTGGCTAAGACTCATAATTGGGCGGTATTGATTTTGTTGCAAATGCACAACAATTACATTTTTGGCTTAGATTACTGATTGTTAATTGGACGGTATTGGATCGTATACATATGCATATGGTTTGGAGAAAGGAAGAAAACCATGATTACCATATGACATGATATGCTTTGGGAAGTCCAGTTGGGCGTCTTAGTGTTGTTCCTAAAAAATGTGGGTAATTTTTAAACTTTTTAAACTTTTAGTTTTTGTTTTAAACTTTCAAATAGCTGCATCTTGTCTTCGAGCTTTATCAATTCTTTTTGAATGTTAAATCCTTGAGATATTTTTATTAATCTAAGGTGTTTTTTTTCCCATTTGACTTATATGAACCATTTTCAAAAACTCTTTTTACTCTTTTGGCTTTGTCCTCAATAATTTGTCCCGTTTTCAGAAACTCATTTAACTCTTTTGGTCTGGTTTTTGCTAACATTTGACCTATGTCAAAATATATTTTTAAAATACATATATTTTTCATTAATTTTTTTATCCTTCTTTTAATGAAAAGCGAAAGTCCTAGAATTAGATTTTCATATCATAACTCTTGAAGTCCTAGAATTTCAAATCCTCTTGAAGTCCTCATTTCTAGATGTTTGGATGATGTTTGGATGAAGATAATGGATAGTGTTTGGATGAATAGTCTTATTTCTAAATGTTTGGATGATGATAATGGATGGTGTTTGGATGAATAGTCTTATTTCTAAATGTTTGGATGAAGATATTGGATGATGTTTGGATGTTTGTGGAGTCATTGAGAAATATGTGGATGTTTAGATGTTTGGTCATATTTGCAGTCTTCTTTTAGTATGTTTGGATGTTTGGATATTTGGAGTCATTGAGTATTTTTGCAGTCTATTTGTATTTTGTAGTGTATTTGCTTGGTTGATTGTGGGAGTATAGCTACATGTAAAGACATTTAGTGATGAAGGATGGATTTATGATGGATTACTCTTGCAATAGGAAGGAGAATAGGAAGATTCGGGGGTTTCTTGGACTTATTTGGTGGATGTTAAATGTTAAATGTTGCTAGAAGTTGATAGTTGTAGTAGTATTGTCTGTAACTTTCGGGTTGTGTGAGTTATCGTATGGCTACGTACACCAAGCTTTTTAGGGTTCGTTTTTGGTTTTTTTTGCTCTTAATTATTGCAACATGTTTTTATTTGTCTTAAAATGCCATTTTGCAGAGCTAATTTAGCATCAACATCTGAATCATAAGCACAATTAGAGTTGGTCAATCTCTCTTTGTCTATTGGTATGTGTGTCTCTGTATAGAACACATTTTATAGCACCCGATAGTGGGCAGTAGTACCACTGCAACTCTCTCTTTCTTCCACTATAAAGCTATATGTTGTGTAGGGTTTTCAAAGAGAGGCTGATATAAGAAAAAAAAAAAAACACACACACACACACACAGAAACATACACATTCAGTATTCAGACAAGGAGAGGAATCAAGGGAAAGAAAAATGGGTAGGCAGTGGTGCTATTGAGTGTTGACTGTTGAGGCCTGAGGGGAATGTTGGCTGGATTTCCGAATGCTTGTTGGGGGAATGTGGGGGAATGTTGGCTGTGTTTCTTGCAGCTTTGATGGGCTGTTTTTATGCATAGGTGAGTATTTAACACCTGTAGAGCAGCAATATCATTCCTAGAATCTTAGAAACAACCAATTTAAACTCAAATTTATGATGCATGTTGCCTCCTTAATTTTGATAAGCTGATTTTTTTCATTATCTATTCCGACTTACTTGGAGATTTGGACAAGATGGCTATTGAGGAAAATTGGAGGGGCACTGGCTAGTGGCTACTGATGTCAGTGATGTGAATCAATAAACCATTGTTATGTTGTCATATTTTTCTTTATGGCTATGTAATGTAAATGTAATGGTATTGGACTCATTGTTGGTTGGATTGGATAATGTTTATTGGGCTAATTTTATTATTTTGGACTTTATTTTGGAATTGGATTTTAGTGATGTCTGTTGGGCTTTGTTTAATGGGCCAGGATTTTAATTTCGGTTATAGACCGGACCGGACCGAACCGAACCGAAATGTGTTCGGTTCGGTTGTCCCGGTTTTATGCTGTGTCCGGTTCGGTTCGGTTAGACACCAAAAAACTTAAAAACCGATTTAAACCGATTTAAAAAACCGAAAACCGAACCGATATCCGTTTGAACAGTCCTATTACCAGGTACAAATGCTAGCTCGGATTGGCCTGACCAACCAATACTGTCACCTTTTCAAGCAGAGCTTATTTTCTGGAGGTGGCTGCCTGCCAGAAGACTCACTCATACCCTCCAAGACTAGTATTATTAGCCTACCCTTATTGAGTACTCAATGAACATATTCATCAATTCTTGACTCATAATAATAATCCCATACCTTGGCTTTGTAAAACGTGGTTTTCTTTAAAAAGAGTTTTCTAAAACATTTAAGAGAAAGAACAACTCTTGGTAAAGGTATTAGTTTGACAAAACCATTTAGAGAATACACATCCACGTTTACAACCCAAATAATCATAGATCAACAATAGCTTTACAAAGTTTTTCAACATTTGACTTGCCACCACAAGCATTTAACAAAAAGAGTTTATGCAAGGACTTACTTGATACGCCTAAGATAAACAAGATAAAAATTAACTGCTCGCTTCCTTCAGATAATCTCCTAATCTAGAATCACATAATTTCATGACCAGGGTCTCAATCGGCTCAAGCTTGCATTTAAACTGATTTATTCCTATAACAACTCATGATCCATTATCTAACTTCAAATAAATTACCCCCTTCCTTAAAGTACATACACCAAGACCATATATCCATCAAAGATATGAACAATATATCAAAAAGGTCTTGACTTAACCATCACGATTCACATCCATCATTATCACATCAAACATAGCACCGCTATCTATTGAACATGCTTGATACGATACTCATCTCAAAATATTCATCTATCCCAACTAAACACATTCATCGTGCTATCATACTTCTATAGACATCATCAATCATATTAAACCTTAGTTTCGACCTCATGGGTAAGAATTCCTTTACCTTACAACCACCGAATTAAGAAAATCTCGATGCTCCTATGGTGATTGTCCCGAGTTCGTTTGAGAAGAAGAGAGAAGCTGCCTTCTTTGCTCCTCTTGACCGAAAGTTAAGAAAGAAAGGTGAGATCAGCCCTTATATGGCGTGGTTCAAGAGAAGAAAAAAAAGAAGAATCAATGGAAGAAAGGAATCGAGAGGTTGAGAGGATTTTTGCTTACCTTAAGGTGTGTTTGATTTTTGCCTAGTGATTGCTCTTGTGTTTTTCGAATTTGTAGGAGAGAGTTTGCTGGAATTTTTGTGCAGCAAGGAGGGAGTGGACGGCTAACTTGGTTTAGGGTTAGGAGAGTTTGATCTAGGGTTGGAAGTTGATGTTATGAGGGTCTCCTAACAGCTCTAAACTTCCTTGGCAGCAAGGCCGAAAATCTGGCAGCTTGTTGTACCTGATTGCTGGTCGAAACTAAGAGAGGTTAAGGGGAGAAAAATAATCTGGGATTACGCGTGTTCAGGTTCTTGTCCAAAACTAGAAGCAGTTTGAGTGAGTTTTGACAACCAGAAATTCTGTGCGAAATTTGTAGCAGAAAATTTTGGGCTGTTTTGGTTGTTGTTCTATCACAAATCAGAGAGGAAAAGTGAGAGATTCAGGTGCTGTAGTTTGGCTTGATCAACAAGGAGTTTTGGTATGTTTTGGAGTGCAGAATTTCGTTTGATATGGTGCGTGCAAGCTGACTGAAATTCTGTGCAGAAGCTGGCCGAAATTCTGGAAAAAGAAGGGGATAAAAATCTAGTTTGTATAGCTAAAATAATCTGAATTGGTGAGAGGGGTTTTAGGTGATTGGAGCTAGGTTTAGAGGGGTTTGGATACCCTTAAGAGTGCAGTATTTTCATGAAGCATATGCATGCACAAGGCTGCCGAAAATTTGCAAGAAAAGAAGCAATAAAACCTAATTGGTTTAGGAAGGAAATAAAATCTGATTTGTTAAAGGATTTAGGATAAGATTCCTAATCTTGGAAGAGTTTGTGTTGAGCTAGGAGTGCTCCAAAGGTGGCAGCACAAAGCTAGAAAAATTTTCCAGATTTTCAGCTAGGGTTCTATGTTCAAAATCAACAAGATATTTTGCTAGGAAAATAACAAATTAATTCAAGCTAACTAATATAAAATCTGATTAATTAAATACAAGCTGGAATTTAATTATCCTAGATAAGATTTTCGAAAATCAAAGAGGATAAAAGCTGAAATAAAATTTAGTCTTTATTCTTATCGAAAATCCTTGAACTTAGGAGATAAATATGGAGACTTATCTCCTAAGAAGATGGCGCTGAAATTCAAGAGAATAGCTAGGATTTTCAGCCAAGGCATGACAAAATCTAAAAAAAGAATTCAAAAAGAAAGCTAAGATTCGCAAGCGGTAAGATTCGAACTCAAGTCACCAAAGGACAATTACCAAACCTAACCATTAATCCAAATCAACTCCGGTATTAATATTTCTCTAAGAAATTCTTTTCATCCTAATTTTCATCCCTCTATTTCCTCTACTAATTTTTTTCCAAAACAATTTCCAATTAATGCAACGGCACAATTATTTCCCTCAAATAAATTAATGCAAGAGCAGCCTTGGAAATCATATGCACCCATGCAAGCATAATTTTAAAATATCACATGGAAAGCAAAATACTATGCAATGCATGACTTTTCCCCCTAGGTCAAAGGTGGTTTTGGGCAGGGTATTACAGGTAATGAGTCCAGGATCAAATTTGTGGCCATATCTTGATTAATAGGAGCACCAAGCTTTTTAAGATGATCAAGATGTCCCTTCATTTTAAGGACATGAGCACTTACCGAGGTGCCAGAAACCATCTTACATGCTTTTAGCACCTTATGAGTTTTAAATCTCTCTTGTCGTGCTTGCTCTTGGAACCTTTCCTTAAGATTCACAATCATGTCATATGCTTCTGCTTCTTCAAACTATTTTTGAAGTTCAGAGTTCATGGTTGCTAGCATAAGGTAAGTAATATCGTTAGAATCATCTTTGTACTTACTATATGCATCTTTTTCAGCTTTTAGGGCGTTATTTGTTGGAGCAGGGGGAATAGGATTTTCAAGAACATAGAGCTTTTTTTCTTGCTTAAGAACGATTCTTAAGTTATGTGCCTGATCAAGAAAGTTAGTCCCACTAAACTTGTCTTTCTCGAGCACATATTACAATGAGCTATTCCAACTATTTGTTGTCATTATCTACATACAAAATATGTAAAGTAATTAATTTTAAGGCCTTAATGAAAAACTCCTACTAAAAGCATTTTAACTTTTGAAACTTCAACATTTTGATGTTTCTTAGTGGGTCAAAAAAACTTTTTTTTTTCAAATATTTTATTTTAATCATAAGTAAGATTTGGCTTTAATCTCATAATTAAATAAAACTTAAATTTAAATGAGATAGGCATCAAATGTCCAGGCTAAAAATCTTATACAATGCCCTTGGCCCAAAACCATTTTGATAGCCCAGTTAAGTCAAAGCATACCAAACATACAGAAAACCATTTTCCATCTTATCTCACTTAGATAATCAAAAGCATCCTACTTTGGTAGGAATGACCATTTGATGATCCAAGTAATAACAAGTGTTTGATTTTGGGAGGCATTTAAAACTTAATTTTTTTTTATAAAATAAAAGTTTGATTGTAGTAAGCATGAAATAAACATATTAAATATGCATGGAAGACATAAATAAAAGTGACATAGCATGGCACATAACCTATATTGATCATCACAAGCAAAATGAAAATTAAGGTGATCAATCTAGGTATATGAACTCCTTGAGCATTCTCTAATGCCTTGAGCATACTCTTCTTTGGTTGTAATTGTAGGCCTATATCTTCTTTTACATTGGATATTAAAATAAAATAATTCCTATTCTAGGAAGCAATTACAATTTTACAACAATAAAAAAATGACACGTAGGCTGTATATAAAAATTACAACTCAAAACAACCAGAATGAAACCTGCTAAACACATTGGGGTAAAACGGGCTATGCTATGCATTATTTAGAATAATTCACAACTATAATCAAAATACACTAACGAATAGCACACAACGAACAAATAGTCGGAGTTCTAAGGGGCAGCGTCCCTGGTGGGGTCCAAGGCAGTCCGCATGCTAAGTATTATAAAATTATAATCATGTGAACATGCTGATATACACCGTTCAAATTGAACAAAATTCATACATTCACATATATATCATACATATATTGAACAATATGATTAACACAGATGAATCAACCTAATCGTTTAGCAAATTGCTCTGATACCACTGTTGGGATTCGTGGACTCCTAAATGTAAAAAACATCTGCGATTCCCTTCTGAGGACCCAAGCCAAAAGATTAAAAATGATCTAGTGGTTACAGAATTACCTCTATTCATCACAATCAAGACCTTTGGCTTTTGATTTCCAGGCGTGCGTGCTACTCGAACGATCACTAGACACTGCAATGTGCGAACGTCCTCTATCGGATACACATGGAGAACCAGCTCATTACCCGGGAGTGCTAGCACATAGGGTTTGAGAGGCTTAATTTTTCTAGTGAATTAGAGGCATGAATGTTTTAACAGAGAGCTAATTTCAGAAGATGGCTAAGGTTTTCTTTTTAAAAACAACCCGAACCTCTTGGAGTCCAACTCTTAGAGTATCTTATCATTTTTTATTTTAAATTCAAATTAAAACTAATATGATAAGATTCTGTCATTATTTCGGTAATTTAACTAATTAATTTACCAAGTCAGATTCTTATAATCTAGATATCCTCCAGATATATCAAATGTGAACATATTTCCAGATTTATTATATCTAGTCATTTTCTAGGTTCAATTAACCTATACATATTTCTAGATACATCGAACCTAGTTACCAAAAACATAACCTAAAGTGTTTGCTTAATGTGTGACCCTATAGTTTTATTTAACGCTGGTAGCGTACCCAAATCACATTTAAATGGCCCAAGAGTTATAAGCAGTTTCTAGAAAAATATTATAACTATCCAGGCTAAATGAAGATCAGTGATTTCTTTGAACCAAGCAATAACTTTATATTTAGTCTATTTGTCACACGATATCCAGATTAAGCATAAGGTACGGAGCATGTCATCCTTATTAAACTTGATCAATTATTTCTTGATCTCATAGTAGACTGCTCAAACAAATGATATTAATATCTCAAATTGATATATTTGAGCATAACCATGCATTTTAACAGTCTAACCTATCAAGTAGGCCATGGACATCTCTTCCAAAATTAAGAGGGACAAATTCCTTCACTATCAATCATATTCTTCTCCCTAGTGTATTCTATATCTAACCATGGTCTAATTTATTATCTGGCTAAAGACAACTTTAGACAATGTCAAAATATAGAATTTATCAGGTAAGAAACTATGATGAATTCAGGTCGAAGGACTTCTAATATTGTTATGGCTAGAAAGTACTTATGACATGTTCCATGGTGTACTCTCATAGTGGTTCATGTCCAGTACAATGTTATTTAACATTTATTTAGGTTTTGACTTGATATCACATATATCCATGACCAGTAAAATATAGCCATCAAGTCATAAACATACTAATCTTAATTTATTATTGTTCCACTAATAACAATAGATCAAGGACAATTTAGGAATAGTTTTTGTATTTGTTATAGGGTTTTACTATCAAGGCACGTATTTGATGGCCACAAAACTAAATGCACTATTTATGGAAAGAAATGTCTCATATTATTATTAAATACATAATGATAATTGTATAAGTATAAATTATTTTAAGGCATATCCCTAACAATTAGAAAATATTTAAAATGTAAAATATATCTATTTCTATAGTAGGGGTATTTGGGTCATTTTAGTAGCTAAGGAGTTATGTCTTTTGGTCCTCGGAAAAGCCTATAGGTCCTGATAGATTTGGGATGAGGAATTGGTTTTAAATAAAATAGATTTTATTTTATTCAGGTAGCCTAGTTTATTTATTTTGCTAAAATAAAATAAAAGGTCCAAAGAGAGAATTAATTAATTAGTTTAGTTGGTTAATAAATTATTCAGGGTTTGAGGCCGGTTTGAATAATTAAAATTATCATGGGCAGAAACTAAAATAGTCTACAATATTGGACTGGTTTATTTATGTTGTATAATTTAGTATTGGGCTATTTATTTGTTCCTAATTAATATAATTAATTTGGCCCAATAGCCTAAACCAAGGGTCCAGTAGGCTAGGCACAAGCTTGTTTAGCTTAGGGCTAACTGGTTTAGCAGAAGGTTGAGTGAAGCACGTTGGTTCAAAATTTTTGAAACTACCAGATGATAGCTAGAGGTCAAAGTTTGGATTAATAAGAACTCTTCAAGGCTATTGGGGTTTAGAGGGATTTTGAATGGCATGTGATTCTCAGAGAAGAAAAAAACCCACGAGCTTTTTCTCTGCTGTATAACCCCACCTAAACCTCCCCTAGAGTTAGAGCGATGGGGTGCATATCATATCATATTTCATAAAAATATATTTCTTGGATGAATTCGCGTGCTTTAGAATTGTGATATAAGGGTTATATGGTTTATTTATGCTTGTTGAGTAGTAATGGTAAAAAGGAAATGTTGCTTGATGACGAAATAGGAAGAAGGCTTGAGGCTTAGAAAGGAAGAGAATTTGCTTGGGAAAATAAGAACAAGAGTTAGTATGGTTAAGTGGTCAGAGTTTTGTGATTTAATCTCTAAGGTCTTGAGTTCAAATCTCATCACCTAAGTTTTATTTTTTAAATTATCCTAACCAATGTTTGAATTTTCTTCTTACATTCCATAAATCTAGGAATTTTATCTTAGGGAAGACACAATGGTAATGTCTTAACCATATGATCTTGTCCTAAAAGAAAATCTAGAAGAGTTTTGGTTTCCATCATTTTAGCAAACTATGTCCTAACGTATTTAAATTCAAAATACTCTATTTCTTTAATTCTCCTAATTTCTTTATAAAATATCTTAGACTTGAATTTTGAAACAAAAATTCTAGCTCTTGGACTGGAGATGATCGAAATTTAGGAAGGAAAATAGATAGGTGGTTTTCAATTAAATCATCATAGCTTTTCTTCAAATAACTACATTTTTTCTTGTTCTTGTTTTGGTTCAAATCTGAATTTTTTTTCAGCAATTCTCCTTGGCTAGATTTTTGAAAAATGTAGCAACATTTGCCTATTTAATCCTTGCTAGCAACCAACAATTTTGTGTAAATATGAAGTTGAAAATGCCTTAGAATTTCGTAGCTTGTGTAGCCTTACCAAACCAGAAATTTTCCAGCAAGCTACCAAGAGTTAGTCATGGAGATTGAGCAACCAACCCATGCATAAGAACACCTGAAACTTTCCTCCTTCTCTAAGATGGTGGGTAGAAAACCACCATTAATGGACATTCAAACACTCCTAAGTTTCAACAGCATATCCATTTCAAAATGGTTCAAAATTCTGCTCACAAATCTGTCCATATCCTAAGAATTATTGTAGCTAAATCTAGAATTTTTCCAGCTTGCTTAGCAAAGTCAAGAACCAATTTCTTCCTCAAATCTCTTCAACATTTCGGCCACCTTGAAGACATGGACTGAACATCTTGTCTTCTTCATCTACCATGGCCATTCGAGATCCATTAACACACCTCATACCACTCCTAACTTTATTCCATTCGAAACTTTTCAAACTTGAAAATTAAATTCTAGCTTTTCCTCCATTAAACTCTCACCTAGCTAGATGAATAAACCAGAATTTTCTCCTCACTTGTACAACCATTTTCGGCAAGTGATAAGGCTGAAACACTCCTCCATTTCACAATGAAAACATAGCTAGACTAGCCACCAACCATTGAAGGACAAGAAACCTTCAAGAAAAGAACACCATTTCCAAATATTCTACCTCAAACATCTCCACATTTTTCTCATTGTAAAATTCAAAATAGCTAAACTCTCTCTCTCTCTTCCTCTAGGATAACCGAAACTCCTCCTCTAGCAAGGCCCCATTCGGCCATGACACACTAAGCACACACAAAACATTTTCTCTCAATTTTCTCTTGTGTTCTCAAGAACACCAAGAGCACACACTACACTTTTTTCATTCTTTAATCACCTCTATTCTACCCCAATCACTCCAAAAACTCTCAAATCAACTAGGATACAACCTATTCTCATCCATAGCACACTCCATAACACTAAAAACCAAAGTTGATCTTCCATTCGGAACAAACGTGCCTTTTGTTCAAGAACAAGAAGAACATCAAGAAGGTAAATCGAATCACCTTGCTCCTTCTTCACTTCTTCATCTCCATTTCGTCATCATCTTAATCATTCTCTCTCTTCCTCTCTCTCTCTCTCTCTCTCTCTCTCTCTCTCTCTCTCTTTTGGCTGAACCATTGGTGGCCATTCTTGAACAAACTTCAATCAAGGAAGGACTCCTCAAGCACTCAAGGACTTTCATTGGACAAGACGACATCTTCAACTCCAATGATCATCAAACAAGTATTTCCTTCATGACATTCTCCTTAAATTTTTGAACTTAAAGCTTTTAGATGATGGAATTAATAGGTGGATCGAATAATATTGGGTTGGAGATATGTTTGTGGGTGAAAGGAATAAATTTAAGACAAGAAGATTGAAATGAATATTGAGACTTATGAATTATAGATTATGCTTTAGGACCATTATGTGCTCATTGATGCATGATGATTAAAAGCTTTATGTCCTTAGTAAGGTTGTTGTGATGAATGATGGACATTATACCACCATTGTTTGATTATGCTCCTATGATGTTATTTTTGTCAATAAATTCCTAGATAATATTATTATTAGTTAGTATCACACTTATTGTGATAATTATTATTATAAGTCTATTTTTGGGCAAATCAGCATGTTATTTATTGAATATATGTGTGTATGAATATATATAAATTTTTGTACTAGTAAATTTACTATGGTCATTCAAAATTATTATTAGAGCTACTTTTACTACTAATATTATTATCATTATTGTTATTATCCAAATTCATAGTATCATTATTTAATTTAATTTATTAATTTCGAAAAACCTCAACATTTTCGAAAATAATAATTACCTAAAATATTATTATTTTATTAGATAAGCAAATAGTATTATTTTCGGCATTAATAATAATATTATTTTCAAAATTAATTAATATCAAATATCTTTTATATTCATATTATTATGGGTTAGTCTTACTAAAAATTTTATTTACACTCACATATTATTTATAATAATAAATATTATTGGTAATTATTATTAAATTAATTTATTTATTATTAATGTTATTTATTATATATTATTAGAAATTATTTATATTTTATTATTAATATTACTTATTATTTATTATTTGTTAATAAATAGTTAATATTATAATTTATTATTTATTTATTATTTATAACTCCTATTTATTTTGACTTATCAAATTAATCTTATTCTATAAAATACTTTATCAATTAAGGTTGAAGCTGAAGGCATTGATGTCATAACTGGATGTTGTTGTAACTAGTTGAGCCTAAACATGTTAGGCTGAGAGTTATTTATTTATGCAAGTGTTGTTTGGATATTAGGACTTATACCTTGTATTAACCCTAGGCGGGGCACGTTTTTCTTGAACCAACTTGGAAGGCTATTGTATTAAGAAAAAGTAAGAGATCAGGTATATCATTGCATAAAGCAGTTTGAAGATTAAAATCACTTTGGCAAGTCAAAACATGATGTATATGTGAAAAATGTACTATGGATACAATTACTAGAAAATTTCCTTTTTCTTTTCCAGTTAATAAAATAATTTCAAGTTAAACAAGCAAATTTACACAAAATGCTAAACTTTTTCTAAAAACTAACATTAACAAGAATTTTATAAACCATAATTATTATTTCAAAAAAAACATATTGGATGATTCTTCTTTTCCCAAAAGAGACAAATACAACGTTAAGTACTTAATAAGGATAGACTACTAGGTCTAGTCTTTGAAAGGTTAGGATAAGTCTCTCAGTAGGTGGCCACCTCTGAGGGGTGAGTCCTTCCTGGTTAGGATGCCAGTTTTGTAGATCATACCGGTCTGAGCTAGCAAGAATAGTTAGGTGGACTGTGTATTTTCGGAATGGTCAACCAGTAAGTTTAGGTGTAGAGATGGAAGAGTATCTCATCCGGTAGGACGTACACCTACCTTGTGTCAGAATGCACAAAGTGTGGCATCCTGAACATTCTTTTTTCATGGTGCAAAAAGTGTGGTACCATGGTTATTTCTTTTGAGTGGTTGCTTTTATTTTATACAATGTATGGAATTTGAAAGGAAAACACCATTCCTTACATTGTGAAATTTATTTGAGGCTTGCCAGCATTTTACTTTTATAAAAGTTTCTCAACATGCATGCATGAACTATTTTACCAGAAGCACCCTATGTACACATGGGCTTACTTAGATTTAGGTCTCACCACCTTTCTATGACTTGCTTTCAGGTCGATCCTATTATGAAGGTTTTTGATTAAAGATTACCTTTCTTTGAAGACTTGTTCTGCAAGTATTTCATTTGAGAGACTCTAGTAGACATTTGTTTATTTTGAGACTTGTTCATTTTTTTTTAGCTGTCATAAGTTTAAATTTGGATTGTTTCTTTCATTTCTTCTATGAGTCCTACTTATAAAGACCTATTGTCTTAATGATGGGGCGACATCACCAGCCCTAATAGGGTACGTAAGTAGTGTTACAAGTGGTATTAGAGCCTAGGTTTAGGCAATTATTGATAGTATTTGATTTATTTCATTAAGATTAAAATCTTTTAACTAATCTAGGTTGTTTATGCTGTTGGATGGTTAGAATGTATAGAACCGCAAGGCAGGAATAGCAATGGCATCTACCAATCCGTATCTATCCAGAAGACTTACTAGTGCCACAACCTACACCATAATCCGCACCTCAGCTAGTGATACCTTTGGAAGAAAACAGTGATGATGATGTTCAAATTATTGAGCCACCACCTATACCCATAATAGACTTGATCATGAATAGTAAGGATGAGGAGTTGATATAGAGTATGCCCAAACCCACCTAGCCCCATGATTGACATAACTGCTGATAGTGATAATTCGGGAGAGATAGACTATGAATCTCCATCTAGACATTCTTTTGTACCCCCACCCAACTGTGTTGAAATTGGGGAGAGTTCTACGAGACTCGAGAAGGAACCTATGTACTATGAATTTGTGAATGGTGCAGGGATAGACCTTTCTAAGAATACAGGGGTTAGTTGTATGATGTCGACACTGAGGATTCCGATGAGGATTAGGGGCAGAGTGTGAAACCCCAGTTGAATCCAACCTTAGAGTGAGGGGGTTGTGATGCATATCATAATATATTGCATGCATAAATATATTTTTATATGATTTTATGTGCTTTGGATTTGTGGTTTGTGGCCTAGATGGCTTATTTGTGCTTGTTGAGTAACAAGGGCAAAATGGTAATTTTTGCTTGAGGTAAAAATAGGGAGATAGCTTGAGGATTAAATAGGAAAAATATTTGGAAGAGAAAATAAGAACAAGAGTTGTGGTGGTTTAGTGATTAGAGCTTTGGAATTAATTCTTGAGGTCTTGGGTTGAAATTCCATCATTGGAGTTTTAGCATGATTAAATTTTATTTTATGTAGGAAGGCTATATTTTAGCCTTGCATGACTTATTGAAGAGTAGGAGTGTTGTCCTAGGGGAGATATGATAGAAATGTCCTAATCCTACTCTTGTGCCCTACAAAAATTTCTAATGGAATTCATACCCTTTTTGATCCTTAGTTTTTCTTAATTCTCAATTCATTAGGTTGTTCAATTCAGCTAAGCCAATTCTATTTTAGAAAATTTCAGCAAAGTGCTGTGGCTTTGAAGGTTGAAAAATGTCTAAGTGTAAGACATCTTGTGGGCCGAAAATGGGGAGGGGTTGTGGAAGGTTCCCAAGAGAATTAATCTCCATAGTTGAACCTTCAAACTCCAACCTAAGTGTATTCATCTTGTTCATGTTATAAACTGGATTTTTTTTCCAGCTTCTTGTTTAGTCCAAGGGTCAAAATTCTCAGCCATCATTCCCTCCCAAATGCTGCCAAAAAATAGCCCTCTTAACCTGCTTGAAGTCTGAAATTATAGGGCCAAAACCAGATTGCACAAATGCTATGCAAACCAGAAAATTTTCTGGACACTTTCGTAGCTTTGGTGAACCTAAACCAAGCTGTTTCTTCCAGTTTTTCACCCTGCATCTGAACCTCGTTTTTCCTCCATGAAGAAGGCTGGAAACCAGACTTGAAAGACCTCTGAATACCCCTTCAAATCTTTTGCAAACTGACTGGAAAATGGCAGTAAAATCTGTCCAGAAAAATTCCAACAACTTGCGAAATCTGCCCAGGAATATTTCCAGCTTTGTTCCTTCTTCAGTCTTGTCCGAAACCTCCATTATTTTTCTGTACAAACTTCCCTTGAACAGCCATGAACTGAGCTCCATCATCTTCTCTAGCATTCTACTCGAAACCAGTCCCATGGCTGCTCCTAAAATATCTCCATCAATCCCTCCAATCAAGCCATTGATTGGAGACCAAAATTCTAGCAATCATATTTAGTAAACTACCATAATTCATCTCTCAAACAACTAGAAATCCCTCCACCATTGTACTCCATATTTTTGGCCACTATTAAGCTCCTTCAACCACAGCAAAACTCACAGACAAACAGTCGGCCATTGGAGCTTCCAAAAGCGCTCCTCCATTAAAGATCTTCTTACTATATTTTGTTTCCAAAATTAATTTCCTAAAATATTCTTTTTAGGATTTCAAACAACCAGCTTTCTTTTTTCCTCTCAAATCAGAGAATTCAACTTCCTAAACTCTCCAAATCAATTTGGTTACCCTAATCCCTCAGAATTTCGGCCAGCTTCAACCAAAACTCTCTCCATTCTCTCAAAACCAAGAACACCAAGAACACCTACTAAACATCCTCACGCCTAAGATCACTCCAAACTCCTTCGATCTCGTCCAAAAACTCCAGATCATTCCTACTCAACCCCTTGAAACCACTTCTGCAATTTTTAACATCAAATACCAAAATCCAACTCTCTCTTTTGGATCGAAAAAATCAGTATTTTGTGAAGGCTCGAGAACACCTTCAAGGTAAGCATGATCAATCACCCCACATTCTCTCATCTTCAACTTCTAATGAATATATTTATATATATAAACATACTAATGGACTCTCTTTTCTCTCTCTCTCTCTCTCTTGGCCGAATGGTGACTTCAACTATGGCCATATTTTCTTCATCTCTCTTGGACGGATCAAGTTCCTAAGAGTTAGGATCCATTCGAAACTACTCCAAGGTAGTCATCAATTAAGTAAGCCTCTTCAATCCTCTCTTTAAATTCTAGATTCATGTCTCTAGGATGATATTGGAAGGAGATGGATTATGATTAGGATTTAAGCATGTGTTGTTGTGAAGGAGTTGAGATTTGAGCATGAATAAATGTGTGTATATGATGGAGATGGGATTGATGAATGAGTTGATTGTCTTAGTTGATTTTATGGCGTTTTTAGGGTTTTGTTGCATGCTCTCCATGTCGTGAGTGGCATATGTGATCAAGCATGTTAGAGATTATATCACCTTTGGTGAATAGGGTTTATGTTCATGTATTTTTGTTAAAGCCACGATTATGTTTATGATAGTAGAGTTTGGATCATGTCTTGGTAAATTTAGATCTATGACTTCATTCATGATTTGGATGATTTGATGAATTAGAGTGGAGTGTATGTTCATGATTGTGGTTAGTAATAGAAATATGATCTTGACCTAGTTGTCCCTAAGCTAATTTTATTTCATCAATAAAATGATTAATACTATAATTTCTTCTAGTAAATTTCAAAAACTCTAGGGAAGGTAGATTTGGACTATTTTATATAAAATAAGGATATTTTAGTCAAATAAATGATAGCTTTTATTAAAGAAATAAAATATATAGACATTATATAAAATAATAATATCAAATAAAGCCTCATATATAAATAATCATAATAAGTAAAATATTAATTTTGTAAGTCTTAAATTCATAAATACTATTAAAATTTATTTATTATCTTTCAATCAAAACCCATTAAATTTTGCTTACAACTAATTTTAGTTGACAATTATTTTCTAACAAACAATTATTAATAGATTATTATTTTACATAATATCACCTAGGGCCCTTCATCAAATAAACTCTAATTTATTTTTTTTAGCAAGGTTTAAACTTTCAACTTATTAGTACATATTTCCCAAAACCTTAATTACTTTAATATCAAACTAGGCTTAGCTTATAAACCCTTTTATTTATTATCTGGCCTCAAAGCTTGGGACACTAGGATCATGGTTGTAGTAAATTGAGCTAGAATTATTTGTGAAAGTGAATTTTTGCTTTAGTTTAATTATGGCTTATATTTACCCCAGGTGGGGTTAGGTCAGCTGTTGAAGACCTTTAGTTTATCTCAAGCTAATGATCAGGTAAGCTCCTGCATAAAACCTGATTGATGCAAAATTGTTCTATGGTAAGCCAATTGTGGAGTGTGTGGTCACTCATTTCTGTAAAGGCAATTGAGGGCTGTCTCCTTTCTCATTTCAGTTAAACAAATTATTTGAAAATTAATAAGCAGATTTACTCAAACTCTAAAACTCTTTCTAAAGCCAGCTTTGTCTCAAACTTTGGAAATCCTTAATTGCCATTTTCAAGTGGAACTATGTTTTATTCATTTTCCCAAGTGGGATATATATTACGTTGAGTACTCAATAAGGATGGACTGCTAGGACTAGTCTTTGAAAGGTTAGGGTAAGTCCCTTAGTAGGTGGCCACCTCTGAGGGGTGAGTCCTTCTTGGATAAGATGTCAGTCCAGCAGGTTGTGCTGGTCCGAGTTAGCAGTTTTTAGTCAAGTGGATTGTGTGTTTCCAGAATGGACAACCAGTTTTGTTTGGGTATAGAGAAGGAGGAGTTTGTTTGGGTATAGAGAAGGAGGAGTATCTTACCCGATAGGCCGATCACCTACTTTTTGTCAGTATGTACAAAGTGTGGCATTCTGACCGTTGTATGGTTATGGGGCCCAATGTGTGGTAACCCATGACCACCTTTTTGAGTGATTGTTTTTATTGAACATGTATGGTTGGAAAAGCTAAAAACACCACTCTTGATTTTTATTATTGTTTATTGTTTGTCAATATTTCTCTTATGAAGATTTTACACCTTACATTCACATACTATTTTCATTGGACACTTAAAGCACCCACGGACTTATTGAGATTTTTATCTCATCACCCTTTTTACCATGATTTCAGGTCGATCCTGCTGTGGGGAAGAGTAGCTAGTTGTTGCCTGCCTTGGAAGATTTTCTGATATTTATCTTGTGTAATGCTTTGGGAGTTGAGAGTGAACAATTTTATTTTAGATTTTTGTTTTAGATTCTTGGATTGTAATAAGTTTTAAGTTTAAAGTATTGTTTTCATTCTATTATTTCGATTGTGTGACCTAGTTATAAAGACCCATTGTCCTTTGGACGGGGCAACATCCCCGGCTCTGTTGGGCTTAGGTAGCGGGGTGTTACACAAAGTTTTTCCATGTTTATAAAATAATTATTTACTGCTTTCAATAAACTCCTATGCTAGGGGTTCATTTATGTTTATTGCTTTATTTCAATGTTTTTACAAATAAGAGTACGTTGGTGTACTCCAATCTTGAAGAGTGTGATTATTTATATTAAACTTGCATTTATCTACTTTTACTCAAGTCTGAATGTGGATGCATGCTTGTATTTAAACATTTTGAACTTTGATGCACAACTCATAATTTGGGGGCGATAATATAGAATGGCACTAAAGTGTCGCATAGCAACAACCAGTAGAAGGATTCCTAAAATAGAGCCCTTGACTTTAGAATATGATGCTACTCAACTTTTCTCGCCGAATCAGAGGAATGAGAATGAACCTGAGCAAGAAATAGGGTCTGAAAAGCCTGCTAATATGACCATGGGGGAAGTGTTCATATGATGATCGAGATACTTCAAACTTTATCAGAGCAAAGGAACCCAAGGGGGGAGGATGAAGCTCTAGAGAGGTTCTTGAAATTCCAATCTCCTACCTTCTTGGGTGAAGCTGAACAAGATAAAAAAGCGAAGCAGTAGGTAGAGCAAATGGAGGACATCTTTGCTACACTTCAATATACTAAAGAGAGGATGGTTAAATTTGTTGCTTTTAGGCTGAGAGGCACAACTCGTATTTGGTGGCAGCAAGCCTAAGAAGACTGCGAAATGTTGGATCAAGACTGGACGTAGGTTAATTTCGTGGAAGCATTTAGAGCAGAATATATCCCTTAGTGGATAGTGGAGAAAAGGGAAGATGAGTTCCAAAATTTAGAGCAAGGGAGCATGATTATGGCTCAGTATGCTGCTCATTTCACTCAACTGTCAAAATATTGTAAGAGACTAGTGGATACTGAGCAGAGTCGAACCAGGTAGTTCGTTAAAGGCATTAGGCAGAAGCTAAGAAGGGCTTTGGCACCTTTTCCACCAATGACATACTCTAGGGTGGTGGCCACAGCGACCTGAACAGAGAATGAGAACAGAAGCAGGATGGTACCGAAACATTTCTTACCACCGAGGTAATCACCAAGACCTTTCTCGAGGCAGCAAGCCAGTAAGTGATCTGCCCTCCAGTAATGGCGTAACAGAGGGAAGCAAGCACGTACAACACCGACTGGTTCTACATAGATTCTCCCAACATGCTGACATTGTGGGAAGAAGGATCATATGGAGAAGAATTGCTGGTCTAAGGGAGTTGAAAGGAAATGTTTCCATTGTAGAGATCCATTGCATCTTCGAAACACCTGCCCAAAACTCCTTCAAATTGAGCAAAGAAACCCAGCACCAAACACAGGAGCTAATTAAGCAAATAATGCAGGAGCTTCCAGAAGTGGAACCTAGAAGCCACAAGTGAAATCAAAGGTTTTTGCACTTAATTGAGAGAAGTTAGAGTAGATGCAGCAGTGGTGGAAGGTACATTTACTATCAAAGGTTGTTCAATTAATACTTTAATAGACCCTGGATCTACCCATTCCTATCTAAACAAGAATTGTGCATATCATTTGGGTTGGGATGGAGTAGAGTTACCTTTTACCTTGTTGGTCAGTACGCCCTTGGGGAAAATAGAGCAAGAAGATCGGTATGTGCAGAGTTATAAGATTGGAGTGGGGAAGGAGAGCTTGGAGGGAGACTTAATATTCTTAGCTAATTACTATGACATAATTTTAGGTATTGATTGGCTAGCTAAGCATGGAGCTAAACTAGATTATAAGAATAAGTCTGTCCAGTTCATTAGACGTAGTTGTGATGTGCTAGAATTCAATAGCAAGCGAGTACAAGAATTGAAGTTCTTGATAGCTGAAGCAAAAGCCCGAAAGTTGCTAAAGCAAGGATGCTAAGGATATTTGGCTTACGTGATAAACAAGCTAAAGGATCAATGCACCCTGTAAAATGCTAAGGTAGTAAAAGATTTTCCCGATGTATTTCCAGTAGAACTTACTTCTCTTCCTCCCACCCGAGAAGTTGAGTTCACCATAGATATGATTCCAGTAGCTGTATCTCGAACCCCATATCGAATGGCACCAGCAGAATTGAAGGAACTAAAGGAGTAGCTAGAAGAATTAGTGAAGCAAGGTTACATAAGGCCTTGCACATCACCTTGGGGAAGCCCAGTGCTATTTGTGAAGAAGAAGAATGGGACCATGAGAATGTGCATCGACTATCGGGGGTTGAATAATTTGACCATCAAAAATAAATATCCCCTACCTTTAATTGATGAGTTGTTTGACCAGTTGCAAGGCTCCAATTGCTATTCCACACTAGATTTGAGGTAAGGATATTATCAAGTGCGGATTAAGGAGGGGGATATTCCTAATATGGCTTTTAACACTAGATTTTTGGTCATTACGAATTCGTGGTGATGCTTTTTGGGGTAACTAATGTGCCGACTGTATTTATAGATTTGATGCATCGTGTTTTCCAACTCTACTTGGATAAATTTTTTGTGGTATTCATCGTCGATATACTTATATATTCCAAGAACCTAGAGAAGCATACAGAGCATCTAAAGTTGGTATTGGAAAAACAGAGATAGCACAAGCTTTATGCCAAGTTTAGCAAGTGCGAATTTTGGCTAGATAATGTCTCATTTCTTGGCCATGTGGTGTCTAAGGATGGAATCACAATGGACCCAACAAAAGTTTAAGCAATTTCATACTAGAAGCAACTAAAGAACATCATTGAGATAAGAAGCTTCTAGTGATTGGCTGGTTATTATAGGCAATTTATTAAAGGGTTCTCAATTCTAGCATCACCTATGACCCGATTGTTGAGAAAAGATGTGCCTTTTATCTGGAGTGAGAAGTGCAAGAAAAGTTTCCAAGAGCTAAAGTGGAGATTAATAACGACTCCAGTACTGAGTTTGCCAGAGGGGGATAAACCCTCTGCTTTGTATACTGATGCATCTAAGGAAGGTTTAGGAGCAGTGTTGATGTAGGATAGGAAGGTAATAGCTTATGCCTCTCGAAAGTTGAAGCCTCACGAAGTTAATTATCCGACGTATGATTTGGAGCTGGTTGCCATTATTTTTGCATTGAAGAAATAGCGACATTATTTATATGGAGCTAAGTATGAAGTGTTCACAGACCACAAGAGTTTGAAATATATTTTTACCCAGAAGGACTTGAATTTGAGGTAGCGAAGATGCATGGAATTTTTGGAGGAATATCATTGTCCTATCAACTACCATCCAGGGAAGGCCAACGTAATTGTTGATGCTCTGAGTCATAAAGTTAAAATGGCCAGGTTGAGAATTCAAGAGATTCCAGCAGTTCAAGAGATGTTGGATAGGAGGACTGAGGTACAGGAAGGAAGGATTTATATCAGTAATCTGAAATTAATATCGGATCTAAGGTAAGAAATCATCAAAGCACAGCAAAGCAATGCAGAGTTTCAACATTTTAAGGACACAAAACTTAAGTAGGAAGGCAGTGATTTTCGGCAAGACGAGACGGAAGTGATATATTTTCTAAATCGCTTGTGTTTGCCTAATGAGCAATACCTGAAGAATAAGATTTTAGAAGAGGTGCGTAGAAGCAAGTATGCTATTTATCTGGGAGAAGTGAAAATGTATCAAGATATGAAGAATGCCTATTAGTGGCTTGGAATGAAGAAAGATGTGGAGAAGTATGTCTCCATGTGCTTAACCTGTCAGAAAGTTGAAGCGGAGCACAAGAAGTCGGCAGGAAGGTTGCAATACCAGAGTGGAAATGGGAAGAGGTGACCATGGACTTTATTACTAGACTACTTATGGCAAGGACTCAAAAGGATGCCATATGGGTAGTGGTTGACAGATTGGAAAAATCAGCACATTTTATTTTGGCGAATGTAAGGGACTCAATGGAAAAGTTAGCTCAAACATATGTATGGGAGATAGTCAAATTTCATGGAGTACCTTCGAGTATTGTGTCTGATTGAGACCCGAGGTTTTCATCCCAATTTTGGGCCAAGTTTCAAGAGTCAATGGGTTCTAATTTAAAGTTTAGCATGATGGCACACTCGTAAACCGATGGTAAGTTAGAAAGAGTTATTCAGATATTGGAAGATATGCTAAGAGCTTGCATATTGGATTTTGGGGATAAGTGGACTGATTGCGTACCGTACGTGGAGTTGGCTTACAACAATAGCTACCAATCTTCAATGGGCATGGCTCCGTATGAAGCATTGTATGGACATAAGTGTCAAGTGCCTTTGTATTGGAGTTGGTCAGAAGACAGTCACGTAAGCAAGCCTGGAGAAGTCAGCATTCAGGAAATGACTAATAAGGTGAAACTAATAAGAGAGAGATTGAAAGTGGCTCAGAGTCGACAAAAAAGTTATGTAGACAATAAGCGAAGGGAGTTGGAATTCTAGGTAGGAGACAATATGCTTTTGAGAATGACTCCAAATAGGAGAATCTTGAAGCATCCAAAAGGTGGAAAGCTGAATCTGAGATATTTGGGACCGTTTCTGTAATACCCTGTATTAAACCACCTTTATTATGTGGGGAAAGTCATGCATGTCATAACATTTTATATTGCATTTGGTAATTTGAATTATTTTCATGAATCTATGAGTTCCATGAGTTTGCTATTTCTTGAATTTTTTTGTTCTGATATAGTTGTATGTAGTTGAGTTAGTTGAGCTTTTGTTTCATTGAAGAGAATTTTTTTAGAAAGGAAATGAAGTAAGTGAGTAGGAGTTAAGGGAGCTTGTTAGGGGAATATTTGAACAAGAGTTGTTGTTATTGAGTGGATAAAGCTTGGTGATTAATTCTTGGTGGGCTTGAGTTCGAATCCCAGCTATTGCAAATCCTTCTTTTATCTCCTTTTCCCTAATTTCCCTAAGCCTTGGCTGAATTTCCCTTGGAGTAGCCGCCACCTTGGAGACCAACTCCTAAAATCTAGGAGTGTGAATTCTCTTGGGAGTATTTGATAAAGGATTAGAAAATAAAAATTCTTAATTTTAATATCTTATCATAATTTTTTTAGAGAATTTTAAATATTACAAATCTGAAAATTTAAAAGCATTATCTAAGTAATTTATTGAGAAATAAAGCATATAAATATATATCTTATTTTCTTCAATGTGGCTGCCACTTTTTAAAGGAGATAAGTCTCCATATTTTAATTTTATTCAAATAATTTTAAATGGAAAATAAAAGGATAAATGCTGGTTTTAAATTAAGCATTTATCTCTTGGATTATGAATTTTCGAAATTTAGGGGAGGAATAAAAGAAATTTTGGATTTAGCTTCAAGAAAATTAGATTTTTATTCTTTTGAAATAATTATCTATTAGCTATTTAAATTTACTCAAAATAATAAAGGTAGTTAATTAAATTATTTTCTGATTAAATAACTTAATGTCTTCATGTAATTTTTTGGAAAAAAACCCTAAGTTGTCCACCACCTTAGGAGCTAGTTGAGCTCAACTTAAACTCTTCAAAAACTAGGATAATTCTATCGAAGATAAACCTCAACCAATAGGATTTTTATTTGGACAAAATACCAGAAAATTTCCCCTTCATTTCTCTAGAATTTTGGTCACAACACACACACACACACACACACACAAAATATGCACGAAATTTCTAGGCCAATTCACTCTCAAACTCTCTCTTGATTGTTGAGCAAAAATGTAGCTGCGCAAAACTCATTTTCTTCTCTCATTCTCGGCACCACAAAGACCGAAACCAGCCTATTCTTTTCTCTTTTTCTCTCCATATTTTCAGCCACTTCAAGCATAAAAAACATAGCATTAACACCTCCCAATCACTGACCAATTTCGGCTAAGCAAGAAAAGACCAAAGCTGTCCAATCTTATTCTTGTAATCAAGAGTTCATAACAAGGTAGGACTTCTTCAAACACCCAAACACCAAAACCCAATCTTTTCTATGCAACAAACTAATGAAAATCCCCACTCTCTAAGCCTCTTAAACTCATGAAACAAGCAGCTTCTGCTTTCTCAAAATTTTGGCCAGCACCCCTTCAACAGCTATTGTTAGATAATCCCTTAGATAGCAGCTTGATTTCCTAGTACAAGGATCGGAAACTGAATGCTTGGAGGTTAGCAGAGGCAGATATGAAGTTCTACCAGCAGCTAGCAAAGGGGAAGTATGTTGCCCAGGAAGACAAATGCACTCAGTACTTCCATGCCATAGAGAACAGGAACAAGAAACAGAACTTCATTGTATCCATTATAAAGGAGGGTGGAACGATGACAGACAGTCAAAAGGCACTAGCTGTAGAATTTGTAGACTAGTACTATAGACTGCTTGGGACACGGGTTCAATGCCAGAAGCTCAATGTGGACTATATTAGGGTAGGTCCACTGGTGCCACACCATCATATGGCAAACCTAGTCATGGTGGTTTCAGATAAGGAAATCAAACTAGCCTTGTGGGATATTGGAGACTGCAAAGCCCCAGGACATGACGGGTACTCTGCCTATTTTTTCAAAAAGGCCTGGGGCATAGTTGCGCAAAGTGTATGTGTGGCGGTTCAGGAATTTTTCCAATCTGGCAGGATGCTAAAGTAGTTCAATCACTCGGTTATTACTCTAGTGCTTAAATCTGATCACGTGTGTGAAACCCCACCTAAAGCCAACCCTAGAGTAAAGGGGTCGGGATGCATATCATATTATTCGGCATAAAAATATATATTTTTGAATGATTTTTATATGCTATAGAATTGTGGTTTATAGGTTTAAAGGCTGAGTTATGCTTATTGGGTAGGAAGGATAAAAATGTAATTTTTCTTGAGGTTAAAATAGGAAGATGGCTTGAGGTTTAGATAAGAAGAATATTTGGGTTAGAAAATAAGAACAAGAGTTAGTGTGGTTAAATGGTTAGAGCTTTGTGAATTAATCTCTAAGGTCATGAGTTCAAATCCCATCACTTAAGTTTTATTTATGATTATCTTAGCTATACTTGACTTTTAGATTTTCTTACATTCCTTAAAGATAGGAATGTTGTCCTAGGGGAGACGTGAAGAGAATGTCTTGATCATATAATCATGTCCTAAAAAGAATTCTAGAGGAATTCTTGTCCTTTTTATTACCTCTAGCTTTGCCCTAACATCTTCACAATTTAAATTATTCAAAATTCATTAAATCTCTTCTTGTAATTCTAAAAATTCTGAGATAATTCCGTAGCCTTGAATTTAAAAAATCAATTTTGGAAGTTAGAGGATTGGCCGAAATTAGGGAGAAGAATCCAAGAGAAATAAATCACCATGGTAGAACCTTCAAACTTATTTTCATGTTGTTCATGATTTCAATAAGGAAAATCTGGAAATTTTCCAGAATTTTGGACTGTCCAGCTTTCAAAAAATTCAGACAATACTTTTTCTCATTTTTTGCTAGAAAAAAAGGCCAATTCATGTAGCTTGAAGACTGAAAATTCTATACAAAATTTGGACTGCACAAACTGCACAAAATCAGAAAATTTTCTGTACAATTTTGCTACACACCAAGTTGAGATTGAAGCTGTTTTTCTTGACATCAATCTAGCAAAACCTCCACTATTTTTTCTCTAGAAAGAAGGCTGGAAACCACCCTTAAAAGGCCCTCAAACACCCCTCAAAATCAGCTGCAAATCGAGCTAAAGAAATACAAAAATTCTGCACAAAAAAATTAGCAACCTTTGAAGCTTTGAACAACTTGAAACCAGAAAATTCCCAACTTTGTCTCCCTATGCCTAGGCCAAAAAACACTTTCAAACCTCTACAAAATGGACCTTGTTCAGCCATAGACTGAACACCATTAACCTCCATACTTACCTTGAGTACTTGGACTCCATAATCATACCTCAAAAACCTCATAAGATCACTCTATCCAAAATACATTTGAACTTCAAAAAAATTCTAGAATTTTGCTCCATGAAAACACTCTTGTATCAAGAAATCAAACCAGAAATTGCTCTACCATTAAACACTGCATTTCAGCCAGAAATAAGGCCCGAACAGCCTTCATTTCCTTGCCATAAGTCTGACCAGTCCAGCTGGCTCCATTGAAGAGCAAAGAAACCTCTCTTAATCAAACACCATAAGCTAATCTCCTTCCTCAAACAACTCCACAATTCTCTCCATTTGAATTTCAAACAAAATCAGATTATTCTCTCTCCTTTTAGCTGAAAATCAAAACTCCTAATCACCCTAGACCATTCGGCCAACATCATTCTAGATTTCGTACAGCTTTTCTCTCAAATCCTCTCAATTCTCACCAAGAACACACACTACATTCCTTCAAGCATAAACCTACCCTAAACACCTCCTATCACCAGATTACTCCTACTTAGTCCCTAGTGTTCATTTCAGGTCTTTATAACATAAAATCACGCAGACAAGAATTTTCTATCGGATCAAAATCAGCTTTTTCTTGAAGGTCTCAAGAACATCATCAAGGTAAATGAAGAACAACCTCCTTGTTCATCCTTTTTCATTCAATCTTCAATGTACTATACTAATGCTCTCTCTCTCTCTCTCTCTCTCTCTTTCTCTTGGCTGAAATGGTTGATCAACCATCAACCATGGCTGTTTTTCTTTGGACTACTCAAGACTCTCAATCCCGTGTGGACCTTCTTTAGCCTTCATCAAAGTAATTGACAATAAAGTATTTATTCTTAAATCCTTCTTTTTAAATTCTAAAATCATGTCTCTTAGGCATTGACAGGGAGATAAAATATGAATGGGGGATTGAGAGTATGCATGTGGATAAAGGGGTTGGGGTTAGGACATGAGGATTGTTGTATATGACTAAGTTGTATGGATTTTTCTTTTGAATCAATGTATGTTCTTCATGCTTAATGAATTTTATGGATGTTTGATGCATGTTAGATATCATGACATGAAAGGTGATTAGGCTCTTATGTTTTTATTTTTCATTGAAGCCATGATTGATGATTATGCCTAGTAGGGATTTGGTCATGTGATAGCATGTGTTGATTTGAGCATATGTTCATGAATCTTTTCTAGGAATAGGAAAATCATGATTATTTTCTTGTTAATCCTAGGTTATTTTTATTCACAAAGTTTATTACTTTAATTAGAATTATTGCTATATTTTTCCAAAGAGTTTCAAAATTCCTAGGAAGATTTGGAAATAGAATATTAAATGAAATATTAAAATTTTATTAGTCAAATAAATAATATCTTTTATTAAAAATAATATATATGTATAATAATAAATAAAATATTATAAATAATTAATAAATATTATTTATTAATATAGTTAAAACTTTCACCTATATTCGTAAATATTATTTATATTAAAATTTATTTGTTATTATTTAATCAAAAATTTAATATAATTCATTTATTATTAATTTTATTATTTATTACTAATTATTTATTATCTATTAATTATTAATTAAAAATTATGTGTAATTTATTATTTATTTATAATAATATTTAAATATTACCATTTACTAATATTATTTCGGACTTAGTAGTATTCAATATTTAACATTAGTTTATTTATTAGCAATAATACTCAAAATTTATTATTTAAAACTATAATTTATCAGTAATTATTTTAGAACCCCTAGTTATTTTAACTTACAGATCTAGATTTATTTTATAAAATGCTTTATCATCTAGCCTTAAAGTTTAGGACATTAAGGTCATGGTTAGTCAAGGTTGTAGCTAGTTGAGCTAAGAATTATTTATGTAAGGCAAATATAGTTCGAGTGTAACCTTATGGCTTGTGTTTACCCCAGGCGGGGTTAGGTTGGCCTTGGTGGATTTTTGAATTCAAGCAAGCAAAGGATCAGGTAAGCTCCTGCATGGAGTTATTTGAAGACCAAAATTATTGTGGCAAGCTAAATTCAATGTGTATGATCATTCGTTTGTAAAGGCAATTAAGGACTATTTTTCATTTTTTATTTCAGTCAAGCAAATCATTTGAAAATTAAACAAGCAGTTTTACACAAAACATTAAGCTCTTTCTAAAATCCAACTTTGACCAGCATTTTAAAAACCCTTAATTACTATTTTCAAGTAAAACATTTTATGATTAATTTTCTCCTAAGTGGGACAACCAACGTTGAGTACTCAATAAGAGTAGACTACTAGGACTAGTCTTTGAAGAGTTAAGGTAAGTCTCTCAGTAGGTGGCCACCTCTGAGGGGTGAGTACTTCTCGGATAGGATGTCAGTCTGGTAGGTCACACCAGTCCGAGCTAGCAAGTTTCAGTCAAGTGGACTGTGTGTTTCCGGAGTGGACAACCGGTAAGTTTGGGTGTAGAGATAGAGGAGTATCTCACTCGGTAGGTCGTACACTTACTTTTTGTCAGCATGCTTAACATGTGGCAGTTTGACCGGCAACATGCTCAATGTGTGGCGTACTGACCATTATATTGTCCTGGGGCCCAATGTGTGGTGCCACGGCTACCTCTTTGGGTGGTTGTATTTATTGTGCACATGTATGGTTTGGAAAGCAAAACACCATTCTTCATTTTTAACATTTATTTAATGCTTGCCAGTACTTTCTGTTATGAAACTTTTACAACTTGCATACATAAACTGTTTTATCTGAAACACTCAAAGCACACATGAGCTTACTGAGATTTTTATCTCACCACCTTTTATGCCATGTTATCAGGTCGATCTTACTGTGAAGGTCATTAGCTAGATTGTTGCTTATGATTTTGAAGACTCTCTTTAATTTTTCTTATGCATTGCCCTGGAGAGATTGTAGCAGACAATTATTTTCAATTTTGTTCATATATTATTGGGTTGTAATAAGTTAAATTTTAAAGTATTTCTTTTATTTTAATTTATGTGACCTAGTTATAAAGATCCCTTGTCCTATGGACGGGGCGACATCCCCGGCCCTGATGGGCCTAGGTAGTGGGGTGTTACAACTTGGAGAGGGTGGGGGACTATAGACTAATATCATGTTGCAATGTGGTTTATAAGATTATCTCCAAAATTCTAGCAAACAGGCTCAAAACTGTTCTACCTACTCTGGTGGATTTTGCACAGTTAGCCTTTATAGAGGAAAGACTCATGGCGGACAACATTCTTCTGGTCTAAGAATTAATATGGGCCTATAGCAGGAAGAGAGTGTCACCACGCTGCACGGTTAAAGTGGATTTGCGAAAGCATATGACTCGATTTGTTAGGATTTCTTGCTAGACTTATTAGATGAACTAGTATTCCCACAATAGTTTGTGGGTTGGATTGAACAGTGTGTTACCACAACTTCATTCTCTGTAGCTATTAATGGGATAGTACATAGGTTCTTTAAAGGAGCAAAGTGACTCCATCAGGGAGACCCCATATCTCCATTGCTGTTCATTCTCTATTTGGAATACTTCTCTCGGGTTGTCAAAGTTCACACACTAGGGACTGCTTTTAACTACCACCCTAAGTGTGACTACTTGAGGATTACTCACCTAGCCTTTGCATATGGCTTAATGTTGTTTGCTAAAGGTGATAGACCATCAGAATGCATCTTGTTGGGGTGCTTGGAGGAACTTAAACGATGCTTCGGCTTGGAAACCAACAGGGACAAGTCGAATATCTACCTAGCTTGGTTGGGAAGGATGGACCAGGATATAATACTGGCTAACACTGGCATCCCGATAGGAAGCTTCCCGTTTTGCTACATTGGCATAGTAATCATGATAGCTAAAATGAGAGTTTCATACTACAGGCCATTATTAGACAGGATTGGCTCTTACATTGGAAAATGGTCGGCATGGTCATTGTTATATGCAGGGTGACTGCAACTGATCCAAACTATCCTGCAAGGCGTGGATTACTTTTGGCTTTCTATACTCCCAATATCAGTTGTGGTTATCAATTAGTTGGACAAATTGTCCAGGGATTTCCTATGGGACTCGATGTAAGCACTAGTAGCCTAGAGAGATGTTTGTCTACCTAAGGTAGAAGGTGGTCTGGGACTTAGAAATTTGAGCACTTGGAACGGGGCACTGTTGTCCCGAATCTTATGGGATATACAAGCAGAGAAACAGTTACTCTGGGTTAAATGGCTTAATCACTACTACATAGAGGGCCACTCAATTTGGGAGATGCTACAGCATAGTGACCAATCTCTTTTGTTCAGAAGACTGCTATCAATTAGGGATTCTATTTTGGATAGGGAAAAAGATGTGGACCGAGCAGCATTGTTGGGCAATAGGGACCACGATATTCACAACACAGGCATATAACTATCTCAGACCATTAATGCCGAAGGTTCAATGGGCCAAAATGATCTAGAAGCCGGGGGTCACACCAAAGCACTCATTCATGGTTTGGTTTTGTGTCAAGGGACGGTTGAAAACTAAAGATGTACTGGTGTTCCGGCCGGACGACATGTCATGCCCATTATGCCATGTGCAACAGGAGACAACCAACCACCTATTCTTCAATTGTGTAATATCGAAACAAGTATGGACGAATATTAAGGCATGGCTAGCCTTGCCATAGATATGAGTTCGATCAACATTTGCCTTAATTGGTCCATCCGGGGCAAATTATAGGTCCTTGTAGCTTGCCAAACCTAAAGTATCTTCAATGGCTGCCACGATTTACTACATCTGGCTGGTACGCAATCGAGCACTTTTCAAATAAGCTGCCTGTCAACCTATGGAAACTACGAAGAGGATCAAAACACATGTTACTCTATTATTTTTACCTTGTACCCTCATGTTTTGATCCATTTTGAGGATTGTATTTGTCATAACTAGTTAATAGTTGTCGTGCTATTACCTAGAAAGGTCCTGTGTACATACCTTTTGATTAATATATACATTTACATATTGATAAAAAAAAAAAAAAAATCTTCAACCCTTCTATCCATCTCTCTTTTTATTCATTCTTTCTTTTCTCTCCTAAATTACGTCTAAAGGGACTGATTTCTCCCTTTACTTGGTGAATCTCAATCAAGAGAATCTAGGCGGACCAACTACTTATCTTCTCCATTGAACTTAAGCTAATCACTAAGGAGTTGTCTTGTTGTTGAGTCTATTTCGCTAAGAGGTAATTAAAGATCCTATCTTTACTGATTTAAATGGCTTTGATCTTTAAAGTATTGATTTAAGAATGCTTGTAGAGACTAGCATGAAAGCATGAATGGATTAGATGGTTAAATATGATGGTGCGGGAATTAGCCAAATTATGTTCAATAGGACCTTGTTGTATCTTGTCATGATGAATCTAGATCTATGCTATGTTAGCTAAGATGAGATCTTTTAATGTTAATTGGGCTGATTATGATGATTTAATGATGGTTGAATATAGGAGTTGCCTTATTGTGGTTTGATTTGGATGAATGCATGTTTTATGATCAATAGCATGGTAAGGGGAAATTATAAATGTAATATGATGAGTTGGTCAATTTAAATGCCACACATTAATAGTGGCTAGGTAATGTGTAGCTTGGGTTATGATTTTGGAATTGTTGATACTAGATAGGGAAGGAGTTGAAGTAAGGGCAATTAGTTAATTTTGGTTTACCTGTTGAATTATCTAAGTAAGTCTCTGCATAACCATTTTGATAAATGTTACATGTTTGCAAGCATTTTGTACAATGATATTTGGAATTGATGTTAATATGATGATTGACAAGAGGATTGAAACATTGATTGAACATGATGAGTTATACTGTGATGTTTTGATACTTGATTTGGGAATATGGATATCTTACTTTCTAAACGAGTTTGTCAAATTTCAACTGTTCAAACTGAAAAACGATTTCTTACTCTATCGCTAAATGATTTGGAAATACTATTGTGAAAAACCACATTTTACAATCAAGTTAATCAAAGAATTTAAAATAAGGAAAAATGATTTTGCCTCAAAATTGGGAGCGCTGAGTATTTAGCGTGGGTAGGCTAGTGGTATTAGTCTTGAAGAGCAAGAGTAAGTCTTCTAGTAGGAGGCCACGTCTAGAAGATGAACTTAACTTGGAAAGGTGATAGTACTACTCAGTCAGGCTAGTCCAAGCTAGCATGTTAGTCCATGTGGACTCTACCTATTTGGGTTGGATAATCGGTGTGTTGGGTGTAGAGATGAAGGAGTATCTCACCTTAGTGGGAGGATCCCCCACTACCCATTGTTGAAAGGTTACATTGGGAAGCTATCATGGTGCTGACCATGATATTGATTGTGATACTATTATTTGAATAATTGCTAATCCCTACTCAATGAGTTTATGAATATGATGAAATGATAATTTCTTGTGAGCTGTTTTGGATTCAATGAGCAAGGCTCCTTTATATAACTGTTATTGATCAAATTGACTTGCAAACATGATTTGGTGGTTTTTATAAACCTGCATGTATGAAATGTTTAAATATGACATTCGCACACACGAGATTTATTGAGATGCCAATTTCACACCTTTTAATATCATGATTTCAGGAGAGTGCTTATATTAAGCAAGTCGAAGAAATAAGAGATGATTTTCAGTTTATTTTTATTTGTGTTTTGTATTTCTTTCAAGAGATGTTTGATAGTTTTGAATTCTCAGACTTGTATAGGTTTTACCTTCGAATGTAATAAGATTATTTCATTATTTTATTTAGTTATTTTTCTTTTGTACTTCGTTATAAAGATCCCTGGTCCTCTGGACGGGGCGATATCCTGCCCTATCTGGGGACGTATGTAGTGGAGTGTTACAAGTGGTACAGAGATTAGGTTTAGTACCTAAACCCTAAGAATTGAGATTCACTGAATAGTTTTTAAACTTTAAGAATTGAGATTTAGTTCTAACTTCTTCATGTTTCTTTTATAGGATGACTAGAAGAACTGCGGCTGTGACCCAAGATTGGCCATTTATGTGCGGTTCCACGAGTGGTAGAGCATCTAGCCTTATACCTATACTGGATTTATCCTCATATGAGTCAGAGACGGAACCTGAGGATAGATTGATACCAAGTGAGGATGAGGTAGACTATGAGCTACCTATGATGGAAGACTGAGAGGTAGAAGAAAGACCCAAAGATCCAGCACCTGAGATACCTGCAGTTGAGTGAAATTAGGATTTGGTAGACTACGAGGGTGATGATGAGGGGGAGATAGGGGATGGAGAAGCAATTGATGATGAGAGTGAGGATGAGTTAGGAGGACTTGGGATTAAGGGGGAGATAGGAGAGCTCGAGGGAGAGGGTGAGGGTGAGGCAAAGGTGATTGAGGAGGAAGATAGAGTGGATACACCGTAACCCCATCTATAGAAGAAGGAACTCCGATGCTACTAGGAAGTGAGTCTTATGAGTTGGAGTCTGGGAGGCCTAAGAGTGCATTGATGTTGGCTATGGAGAAATTGAGGGATGCAGAGTTGAGAGCCAAGCTAATGGATAGAAACACTGGAGTGTTCATGTTGGGGCAGCCTAGGAAGAAGTATAGATCATTTGGTTTTGCAAGAGATTGCGAGATAGATCACCCCAACAACAGTGCGGGATTACTAGTGGAACCTTCTTCTAAGGCTTTCGAGGGTTCCAGCGATTCTAGTGATGCTTAGAGTCTTTTTTTAGGACTTATAGTGCTTATTCTTTTATTTTTATAAAGAGATGTTAGTTTATTTATTTGATTCAGAATTTATTCTTTATTTCAAATTTTGTTTAGCAAGAATAAAAAAAGGAGTGCCTAGTGGAATGCTCCCTTTTTTTGTACCAATTTAGAATTGGTTAATAAAAGTATGATTTTATTGATTCCTTTATCCTATTTGGAGCATTATTTGCAAAATTTATTTTCCATTGCATTGCAAGTTATTTTAAATCTATAAGTTGATGAATCACATGTCATGAACTTTCCCCTAACAAGGCTTGTATTTGGTGTAAGTAGAGGGCAACAAGGTGTAGAACTGCTGTGCGAGGAAGAACCTTTCGGAAGAGTGAGTCATCGACCCTTGAGTTTGAGCAAATGCATCGGTCCACCCTAGAAGTGGAAGAGGAATTTGAGCAAGAGTGGGAACTGACATTTGGAGGATCCTAAGAGGTGACTATGGGGCAGGCCTTTGACAAGATGGCTGCCATTCTACAAAACTTGGCCTAGAAAGTGGATAGGATAGATAAGAAAGCACCTAAGGGTGATGATGAGGCACTGGAACAATTTTTGAAGTTCCAACCTCCAACGTTTTAGGGAGAAGTGGAGCAAGATGAAAAGGCGGAGTAGTAGATTGAGCAAATGGAGGATATCTTTATGATTCTACAGTACACTGAGAAGAAGAGGGTGAAGTTTGCTGCATTCAGGCTGAGGAGACCTGCCCGAGCATGGTGGCTACCAGTCCAGGAGGATTGGGAGAGAGAGGATAGTGACTGGACATTGGAGAACTTCGTGAAGGCATTCCGAGCAGAGTGTGTACTGTGATGGATAGTGGAGAAGTAGGAGGATGAATTCCAGACCCTCAAGCTAGGAAGGATGACCATGGCTTAGTATGCTGCACAGTTTACCCAACTGTCTAAGTACTGAAAGTGTTTGGTGGATACTGAGCAAAAACAGACATAACAATTTGTGAAGGGTCTCAGGTAGGATCTGAGGAAGGCACTAGCCCCATCTTCACCAGTGACATATACGACCGCAGTAGATGCATTGCCCCAAACGAAAAATGAGGATAAGAACTGGCCAATGAACCGGCCATTCTAACTGAGTCGACCACAAATGAGACCCCCGACTCACAAGCAACTCACAAGCAACCTACTGGTCTGATACAATAGGGAAACAAGGGGAAGTAGCCTAGGATAGTACCACCAGGTCTTATGTCGAGTGCACTGATGTGTAGGAACTGTGGGAGGCAAGGTTATGCAGGGAGGGATTGCTGGTCAAAGGGAGTGACAAGGAGATGCTTCAATTGTGGCGACCAAAACCACCTGAGGAACAACTATCCTAAACCACTTAGGATGGGGCAAGGAGCTTCGACTCAACCAGTTGGGCTAAGCAGAAGAGCACCTGCTGGGACGACTGGAGGAGAAGGCCAAAAACCTCAAGTGAAAACCATGGTCTTCGCTATGAACCGAGAAGAGGTTGGAGTTGATTTAGTGGTAGTTGAAGGTACGCTTTTTGTGCAAGGTCATTCTATTTCTATTTTGATAGATCCCGGATCGACTCATTCATATGTGAATGATAAATGTGCGTGCCGATTGGGTTGGGATAGGGTAGAATTGCCTTATAGCATGTTAGTGAGTACACCTTTGGGGAGGTAGAGAGATGCGAGTAAGATGATGCAAGAGTGTGATATTGTGGTCGGGAAGGAAATTTTAAAGGTGGATCTCATAATCCTACCAATCGACGACTACGATCTAATTCCGGGTATGGATTGGTTAGCGAAATTTGGAGAAAGAGTGGCTTGCAAGGTCAAGACGGTGCAGTTTATTAGACTCAGATATGATGTATTAGAGTTTAGAGGGAAGAAGGTGAGGGAGTTGAAACTTCTGATAGCAAGAGCAAATGCACGAAAAATGCTGAAGAAGGGTTCTGTAGGGTTTTTAGCTTATCTAATAAATAAGCCAAAGAATTAGTGTACCTTGGAAAGAATTGAGGTGGTGAAGGACTTCGTAGATGTGTTTCTATCCGAACTCACTTCTCTTCCACTTTCCCGAGAAGTCGAGTTCACTATTAATCTAGTTCTTGGAGTTGAACCGGTATCGAAGATTCTTTATCGGATGGTGCCTGCGGAATTAAAAGAATTGAAGGAGTAGCTGGAGGAATTGGTTAAATAAGGGTATATAAGACCCAGTACATCGCCTTAGGGAGGCCTGGTGTTATTTGTAAAGAAGAATGATGGGACGTTTAGGTTGTGCATAGACTATAGAGGGTTGAATAACCTTAAGATCAAGAACAAGTATCCCCTATCCTTGATTGATGAGTTGTTCAATCAGTTACAAGGCTCTTGTTACTTTTCTAAGTTGGATCTCTGGTAAAGTTATTACTAGGTGCAAATCAAAGAGGAGGATATTTCCAAAACAGCTTTCAACACTAGATATGGGCACTACGAGTTCATGGTGATGCCATTTGGAGTAACTAATACACCTTCTATTTTCATGAATCTTATGCACAGGGTTTTCCAACCGTACTTGGATAAGTTTGTAGTAGTATTCATAGATGATATTCTGATCTACTAAAAAAGTCCTGAGGAGTGTGCGAGCATTTGAAGTTGGTATTGGAGAAGTTGAGAGAGCATAAATTCTAGCTAAGTTTAGCAAATGCGAGTTTGGTTAGATTCAGTGGCCTTTCTTGGTCACGTGATATCTAAAAATGGAATCAAGGTGGACCTAGCAAAAGTCGAAGCTGTCTCAATTTGGAAACAACCGAAAAGTGTAACTGAGATTAGGAGTTTCCTTAGATTGGCGGGATATTACCATCCTTTTATCAAGAACTTCTCTATGCTGGCTATGCCGATGACCCGACTGCTGAGGAAAGACATGCCATACGTCGAGAGTGATAAGCGTGAGAAGAGCTTTTAAGAGTTTAAGAGGAGATTGATGACAACACCAGTGTTGAGCTTACTTGAAGATGGTAAAACCTATTCTTTGTACACATAGCATCAATCAATAAACTATTCTATTCATGAACAAGGCTTAAATCCATCCTACTATCACATGGCCAAATCTCTACTAAGTATAATCATACTCACGACTTCAATGAAAATAAGAACATAATATCCTATTCACCAAAGGTGACATAACATCTAGCATGCTTAAACATTCATAATCTCTTAAGATATGGACAGCATACATCGATTCTCAAGGAATTTCTCAAAGTTTAATTACGATCAATCATCCTTATGCTCCAATCTCAACCTCTTCATACATATGTATATACTCAATTCCCATTCACATTCTATCATCTCTATCAACATCTAAGAGATATGAATCCAGAATGCAAAAGAAAGGTTCAAGAGAAATACTTGATTGATGACTATCTCGATGAAGATTTAAGAAGATCCACGCGCTTGAGTGTCTTGAATTGTCCAAGAGAGGAGAAAGAAAACAGCCATAGTTGTAGCAACCATTTTGGCCGAAAGAGATAGAGAGAGAGAGGGGGGGGGGGGGGAGAGCATTAGTATGACATGTTAAAGGTTGAAGGGGAGAAGATTTACAAAAGTTGTTCTTAGTTACCTTGATAATGTTCTTGAGACATCAAGGAAAAATCTGGTTTTGATCCGATTATAAATTTTTGTTTTTGAAATTTAATATTATGAATTCCAAAAAAGGATTCTAGGGAGTATGTAGGCGTGTTTTGGAGTTTTTGAGAGGGAATGGAGATATTTAGAGTGGTCTTTGGCTTGAAGAAAGGTAGTGTGTGTTCTTGGTGAAAATGGAGAGGATTAGAGGGGAATGCTTGAAGAATTTTCTAAAGAAGATTGGCCAAATGATTGAGGAAGTTCAGGAATTTTGGTTTTCAGTTTAGGGAGGAAAAGAAAAATCTGGTTGTTTGAAATTCAAATGGAGAAATTTAAGGAGTGTTTTGAGGTGGAAGATATGTTAATGGTGTTTGATTGATGGAGGTTTCTTGGAGTTGCAAATGGCCAACTGGTTTGCTGTGTTTTGCTGAAATGAATGAGTGTTGAGGGAACTATAAGGTTGGCTGAATTTTTGAATCCAATGGTAGAAGAATTTCTGGTTATGAAGCCTAATCCAAGGGTGTTTCCATGGAGCAAATGCTGAAAATTTTGAAATTCAAATGGAAGTTTGATTGGAGTGATTGGAGGAGAAATTTGAGGTGTGGTTATGGAGTCTAGTTGTGCAAGATCAATGGAGGGGGTAATGGTGTTCAGTTCTTGGCTGAACAAGGATTAACTTATAGAGATTTGAGGATGGTTTTCGGATAAGGCTTGGAGAGAACAAGGCTGGATTTTTTTTTTTTTTTTTTTTTGTGGTTCGAATGGTTGCAGAATTTTCTGTGTAGTTTTTTCTACAATATTCTAGACAATTTGTAGAGGGTTTGGAGATGTGTTTGAGGGTCCTTTAAGGCTGGTTTCCAGCCTTCTTTATGGAGGAAAAGTAGAGGTAATTTACTGGTTTGAAGGTAGTAAAAACAGCTTTGATTTTAGGTTGCCATGCAGCAAAACTGTCCAGAATTTTTTTCTGGTTTGTGCAGTTTTGTGCAGTCCGATTTTTGCACAAGAAATTCAGTCTTCAAGCTGAATAAATTGGCCATTTTTCTAGCAGCAATTGAGTTAGATAGGTAGCTGAGATTTTCGAAGGTTAGGCTGCTCAAGAATCTGAAAAAATTTCAGATTTCATTCATGGAGGATATGAACACTATGGAGTGGAGTTTGAAGGCTCAACTATGGAGATTAATTTTTTTTGGAAACCTTCCTTAACTCCTTCCCTATTTTTAGTTAAATCTCCAACCTCTAAGAATCATTTTCAAAATTCAAAGGCCAAGAATCCTTGCTAAATTTTCTGGAATTAAAAACATGGATTTGGATAATTTTGAACAAATTTAGTTGGTGAAGAGGTTAGGGTAAGCTAGGGAATAAAAATGACATGAGTCCCTCAAGAATTCTTTTTAGGACATAAGAATAGGATTACAACATTCCCTTCATGTCTCCCCTAGGACAACACTCCTATTTTTATTTACGGAATGCAAGAGACGAAAATTCAACCTTAAATTAAAATAATCATGATAAAACTTAAATGATGGGATTTGAACTCATGACCTTAGAGATTAATTCCAAAGCTCTAACCACTAAACCAAAACAACTCTTATTCTTATTTTCTCTTCCAAATATTCTTCCTATTTAATCCTCAAGCTATCTTCCTATCTTGACCTCACGCAAAATTATCATTTTACCCTTCTTACTCAAAAAGCATAACTAAGCTTTTTAGCCTATAAATCATAATTCTAAAGCACACAAAATCATTCAAAAATATATATATTGATGTAAAATAATATGATATGTATCCTGACCCCCATACCATAGGGTTGGCTTTAGGTGGGGTTTCACAATTAGTGTACATATTCCTATTGCTTGGACACTCATTGGTGGTGTGTCTATAGCCAATACAATTAAAACACTTGATATCCCGGCTTCTTTAAGGTCTCTCGTGTACCTTCCCTTTCTCTTTGTCCCAACCTCTCTTAGTTTGTACACTTCCTTTGGTGGTGATTTATGAATCCCTTCCTTCTTTGGAGTTGGTTTACTTGTGGTACTAATATTATGGTTGGTAGATTTCACAAACGATCTCCTCCTTACTTGTTTTTTATCCTTGATTGCTATAGGAACCATCTCTTCTAGAGTGTTATATGAATGCAACTTCACTATATTTGTAATCTCCCTATTCAAACCACTTAAGAATCATGCAATAGTAATTCTAGGATCTTCATTTACGTTGGCTCTCATCCTGGTGATCTCCATCTCCTTAAGATAGTCTTCAACACTCTTGTTCCCTTGCCTTAACATTTGCAACATTTGATACGACTCATTGTGATAGTGATGAGGAACAACCTATTCCTCATTAGGTTTTTTATCAACTCCCGAGTAGTATCTGATTGATCCCCCATTTAGCTTCTTTGAGTAGACACTTGATCCCACTATACTAACACAGACTCTAAGAAATTATAGATAGCCAACTTCACTCTTGTCTTTTTATTATATCTATGGCATTCAAAAAATATTTTCCTCATCCTTTCCCACTCAAAGTATAATTTCGAATCACTTTTCCCAATGAATAATGACACATTTATCTCCATTTCTTCATCATTTTCCTTTCTTCTCCGTCCTCAAATTCCAAATCCCACATTTTGATACCCATGGTCCTCTTCAAATTCTTCCTTATCCCAATCTAACACTATTTCAAAGTTCTTTTTTAATCCTCTGAAATTATTCCCATCATGTCACCATTGTTTCTTTCTTTTCCTCATCTCATACTTTGTCTTCCCCCCAACCCCTTTCATGGGTTCTTGTTGATACCTTCCCAAGGAATACTTATCCTATGTCTCACCTTATTGTTCATATAGTGGAAGAGTGGTTTGGTATTCATATCTCACCCTAGGACTGTCATTTAGTCTTTGCCCCTTCCTTCGAGCACCCGTTGATGCTTGGCTTGGATTAGATAGTAGATCTGTTAACCGCCTTTACAACTTTTCAAACCCATTTTGTATTGTTCTCATGATCTTTTGGAGACTCTCTTGAAAAGCCCTCACATCATTAGATCTCTCTTAAGCCATTTTTTTTAGTAACTAGAAAAGATTTTAAGTAGTAACGCTTCAGAATGAAAAAAATCATTACAAATCACTCCCTCACGTGTTTCAATCAAGCGATGATCACACAACCCTCGTGTTTAGCTCTTCTTAAAGCTTTTGTCAATATAGTCTCACCCTCGTGCCTTTTTCCCAACTATCAATTTTCCTCCAACGTACTTTCCACAAAATCTTCCTACATAATTAGGTAAATAACCCTATTAGTTCAATCCAATAAACTATCCAAGATAATTACGTTGGTGGTCTTAGTTGAGGCCAACAAAAGTCAAAGAATGCAAAATGACATAGAAAACAAATGTATGGTCCCAAGACAAGTAAATTTAAGCAAGTCCAATTTTCAACATTTAGGAGTGCTCTTAAGAGTCAATCAAAGAAGAATTTCCAATGATAACAATAATCTAAAGAGAATTAGAGTGCCCAGCACAACTCAATTAGTTGAACAGAGCAACAATGAAAAATAATATTTAATCAACTAGATCATTCCAATTGTACATAGAATTTTATCTAGGAAGCATGTTTGGAGCCTAACTTCTTCAATGGATTAGAGAAGCAAGCACAAGAAATCCCACAATTAAGAAAATTCAACTCATACTCATGAACAAGACATTCATGAAACACATAGAAGCCAATTTTCGGAATTCATGATATCTCATAATTTTTTATCAAATTGAGCCAAAATTAAGCACAATAAACAAGAATTTCTCATTCACCAAGGTTATATACATATCATGTATCAATTTTCTTAAGTATTTTTCTAGAGAAATAATATTTTTGATGACCTTTTTGAAGCCACAATTTGAGTTACGAGATTGCTCTGTTTTTGTAGCCTTTTTATATGAACCTTTCTTGTTCAAAATGAATTGATAAGAATTAAGATTTTCCAAATCTCTGATACTAAATTTGATGTGGCCTTTAGGGGATACTTATCAAGTGAATTTCATGGCTTAATCAAAGGTAAACTTGATCAACAATTGTAAGAACCAAATCAGGGATTTTGGTGGATAAAAGGAAGAGTAGAGAAAACACCCAACCAAAAGTTTACAATCCTTAGACAACATGGGACTTAGAACCATAAAAATATTAGAATTTGATCTATTAGATCAATATCCAAGAACCTTAGAATCAAGATTAATTTAGGAACCCTTTGAATAGAAAGCTCTTGGCCCTCAATTGGAGGCCAAAGTACAACCTTGCAACAACAAAGAACTAAAACCATAGCATGAGTTTCAACCTAAATTATCCTTAAGAGTTTAAAGACATGAAGTTATGTAGGACTAAAACTAAAAATTGGTTTAACATTTGTGGGAAGAACACAAAGGAATCACCTCTCAATGATGAACTTTGATTTTAAGTTATATCTCAATGTTGATATAAAGGTATTATAACATGATATACATAGGCATCTAATTAACCTATTTTAATTGAAATTAAATCTCAGCCTTTAGATGCAAAAAATAAGAGAAAAATGACATAAAAGTCATGAAAATTAAAATGTAAGTCAACTAAGTTATTACATAGAGAAAATCAGCTGAATCTAGAAAATCTCAAAGTAAGCTGGTGTTGGTTCCATGCTTACAGCTAGCATCGGTTCAAATATGCTGAAAAATCGAATTCTGATGTGTTATCGGCACCAATCCTAAGCCCTTCAGCCATTGTCAGTTTGTTTTTGTCTTGCTACCCCTATTTTCTCTAAAATGGAGCCGACGCTGGGTCGGAACTCTCATAAGGCGCTAGTTCTACTTTGTGTTTGTCCCTCAACTCTTTGTTTACATATAAAACTTGAACGGACATAAAGATTTTATCTTGAGTTCCTTCAAATGCTATACAGTGTTCATTCCATTTCAAATATGCCAAACTTGCCTTCATAAATCCTAAAAGTCCCTCTTGGAATTTCTTGAGTCTAGCCCTTGTTATTAGTCCATGAATGTTTGGTGATTTGCTGTCTCTCTCTTCTTGAATTTGAGCGTTATAATGGGATGGATTCTTATCATTTATCTCCTTTTGAATTGGATTCGCCCGTGAATAATCATGTTTAATACCTACATCAAAGGGTGACAAATCTCTAATATTAAAGGTAGCACTAATATTAAAATCACCGAGCAAGTCAAGTTTATAAGCATTATCCCCATATTTTGCAAGCACTTGAAAAGGTCCATCTCCCATTGGATCATGTTTTGTCCTCCTTTGCATTAGAAATCATTCTTTATGAAAATAAACCTAAACCCAATCTCCATGTTAAAATGTTACTTTCTTGCGACCTTTATTTCACTTCAAAGCAAGTTCTTCATTCTTCTTTGTAATGTTGGCATTAATCTTTGCATGGAGTTCTTTGATCTTATCATCCATCTTTTCTCCTTCTTCGCTTACTTGATCACCTATTGGCAGAGGCAGCAAATCTAAAGGTGTTAATGGATTAAAACTATAGACCACTTCAAAAGGAGAATATAAGGTTATGGAATGTGTTGAACGGTTGTAAGCAAATTCAATATGAGAGAGGCAATCCTCCTAAGTCTTCAAGTTCTTTTTTATGATTGCTCTTAGAAGTTGTGTGAGTGTCCTATTCACTACCTCCGTTTGACCATCCGTTTGTGGGTGACAAGTTATGGAAAACACGGGATTAGTACCAAGTTTACACCACAAAACACGTAAAAAATGACTAAGAAATTTAGAATCCCTTTCAGAGACAAAGCTCTTTAGAATTACATGCAATCTCACAACTTCCTTGAAGAACAAATCTATGATGTAAGACACATCATTTGTTTTTGAGCAAGATATGAAATGTTTCATCTTGGAAAAATGGTTTACAATAAAAATATTAAATCCTTTCCATTCTTAGTTCTTTATAAACCTAAAATAATGTCCATAGAAATATCAACCCAAGGTGTAAGAGGAATAGGTAAAGGGGTATATAGTCCATGAGGTAGAGCAGTAGACTTAGCATTCTTACAAGCAATACACTGTCCACAAAGCTTTTCAACATCCATTTCCATCTTTGGCAAAAATAAATGTTCTTTAAGAATATCCAGAGTTTTGGCAATACCAAAATGTCCTATTAACCCTCCCCCATGTGCTTCCTTAACTAGTAACATCCTAATTGAACTTTTAGGCATGTAAAGCTTTCATTCCTTAAACAAAAATCCTTTATGCCTATAAAATCCCTCAACGGCGCCCTTTTCACAAGCAAGAAATATAGCACGAAAATCCTCATCATTTGCATACAAATCTATCAATAATGCCAAACCAACTATCGTAGCATTGAAAAAGTTAAGCAAAGCAACCTTCATGAGAGTGTATCAGCTATGACTTTTTTCTTATCTTTCTTATACTTAATGACATATGGAAAAGCGTCTATGAACTACAAACATCTAGCATGTCGTTTGTTCAATTTGGGTTGCCCCATAAGGTGTTAATAGGATTCATGGTCTGTGTAGATGACAAACTCTTTGGGAAGAAGGTATTGTTGCTAATAGTTCAAGGTTCTCAATAGGACATAGAGTTCTTTGTTATAGGTTGAATAGTCAAGTGTTACCCTGTGTATCTCTCGCTAAAATAGGAAATTGGTCTGTGGTCTTATGTAACACAGCTCTTATTCCAACCCCACTCGCATCACATTCCACCTCAAAGGATCTCTAAAAGTTTGGTAAGGAAAGTAGTGGAGCATGCCTTAACCTCTCTTTAAAGGTGGTGAAGGCTTTTTCTTAGCATTCCTCCCACTTAAACCCAATAGATTTCTTAACAATTTCGGCCAAGAGAGTGGCTATAATGCTAAATTTTTGAATAAACCTCCTATAGAAACTAGCAAGACCATAAAAACTCCTTACTTCGGTTATAGTGGTTGGGGTTGGCCATTCTTAAATAGCACTCAGCTTCTCCTCATCTGCTTCAATTCCTTGTGAACTCATTATATAACCAAGAACTGTGATCTTTTCCAACGAAAAATAACACTTTCCAAAATTAGCATAAAGTTTTTCCCTACAAAGAGACCGATGAACACGCCTCAAATGGTCCTTGAATGGCTTACTATAGATAAAAATAGCATCAAAGTTGACCACCACATACTTGCCATTGAATTCATTTAACACATAGTGCATAAAAACACATAAAAGTACTGGGAGCATTAGAAAGACGAAAAGGCATAACAAGCCACTCATATAATCCTTATTTGTTTTGAAAGTGGTTTTCTATTCATCACCCCCCTTATTCTTATTTGATGATAACCTAATTTTCGATCAATTTGAGAAAATACATAAGCATTTTGAAGCACATCCAGTAAATCATCAAGTATTGGAATGGGGTAGCGATACTTTACCATGATGTTGTTCATTGTCATACAATTAATGCACATTCTCTATTTCCCATCCTTCTTGATCACCAACAACACCGGAACTGCACAAGGACTTAAGCTCTCCCCTAACATGTCCCTTTTCTCACAACTATTCCACTTGTCATTGAAGTTCTTTTGTCTTGTCCACATTGCTCCTATAAATTGACCGGTTTGGAATAATAGCTTAGGGAACAAAGCCAATTTGGTGTTCTATTCCCCTTAGTGGTAGCAAGCCTTAGATGTCTCTTTTGGAAAGGCATCTTCAAATTCTTGAATGTTAGCTGCAATTACTTGAGTTAAAGAAGAAAACAACTCACTAGTAGTAAGAGTGTTATTAGTAGTATAAAATGCCCCTTTGAACAACAGATTCTTTTGCTTCAATGGCCTCTACTATTTCACTCTCCTTAGCAAAGAAATTCAATATTTTTTTACCCTCATCTCTCTTTTTATTCATTCTTGTCTTTGAAGAGCAAAGGTTTTTGTCCTTGTAATTTTGCTCTCATCACTTTTTCCTTCCTCTCAATTCTCTCCCTCTCTAGCTTTTGTTTTTCATTCTTCACACTCTTCTTCTTTTTTTTCCCCCTCATAATCTTTTGATCATTATTAAACTCACTTGGAATTAATGGAAACAAAGTATACTTCACTCCTTTCTTGTAAACCGCATTAGTATTTCACCTCCTATTATATTTTACATGCCTATAACATTGCTATGGTCTCCCTAGAAGTTGGTGTCCTGCTTGCACAGGTACCATATCGCACAACACCTCATCTTTCTATTGCCTCATATAAAATAATATTAGCATTTGCTTGTTCACCCTCAACTTCCCACTATCGTTCAACTATTGGAGTCTATAGGACTTTGGGTGCTTCTTTGTTTCCATTCTTAATTCTTCTACCTAGCTACCACTAATAACATTGGTGCAACTCCCACTATCAACTATGACACTACAAGGCATGTTGCTAACCTAATTTCTTATATAGACAATATTTTCCCATTATTGGAGTTCACCTTCTTCAATGGCTTGGGAACTCAAAGACCTTCTAGCATCAATTAGCAATGAATAATTTTGTCCAACTACTACTCCATCATCACTTGTTTCCTTTTCTTGATCTTCATATTTTCTATCCCCTTCATCCTCTTCTATAGTTGAAGCTTTCCTAAAGTTATTGGTGTACATTCTCCTTTTTCTTGGACACTGATGGGTGGTGTGTCCATAGCAAATAAACTTAAAAAACTTGATGTCCTAACTTCTTTTAGGTCTTTCTTTTACCTTCCTTTTCTCCTTGTTCCAACCTCGATTGGTTTGTTCACTTCCCTTGGTGGTGGTTTATGAATCCCTTCCTTTCTTGGAGTTGGTTTACTTGAGGTACTAGTATTATGGTTGGTAGATTTCACAAATGATCTCCTCCTTACTTATTTTTCATCATTGATTGTCTTATAAACCATCTCTTCTAGAGTGTTATATGACTGCAAATTCACTACATTTGCAATCTCCCTATTCAAACCACTCAAGAATCATGCAATAGTAGATTTAGGATCTTCATTTATGTTGGCTCTCATCATGGTGATCTCCATCTCCTAAAAATAGTCTTCAACACTCTTGTTCCCTTGCCTTAACACTTGCAACATTTAATACAACTTATTATGATACTGATAAGGAACAAACCTATTCCATAGTAGGTTCTTCATCAACTCCCAAGTAGTAACTGATTGATCTTCCATTTGGTTTCTTTGAGTAGACACTTGATCCCACAATACTATGGCATACTCTGAGAAACTACAGATAGCCAACTTCACCCTTGTCCTTTCTTTATATCCGTGGCATTCAAAAAAGATTTTCATCTTCCTTTCCACTTAAAGTATAATTTTGGACCAATTTTTCCAATGAATAGTGGCACCTTTATCTCCCTTTTTTCCCATCATTTTCCACTCTTCTACCACCTCAATTTCCAAAGCTCCTATTTTGATACACACGGTCTTTTTCAAATTCTTCCTTATCTGAATCTTGGACTCTATAGAAGTCCATTTCTAATCCTCTCAAATTATTCCCATCATGTCACCTATTTATTCTTTCTCTTCTTCCTCTCATACCTTACCTTCCACCTCCTTTTCTGGGTGCTTGTTGATACCCTCTAATGAAATACTCATCCTATGTCTCACCTTATTATTCATATAGCAGAAGAGTGGTTTGGTACTCATCTGTCACCTTAGGACTATCATTTGGTCTTTACCCCTTCCATCGAGCACCCGTTGATGCTCGACTTTGATTATATTATAGATCTGTTAACCCCTTTTGCAAATTTTCAAACCCATATTGTATTGTTCTTATTATCTCTTGGAGACTCTCTTGAAAAGCCCCCATATCATTAGATCCCTCTTAAGTCATTGATTTAGTAACTAGAATAGATTCCAAGTAGTAATGCTTCAAAATGAAAAAAATCATAACAAATCACACCTCACATGTTTCACTCAAGCAATAATCATACAACTGTCGTGTTTAGCTCTCCTCAAAATTTTTGCCAATATAGTCTCACCCTCGTGCTTTTTTTCCCAACTCTCAATTTTCCTCCAACGTACTTTCCACAAAATCTTCCTACTTAATTAGCTAAGTAATCCTATTAGTTAAATCCAACAAACCCCCCAAGATAATTAACTAGGTGGTCTTAGTTGAGGCCAACAATAGTCAAGGAATGCAAAAAGACATATAAAACAAATGTATGATCACAAGATAAGTAAATTTAAGCATGTCCAATTTTCAATATTTAGCAGTGCTCTTAAGAGTCAATCAAACAAGAATTACCAAAGATAACAAGAGTCCAAAGAGAATCAGAGTGCCTAGCACAATTCAATTACTACATCATAACTTCTTCAATGGATTAGAGAAGCAAGCACAAGGATTCCCACAATCAAGACAAGTCAACTCATACTTATTAACAAGACATTTATCAAACACATAAGAGCCAATTTTTGGAATTTAGGATACCTCATAATGTTTTATTAAATTCAGCTAAAATTAGCCACAAATAACATGAATTTTTTCATTTGCCAAGGTCTTAAACATATCATAGATCAATTTTCTCAAGTAATTTTGCTACAGAAATAAATTTTTTGATGAACTTTTTGATGCCACAATTTGAGTTACAGGATTGCTCTATTTTTATAGCCTTTGTATATGAAACTTTATTGTTCAAAAATGATTGATAAGAATCAATACTTTCCAAAGTTTTGATACCAAATTTGGTATGGCCCTTACAGGATATTAATCAAGTGAATTTAATGTCTTAATCAAAGGCAAACTCGATGAGCAATTGTAAGAACCAAATCAAGTATATTCATGGACAAAAGGAAGAGTAGAGAAAACACCTAATCCAAAGCTTGCAATCCTAAGACAACTATAGACTTAGTCTCAAAACTATTGGAATTAGATCTACTAGATCAATAACTAAGACCCCTAGAATCAAGATTGATTTAAGAACCCTTTGATTGGAGAGATAAGCACTCAATTACAATCTAAACTACAACCTTGGAACAACAAGGAATCAAGACCTTAGAATGAGCAACAACTTGAATTATCTTTAAGGGTTTAAAGACTTAAACTTATGTAAGACTAAACCTAAGAATTAGTCTGATATTTGAGGGAAGAACCTAAAGAAATTACCTCTTAAAGATGAACTTTGATCTTAAATTATATTTCAATATTGATGGAAATTGAAATATATATAGGCAATGTTGATTCACCTTGGAAATTGAAATATATTAAAGGAGATGCCCCTAGAAAGAGAAGTCGGGTTTACTATTAATTTGATGCCAACTGTAGAACCAATTTCTAAGACCCCATATCGAATAGTGCCGCCAGAGGTAAAAGTATTGAAGAAACATCTCCAAGAATTGTTAGAGTAAGGATTTATTTATCCCAGTACATAATCTTGGGGAGCACCAATACTATTTATGAGAACGAAGAATGGTACATTAATGATATGTATAGATTATCGAGGATTAAATACTGTAACGATGAAGAATAAGTATCCATTGCCAATGGTGGATGAGTTATTTGATCAATTACAAGATGTTGGGTGTTATTTTAAGCTGAATTTAAGACAGGCGCATTATTAAGTTAGGATTTGAGAGGAGGATAGTAATCAGATTGCATTTAATATGCGGTATGGGCACTATGAATTTGTAGTATTGTCCTAGCAACATTCATAAATCTCATGCATCGCGTTTTTCAACCATACTTGGATAATTTTGTTTTTGTTTTCATTGGCAATATTTTGGTTTACTCGAAGAATCCTCAAGAGCATGAAGAACACTTGTAAAAAACACTTGAAAAGCTACGAGAAACCAAATTTTATGCCAAGTTCAGTAAGTGTGAATTTTGGTTGGATAAGATGGCCTTTCTATGACATGTAGTATCTTAAGATGGAATTGCAGTAGACCCTGCAAAAGTCGAAGCCATATCAAATTAGAAGCATCTAGAAAACCAAATAGAAGTTCACAGTTTCTTGGGACTAGCTAGATACTGCCAAAGGTTTGTCAAAGAATTTTTAAAACTCACTTCACCTTTTAACTTGGTTAACTTTAAAAAAAAATGCCACATTTTTTGACAGAAGATTGTGAGAAAACTTTATTGGAATTGAAGTCAAGGTTAAGTACATCTCTAGCTTTGGCCTTATCAGCAACGGATAAACTTTATGAAGTATATATTAATGCCTCAAACGAAGAATTTGGTAGAGTATTGATGCTAGAAAAAAGAGTGATAGCATACATATCAATAAAATTGAGGCCTTATGAAGTGAAGTAACCTACACACGATTTGGAATTGGCAACAATCGTGTCTGCATTGAAGTAATGGAAGTATTATCTGTATGGAGCAATGTTTAAGGTTTTTAGCGATCTAAAGAGCTTGATATATCTTCACCTAAAAGGATTTAAATATGTGCCAGTGAACATAAAAGGAATTTCTAGGAGAATTTCAATTCCCTATTAAATACCAATCGGGCAAACCAAATATAGTAGCATATATGTAAAGTAGAAAGGTGAAAATGTTAATCATTCGAATAGCGCAATCCCTGAAGTTAGAAGTATTTGTGATCGAAAGACAAATGATGATAATTAATATCTTAATTTAGCCTGTGCTATTACAATAGTTGAAATAAGCAGAAGAAATGGATGAGGAATTATAGTAGATCTAAATGAAAAATGAAGGAAAAATAGATAGTGTAATTCGAGTGGATGATGCTGGAATTCTTCAATTTTGAGAATGATGTTGTGTACCAAGCCATGAAGTGATGAAAAAGATATATTACCATAAGTGCATCAGAGTAAATATACTATCTACCCTGGAGAAGTTAAGATGTTTTGAGATTTAAAATAACATTATTGGTAGATTGGTATGAAAAAGGATATTTCCAAATTTGTTTCCCAAAATTTCACTTGTCAAAAGGTGAAGGTACAACATCAACGGCCTAAAGAATTACTACAAGCTTTATGAACCCCATAATGTAAATGAGATGAGATCAGTGTAGATTTTATAACTAATTTACCTTTAACTACTGGACAAAGGGATACCATTTAGGTAGTTATAGGATTAACAAAATCTATTCATTTGATCCACATTAATGAAAAGAATTCTTTGGAAAATTTTAGCAAAATCTATGTGAAAAGAAGTGGTAAGATTATATAGTGTGCCTTCCAATATTACCTCTGATCAAGATACAAGATTTATCTCACAATTTTGTAGAAGAATATAACATTTATGTAGGACTACGTTGAAGTTAGTATTCCAGCACATTCTTGAACCGATGGATAGATGAAATGAGTGATTCAAATTTGGGTATGTGCTTTAGATTTTAGGAATAAATAGGTTGATAATTTAGCTTATGTAGAATTTGTTTATAACAATAGTTATCAGTCCACAATTGGAATGGCACCATTGGAAGCCCTATATGGACGAAAGTGTCGATCATTGATAGAGGGTAAAATTATCATTATTTAACTAGTTATTTGATGTTGTTTTGAGATACTTTTATTGTAAAAACTAGGCATATTCCTTACTATTTGAAAATTTTCTTGTAAAAAGTATTTTTGAAGAATTTGTATAGATTTGAATAGATTTCGAGTGAAAAGTGAAATATTCTAGATTGGACCCGGCACCAGGTCCAGATAATGCACCGGGTGCCAAGTCTACTCTGGAAAAGAAGAAATTGAATCTAGAAACATACTAGACCTGGCGCCTGGTGGCCCAACTAGACTCGGAGCCAAGTCCACTCTGCATAAAGGCGGGGGTGCACGAATTTGGTATTTTTCAAAGGATTTTGGTATTTTCTGAATTTTACTCAGACTAGACTTCTCAAGCAATGAATTTTGGTATTAAAAAGGCTTATAAATACAAGAAAAATGCAAGAGAAATATGTGATATGAAGGATCTAAGATACTACTCAGTCACCACTCAAATGGGCATTGTTCAAATGAGATGTTCAAGAGAAGAAAAAGGGCTTGTGCATGAGTTTTATCTTTTATCCTTTGATTACTTTTCTTTAACACTGTTGTGCTTAATGTTTTGATTGTAATTGGATATTATTTTAGAGATTATGATTTTAAGTTAATTGGAATTTTTGATTAATCTATTGTTATCTTTGGTATTTAATTACTTATTATCATTAGTTATTGACGCGAGTTCTTTAAATTGACTTAGACAATATGACGTTAGGAGTTTTGTTGTATTGATTTCATAATTGTCAAATCTTAATAGACTTGAATGACAAAGTTAGGATTTTAGGACTAAGTGATCAAAGATTAGTTGATTTCGTCTTGACAAAGGGTTATTAGCTAATTTCATATTTTTAAGGAATTGAGATTCATGTATATTTTGGTTAGAATGACTTGATTAACAAATCTGCTAATTGAATCAAAATATAGTGATGAGCTTAATGCATGTTTTTCTTATATTAGCTTGATTAGCAAATATGTTAATATGAATCAAAATATAGTGATTTCATGGATTGACAAAGGAAGTGGAATTTATCTTTATGTTCTTTCATGATCCTAAGATGACAATTGATTGTGATAAATGATAAGTAATTCAATATTGACAAAGGGAGTGAGTCGTGGCTTTATTTGTTTTGTTATTAGTATTTTTATTAGTATTTTTCTTTAATTTGTTTTCTTTTCTTTAGGTGTATCTTTCTTTTGTTATTAATGTCTTTGTGATTTTTTTTTGTGTTTTCTTTTGTAGGGTTGAATAAATATTTCTTGGACAAGCCCTTCTCTCTATTCCACGTTTTGATATCTATTGGAGGTTTATTGCACTTGGGGAGTATTGCTTAACCTTCTACCTCCCTTATTATTTTTAGTCCCTTTGGAAATACTTTATTGTGTTAATTTTTTGCCAATGAGGACATTTTCCAGATTAAGTGTGGTGGAGTGGTTTGGTGATATTCTTTGTCTAAGTTTTTACCAATAATCTTGGTGGAATCTTGGTATCAAATGAAAATTTGACAATTTGAGAATTTACAAATCTTGGAGCTAAATTGAGCTTATTTGTCGATAATGGAGTTGTGATTTTCTTTTTAACTTTGGATATGGATTTGTAATTCATTATAGTTTAATTTTTATTAAAAAGTAAACTTATATATTAAGTTAGATTTTTGCTAAGTCTAGAGAATTTAAGTTAACCTTTGTTGTATTTGGTACTTGAGTTTTGTTTTATTCTTTACGATTCAATAGGGATGATAGGATGACATATGAGAAGAGTTGTTGACTAATTCTTGTATTATAGATTTAAAGTTTAACTGACTTTGAGTTGTGAATGAGAAATGTGAGGAAATAAAATTAAAATAAAAACTAGGCAATTCTATTGGAAGAACTAAAGGCGAACTCAAGACGAAGCTCTAGATGTTGAAAAAACTCACCAAAAAATGAAGCAATTCAAGAACAAATTGCTGGTTGCTCAGAGCCGATAGAAGAGTTATATCGATTGTTGCAGAAGAGATTTCGAGTTTTTTGAAGGGGACTAAGTATTTTTAAAGTTGACACCATGACGATGTATGGGGAAAAAACACAAAAGAAGAAATTGTCTCCTTGTTATATTGGAGATTTTCTAATTATAGAGAGGATTGAGAATGTAGCCTACCAACTGGAACTGCCTCCAAAACTTCGAGGCATCCATGATATATTCTGTGTGTCACAACTTTGATAATACATAGCCGATCCTGAACATATTTTGAATGGTGTAGCTATTTATTTGATTCCCGATTTGAACTATAAAAAAAGACCTACTAAAATTCTAGAGTATGCTGAGAAAGAATTATGTCGAAAAAGGATTCCTCTTATTAAGCTGTTATAAAATCATCACCTGATACAATATGCCACGTACGAAACAGAGACAGAAATGCAAAGAGCCTACCCAGAATTTTTTAAAGGTAAGTACTAATTTCAAGGACGAAATTTTTTTGGAGGGGAGATTGTTATACCTTTCACTCAGTGATTATAGAATGTAAGAATTAATTCTATATATATATATATATATATATATTAAATATAGCTGTGAGATATATATGAGATTAATAAAGAGATAATTAGAAGGGAGACCCAACAAGGAGGGCCCATAAAAAGGGAAGAAATAGAAAATATTATATGGATGGCCATAGGGCCCAAGATGATAAATGGAGGTGGCCTACTCTATTTAAACCTTTTAGACCATGGTTGACCATGCTTTGACTCCAATTAAAATGCCTTTGGCCATGCAAGAATAATGGAAGTTCTTGCATCTTCCATAAGCTTCTTACAACTTCCATTACATTCCTATATTTTCACTAAACTTCCAGCATATTCTATTAAGTTCTAAGACTTTCGAAAATAGCTAAGTCATGAAGGAAACAATATATAAAAACATAAGATGGGGGAAGAACAAGAAGAAAATTGAGAGAAAGAGAGAGGAAGGTTGAGAGAAGAGAGAATGAAGGAGAAACCAAAAAAAGAAGATGTGAAATGAAGGGAAAATGAAAGAAGGAAAGAGAAAAGGAAATTGGGAGAGAAGGAAAAAAAATAGAGAAAAAAAATGGTAGAAGTTGGTCATTTTGAAAGTATTGGTTTTGCTCCTTTAAGTAGGTAAGATTTATTTCTTGGAAATAATGTTGGTTTATGCATGATGGAGATTGTTATGATACGAATTTTAGTACTTGAATCCATGAAATCTTAGAAGGAAGTTGTAATGGAAATTGTTGTTCATAAAGAGTGATAGGACCTAATTGTACCTATATTTTTCTAATTATTTGATGTCATTTTGTGATACTTTTGATGCAATTACTTTTTGGCAATTTTTTTTTGGAAATTGAAGATTTTGTAGCGAAATTGTAAAGTTGCAGTGGTGACCCAGCGCCGACCCACATAGTTGAGCTGGTTGGGGTTTAATTCCAAAAAAACAGAGCAAAACAGGGGAAAAGTAGAGGAACTAGGGTATTCTAGAGCTCAATCGATGCCAGGCCAGTCGAAGTGACTCGGTTTCTGCTTAGATCGGTTAAGGCAGTTTGAGATCTAATTTTATATAGAATTGGAAGATGCTAAGAATTCTTTTTGGTAGTTGACTTATACTCAGCCTAGAAGACTTTAGCAGTGATTTTGGTAACCTAAAAAGCTATAAATACAAGAGAATAACAATCTTTAAACTAGTGGACTTGCAAATCTATTGGAAACTCCTCGAGAGTCTCAAGAATACGAAGATTAAGGAGGATTATGGAGAACTCTTAGAGAAGGAAATCAGGTTGATCAAGAAGGTTTCAAGGAAGAAGAAGAAGATTTACTACTGTCTATGAGTGATTTCTTTTCCTTTTCTTTGTAATTTATAAACAATTTATGTTTATTATGTTTTAATTGTATTTGAGGGTTGAACCCTAAGTTTATGTTCATAGATTGGATTTTTTATTTTTATCTAATGATGCCAACTTCAATTATTTGATTACTTGAATCTGTTGTTTTCTTGAATTGATTGGTTCTTTTCTAACTAACTCGAGAAAGATGTTAAGAGAGTGGTACCAACTAATTAATTCAATACTTGTTATCTTTTAATTAACTCAAGAGAGAGGTTAAGGGTAAAGACTGAGTAATAAAAAAGAGATAAATTTCACATAGAGATAGGGTTGTTATTTTCTTCTAGAAGAAAGACTTTAGTGTTACCTATAGATAGGGTCATTAATTGTTTATTTTAGAGTTAAGAATAGTGCCTAGAGATACAGAAATTATTACTTTCATAAATTGAGTTGTCCTTAATGTTTCTCAGATTTAATTAGGAAGGTAGAGATACCCTTTAAGAAATCTAAGAATAGGAATTTTATAACTCAAGAGAGAGTGAATTCACCTTTTAAACTCATATTGGTGTTTGGATTGGGACTTATTTGATTTAAAGGTGTTTTCTTTACTCGTCATAGATTTGGGATGATTTCATTATTGCATGTCTTTTCTCCTTATTCTTATTCTTTGATATTCCTTGTGACTTTTTTTAGGTGAACTTGATTGATTTTCTAGAATATTATATTAGTTTTTTATTTATTTTGTTTTATTTATTTTATTGGTTAAATAATAAAGTTTAGGGAAGTAAGGTGGGAGTCTAAGTTTCTGTAGATTCGATACTTGCTATTCCCTATACTATAGGATGAGTATACTTACATGCATGTGTAGTTTTAGTAGTTAGCATTTTAATTAAAACTTGACTGATTGTGAACTTTGTTGGTAATATTTTCTACACTAAAAAACACGCATAAAGTTTTTTTAGTTCTGTTGTTGAGGATGGGCACTATAAAAAACACCCGAGTCTTGTTGATTTAGCCTTTGTTATATTTGCAAATATTGCTAACTTTTGTTTCTAGGTAATTTGTGAATATTTACGTCTTTTTATTAGTATAGGCTTTGGCTTGTAATTTGTGCGAGGTTGATATCATCATGGACAATTATTTTTGGGTGCAAAATCAAAAGAGCTGTAATGATGATAGATTAACAAGATTACAAGCTCACGTTGATGTTTTTAGTGAGACATCATTCGAAGCCTTAGTAAACTCTTGTGTTACCAGTACAAATTCATCTATTAAGTGGCATGAAGAAATTTTCCAATGGTTGAGTAAACAAATAGCACAACTTACAAAGATAGTTGAGGAGATTCACAAGGGCATTTATGCTAATGCATTAGATATTACAATGAAGACCCCTGTAGCACCATTACAAAATCTATTGAACAATATAATATTTGCAAAAAAAATAGAAGATGGAATACAGAGTTAAACCGGTGTCGGTTGTATTAGAGGAGGCGGCGCTAGCCTCTCAACAAAAAGCACATTCAATGCTTGAAAGTTGTGTAAACCATGACATAGAAGGGAGAGACCATGAGGAACTGTTGAAAAATGTGATGAGAGAAAACTTTGATACCACTTTATATGCTAATTCTTCTATGTTATTTATGTTACATGATTTTATAGGTACCTCTTAATTCTTAGAGAACAATGCTGCCCATGATGATGTGTGGAGTTTAGCATACCTCAAGAAGTTGGACTCTTCTATGATACATTCTAAGAAATCCTTGGAGGATGTTGACAGATTTTACTTTTCACCCCATTTAGAAGGAGGTAACTTGGTATTTGTAGATGCATTAGAAAGAAAAGATGTCTTGAGCCCATCTTTAGGAACTTAAGTACCAGGTTTAAAGGGGGAAGTTAATCGTGAAATGTCTTTTGAAAGGACAAATGGTGATTTCAATATTGAAGCATTCTTTACATATAATTTGCATTCGTGTGTTGAAAAATTGTTTGGTGCATCTAAAGAAACTAAAAGGAATAGGGTTCATGTAATTACTTTCATTGAGACTAATACTTTTCATGTACCCTACCTTCTTCAAAAACCTCTCTTCTTTTTATATTCATCATTCCTACTCTGTGCAGTAAGCATTCCTATCTTTTACGAATGGATGATGAGAAAGCATGATGAATGGAAATAATTTGTATCTTTGTTTCAGTTTTATTTAGATTGGGTTTATTTGAGTTTTATGTCATTGTCATGTCTTGTTTAGCCTAGTTTGGTCTTTAGTTATTAGGTGTCTTTCCCTTTCCCCCATAAGGAAAATTCTTTCAAGCTTAAGTGTGGGGGAGAGAGAATTTTTATTTATTTATTTTTTTAGGATTTTTGTTAACTCATTTGATTTATTTCTTTTATTTTATTATTTTTGTTGTGCTTTTACTTATATTTTATTTTGCAGCATTGAATAAATTCTTCTTGGAACCAATTCTACTATTCCTTCCAAGTTTTTACATCATTTGGGAGGTTATTGGACTTGTAGAGTATTGCTTAGCTTTCTAACACTTTAGTATTTTTGGCCCCATTGGAGATGTTTTAATGTGTTAATTTTTTTACAATGGGGACATTTTACAGTTTTTGTGTGGGGGAGTGGTTTGGTGATATTCTTTGTCCACGTTTTTATCAATTTTCTTGGTGTTTTTTGAAATTTTGTGTTAATTTCATTGACTCAAAATATTTAAAATTTTTAAATTTGATAGTTAAAAAATTTGAAACATTTGACTAAACTATGAGCTACAGGTTCTTGAATTTTGACAATTACGGTATTGTTATTGTTTTTCTTTTGGTATAAGAATTTGGTTTAAGATTTTTTTGGTTGAGTTTAGTTTTTTGTAAACTTACATATTTGGAGTGATATAGGTTAAGTCTTTAGAATTTGGATTAACATGGTTGAACCTAAACAAGTTTTGGAATGTTAAGGAAAGTCTCGAGTTAGTTTTGTGGGATTTGATTGCTAAGAGCCATTATAGGGCATAATTTTGTCTATATTTTCCTAGTTATTAGAGGTTATTTTGTTATACTTTTTGTTCAATTAGTAGTCATTGCACTTCCTATTTGATATTTTGCTTGTGAAAAGTGTTTTTGGTAATTTTGTACAAGAATTGGAAGATTTGGAGCAAAATTGTATATTTCTAGAACTAACCCGACGCCCGCCCAAAGTAGATAAACTTGTTGTGGCTTGATTTTAGAAAAATAGAGGAAAATAGAGCAAAACAAGGAAAAACTAGTGCTAGACCAGCCCTAGTCCATACGAAGTAACCAGGTACCGACCTTACTTTGTGTGGCAGTTTGAAGTTCATTTTGGAACCAAATTAGGCATCGCCTAAGAGATTCACTTGTTTCCAATCTGTACTTAGACCAAGACTTCTGGAGAATGTTTTTTAACAACCAATAGGCTTATTTAACCAAGAACAAGTGAATATTAATATATGAATTCAAGAAATCAAAGCTAAAGTCACTCATTGAAGAGGAATTCAAAACTCAAAGGAGCATTATTTCAAGAAGGTTATCAAACGAAGAAGAAGAGGGCTTATCTGTAACACCCCTACTAAAGATAACAACAGAAGAATATCAACAGCGAATGTCGCCCCATCCAGTTTTCCGAACAAGGAGTCCTTAAAATGGAAACAACAGGGTACATACATATATGTATAGTCTAAACACGACAATAATTCACACTGATGGCCACACATGTACATATATTAGTGAATCTCATACATGCCATCTTTATCTAGAACAAAATACAATAAATGATCAGAAGGGAAAACTGTCTAGACCTATACTGCCGACTCTATGATATCGTCCTTCTATCCATAAGTCCACTCAGCTCTAGATCCTACAAAAGGTAAGATAAAAGACATGCACGAGTGACAAATCACTCTGTGAGTCCTGTGTGTGCTAGTGCTTTATCAAAGAATAGGGTACATAAAACTTTTGTGGAATAGCATATCATTTGTTCATTGGAAACAATTGCAAAACTCCCTAAAGAAGATTTTATGTAGAACTCATTCATTTTTGGAAAATTTTATTTCACTTTGAAAACATTGCCCCAATTTCAAAATCACAAGCGCTTATCCAACCGAAGGTCAACCTGTATTCAAAGCTCATAAGGCTTCACCTTCAACATCATGATCATATTGTACCAGGGACTTTGCCTTACAAAACTCAACCGTGTAATGCCAGATAAGTACACCAACTTGCCCCGAGTCATCGTACTGAGACCACAGCCTCTAGTACTTGATCCGTGCATCGTCGGATAAGCACACGAACTTGCATTGTGTCATCGTACTGAGACCGCAGCGTACAGTACTCGATCTGTTCATCGTTGGAAAATCTTTTACTTGTTACAGTAAGCCATGATTCCCAATCCTGATGTCAATCACCATCGAGGCAGCAAGGAGTCAAATGCGACGAGTGTCCCTTCCTAGCATCTAACGAATAACTTAAAATCAAGAAGCGCCTGCAGACGCGGCAATTGTCAGGTGCTAAATAGTTAGCCAGGATGACTCGTTCCAATGTCCTGTCGCCCTATTTAGAGTAAGACAATCTCCAGAACTGATCGGGTCACTTAGGGTTGTTTATCTCTAACATGAGCTAGTACAAAGATCAAATTCCATGCTAAGTACTTAACGTCACCACTATCAATCCCTTCTGACTTATCAGGCCAGTTGGTTATCTGATCCCGCAGGATTTTCAAATCAAAACAGTTTTGTGGCAAAATAACACTTTCCATAATTTGATCCCACTAACACGCAGGTCCGATTATCATTCACATAGGCTCTGTAGAACCTTTCAATTTATTCCATGGCAGATCAAGCCAATAAAACAATTCCAGGGATCAAAAGGTCATTTTCCAAAAGTCAATCTCATCACGAGAGATCATTTTCCAAAATCATGTTGAAATAAGATAAAGAGTTATGTTCACACATCAAAACATATTTCCAAGAGTATTCGGGTCTTTTTCCCCATAATCGATCACAAAAGCCATTTCCAAGGGTATTTAGATCATTTTATCCATATCCGATTCCAAAAGACTTTCCGGTCATTTTACCCATACCTAATTTGAAAAGTATTCACAAAAGTTCCAATAAGGGTATTTTGGTCATTTATTGTACACTCGATTCCAAAAGTTTTCATAAACATTCCAATAAGAATATTTGGATCATATTCTAAATACCCGATTATAAAAGGAGCTCATTTCAAGAAATCCAGGATTCTAATCCCAAAAGAGGATTAAATTAAAAGTTTCCAAACACATTTTCATAAAATGTTTCAATAAGGGCATTCCAGTCAATTTATGAATAGCCGATTCCAAAATTTACCATTTTCTGAAAATCCCAAATATTTAATCCAAAAAGGTCAAAATTCACAAAATTTATGCTTTTGTCATTCAGTAAGGTTTTCAAGCTAATTATGATGTTCAATCGAGCCCAAAATGGCATAAAAAAATTCTTGCTCAGATAAACCTTAAACATATTCAGGGAATTCCAAAATGGTATAAAATATAGCATTTCATGGAAATGTAAAGCACACAAGCTTTCAAAAGGTTTTAGAAATAAAAGGGACTCACCTCGTGTCCTAAGTAATCCTTTCCGTTCATGGCCGTTTAATCATCGCCTCTACTGTTTTTTACATTATGTTGGCCATTTATCACTAAACCTACACCAAACATCACTTTCAGGTCAATTCCTGTTCGACCGAAAAATAGGCAATGGTTGGCCGACGTGCCCGATGGGTAGCCAACGTCTAACCGATGTTTAGCCGATATGGGCCGATGGTTAAGAAAAACATTCAACCTTCATTCACGTTATTTGTTCGATTCTTTCGTTCTCCTTTTTCCACATACTTTCTCCCTTCATAAAGAAGGGTTTCAATTCATATTTTCCCAATTATTTCATCCAAAATCATACAATTAATCATTTTTAAGTTCAAGCATTTTCGGACTCATTTTTCTAGAATTTCACTGCTTGACAAATGATTTTGTTTTGCACATAACTTTCAGTCCACGACTTTGATCTGACCCTATGAAATACCAAAATGACCATAAGACTCTTAACTTCCATATTGGCCTTTTTTTGAGTCCTAGTTCTCATGACATTTTACTGGGCGAAATCAGCCCCAATAGTTTTGTCTCAATTTCGCTATTTATGTTTTCCTTTATTTTCCTTTAGCCTTTAGCACCTTGGAACCATTAATTCATTCAATCCTCCTTCAAATCATCTTTAATTCTGAATTTCCAAATATTAAGATTTATATCTTTGTTAGGGTCTTATTGAGAGTATAGATAATTCTAGGGACTTGTATGCAAAGTTGTAAAGGCTGTATATAAGCCTAAATCATTATCGAATAAATTAAGTTTTACTCGATTAATCAATTTGGTATCAGAGACAAACCTTAGCCGTAACATGCTTCGCCGTAAGTACCCGCCGCTATAGTGCCGCCGCCGCTACAGTGCCCGCCACTGCTACAGTACCACTGCTATAGTACCACTACCATTACAGTAAAATCGCTCCAGTAACAGTAACCCTCGTTTCTCTCTAGGCCCCTCTCAACTTCCAGTTTGTTTTCTATCTCCGTGCCCGTGCGGAGAGGGCGATACCCCATGGGTCCTGAGATAGCATAAAGATGCCGGAGTTCTAGACAGATCTTGATGTATAGAAGATCGAGATCGGGTCAAGGAGAAGAAGAAGGGTAAGTGTGTAATAGACTCATGTGATAGGTGTGCGGAACCAGAATACGAGTCGATGACAGAGGCTAGAAAGAATATGATGGAGGAGGTGGTTAAGAAATTGAATCCTGCAGATCTTGCAACATTGATGCGGTTTATCAGGATGTCGGGGGGTGAAAATTTTGCGAGGCCACCTATTGTTAAGGTGGAGCTTCTACCTGTTGATCTGAAACTCGATGGGCCAGCAACGTATCTGAGCTGGTCACGTCGGGTGAGGTATACTCTGGAAGGGAGGAATCTAGGGGAGTACTTGACAGTTGAGAAAGCAGAGCCAGCTGAGGGCATGGTAGGGAGAGATGAGTGGAAGTCAACTCACATGTTGGTGTACATGTGACTTCTCAACTCAATGGTCCTGTCTATTGCTGCAACAGTGGATGGCATCGGGAAGGTCAATGATGTCTGGGAGAACTTGAGGAGAACCTATGATGGTGTGGGGAACAATTTGAGGGTGTTCCAGATTAAGAGGGACATCTATGGTACAATCCAAGGAGATAGGACAGTGCAGGAGTATGCCACAGAGTTGGAACGCTTGTGGCTAGATCATGATCATTTCTCGCCTCGAGCATGCTGTAAAGATCCTAAGTGTAAGGAAAGAGAGGCCTTGATTCATGAGAGGACTATGTTATTTCTCTAGGGGCTAGCCCCAGCATTTGAGCAAAGGACAGCGATGTTGCTAGCTTATACGAGGATCCCTTCACTTGAGGAGGCAGTCGCGGCCATGATACAGGAGGAGAGTCGTATTATGCTACAGGTTGGGACAGGCGGACATCTTGGGATGAAGTCAGTGCTAGTGGTCTCCAACTCAGGTAACACAGGGTTCAAACAGGAGACTAGGCAGTGCTACAACTGTGGTGAAATAGGTAATCTGAAACAGGCTTGTCATAAGCTACCCAAGGAGAGAGACTCAGGTGGACGTGGACAGTTTGCAGGTCGTGGTCGCGGCCGTAGGGGCAGAAGAGGTGGAAGAGGCTATCGGGCCAATCTGATGGTAGCGGAGGAAGAAGCGGGTACGGTCTTTATTGAGGAAGACCAGGTGCTATTAGAAATACTGCGCAGGAAGCAGAGAGCAGCAGGTGATGGAGCCAAAAAGAGTGCAGTTGAGGATGCATCCACCTCCGCTTTGCCCATGGGTAACACTGCTACCTATGCTCAATTGACCAAAGGTACTGCTCTTGCCTCTATCTCCACCACTAGATCACCAGAATGGATCGTAGATTCTGGTGCATCTCGACATGTGACAGGTAATGTTAGTGGGTTCTCTTCCTATACTCACTTAGCGATGCCAGAGAGCATCCAGACCGCTGACGGGATAGCACAGCCAGTGGTTGGTAAGGGTACAGTGAAGTGTACGGGTTCAGTAACTTTGTCCAATGTTTTGCATGCTCCTTCTTTCCCAGTAAATCTTTTATCTATTAGTGCCATTATACTCCAACTAAAATGTGTGATTTCTTTTGATATTCCCAAGGTGATCTTCCAGGAGAAGGAGACGGGCCGGAGACTTGGGATTGGCATGTGGCGTAATGGACTGTGGTTCTTGGATCGTGAGGGGATGGACTCAGCATTGATATCTGTGGTGGAGAAGGTAGGAGTAGGAGGATTTTAGATGAGTGCTGAGGATGTGTTGATGCTCCATCACCAACGCATGGGACACATTTCGTTTAGTGTGTTAAATCGGTTGTATCCAGTTTTATTTGAAAATGCCAATAAACAGAAAGTTGTGTGTGATCCATGTGAATTTGGAAAACTTACTAGAAGTTCTTATGTTAGTTCTGGTCATAGAAGCTCTCGTGCTTTTAATTTGATACATTCTGATGTTTAGGGACCTTGTTCCACTAGTTCTATGAATGGTTTTAGATATTTTGTGACTTTTATTGATTGTTTTTCTCGTATTACTTGGTTGTATTTGATGAAAAATAAGAGTGATGTATTTGACTGCTTCAAAGACTTTCATAGGTCTATTCAGATTCAATATGGAGCAGTGGTGAAAATATTGAGGTCTGATAATGGTAAAGAGTATACCAATAGAGCATTTGCGGAATACTTGTCAGCTCAAGGCATACAACATCAAACTACATGTCCATACACACCAGCTCAAATTGGGGTAGCAGAAAGGAAAAACAGACACCTTCTAGGGATAGCTAGGAGCATGATGATCGCGATGAATGTCCTAAAGCAGTTATGGGGGCAAGAGGTCTTAACAGCTGCTCAATTGATCAATAGGATGCCCACAAGTGTGTTGGACTGGAAGTCTCCGTATGAAATGTTGAAAGGAGATAATGGTGGGATCCTCCCATTGAAGGTGTTTGGTTGTGTGTGTTTTGTGAAGGACAATAGACCATCCGTAGGGAAGCTTGGTCCTAGAGCTGTGAAACGTGTCTTTGTAGGATACTTTGCTACCCAGAAGGGGTATGTTTGCTGGAGTCCAGTAGAGAAAAGGTTATTTGTAAGCATGTATGTGCATTTTCGAGAGTTTGAGCCATATTATACACTGGAGGTAACCTCACCCATTGGTGACTTATCAGATAAAGAAGGTATGAGGCGAGAGGGGGAGAATGGTGAGAGGTTGATGAATGTAGGATCAATTCCCTTATTGATTCCTTATTCTGTTGAGATGAGGGAATCAGTTGAGGAGCACGAGAACAAAGAAGAGGAGGAACCCATCGGTGTTGGGACTCAAGCACATGGGGAGTTGAGAGTGTATACCAGGAAGAGGCAGAATGAGGTGCCAGAGTCAACATCTGTAGTACCATTGGTGCCATCAAGTCCCTTGTCCCGGCCTACTCCAACTTCTGAGACACCCACACCACCCTCAAACTTAGAAAACATAGGTGCTATAATACCTTCTTCTCATCCCACTCCCATGATAGTAAGGAGGACCTCTCGCAATAATGCAGGAGTTCCCCCCGACCGTTATGGTTTCCCATATGACATTGCTCAATTTGTCTCATACTCTAATTTATCACCTACGTATGGAGCATTCATTACATCTTTGGACTCTGTTACTTTACCTAAGTGTTGGCAGGATGCTAAAGAGGATCTAAAGTGGAAAGAAGCTATGCAAGAAGAACTTGGAGCTCTGGATAAGAACAGAACTTGGGAGATAGTGTCACTACCACCAGGCAAGAAGGCAGTGGGGTGCAAGTGGGTGTTCACAGTAAAGCAGACCCCAGAAGGAAAAATTGATCGCTACAACGTATGGTTGGTGGCGAAGGGGTATAGTCAGACATATGGCATCGACTATGATGAGACCTTTGCTCCCGTGGCCAAAATAGGAACAGTAAGGACACTTGTCTCCATTGCAGTGAATGGGGGTTGGAAACTACATCAGTTGGATGTTAAAAATGCATTTCTTCATGGAGATCTGCTAGAAGAGGTGTATATGGAGGTTCCCCCAGGCTTTGGTACAAAGCAGACAGTGGACAAGGTTTATAGATTAAGGAAGTCACTGTATGGGTTGAAATAGTCTCCTAGAGCTTGGTTTGACAGGTTCAGAAGAACTATGGTAAGCATGGGCTATCAGTAAATCAATGCCGATCACACAGTGTTTTTTCGACAACAGGGTGGTCACATTACTATGTTAGCAGTGTATGTGGATGATATGATTATCACCGGTGATGACTAGGATGAGATTGCTCAACTGAAGGAAAAACTGGGCAAAGAGTTTGAGGTGAAGGACCTCGGGCAGCTAAAATACTTCCTGGGGATTGAGGTGGCTCGTGAAGAAGAGGGGATTGTTCTATCTCAGAGGAAGTAAGCGTTAGACTTACTCACAGAGACGAGTATGTTGGGTTGCAAGCCTGCGGTTTCACCAATTGATAAGAGGTTCAAGTTGAGCGCAGAGGCAGGAGAGCCGGTTGATCGTGAGCGGTACCAGAGGTTGGTAGGACGTCTCATCTATCTAAGTCACTTATCCTGACATATCATTTGCTGTGAGTATGGTGAGCCGCTACATACATGACCCAAGGAAGGGCCACATGGACGCAGTGTACTAAATTCTGAGGCACCTGAAGAGTTCACCAGGGAAGGGGTTGATCTTTAAGAAGAATGGACATCTGAACATTGAGGGCTATTGTAACTCTGACTGGGTAAGTTGTGCTGATGATAGAAAGTTCACAGCTGGATATTGCGTGTTTGTAGGAGGCAATTTAGTATCCTGGAAGAGTAAGAAGCAGTCAGTGGTTGCAAGGTCAACAGTAGAGGCTGAGTATAGGGCAATGGCTTTAGGAGTTGCGGAGATGGTGTGGTTGAGAGCTTTGTTAGTAGAGCTCAAGATGGATAAAGGAGTTAAAATAAAGTTGTGGTGCGACAGCAAGTCTGCAATTAGCATTGCCAATAACCCCGTGCAACATGACAGAACCAAACATGTGGAGATTGATAGGTTCTTCATCAAAGAAAAGCTGGATAGTGGACTATTGGAGCTAGCACATGTAGCTACTAGAGAGCAAGTGGCTGACTGTCTCACTAAAGGACTTAGTTCATTAGATCTCTCAAGATTGTGTGACAAGATGGGCTTAATGGATATCTTCTGCCTATCTTGAGGGGGAGTGTTAAAATTTATATCTTTGTTAGGGTCTTATTGAGAGTATAGATAATTCTAAGGACTTATATGTAAAGTTGGAAAGGCTGTATATAAGCCTAAATCGTTATCGAATAAATTAAGTTTACTCGATTAATCAATTCCAAATTTCCAATAGCTCAAAAAAGTCACACTTATTCAACACAAATTCATCTCTTCTAATCAAAAGCTAGTTTGAACCATTTTTCCAACCAAGTAAATTCTATGTTTACTCTACTTTGATCATTACCTCTTCAACCGAAAATAAGCCTTCAAGCTATCATAATTATTAATTTCTTCCTCACACGAAACATCATTCAAAGGCCCTTAGGCAGCCGGCACATATACAAGTATATATAAAGTTCATACACAAAAGTTCACAAACCCTAACTTTGATCCAAAATCAATACATGAAAGTCATGTTTTTATGTTATAATTCACATCATCATAATCATCATTTACCTAACAACAACTTTAATTCAAGTAAGGTAAGGTTTTACCTTGTATTTGAGGCTATTTGGTGTTATTTTGCTCCATGAACACGAAGGCTTCTGCTAGTACGCCAGGAACACACACTAGCTAGCTTGTTTTCCCTTGTTTGATCTCTTTTTCTCTTGGTTTTTCCTTCTCTTCGTTGACGAAATTTATGCTATTTGACAGCCCTTTTCACCGGCATTCACCCCTCAAATCTTGGCCCTTTCATTTATTATTTTGGTTTATTAAATGGTGGATATATTTAAGTGTGTTCCGATACGATTTTTACACACCAACCACTTTTTCCTCCACAAAATTTTCCTTTATTTCTTCTTGCATGGCTGCTGACTTCTTGGCCTAATTTCTGCCATTCAATCACCTTTTATTGGTCTATGTATTAACCAATCAAAATGCACAAGACTTTAATCAAACGGCCCCATAAAATGATGTGTTCCAATCACAAAATTACACATCAATCTTCACTTATTTTGCAAAGCTTATTTAAGAAGTCTTGCATGCATGAATCTTTCATGCATCCTCTTATTATTTGACACTTTTCCTTGGTCACTAATCACAAGAAGCCACACGTCCCATTTTCAACTGCATTTTCCTTTTTTTTTTCTTCAGAAATGACCAAAATTAAGTCTGTAATGAAAAAATATTTTATTTCACCAATCAACTCCAAAAATTCCACTAAATTCATTGGTAACACTTAAATTCTTCAATTCCTTCTCTACTTGGTCAAATTTGTGGTCAAAGTCACGGACGCGATCAAAATGATAAAAATGCCCCCGATATCTCAGGTAGCATATTTCCAAAACATATGTTTTATCGCATTGATCAATTTCCCTTTTCAGAGTACCCTACAATTCTTATTTTGTTTATAATAAGAACCATCCAAAAATTTAGGGTACAGGCAGAACAAATCCAATAATTACATCCAGGTCTCGACAAGATATTATTATACCAAAATATTTGTCTCATTATACCGATCATTTTTTGTTCTGGCCATATAATTAAATTCTCATCCTATTACAAACAGTAGCCAATTGAAAGTAAAAGGTAGGGTGTTACATTCTCCTCTCCTTACAAAAAATTTCGTCCTCAAAATTGGCTTACTCTTAAAATAAACCTAGATAATTTTTCAACATCTTCGCTTCCATTTTCCCAAGTTGCATCTTACACAAAATAATGATTCCATGATAATTGTACAAGTGAAATTTTCTCATTTTGTAATTCTTTTTCAGCATACTCCAAGATCTTAATAGGCTTTTCCTCATTCTTTAATCTTAGAGTCATCTCAATTGGTTTTTCATTCAAAATGTGGGCAAGGTCTGCCACATACTTTCGAAGTTAGGGTACATAAAACATGCCGTGAATAACTTAAAGTTCTACTAATAACTTCATTTGATAGGCTACTTTCCCAATCCTCTTGACATTAGGGAATGATCCAGCATACCTAAATGCCAATTTCTTTTCTTTTCTTATTCTTTGGTTCCCAATTGTTGTTGTGGAGCCAATTTCAAGAATACATGATCCCCTTTAGTAAATTCCAAATCTCTCCTACGTCGATCCGCATAACTTTTTTGTCTACTCTGTGCTACGTCTAACTTGGTTTTGATCATCTCTACAATCTATTGGACCTTTTCAAGATCAAAAGTATCTTGTTCACCCATTCTCCGTCCTAAATTCTCCCAATATAATGGGGATTGACATTTTCTTCCATATAAAGCTTCAAACGGGGCCATTCCAATTCGTATACAAAGTCTACATATGCTAAATTATCAATCTACTTAATTCTAAAATCCAAAGCATAGGTCCTCAACATCTCTTTCAAAGCTCTATTCACTCATTTTCTCTGTCCATCCGTGTGTAGGTGGGCTGCTATGTTGATCTTTATTGTGGCCCCATACCTCTACTGCAGCTTAGTCCAAAACTTTGAGATAATTCTAGGATCTCGATCTGATATAATATTAGAGGATACTCATGAAGTTTGATTACTTCCTCCATATAGATTTCACTTAACTTCTCTAGGGAATTCCGTTACTTAATAGGAATGAAATGAGCAGACTTAGTTAGTCAATTCTTTATCACCCAAATAGTATCTCGCCACTCATGTAATAAAGTCTATAGTAATTTCATCGCATTTCCACAATGGGTTAGATATTGGTTGTAACCCTCCAAGCCATTGTTTATTGACTTTCCTTTTGCTAATAAATAAAACATCAAGTTCCAAGGTCTGAACTGTCCTTTTTCATACTAATTCACCAATAATGTCATTTTAGGTTCGGATACATCTTTACGACTCTTGGATGGATGGTATACTTACTCTAAGGTGCCTTCATTAAAACATCGTATCTCATTTAGATTGTTTCAAAATAAAATATGTAATTAATCCCATCATTGTCCTTTTGGAACTCATCTCCTCCTGTATTCACCTCCTAACTTTTGCCCTCTTCATCTTTATCTTGCTTTCTCTTCAGCTATTGTAGGACGGTAGGTTAAATGGAAGTATTACATATCCTTATTTCTCCATCTACTGTAAATACTTCTAATCCTAGAATTTGTAATGTCTGAAAAGCTGATAAATTCACCTTCCTATGAAGGGCATTTACTACTATGTTTGCTTTTCTAGGATAATTTTTAATTGGACATTTAAATTCTTCCAAAAACTCCATCCATCAATTTGTCTTATATTCAAATCCTTTTGAGTAAAAACAATCTTTAAACTTTTGTGGTCAGTGAAGATTTCTAATTTAGCCCCACACAAATAATGTCTCCATTCCTTAAGGGTAAACACTATAGGAACTAACTCCAAATCATGTGTAATGTAATTCTCCTCATGAGGTTTCCATTTCCTAGAGATATAAGCTTTCATATTTCTCTCTTGCATCAATACTCCTCTCAATCCTTCCTTCGACACATCTGTGTACTCCTCATAAGGTTTGTCTATCATTGGCAATGTTAAAATAGGAGCATAGCTTAATCTCTTTCTCAACTACTGGAATTTTCCCTCACATTTCCCAGTCTAAACATATGGAACTTTCCTTTGGGTAAGTCAACTCAGAGTAAAGCTATTTTAGAAAATTTCCCAGTAAATCTCCGACAATATCCTGCAAGTCCTAGAAAATATCATATTCAATCAGAATCTCAGGGCGTTTCCAATTCATCACTGCTTTAACTTTTGTAGGATCTATTGTACTCATGACTTTAGATATCACATGTCCCAAGAATGCTACTTGTTGTAGCCAAGACTCACACTTACTGAATTTTACATATAGTTTGGTCTCCCTTAACTTTCCTAATACTTTCTGAAAATTATTGTTCATGATCTTAGGGATCTTTGGAGTACACCAGAATATCATTTATGAATATAGCCACAAAACTGTTCCGAAATGTCTGATGCATTAGATTTATGAAACAGCAGGCATTAGTGACACCAAAGGTCCATATCGTGTTAAATGCAGTTTTCAATTTTTTTTCTTCTCAAATCCGAACATAGAAATATCCTTGCCTCAAGTCTAATTCTGAGAATCATCCTGTTCTTTGTAAGCGATCAAACAATTCATCAATCATGGCAATGGATATTTATTCTTTTACCATTACAACATTTAAGCTCACAAATCTATATACATCTCTGGCAACTCATCTTTCTTTCTAACAAACAAGATAGGTACTCCCCAAGGTGAAGCACTTGGTCGAATAAGCCATTACCCTATCCATTCTTACTGCAGTTTCTTGAGCTCTTGCAATTCTGTAGGTGCCATTCTATAAAAGGAGGTCCTTGGAATTGGTTCTATTAATGGCACTAACTCAATAGAAAATTTTGCATCTCACTCTGGCAGTAACTTCTTCAATTCTGCTGGAAAAACATCTAAACACTCATTCATTACAGGGACGTCTTTTGGGCTTCTTAACTTCTCCTGGCTTATTAATTACATAAGCCAAGAATCTTATACACCCTTTCCTGATTATCTTTTAGGCCTTGAGTCCCAATTCAAAAGTATTACTTTTCCATTCAACCTCACCTACAAATTCTTATCTAGGTTCCCCCAACCGACGAAAATGTACTACCTTATGTCTACAACCAACTTGAGCATAATGTTGAAATAGCCAATCCATACCCAAGACAGCCTTAAAATCCTTTATGAACAAATATATCAAATCTCATTTCAATACTTCATCTCCTACCAAAATATTACAATTCCTATGTATTTTCTCACTATTTATTTGCTTTCCGAATGGAGTACTGACAATCATTTCATATGAAATTTCTTCCCCTTTTTATCCCCATAGAACCAAGAAATGAATTGGCAACAAAAAAATACGTGGAACTGGGTTCTACCAATATTTTAGCATTATGATCATAAATAAGGAGCATACATTTCACCTATACAGCCTGGTTGTCTATCTTCTTTAATGCTACTACCTGAGCATTCCTTTGGGAGTTCGATAGGTCCAGCTCTAGAGGTAGAACCTTATCTTGAGTTCCCTTCTTCTAGTCCTAACTTCTGTCCTTGATTGTTTCTTCCCGGTCGACTCCATCCTCTTATTCCTCAAGGGTGAGGGCAACAAAAACTCTTGTGCCCCATCTCTCCATAATTAAAATATTTAAATGGGCGTTGTCCTCCTGTCAGGCTTCCCCTCATCTGCATCTTTCTTTTCTTTTGCTATCAGTGCCTTCTAGACCTTCTCTGACTCATATCCCAAAATCTACTTCAATCTCTCTTGCTTATATTCTCATTAAATCTAGTAATAGTCTTAGATAACTGTTGGATAGTATCAGTCATCTTCTAGAAGGTTTGGAACATAGGATTGTCCAAAGTTACCGGGTGGGGACTTTCCACCTGTGGCTTCCCCACAATTGACTCGGGATTATTTTGAGGAGCTCGCTTAGGAGACATCTGTACAGTTTATAAGATTTTACTAATATGGCAATAGAACATAGCTAAAAAAAATCATAAAATAAGCATTATACAATTAGTAAAATATGACACATGTTCATTCTCATATGTCACAAAGTCAGTACAAAATTTGTGTGCCAAGCACACATTCATATACACTATACATATCATACTATATATATATATATATTGACATCTCATCCTCCTACTCGTCATCCTCATTGTCTGATACGGGAGGTCCTAAATCAGTCGAGATAATATTGGACTTAGCTGCATTAACCTCCTCATCTTCGTCTGCATCTGACTGCAACCAAGTCAATAGTTTTGGGTCCATCTCTAAATCCCCCTCAGGTTCCTTAACTACTAGTACCTCCATCTCGGGTACCTCCTGGTCTTTCCCCGCATCAACAACCCTCAAATCCAATATCTCCTCCTCAAGTACCCCGGGTACATCCCCACCAAACAACTCATCATCATCCTCAAATAGTACGGCACCATTGGGGATGCTATCCTTCTGTTCATCAATATTGTCTTAATGGCACGACTCAATATCACCATCAATCTCAACGGAGTCACCACCCGCCTCCTCATATGGCTACGGTATCCTCTAAGGGTGGGTTTCCTCTCCATACCCGAGCTCTCACCTACCTCTCTCGTCCATTCATTACTGCGGTTGACCGTACCTACATAATAAAAGGGTTCTATCAATTCCTATGATAACACCACAATTCTATCAAACTAGGCTATGATACTAATTATTACACCCCTACTAAAGACAACAATGGAAGCATATCAACATCGGGTGTCGCCCCATCTAGTTTTCTGGATAAGGGGTCTTTATAGCAGAAACAACAAGGTATATACACATATGTAAAGCCCGGACTTGACAATAACCCATAGTGATGGCTGCACATATATGTGAATCTTATACATGCCATCTCTATCTATAACAAAATATAGTACATGATTAGAAGGGAAAACTGTCCAGACCTATGCCACTGACTCTGTGGTATCGTCCTTCTATCCGTAGGTACACATAGCTCTGGATCCTACAAAAAGTAAGATAAATAACATGTGTGAATGATGAATCACTCAGTGAGTCCCGTGTGTGCTAGTGTTTTATGAAAGAACTGGGTACATAAAACTGTTGTGGAATAGCATATCATTTGTTCATCGGAAACAATTGCAAAACTCTCTAAAGAAGAGTTTATCCAAAACTCATTCATTTTTGGAAAACTATATTTTAATTTCAAAACATTACCCTAATTTCCAAATCATAGGCGCTTTTCCAACAAAAGGTCACCCTGTATGCAAAGCTCATAAAACTTCACCTTCGGCATCATGATCTTATTGTGCTGAGAACTTCGCCTTATAGCACTCAACCATGCAATGCCGAATAAGTACATCGACTTGCACTGTGTCATTGTACTAAGACAGTAGCCTCTAGTACTCAATCTGTGTTTCATTGGATAAGCACACCAACTTATACCGTGTTATCATATTGAGACCGCATCCTATAGTACTCAATCAGTGCATTGCTGGGAAATCTTTTTCTTGCTACTGTAAGCCAGGGGTCCCAATCCTGATGTCAATCACTATCGAGGCAGTAAAGAGTCAAACGCACCTAGTGTCCCCGCTCGGTATCCAGTGAATGACTCAAAATCAAGAAGTGCCCATAGACGCGGAAATTTTTAGGTGCTAAATGGCTAGCCAGGATAACTCATCTTAGTGTTTTCTCACCCTATTTGGAGTAAGACAATCCCCAGAACTAATCAGGTTATTCAGGGTTCCCTATCGCTAACATGAGCTCGTACAAAAGTCAAAGCCCTTGTTGAGTGCTCAATGTTACCACTATTAATCCCTTCTGACTGATCAGGCTAGAGGGTTATTTGATCCCACAGGATTTTCAAATCATAACAGTTTTGGGAAAAAAATAACACTTTACAGAGTTTGATCCCATTGACTCACATGTTAGATTATCATTCACATAGGCTCCACAGATCCAATCAATTTATTCCATGATAGATCAGGTGAATAAAATAATTTTAGGAATCAAAACGTTGTTTTCTAAAAGTTAATCTCATTACAAGAGATCACTTTTCAAAATCATGTTAAAATAGGATAAAGAGTTCTGTTCACACATCAAAACATGTTTCCAAGAGTATTCGGGTCTTTTTCCCCGTACTCGATCAGAAAAGTCATTTCCAAGGGTATTCAGATCATTTTACCCATATCCAATTCCAAAAGACTTTTTGAGGGTATTCGGGTCAATTTACCCTTGACCGATTTGAAAAATATTCATAAAAGTTACAATAAGGGTATTTCGGTCATTTATCGTATACCCGATTTCAAAAGTTTTCATAAACATTCCTATAAGGACATTTGGATCATTTTCCAAATAACCGATTTCAAAAGGAGCTTGTTTCAAGAAATCCAGAATTCTAATCCCAAAAGATGATTAAATTCAAAATTTCCAAATACATTTATATAAAATGTTCCAATAAGGGCCCTCCAATCAATTTATGAATACCCGATTCCAAAATTTATTATTTTCTGAACATCCCAAATATTTAATCAAAAAAGGACTAAATTCACAAAATTCATACTTTAATCATGTAGCAAGGTTTCCAAGCCAATTATGATGTTCAATTGAGCCCAAAATGGCATAAAATAATTCTTGCTCAGTTAAACCTTAAACATATTCAGGAATTTCCAAAATGGTATGAAACATATGATTTCATGGAAAAGTGAAGCACACAAGCTTTCAAAAGGTTTTAGAAATCAAAAGGACTCACCTTGTGTCCTACGTAACCCTTTCCGTTCACAACCGTGTAATCACCGTCTCTACCATTTTTGACGTTCCGTTGGCTACTTTTCGCTAAACATACATCAAACATCGCTTTTGGGTCAATTTGTGTTCGGCCGAAAAATAGCCGACGGTCGGCCGACGTTATGTCGACGTGCCCAATAGGTAGCTGATGTCAAACCAACATTTAGCCAACAGGGGCGGATGGCTATGTAAAATGTTCAACCTTCATTCACGTCGTTTTTTCATCGTTTGTTCAATTCTTTCGTTCTTCTTTTCTCACATACTTTCTCCCTTCATAAACAAGGGATTCACTTCATATTTCCCCAATTATTTCATCCAAAATCACACAATTAATCATTTTTAAGTTCATCCATTTTCGAACTCATTTTTCTAGAATTTCATTACTTGACACATGATTTTGTTTTCCACATAACTTTCAATCCACAACTCCGATTTGGCCCTACAATATACTAAAATGACCAGAATACTCTTAACTTTAATTCCATATTAGCCTACTCCATAGTCCTGGTTCCTGTGACATTTTACTGGGGAAATCAGCCCTTGTAGTTTTATCTAAATTTCACTATTCATGCTTTCCTTTAGTTTCCTTTAGTCTTTAGCACCTTCGAACCATTAATTCATTTAATCCCCCTTCAAATCATCTTTAATTCTAAATTTTTAGATTTCCAGTAGCTCACAAAAGTCACACTTATTCAACACAAATTCATCTCTTCTAATCAAAAGCTAGTTTTAACCATTTTTCCTACCAAGTAAATTCCATTTTTACTCTACTTTTATCATCACATTTTCAACCGAAAATAAGCCTTCAAGCTACCATAAATATTGAGTTCTTCATCACATGAAACATCATTCAAAGGCCCTTAGGCAGTTGGGACATATACAAGCATATATAAAGTTCATACACAAAAGTTCACAAGCCTTAGCTTTGATCCAAAATCAATACATGAAAGTCATGCTTTTATGTTAAAATTCACATCATCATAATCATCATTCACCCAAAAACAACTTTAATTCAAGCAAGGTAGGGTTTTACCTTGTATTTGAGGCTATTCTGTATGATTTTGCTCCAAGAACACCAAGGCTCCTAGTACACCAAGAACACACACTAGCTGGCCTTTTTGTTTTCTCTTGTTTGATCTCTTTTTCTCTTGGCTGCCGAAATTATGGCTATTTAACCACCCTATTCCACCACCATTCACCCCTCAAATCTTGGCCCTTCATTTCTTGTTTTGGTTTAATTGAATTGTGGATATATTTAATTGTGTTCCAAAAGGATTTTTACACACCAACCACTTTTTCCTCCACAAAATATTCCTTTATTTCTTTTTGCATGGCTGCCGAATTCCACCATTCAATCACCTTTTATTGGTCTATGTATTAACCAATCAAAATGCACAAGACTTTAATGAAACGGCCCCATAAAATGATGTGTTCCAATAACAAAATTACACATCATTCTTCATTTATTTTGCAAAGCTTGTTTAAGAATTCTTGCATGCATGAATCTTTCACACATCCTTATATTATTTGACACTTGTACTTGGCCACCAATCACAACAAGACACACATCCCATTTTCAACTGCATTTTCCTATTTTCTTCAGAAATGACCAAAATCGGGTCCGTAATGAAAAAATACTTTATTTCACCAATCAACTACAAAAATTCCATTGAATTCATTGGTAGCATTTAAATTCTTCAATTCCTTCTCTACTTGGTCAAATTTGAGGTCAAACTCGCAGGCACTATCAAAATGACGAAAATGCCCCCAATATCTCGGGTGGCATAATTCACATCAAAACGTGTGTTTCATTGCACTGATCAATTTCTCTTTTCAAAATACCCTACAATTCTTATTTTGTTAACAATAATAGCCTTCCAAAAATTTAGTGTATGGGTAGAACAAATCTAATAATTACATCCAGGTCCCGACAAGATATTATTATATCAAAATATTCGTCTCGTTATACTGATCACCTTTTGTTCTAGCCATCGATATAAATTCTCATCCTATTACAAATAGTAGCCAATTGAAAGTAAAAGGTGGGGTGTTACGTTGTCTATATGTTTTTTCTAAAACACTTCTTTTCTTTTTCTTTGAACAATAATGGGATTAGCATTTTAAGTGTTGTTGACTATTATTTTTAGATTTGTGATATAGAAATAATTTAGGCTTTTGTTCAATTAATTACTCTTCTTCGTATTTGATTACTTGCTTGTAAAGGTGAATTGATGAGATTGGACCATTCTTCTAGTTAACTTGAGAAAGAGGTTATGAGATAGTCTTCATTGCTCAATTCTTGAATTATTTTCTTAACTAACTCGAGAGAGAAGTTAAGTAGAGATTAAGTGGACAAAAGTTTTTTATTTCACCTAGAGATAAGATAATTAATGATTTCATGCCATTGCCACTCAAAGATTGGGACAATTATCAAAGATTTGTGTTTTATGTATCTTTTTGTTATTTTAGTGAGACAGAGATGTTCATTAGAATTAACTAAGAGATAGTGAAACCATAACTCGAGACAGAGTGGATTTTACATTAAACTCCTTCATGATGCCAAGCAAAGTGGTTAATTATAATAATTGCTAATGGTTTATTGTCATGTTTTCAAGAATAATTATTTTATTACACACTTTTCTTTACAGGGTTGTTGATGTATCCTATCTTATTCTTTATTTTTAATGACGAGTGCACTTGCTTATATATGTGATTTGGAGATTAATGTTTTATTTATAACTTGATTGGTAATGGATTCAAAATTGCATGATTTTTATATGCCCAAATCTAATGCATCAAGTTTTTGGCACTGTTGCCGGGGAACAATATCATGAAAGCTTGGAATTCATTGATTTAGCCATGTTTATATGTCTATATGTAAATATTTATATATGTTCTATGTATAATTAGGTCCTATAAGTTGTTGTATGATGTATGAACTTGTAAACGTTAACTATTGTATAAGATAATAGTTGTTTGTTTGTATATATGTAAAGTCTAAATTCTTATAGCTTTATTTTTTTTGCAGGAAGACTTCTTAGTTTATGACCCGAGAAAACATAGGAGATAGAGTAGACTTTGATCTATAGATCAAAAGAACATTCACAAGGATTCAGCGAGCATATAAAAGTCGGGCTGACCAATTCAATTCAATAGGAGAGATGGAAGTTAAAAAAAATAATAATGGTGGTAATGGTAGGAATAATACAAGGACTATGGGTGATTTTGCTAAGCTAGCAACTTCAGTACAGATTTGAGTATAGCTAGACAAAAGGCAGGTGCTCACAACTTTCAAATCAAACCCATTATTATCCAAATAATCCAAAACATGGTTCAATTTGATGGGTTACCTAATGAAGACCCTAATTCCCACTTTGCTAGCTTCTTGGAGATTTGCGATACTGATGCTTTTTTTTTAGTGTAGAAAATATTACCAACAAATTACACAGTCAATTAAGATTTAATTAAAATGGCAACCACTAAAACCACACATATGGACAAGTATATCCATCGTATAGTATAGGGAACAGAAACTTTTGAATCTACGAGAACTTTGTCTCTCATCTTACTTTACCCAAATCTTTATTGTTTAGCTAATAAAATAAGAAGAGAATAAAAAGAAAAATATATAAAACATAAAAATAGATATAACTCAACGATGCAATTTCATGTAACTAGACAATTATCTTGAAAACATAATATTAAATCAATTAGCATTCATCACAATCAATTGTCATCTTGGCATCATGAAGGAACTTAAGTAATATTCAATCGTTTCCCAAGTCATGAACTTATGTAGATTCCACTTCTTTCCCAATCCGTATAATCACTATCCTTTGATTAATTTAGCAAATTTCCCAATCAAACCAAAGTAACCAAAAGATTCATTAAACTCATACCTTATAAATATGAAATTAACTAATGACCCTTTGCTCGAGGTGAAATCAACTATTTTTTTTTTTTATCACTTTAGTCTTTTAATCCTAACATCATTTCCTAAGTCAATTAAGATTTGACAAATATAAAATCAAGGCAATGAACTCCAAACATCGTTCCTAAGTCAATTAGAAGAACTCGCATCAATAACCAATGATTACAAGTAATCAAATACTAAAGACAATAATCAATTGATAAAAAAATTCAAATTAACTCAAAATCATAATCCCCTAAATAATATCTAATTACAATAAAAAAAAATTAAGTATATCATTGTTCTAAAAAAAAGTAAACAAAGGTTAAAAGATAAAACTCATAAACAAGCCCTTCTTTTTCTCATGAAAACCTTCTTTGAACAATGTTCCTTTAAGTGGTGATTGAGTAGATAGCTTAGATCCTTAAGATCACACTTTTATCTTATGTTTTTCTTGTATTTATAAGCCTTCTTGATACAAAAACTCATTGCTTGAAAAGTCTAGTCTGAATAGAGTTCCAAAAATACTAAAATCCTTTGGAAAATATCAAATTCGCACACAAGTGCCTTTGTGTAGAGTGGACCTGGCCCCAGGTACGGTCGGGCCATCTGGCACCGGGTCCATTTTGTTTTTGTCCTTAATTTACTCGTTTCCAGAGCAGACCAGATGCCTGGTGCATTATTTGGACCTGGCGCTTGGTCCATTCTGGAAACTCTCACTTTTCTTTCTTGAAATCTGCACAAATTCGTCAAAAACACTTTTTACAAGCAAAAATGTCAAATAGGAAGGAATATGCCTAGTTATTACAACAAATGTATCACAAAATAACCACAAATAATTCGAAATGTAATGATGATTTTTGCCCCTATCACATACCTCCACACTTGAACATTTGCTTGTCCTTCAGCAAATAAGAATTAGACACTAAGCATATGGCTTAAGACAAAACAAATTTACAAATTTTAAACTTATCCTTAGCAAATTCATCCATAATATAGGAATAATCTTCTTCCATCCTTAAACACAAACGTGTCATTCACTCAATCTTTTCAAAACCTTGTACACTCATGTATTAAATCAAACAATCCTAAGGTCATCAAAGTTAAGTTAAATATGCTTATATCTAGTACAAGAAAATCATCCTACTCCTCAAGCAAAAACATAGATAACATAAATCATATAAGTCAAGCCATTTAACCAATTCCAGCGTTATAAACTCAAATTTACACAGCTCGAGTTAGTGAAACTAGGAAAACTCTCCACACTTCTTTTTTTTCTATGACTTTGGGAATTGATAGCTTCAAGTACATGGATTTCTCTTCACACACTGTATTGGCACCCTTATAGTCATCATCATTTGTTTTTAGCAATTTTATTTTTCTTTCTTCATTCTTTCCTTACTTTCTTGCCTTCGGGATAGTCTCAAGAGAGTGTGATACTTCTTTGTTTCTTCTCTTCCATTTACCGTATTAGCCCTTTTTTTAGCAAAAGGTCTCTTTCTTTTCTTTTCAAAGATAAAAATCATTTTTTTTCAACTCACATTCTTTCCAACTCACTCAACTGTTTTTTTTTTCTTTTTATTTTATTTCCTCACATTCCTTATTCACAACTCAAAGTCAAGCAAACTTTAAATCTATAATACAAGAATTAACCAACAACTTTTCCCATATTTCATCATATCATCTATATTCAAACTTAAAGAATAAAATAAAACTCAAATACCCAATATAACCAAAGTTAACTTAAATTCTCAAGACTTAGTAAAATTCAACTTAATATACAAGTTTACCTTTAAATAAAAATCTAACCATAATGGATGACAAATCCATATCCAAAATTAGTAAGAAAATCATCACTCTATTATAGACAAATAAGCTCAATTTAGCTCTAAAATCTCCAAACTTCTAAATTTTCAAAAATTTTCAAATTTTCAACAAAATTATTTGGTACCAGGAAAACACTAAGATCATACCAAGAAAACACCAAGATTATTGATAAAACTTGGACAAAAAATATTACTAAACCACTCCCCCATACTTAAACTAGACAATGTCCTCATTGGCCAAAAGTTAACGCTAGAAAGCATTTCCAAAGGGACAAAAAAATGATAACGTAGGGATAGAGTTAAGCAATACTCCCCAAGTGGAATAATGCTCCAACAAATATTTAACATGGAATAGAGATAAGAGCTTGTCCAAGAAGACTTTATTCTAACCTACAAAAGAAAACACAAATAAAAGCACAAGAAAATTAATAAAATAAAAAACACCTAAATAAAAGAAAACAAACGAAAGAAAAATACAAATAAAATCCTAACAAAGCAAATAAAGACAAGACTTACTTCTCCACACTTAAGATGGAAAATATTTTCCTTATTTGGGGAAAATAACACCTAAGAACTCAAAATACAAAACAAAGATACAACCTCTTTCCGCTCATCATGCTTCCTCATCAAACCTTTGAAAAAGAAATTAATGCTCATTGAAAAAAGTAAGGATGATGAAAGTAGAAATGATAGAGGTCTTTGAAGAATTGAAGGTTCATGAAAATAATTTTTCTCAACAAAGGAAAACACATAAACCTCATTCTCTAACATTCCTTTGGACACACAAATATTTTTGTCAACAAAAAAATGCACACGGTCTCTAAAAAATGCATCAAATATAAAATCACCATTTAACCCTTCAAAAGATTTGTCACAATGAAACTTCCGCTTAAAACTTAGTATTTGAGTTCTCAATGATGGGATCAAGAAATCCTTACTTTCCAATGCATGGTCTACAAAAACTAAGTTACCTCCTTGAAATTGTACTGAAGGGTAGAGATTACCACCATCCTTCAAGGACTTATTATGATGTAGCATTTTAAGATCAAACTCCTTGAGGTATTGTAAATTCAACACATCATCAATGTAAATTCCTGTGACAAAGAAAAATTAGAAATATAAGAGTATAGATTAGAATTAAAAATTTTCCCCACCACATTGGGCAATTGTTCCTCATTTCTTCTCTCCTCTCCTTGGGGGTCCTCCTGCGCAAGTGTCTTGGCCTTTATGTCATCTTCAACCAACTTAGCTAGTTGTCTTCTTTGATGGCTCATTTGTTGAGAAGATTCTCCATACCCTCTAATAGACATGCTTGTGTTGGCAACAAACGATTTGATTGAAGCTTCAAGTGAAGACTCAAAAAAATGTTAATCTGAGCTTGTAACCATGCCAATCTATCGTTATTGTAGCTCATTTGACATTGTGACCATGAATAATTGTCCATGACGATGGTTTAAACCTCACACTCAAAGAAACACAAAAATCAAATCGAAAATAAAAATAAAAAACAAACAAATACAACAAACTAAAATAATAAAAATAAAGAAAATAAAAATACACAAATTAGAAATATTCACAGACTACCTAAACACAAAAGTTAGTAATATTTACAAATACAACAAAGGCTAAATCAACAAGACTCGAGTGTTTCCGATAGTGCCCATCCCCGGCAACAAAGCCAAAAACTTGATGCGTGTTTTTTAGTGTAGAAAATATTACCAACAAATTGCACAGTCAATCAAAATTTAATTAAAATGGCAACCACTAAAACCACACATACAGGCAAGTATACCGATCGTATAGTATAGAGAATGGCAACTATTGAATCCACGAGAACTTAGGCTCCCACCTTACTTTACCGAAATCTTTATTGTTTAGCCAATAAAATAAGAAGAGAACAAAAATGAAAATAAATAAAGATAAAAATAGATATAACTCAATGATGCAATTTCATGTAACTAGACAATTATCTTGAAAACATAATATTGAATCAATTAGCATTCATCACAAACAATTGTCATATTGGCATCATGAAGGAACTTAAGTAATATTCAATCATTTCCCAAGTCATGAACTTACTTATGTAGATTCCACTTCTTTCCAATCCATAGAATCACTATCCTTTGATTAATTTAGCAGATTTTCCAATCAAACCAAAGTAACCAAAAGATGCATTAAACTCATATCTTATAAACATGAAATTAGCTAATGACACTTTGCTCGAGGTGAAATCAGCTAATTTTTTTTTATCCCTTTAGCCCTTTAATCCTAACTTCATTTCCCAATTCTATTAAAATTTAACAAATATGAAATTAATGCAATGAACTCCTAACATCGTTTCCCAAGGCAATTAGTAGAACTCGCATCAAAACTAATTATTACAAGTAATCAACCACCAAAGATAATAATCAATTGATCAAAAATTCTAATTATCTCAAAATCATAATCTCCAAAATAATATCCAATGACAATAAAAAAAAAATTAAACACATCATTGTACTAAAAAAAAGTAAACAAAGGATAAAAGATAAAAATCATAGACAAGAACTTCTTCTTCTCTTGAAAACCTCCTCTGTACAATGCTTTTTTGAGTGGTAATTGAATAGCTATCTTGGATCCTTAAATCACACCTTTATCTTGTGTTTTTCTTATATTTATAAGCCTTCTTGATACAAAAATTCTTTACTTGAGAAGTCTAATCTGAGCAGAATTCAGAAAATTTCAAAATCCTTAGGAAAATACCAAATTCGCGCACAAGCGCCTCCGTGCATAGTGGACTTGGTGTCGAGTACGGTCGGGTCACTTGTCACCTGGTCTAATCTATTTTTTCCCTCAATTTGCTCTTTTCCAAAGCAGACCTGGCGCCTGATGCATTTTTTGGACCTGGCGTCGGGTCCATTCTAGAAACTCTCACTTTTCTTTCTCGAAATCTACTCAATCTGCAAAAATTCATCAAAAACACTTTTTAAAAGCAAAATATCAAATAGGAAGGAATATGCCTGGTTATTACAACAAATGTATCACAAAATAACCTTAAATAACTAGTAAAATAATGATGATTTTAGCCTCTATCAAATACCTTCAAAAAATGAATGGCATGTCGGAAGATGCTATTAAATTGCAACTCTTTCCTTTCTTTCTTAGGAATAGAACAAAATCTTTGTTGAAATCTTTGCCAGAAGGATCAATCACTTCTTGGAATGAGTTAACTGAAAAATTCTTAGCCAAATATTTTCCTCTAGCTCAGACAACTAAGCTTAGGACCGATATTTTTGCCTTTAAGCAATTAGAGTCGAAAAGCCTTTATGAGTGTTGGGAAAGATGCAAGGAGATACTTAGAAAATGTCAATACCATGGGTTTGAATTAGGCATGCAAATGTAGATTTTTACTGGTGGGTTGAATTTTTCTTCAACATGATTGATTACTGCATTTGTAGGAGGTACAATAAATTCTACAACATCAGAGGAGTTGTATGAATTGGTTGAAGATATTTCTATGAATAGTTACTCTTGGGGTAATACATGTTCTAAGGCTCGAATTTAGGAAGTTCACAAAGTTGAGGCACTAGCTCAAAAGATAGAACAATTGGTAGCCCTCCGCAGGTAATAAATGGTAAGTGTGATTTTTGTGGTAAAGGGCACCCCAATCATGAGTGCCAAAATATAGGTTCTTCTCTAGAAACCTTAGAGCAAGCTAACTTAATAAGAAATGGATGAAAAGCACTACTAGAAACTAGGCAAACACCTACGACAAATTACGTGGCTGATCGACAAAAATCAGCCACGAAAAAATTTTCATGGGTAAAATCGGCATAGCCGATTAATCTGCCATGGAAATAATTTCTATGGGTGATCAGTCACAAAATATTTTGTGGGTGAAATTTAAATTCCGTGGCTCTTTTTATTTAAAAATAATTAAATGTTGTGGAATTGGAAATACTGAATTAGCCACAAAATATGGCTAATTAGCTACAACAGTTTTTGTGACAAAAAATTAAATTCCATGGCTGATTTAATAAATAATAATTAAATTTTTTATTTAATCTAAAAAGGGTGATCAGCCATGGAAATACCTGTTGTGGGTGATCAGCCATGGAGATTCTCGTAGCTGGAGTTAGAATTTCGTGGTTGATTTAATTTCACATAATGAAATTTGTGCAATTTAAAAATGAATTAGACAAGTTGAAGCTCAATGTTTTTGATTCATATATTTCATGGCTAAATTTTGTAATCAGCCATGGAATATTTCTTGTCTAATGCTCATTTATGGCTGATTAAATCAGCCATAAAGTATTTCGTGGTTGAATTTTCTAATTAACCACAAAATATTATGGTTGTTTATGTTGCTAAGTTTGGCCAAAATTGAAAACGAATTTTCGTGGTTGTTCCCTTTCTGGTATTTTAAACAAGTTTGTAATATATATATCAAACACCTTACCAAATCCTATAATTACAATCAATAAACATCTGGACCACAAGATACAAAGTAGAATAGACTAACAAACAACACAGAGTCTAATAATAACTACCACACAAAAGTAAATAAGGCATCACAAAATGGTCTCCACCACAAAATAGTAATAAGTATGTTGTGACACTTGATCATAACAATCTATTACATAGATGAGTTTTCCAAGGCTACAATCATGCATCACCCTCAGTCCCCTATGTTAGATTAGCACGATTCTACATGCAACTGTATTGTGGCCATCATCTTATCCATCTAATGACGAGTCACAAGTATGAGTTTCTCCAGACGAGACATCTCTTGCTCATGATTTGCTTGCATCTCTTGCATTTTGCTACCATAATTCTCATGCAACTACTGAAGGACTTTGTGATCAACATAGCTAGTCTCCGTAGAAGTGCTACCTCCAAACCTTGAACTCAAGAAAGGCTAGCATGTTGAACCTAGACTGGAGATACGTTCTTTCTTGAGGCCCCCAGTTGTTGTAAGCGTCATGCTATCATAATCAACCACTGAAGACTCCGTAGAAGTACCAGGTTCACTGTCTATTGAGGCTGTAGAAGATACTTGTATCTCTACCTCAACTATTTTAATAGATCGTTCCTAAAATTTGAGTCAAGTTTTTTAAAGGAGGCAATAATAATTCTACTAAAAATATGAAATCAAATAATGGTTTAATAACTTATATGAAGATTTTTATGATATGGTGTGATGAACTCCCTCCTCCCTTTGACCTCGTGCTGATGTAACCCTCTGTGAAGCTTACGACTATTCAGTAGAATGTCACCATTCTTTAGCGCCTGGTATAAATTTGTATGAAATTTATCATTATGAATTAACTTACCAAGAATTCATAAACATAAAATTTCTTGAATACTTACAATGCGATATGCATGTGCTAGATATGGAATGGGCCTGCCTGTGTGCATGCATGAGACATTCTCTCCCTGATTTCAGCGACTACGAGAATTATGCTTGGATCGTACTTGTGTCATTGGACTCTACTAATATAGTACCATAACATCAAATATATCCTCAGGCATCCATAGAAGTCTAACTCTATCTTTCAACCATGTCTTTTTTGCTATAGCAATAATCCCTCGGAATAGCTCCTACCTTGGAGTTTCAAGCTATTCAGATCATCTCACTAACCTCTGCCATCCATCTATATCGTTTCTACCCAAAAAAATAATAATAATGTGAATATTTTGAGTCGAAACTAATCTGACAGCAACAAGAAAATCATATGATATATAATTATTATATGCTTGCCTCGAATTCTTGAAACCATGTATTCTTCGTCTCAATATCCACATGTGATATGACTTTTTGTGGTGGCTTTTTCTTGGTGTTGTGGTGTTTTGGTGGCTATGTGTTTAACTCAATCAAAGGGAACCAAAACAGGGACTTTTCTTGCGACAAAAGGAGAAAGTAACCTAACTATCTACACACCCTTCAAACCCTTGAAGAACAAAGCCTCAAAGACCCTCAAGATGAATAGGAAGTTCTACTAAATTCTCACCTTAACATCCTTGAAGCAACAAAGGCAAGCAAGAACATATAGAATAGAGAAAATAGGCACCCAAATATTAAATTTCAAACGAACCCTAGAAGAACAAAGCAACTAAGACCCATTCAAATAAAACAACATTGGATTATCCAAAAGATTTATAGACTCTTACAAAAGGAGGACTAACCCTTTAGCTTGGTCTTAAACAAGATGAACAAGAAGGCTTTGCCTCTCAAGATTCTCTCTCAAATTTGAATTAAAGTTCAGTGAATTGTCTTGTCAAAGTAATAAAGGTGCTATTTATACTACCCTAACCCTAGCTAAGTAATCCCTGAGGTTTAGTTACAATTTAGGGTCAAAATAAGTCTTTACAAGAAATTAAAAGTGAAGAAAACCGGAGAAAAGCATTAAAAAGCAGAACAGTCGACGGTTGCCCAAGGCCAAGCCAGCGCCGATTTGGAACATCACAACCGGCACCGGTTAGGTTCTGTCTTCGGTTGGTTCTCGTTTACTTGAGTGTTGGTTTTGGACAGGATGGAGCCGGCGCCGGTTTGGCTGCATGGAGCCAGTTCCAACTGTCCTCTGGAAGCCTTCCTTGTCAAATTTCATCCCCTTTTGCTGACGGCTTAAGTTCTCTTCATGGATGGCCTTTAACACGAACTCTTGGCTCGCTTCCTCAACCCTCCAATCCTCTTTCATCCTCAAGTATTATTTGATGATCAATTGAAAATTATCTTGAAGCTTCTTGGTCCTCGCTCTAGTCATCGGTCCTTGTCCTCCCTGATGAAGTGGAGTCTCATCATCTCCCCCTCCTTGAAAAGGATTCGTCTTCGAATCTTCGCCATCATCTACATCAAAAGGAGAGAGGTCACTAACATTGAAGATAGCACTAACATGATACTCACCCGGTAGATTTATCTTGTAAGCATTATCTCTAACTTTGGCAAGAACTTAAAATGGTCCATCCCCCCTTGGATCAAGTTTACTTCGGCGTTGTGTGGAGAATCTCTCCTTGCGAAGGTGCACCCAAACCCAATTGCCCGTCTCAAAAGAAACCTTTTTCCTTCCTTGATTGCGCTTATAGGTGATCTCTTTGTTACGTTTTGCAATGGTTTCCTTCACCTTCTCATGGAGTGCCTTCACTATTTCTGCTCTCTTAGCTCCATCAAGGTTTAACCGCTCACCTATAGGTAAAGGAACCAAATCTAAAGGAGTTAGAGGATTAAAACCATATAAAATTTCAAAAGGAGAATAAGAAGTGGTAGAGTGAATAGCCCTATTGTATGTAAACTCAATGTGAGGCAAGCACTCCTCCCAATTCTTCAAGTTCTTCTTGATTATGGCCCGCAAGAGTTGGGTGAGTGTACGATTGACCACCTCAGTTTGTCCGTCCGTTTGGGGATGACAAGCTGTGGAAAACAAAAGGTTAGTCCCAAGTTTGTTCAATAAAACTCTCCAAAAATGGCTAAGAAATTTTGTATCCCTATCCGAGACAATAGTCCTTGGAATCCCATACATTCTCACCACTTCCTTAAAGAATAAATCTGCAATATATGACGCATCATTAGTCTTGGAACAAGCCACAAAATGAGCCATTTTGGAAAATCTGTCAACAATCACAAATATAGAATCCTTGCCCCTCTTAGACCTAGGCAATCCAAAAATGAAGTCAATTGAAATATCAACCCAAGGCACATTAGGTGTGGGCAAAGGAGTATAAAGATCATGTGGAAGAGCTCTAGACTTAGCTCGCCTATAGGTAATGCATTGAGAACAATGTCTCTCCACATCCTTTCTCATTTTTTGCCAAAAGAAATGTTCCTTAAGGATGCCTAAAGTTTTTGCAACACTAAAATGCCCTATTAGTCCCCCACTATGGGCTTCCCGAACTAGCAACATTCTAATGGAACCCTTTGGCACACAAAGCCTTACCTCTCTAAACAAGAAACTATCATGCCTATAATATTTCGCAAATACACCTTTCTCACAAGCATGGAAAATATCCCCAAACTCCTCATCATCAACATATAAATCTTTCACAAATTCAAAACCAATAAGTTTAGTATCCAAAAAGTTGAGAAGTGTATACCTTTGAGATAGTGCATCCGCTACCACATTTTCCTTACCCTTCTTGTATTGGATGACATATGGAAATGTCCCAATAAACTCCATCTACCTTGCATGCCTTTTGTTCAAATTTTGTTGGCCCTTGAGGTGTTTAAGGGTCTCATGATCGGTATGAATGACAAACTCTCTTGGCAAAAGGTAGTGTTGCCAATACTCTAAAGTCGTCACCAAAGCAAAAAGCTCTTTGTCATAGGTAGAATAGTTAAGGGCTGCCCCGGACAATTTTTCACTAAAGTATGCAATGGGTTTTCTATCTTGGGTCAAGACCGCACCTATTCCTACCCCACTTGCATTACACTCTATCTCAAATGCCTTCTCAAAATTGGGAAGAATAAGAATTGGAGCTTGGCTCAATTTGTCCTTAAGGGTTTGAAAGGCTTATTGTTGGGTTTCCTCCCACCTAAATCCTACATTTTTCTTTACCACTTCGGTTAGAAGGGCTGTTATAGTGCTAAAATTTTGGATAAACCTCCTATAGAAACTAGCTAGCCCATGGAAACTACGGACTTAGGTAATGGTGGTAGGGGTTGGCCAATCTTGAATGGCTTTCACTTTTCCCTCATTAACCTCAATCCCTCTTTCACTCACAACATACCCAAGGAATGTAATCCCCTCTAAGAAAAAGGAGCATTCTCAAGATTAGCATACAATCTCTCCCTTCGGAGAGCCACAAGCACACTTTGAACATGATTTAAATGATCCACATATGATTTGCTATAAATTAATATGTCATCAAAGTACACAACAACAAATTTTCCAATAAATTCCCTCAAAACATGGTGCATTAATCGCATGAAAGTACTAGGAGCATTAGACAATCCAAAGGGCATGACAAGCTACTCATACAACCCTTGTTTAGTTTTAAAAGTTGTTTTCCATTCATCCCCTTCTCGTATCCTAATTTGGTGATAACCGGATTTCAAAATCAATTTTTGAGAAAATGCATACACCAAATAGCTCATCTGGCAAGTCATCTAGCCTAGGAATGGGATAGCAATATTTTACCGTTATGTTGTTGATAGCATGACAATCCACGCACATACGCCATGTCCCATCTTTTTTGGGCACTAAGAGAACCGGAACTGCACATGGGCTTAGGCTCTCTCTCACATGTCCATTTTCAAGCAATGCCTCTACTTGCTTTTGCAATTCCTTGGACTCCTCCGGATTACTTCTATATGCCAGTCGGTTGGGGATGATGGCTCCGAGTACAAAGTCAATTTGATGCTCAATTCCTCTCAATGGTGGTAGTCCTCCGGGCACCTCATTTGGGAAAACGTCTTCAAACTCTTGAAGAATAGCTGCAATTTCATGAGGCAAAGACAATGTGGAATCATTAGTAGAAACATAAGAACCTTTGCATAAAAGAAGAATAGCCGGTTCCTTAGCTTCTATAGCCTCTATGACCTCAATCTCTTTTTACCTCCCCTCTCTAGGCCTTGCTTATTTCTATCCTTGATCGTCAAAGGCACTTGCTTACTCATTCTTTCTCTTAATTCTTTTTCTTGCCTCTCCTTTTCTTTCCTCTCACTTTCTTACTTTTGCTTAACTTCTAGTGCTCCCTTCTTCTTCTCCTTTTCTTTCATGATTCTTTGGTCTTTGTTTACCTCTCTAGGGGCCATGGAGGTGAGGGTAAACTTAGTTTCCTCCTTGAGTAGGGAATACGTATTCTTTCTCCCATCATGTTTCACATGCCTATCATATTGCCAAGGCCTCCCTAGTAGTAAGTGTCCCGCTTATATAGGCACTACATCACAAAGTACATCATCCTTGTACTTTCCTATTTCAAAAGACACCAACACTTGCTTGTTTACTCTTATTTCCCCCACTATCATTCAACTATTGTAGTTTGTAAGGCTTGGGATGCTTAATCTAACTCATGTCCAATTCTTCAACCAAATCCGCACTAATCACGTTGGTGCAACTCCCACTAACCACAATGACACTACAATAGATCTTGTTGATTAGACACCTAGTGTAGAAAATGTTCTCTCTTTGTTGGTGGTCTTGATCCTCAATGGCTTGTGAGATCAATGACCTTCTTGTGACTCCCACCAAGGAGTATTCTTGTCCTACAACTTCCCCTTCATCACTCTCCTCATCTCCAATTCCCTCTTAGTTTCCTTGGTTCCTTTCTTCCTTTTCTTCTTCATCGGTAGAAACCTCACCATAGGGATTGGTATACATCGCCCTCTTGCTTGGACACTTATGGGAAGTATGTCCATATCCTAGGCACTTAAAACACTTAATGTCTCTATTCCTCTGTAGCCTCTCCATGGTTTTCCCTTTGTCCTTGTTTCATCCTTCCCTAGGTTTCCAATCCTCCTTTGGTTTGTTGAAGTCCCTTTGATATGGTTTAGGAGCTTTATCCTTCTTAGTTTGCATCTTGCTAGTTGTGTTGGGATTTGGAAGTGTTGGTCTAGTAAATGCCCTCCTTTTTAATTGCCTTTCAATCTTCATGGCAGCATGTACCATATCCTCCAAGCGATCATAAGGGTGCAATTCCACCAAATTGGCAATCTCTCTATTTAATACAACAACAAACTAAGCCTTAATCCTAAGTAACTTGGGGTCGGCTACATGAACCAACGTCAGGCAACGTGTGGTCATCCATATGAATCATCTCTCGCCATTTTCTCCTATCGAACGTCATACTTTCATCCAAATCTAACAAAGACATATATCTCTTAATTACCTCTATCCATGTCGTTTTAGGCCTACCTCTACCTCTACATCTGTCTAACCTATCCTGCCTCACTCTCTCCATCGCCGTAACAGGAGCATCCCTCGGTCTTCTCTGGACGTGTCCAAACCAACGCAGACGACTTTCTCTCATCTTTTCCTCAATAGATGCCACACCTACCTTTTCCCTAATGATCTCATTTCTAACTCAATCCTTCCTAATATATCCACACATCCACCGTAACATACGCATCTCAGCTATTTTCATTTTTTGAATATGACACCTTTTAGCTGCCCAATATTCCGTACCATATAACAAAGTAGGTCGTACGACTGCCTTGTAAAACTTTCCCTTTAAATTCAACGGTGCATTACGATCACAAAGAATACCAGTCGCACTTCTCCATTTCAACCAACCCGCCTTAACTCGATATGCAACGTCGCTATCGAGCTCTCCGTCTTTCTAAATAATAGATTCTAGATAGCGAAAACAATCAGCTAACGGTATATCTCTACCTTCCAAAGTTACACTATGGGCTATGTTTCTGCTACCACTAAACTTGCATCCCATATACTCTGTTTTACTTCTACTAATTCTGAAACCCTTGGATTCCAATGTCTGCCGCCATAACTCCAATTTAGCATTTACACCGACTCTAATCTCATCAATTAATACAATACCATCCGCAAACAACATACACAATGGGACAACCTCCTGTATAGTGCAGGTCAACTCATCCACAACGGCTGCAAAGAGGAAAGGGCTAAGCACTGATCCTTGATGCACCCCGATAGTAATAGGGAATTCTGCAGTCACTCCGGCGTCAGTCCTTACACTTGTATATGCTCCCTCATACATATCTTTAATGAGAGTAATATACTTTATTGATACACCTTTCTTGGCCAGCACCCACCAAATTACTTCTCTAGGAACCCTGTCATAGGCTTTTTCCAGGTCAATAAATATTATATGTAAATCTTTCTTTCTTTCCCTATAATATTCAATCATCTACCGTAATAAATGAATTACCTCCGTAGTGGAACGCCCAGGCATAAAACTAAACTGATTATCTGAAATTTGTATAATGCCCCGTAACCTCTGTTCAATCACTCTCTCCCAAAGCTTCATAGTATGGCTCATGAGTTTAATCCCACGGTAATTGGCACAATCCTGGACATCTCCTTTATTCTTATATAGAGGAATCAAAGTAGTCTTCCTCCACTCTGTAGGCATCCTATTAACTTTATATATCTTGTTGAACAGACTTGTCAACTACGTAATACCTATATCTCCTAAACACTTCCAAACCTCGATCGGTATACCATCCAGTCCTACATCTTTTTTTGGACTCATCCTTTTAAGGGCATCACAGACTTCATGCTTCTGAATATGATGAATCCATGCACGGTTAACCTCTTCGTTCGAAAGCGCCAAGCTACCTATATTCGGAACTTGGACTTGACTCCCGTTGAATAACTTATCAAAATATGATCTCCATCTCCCCTTTATTTCTTCATCCTTAACTAAAACATTGTGGTTTTCGTCCTTTACACATTTCACTACACTTATATCCCTCATCTTCTTCTCCTTGTAACGCGCCAGTCTATATGTATTCTTCTCTCCGTCTTTGGTATCTAACATTTCATATAAATCCTTGTAAACTATGGCTCTTGCGTTTCTGACAGCTTCTTTAGCTTTTCTTCTCGCGACCTTGTATTTCTCAAAATTTTCATCACTCCTACACCTTCCTAAGTTTCTATAGCACTCTCTTTTACTCCTTACAGCTTCTTTCACTTCGTTGTTCCACCACGATACATCCTTGTTAAGAGGTATTTTTCCTTTAGATTCCCCAAGCACTTCCTTAGCTACTATCCTAATACATTGAGCCATCTTTCTCCACATAGTATCTGGATTCGAATCCATATCAGAAGACCAATTATCCACCTCAACTACCTTATTGACAAAGGCTATTCTTTCATCCCCCTGAAGCCTCCACCACCTAATCCTAGGGTCAACTCGAAAATTCTGCTGCTTACTCTTTTTCCTAAAATTAAAATCGAGCACCAACAGCCTGTGTTGCGTAACTACACTCTCACCTGGAATAACTTTACAATCCGTACACCCACTATGAAACCTACGCCTCATAATAAAGAAGTTTATCTGACTGGCATTTAACCCGCTTCTAAAGGTTACTAAGTGAGAATCTCTCTTCTTAAACCAAGTATTTGCTATGGTCAAATCATAGGCCAAGGCAAAATCAAGAATAGCAGTTTCTGCTTCGTTTTTAGCTCCGAAACCTTGACCTCCATGAACACTCTCAAACTCGCTCTTATCAGTACCTACATGTCCGTTTAGATCACCACCAATGAAAAGCTTTTCTACACACGGTACACTTTGGACAATCTCATCTAAATCATCTCAAAACTGTTGCCTAACCGAATCATCGAGTCCTACTTGTGGCGTATATGCACTAATAACAGTAGTAATCTCGCCGCCAATCATGATCTTGATGCTCAAAATCCTATCACTTTTCCTCTGTACTTCAACCACATCATCAATAAACTTACGATCAATAATAATCCCAACTCCATTTCTATTTCTAACTCTACCTGAATACCAAAGCTTATAACCCCATGGAGCGACTACTCTCGCCTTCTCACCTACCCACTTGGTTTCCTGAAGATATAAAATGCTAATCTTTCTCCTCTGCATTACCTCAACTAGCTCTGTCAATCTATCGGTCAAAGATCCTATATTCCATGTAGCTAGACGAATCCTATCCCTATAGACTATCTTTTTTACCTTACACCCTTGCATATTTGACACCACATCCGGGGACCGACGCGGCGTGTTCCGGGCAACGACCTAGCAACCCTCGCATATTTTTAATCCTCCCAAAAATCTTGCCCTTGTAGCTCTTGGATCCTCATGGATTTGAGCTCTCATCAATATAACCTCCATCTCCTTATGGTAATCCTCTACACTCTTGTTCCCTTGCTTAAGTGCTTGGAGCCTTTGGTAGAGATCATTATAGTAATTGTGTGGTATAAACCTTGCTCTCATCATATCTTTCAACAAATTCCAATTAGCCACGGTTTCCACTCCCATTTGTCTCCTTTTTGTATTAACTTGCTCCCACCATACCAAAGCATACTCTGAGAATCCCAAAATAGCCAACCTCACTTTTGACTTCTCACTATAGTTATAGCTTTCTAGAAATATCTCAATTTTGCTTTCCCACTCAAAATAAGCTTCGGGGTCACTTTTGCCATAGAATGTAGGCACCTTCAACTTAATATGGCTCAACTCCCTTTCCACATCATTTCCTTCTCTTATTCCTTCTCTATAGCCCCATCATCTATGTTGTTCCCCAAAAGCCTCGACATGATCCCCCTCATACCATTCATCAACTCCCTCAAATTCTCTTTCTAGCCCCCTTATATTGATCCCTCCATTCTTTCCTTAGCCTCTTCCTCGTCCTCCTCTCAAGACATGTCTTCCTCCTCTCATAGGAGCTTGTTGGATACCCCCAATAGAGTATTCATCCCATTCTTCCCCTTGTTGGGCATGTAACGGAGGAGTGTGGGCATCACCATCCCTCATCCCTGGACTAGGCACTTCATACTGCTCTTGGCCTCTCCTTTGTGCAACGGTAGAAGACTGTCCAAGATGATTTATCAACTCCCTTGTCAAGTTTTGGAACTCGCTTTGCATTGTTCTCATCATCGCTTGCATATCTTCGCGTAGCCCCCTAGCATTAAATTGTTCTTCTAGAGGTCTACTAGGTCTACTTGGGTTAGACCTAGAGATCTCTTGTTCATGGGCCATGGTGATGGAATATTGTCTTACACCTACAAAACAAAGAGGTTAGAAGAAAAATAGACCCTCACTCACTTCCTTGTGTGATGGCTCTCCAAATTGATCACTCCACGCTCATATTTGCTCTCGTAGGCTCTTTTAATGATAAGCTTACCCTCTTACCTTTTTTTTTTTTTTTTCTCAACACTCAAGCCTTCTTGTTCGATCCCAATTCTCCCCAATAGCTGAAGATTTAGTCCAGCTAAGTAAGTCACACAAATCAAGAGAATTTTCCAATTTGGGGGTCTTAGGGGAATTTCAACAAACACTAGTTGGGCACCTCAAACAATCAAGTTTTAGGTTAAGAATTCAAGAAAATGTGGATTCAATCAACTCAAGAACAAGCACTAAGCGCACAAGGAACAATTCTAAGCAAGAAATAAACAAGAATTATCAAAACAAAGAGATAAGAACAACTAAAACTAGGATGATGAAGAACAAAATGGTCACAAGTGCACAATAGAGAAATTGAGTTCAAGGGTCATGGAATTCAACATTTAAGTGTTATAACAAGTCACAAAAACCCAAAGAATCAAAATCAAGAATCAAAGTTCCCAACTATAGCAAAAAACACTCTCATGGAACTCTTATCAAACACCTTGGCTACAACTCGTTACTCAAGAACAATAAAAAATTTCAACCATATTCAAGCCAAATTTCACCACAAACATAAGACAAATTTGTTCCCAAAGATTATAACAACATCAAGGAGCAATTTCCCAACAGAAAATTCAAGATATAACAAAGATTCAATGGCCTTTTTGAAGCATATTTTTCAGTTACGGGATTTGCCCTGTTTTTCTTTTTCTTCACTTTGTAGGGCTCCTTTTCTTGTTTTCAAGCTTTGATGGGAATCAAAATTTTCCTTGCACTGATACCAAATTCTTTGATATGACTTTTTGTGGTGGATTTTTCTTGGTGTTGTGGTGTTTTGGTGGCTATGTGTTCAGCTCAATCAAAGGGAACCAAAACAGGGTCTTTTCTTGTGACAAAAGGAGAAAGTAGCCTAACTATCTACACACCCTTCAAACCCTTGAAGAACAAAGCCTCAAAGACCCTCAAGATAAATAAGAAGTTCTACTAGATTCTCACCCTAACATCCTTGAAGCAACAAAGGCAAGCAAGAAAATATAGAATAGAGAAAATAGGCACCCAAATATTGAATTTCAAATGAACCCTAGAAGAACAAAGCAACTAAGACCTATTCAAAGAAAACAACATTGGATTATCCAAAATATTTATAGACTCTTACAAAAGGAGGACTAACCCTTTAGCTTGATCTTGAACAAGATGAATAAGGAGGCTTGGCCTCTCAAGATTCTCTCTCAAATTTGAATTAAAGTTCAGTGAATTGTCTTGTCAAAGTAATAAAGGTGCTATTTATACTACTCTAACCCTAGCTAAGTAATCCCTGAGGTTTAGTTACAATTTAGGGTAAAAACAAGTCTTTACAAGCAATTAAAAGTGAATAAAACCAGAGAAAAGCATTAAAAAGCAAAACAGTCGACGACTGCCCAGGGCCAAGCCGGCGCCGGTTTGGAACATCACAACCGGCACCGGTTAGGTTCTATCTTCGGCTGGTTCTCGTTTTCTTGAGTGTTGGTTTTGGACAGAATGGAGCTGGCACCGGTTTAGCTGCATGGAGCCGGTGCCGGCTATCCTCTGGAAGCCTTCCTTGTCAAATTTCATCCCCTTTTACTGACGGCTTAAGTTCTTGTTGGGGTTCTTCGCGGATGGCCATCAACACGAACTCTTGGCTCGCTTCCTCAACCTTCCAATCCTCCTTCATCCTCAAGCATTGTTTGATGATCAATTGAAAATCATCTTGAAGCTTCTTGGTCCTCGCTCTAGTCATCGGTCCTTGTCCTCCATGATGAAGAGAAGTCTCATCAACATGCAACCACTTTTTATGATGGGCATCAAATTTTAGCTTGATGCAATCTAAAATGCAGCTATGAATTTTATACTGCATCTCTATTTGTCCAAATCACATAGAAAAACAAAAGAGAAATGTTGAGTTATTCAATATTAAAGTTTTGAAAATTAAATATAACAGTAGATTAAAAATTATATTCTCTATAAACATATATGGTATATTTACACATCAAAACTCCTTGAAAGAATATGTATCATAGGTTGCTGTGATGGAGGGTCACTGTGATGGAGAAGGAATGGTTAAAGGGACAACAGAAGTAGTAGCATTCTTACCAACAACAACACTCCAATTTGATGATGAATTCTATGGAGCTTGTGATAGAGGACCATTGGAGGTAGATGGGGTGGGTTGCTCTGTATTGAGATATGAACTATTATGAGGCATATCTGAAAAGCAAATGAATTGTTAGTTTGTAAATTCAATAAAATAATAATATATGTAACAATAGTATAAGATATAAATATATGTACAAAGAATAGTTTCCTCATCCTTAGTTTCAATTGGTTCATCGGCATTGACTCCTTCATTTTTAGACTCATGTTCAATCTCATCATCGATATCATCTTCACTACCATCTCTCCCAATAGCATCTTCTTCTCCTTAAGCATCCTAATCACGTAAAGGATTGAGTTGATCATCTTGAATTTGTACCGGTGTGCTAATGGAACGGTCACTTTGATAAGCACGATCAAATTGTGGCATATATCAAAAGTCTCTCTTACTTTAACGTGAAATACAACCCACTAGTCAAGCATATCACGTCTTGTACTCGAATATGGAGCATAGTCCACCTAAATTGTTTGATGGGCAAGCACAAATGGTTCATATTTTGGTCACCTTTTTCTATGATTTATTTCCACCAATCTATATCTTAGATGAACATTCATACTATCACGAGATCACATACCAAATGATTTACACTTAAATAATACAGTGGTCTTCTCTGGTAAGCTAGGATATTGCACTTGGAGTATTTCTTGTATTAATACATAATAATCTCCTTCAATGTTTGATTGAGCATAAGTCGTGCCTCAAATTCACACCTTATAATTCATTGTTGATCTTCCTTCTCCATGGCTTATAAAATGAAAACAATATCCATTAATATAGTAAATGGAGTATGCTTCAACTGCTATTAAAGAGCTTTGTGAGAGGTCCTTCATAAGCTAATTGTTAACAGTATTCTCTGTGGACAAAGCCTAATCAAATAATGCAATATTAGAATTATAAAGAATAAATATATGCTAATTTGGAAAAAGATTACATTTCATCCATGGCTACAGAACCAACTAGCAAATTGGGTCTCGATATTCTTGTTAATGTCAGGATCTCCAATTTGTGGATGATAGGCACATAATTAACGAATAAACAAACTAAATGAATAGAATAAAAATATATTAGTATCTATTATTATCAAATAGAAGAGTTAGTATATGTTAAATGAGTGAATATTTCTTTAAAATCATAGATAATGCACCTAATAAACAGGTCTACCTTTGAGCAGTTTAGCAACACATAAAGATGGGCAGCCCTATAGTCATCATCAGTAAGCTACCGCATAGAAAATCTACCTATTGTCTACCCCGGTGAACTAAAAATTGATAAATTATTTATAGGATGGCTGAAGTCACCACTATTGTCATGTCGACTTGGACGCCAACTTCTTGTTACTACATGTGACACAAAATAGTATGTTGTAAAGTTAGAAGCCTCTTCAACCGAGTAAGAATTGACTATAAATGCTTCAACTCTCACCTTATTTCTAGTCTTCCTTTTCAAATGATAGGGATATTTACATATGGTAAAAATAATTTTGGTCACGACTGTAATAGGTAGAGAAAGAGAATTGGAAAATGAATCACAACTTAGACAGAATTTCGTTTATGAATTACCTTTATCCAATGATATTGAGCTGGACCGCTCACACAAGCTTCATATGGTAAATGAACTGGAAGATGCTCTATTGAGTTGAAGAATAAGGGTTGAAATATTCTTCCCAACTACATAATATAATAGAAATATTTTTCTCCAACTCCCTCTTCTTAGTAATAGTTAACTTAGTGGCATATAATTCATTAAAAAACATTCTACTCTCAGTTAAGGCATTCCAAATTAACTCTAGCAACATTTGTCTAAAAGCAATAGGTAACAAGCGTAACAAGAAAACAGAGCAATCTTAACTCTTGGTGTTAATCAAATTAGACTCCTGGGCATAAACACATCTAGATACATTTGATGCCTAACCATCAAGAAATTTTAGATCTTTCATCCACCCATACAAAATGTATTGTTCTTATTTGCTAAGGCAATAAGTTGCCTTTGACCTAATGTTCTCCCTGGGGTCTAATGCTAATTTTTTTCTTTGGTATAATTCTCTTATGTCATAATGAGCATTTAGGGTATCTTTTGTTTTACCTTTTACATCCATGAATGTGTTATGTATGACATATAAGTTATGTCGGACATGCAATGAAGACTAATAAGGGAGTCCCCAAAATATGTTTTGTTTAGTCTAATTATAACTATTGAGATAACCTTCGGGACTGCCTTCACCGCCGGTATCTGTAACCTTTGGAATATTCTAAACTCGTTGCCAAATTTCTTCTCTTGTAAGCCTAAGTGGTGGCGGAGAATTTGTAACACGATTTTTCAAAAAGTTTATCTTGTTTCTTTTATACCAGTGATCTCGTGGGAGAAATTGGTGGTGAAAATCAAAGAAACATGTTTTTCTCCCATGAAAAAGTTAAAATGCCTTACTCTTTTTCATACAAATTGGGCAGGCCATGTGCGTTGAAGTTGTCCACCCAGATAGCATCCTATATATAGGAAAGTCTCTTATTGTCCACATCAGTGCAGCCCGCATATTAAAATTACACTTCTTATAGGTATCATAAGTCTGAATACCCACTTGCCAAAGTGATTTAAGCTCCTGAACTAGTGGTAGGAGATACACCAGTCATCTTTCTAGGATCTCTTAGTCCCGGGATTATTGTAGATAGAAACATGTACGGTATCTTCAGGCACATCCAAGGTGGCAAATTATAAGGGGTGATAGTAACATGCTAACAAGAATATGCCTTTCCAGATTATCCAAAAGGTGCAAACTCATCTACACATAATGCCAATCTTACATTCTGTAGCTCATGTGCAAAGTCTGGATGTTTTATGTCAAAATCTTTCCATGCTTCGCTATTTGACGGGTGATTCAATTCATCGTCTTCTTACACATGGTCTTTATGCTATGTTATATGCTCGGCAGTTTCCTTTGACGCATAATACCTCTATAGCCAAGGAGTAATAGGAAGGTAATGCATCTTCTAATATGGAACGGGTTTAGATTTTCCCAAAATACTTGCCTTGTATCTGGGATGATTGCAAAATTTGTAATTCATTAATTCCTTGTCGTCTTTCTAAAATAACATACATCCATTGACATATACTTGAAACTTCTCTACTGGTAACCCAAGAGCTTTCACAAACTTCTTAGTATTATAAATTTTTTCTAGCACTTTGTTCCCATCATCTGGTAGAATTCATTAATGAGACCGTCTGAACTGTTGAAGTCAATATCATGTATATTATGCTCGGACTTCAAAGGCAATATCTATGACACGATTGACAACTTTGAATGACGTGTACACTCTTGGTACAATGGATCGTCAACCTAATGCAATAGATCATAGAATTGTTGTGCATTGGGATTCGGTGCTTCCTCCACAATATTGGATGGACCCGCACTAAAATTATTATTGTGGATAGGACTCGTGGCATCGTATACCATTTCTTGATACCTATTTGTTGTTTCATGATAATCCAATACTATAGGAGGTTGTGTTGATTCATGGATTAGGTAATCTTCTCCAGGGGACGTCCATGTATAATAAATTGGCATAAACCTTTAGATAGAAGGTGAACATGGCAGGATTCATGATTTTGGAATTTAAAAAGCTTGCAGCAAGAACAAGGACATCTTGTCATTCCTGTACAGACGAATTGTGGTTGTGCACATGCTACTCGTATGAATTTAATGAGTCGTTATGTAAACTCTTTTGTTATGCCTCAAGGACTTGGGAAGAGTTGATTATACATCCAACTTCTATCTCCATTCATTTTATATTACTAACTTTTTATCATCTAATATAGACATGAAATTTTATCTCCATTCATTTTATCGTCAAATATAGACACGGAATTTTTGTTTAATCTTATTTACTTATCATTGAATCAGTAGTTCGATTGAAATTTAGTGTAGCTAATTGTATTATTAGAAGTAATATTCTAAGTCATATCTAGATTATATTAATATTATAAACCTGAGACTTAAGAATTCTCGTTTATTCTAAGTCAAGAATTCCTGATATTATATTCTAAGTTATAGTTAGGTACTCTTACCATTTCTTCTTAAACCATTACAAACTAAATGTTAGTGTTATGCCTTAGAGGCAATCACTTGTACCTTGTATATTGCATAATAATTAATCAAAGAGGCATTCTTTATCTTTTAGTTTGATTGTTATATCTTAATATACATATAAATTGTTTGATACAATCCCTAGTACAACACCGTGTTAAGAAAATCATGATAGAGATCGTATTCTTACTACACTATGTGGTGTTTGTTCTTGAATAATCCTCAGTCATAGTATTAATGAGATGGGCCATTATTAATACGCCAAGACTAGCACATGTTATTTCCCTTGATTGGATCAAGCAATGGTTCTTATAACTGTGAGTATTGTGGTGCTCAGGATGAATATGTGGATGCTTGTTATATGAACAAGTTCATTGGAAGACCTAGCTTTGAGATAATTACTTGGATAAGCTATTGAGTGTCAGTGATAGAATCTCATTATAGTAAGTGTGCAAGTATTCTTAGACTTGAGATTTCTAAGGCATTTTATTTATCGAGCGTTGTACATTGATTCTAATATTTGGAGTCTTACAAGGACTGCCTATGGGATGCATATTGGGTATAATGTAAAGTAAACGAAAGTAACTGAGAGGGTCAATAAAGCATTCACCACTCCTAATTGTAGGAGAATATATCTCCAGGCCACTTGTAGAAATCATTACTCATGAAGTCCTTTGCAAATGCGACTCTATGTTGGAAATAATTCCAAATTTGATACACATATCAAGTAATAGATTTCTTGAACAAATACTAAAATATTGAGGCTAGAATTAATAATATTCTGTATGATGTTGGCACTAATTTCATGCTCTAGTCCGGATGAGATATAGTATGGTGAAAATAGGTTATTGCACTGGTTATTTTCTATAGAAAAGTTCATGTCAAGCCACTTGACTTTCTGAACTTTTTGGTGATCAAGAGTCATTGCTAGATGTTGATCTTGATCTTCTAAATATAAATTTATTAATTAGAGATTTAATAAATTAATCCTATATTCTATTTAGGATTATTAATCTAAAGATGTTATAATTAATTCATATTATGATGTCAATAAGACTAGGAAACCTAATAGGTCATACACAATAAAGGTTTGAATGCTCAATATATATTATTAGATAATATTATGGGGTTAATTAAGAGAAGAATATATATTTATAGGTGAATTATAAGTTTGTTATAATTCATGGGACTTGGTTGCAAACTATAAAAATTTCAAGGGCCCAATTGTTGATATTGGATCTTGGACTTAATTTCAATTAACGCAAATCCTAAAAACTGTAAATATGGGAATCATTCCTTTTTCCAGATATGTATCAGATGTTCTTTCCTCATTCTTACTCTTCTCCAATTAAAACCTAGCCGCTCCTTTTCTACTAACATAGTTTTGAGCGGGCTTTGTGAGCAATTCAGCCTTGTGTAGATTACTGCCAGAGACAATCCTACTCTTGGATTGTATTGGGGCGATTGGATGATCAAAATAGAAGGAATTGGTTCCTAGGTTGGCGCAAGAAATTTTTGTTTTTCTACTACAGAAGGTAATTTCCATTTCCTTCCTCTATTCATATTTTAGTTGCAAACATGTGATTCTTGGGCATGGATTTTATGGTCATTTCTGCTATATTCTTTTTTTTATAAGCATGATGAAAACCCAATGGTGGTATCAGAGCCTTCATGTTTGTGTTTTAATGGGTCATTAATTGCTTTGAAATCATTTCTAAGCACGTAATTGTATGATCATGGCTATTGTATGTCTACTACTTTGTATGGTGTATCTGGATTTTCTGGTTTGAAAAGTCTCTAGGTTATTGAAAATTTGTTGGAAAATTGTTTCCGTGTGAGTCTAGTTTTTTGCATTATATTCTTCCTACAACCAAGCTTTTGATTCAACAATTTGGATTGTTGTTTAAATTGTGATGTAGATTACAGTTGGTTGTTAATATTGATTAACAATGCTTGATATCAAAATTGTTTTGAACAATCTGAAAATCACTTTGCTATTCATGAAAAATTTATAGAAAAATCCAGGGAAGAAGATAAACAATGGTATTATGCTTATTGTTACTTAAAAATTTTGCCGAATTTCTACCTTCAGAGCATACCTAGCACCGGGTACATTCGACCAACTTGGTGCCGGGTGCACTATGTTTTTCCCCTGTTTTATGTGCTAGCCATGTGCCTCTAGAGCAAACTTGGCACTGGGTACCTTTGACCTACCTGGCACCTAGTGTACTCTATTCTTGCACTAATTTATATTTTTTTTAAAAAATATGTAGGAATTTTGAGAATAGGTTCTAATAATGATTAGAATTTATTTGAAACCCATGATTTTGGATAAAAATATTTTCAAAATTACAAGTAGGACCCATAATTTTTTAAAATTTGATTTCAGCCCAAAACTTCCCAAAATTTGATTTTGAACCTAGATTTCTCCAAATTGCTGATTTTGGATGATTATGCATTGGATGTATTATGCTGTATTTTAAGCACGTTTTATTGGCATAGTGGATGGTTATGGACTAAGACCAAACTTATCTGTTCATACATCTTTATCGCTTTGTTTTAATTCACAGGGACTGCGCGTCCCGCCTTATCTCTAATTCTTGTGTAATCCTCTTCTTATCTAACTCTTCTCAAATGTCACTCGAGGTTTCTTCCTTTAGGAAATTATGTAATTAGTTTATATATGTTAGATTGATGTAGAATTTTATTTACAAGATTTTGAATATGGCAATCAAAACAAAGCGAGATGGTAAGGCATTCATCATGCATGAACACATAGAGTTGACCATATTAATTTCCTTAATGGCTCGAGGAAATTAATTTAGAGAGTCCGTAACCATGCCACATAATTTTTTATTACCTTGTTTATAAATTTATGTTGCTTATTGATAAATTTTATGCATGCCAAACAATAAGACAACTAAAAGGAATAAATCCCTCAAATAATATTAAATCTAATGCCTTCCATTAATATAGTAAGAACAATAGCTCTTTTTTGAGACCAGGTTGTTGGGCATACCCAGGCCTGCTTGACATTGAGTATGTTCAAGGTATGGAAGTTAATTCTTGATTAATGGGGTGGGTTTAACCAATTTCTTTATCCCAATTGGGCAAACACAAACATAAAGAATATTAGAGACAAGGTTGGGATAGTTTTAAATACTTTAATGATTAAAAGATGTTATCCATCCAATGATACAGTAGTTACATTTGATGTAATTGGTATTGGATACCTACTACTGAACTTAAGAGTAGCTTATTAGGCTAACCCAAGGTCTTTCTTAAGGAATTTGTATACTAGTCCACTATGAAAGATTCCAACGGGCTTTCTCGAATCGATAGTAGGGGCTATTGATTTGAGTAAAATAGTGAAATAAAAATGTATTTAATTAAAGACCTAATTACTGGTATATCATGAGCATATACATGTTCTAATTACTCTATCATTACATGTAGGTCATTTGCATCATGTTGACAAACCTAAACCTATATAGCATCTTGGAAACAAATAAGCTCACTGAATTAAATTATTTGGACTGGTATAGAAACTTAAGAATTATTTTCAAGTTGGAAAAGCTGCTCTACGTGCAAGATGCTCTTTTTCTGCCACCTCTAGCCCAAGATGCTCTTGCTGATAAGCAAGCTATCCACAAGAAGCACAAGGAGGATAGTGGCATTGCATTATGTATTATGTTGGCATCAATGGCTCCTGAGTTAAAAAAACAGCTTGAGCATATGGATGCTCAAATTATTATCTTCCATCTTAAAGAACTGTTTGATAAACAAGCTAAAACTGAGAGATATGAGATCTCTAAGCAACTGTTCCGTTCTAAGATGTTTGTGGGTGCTTTAGTAGCCACTCATGAGCTGTAGATGTTGGGCTATATTGAAAAGCTTGGGTGTCTTGGTTTCGTAATGGATCATAATTTAAGTGTTAACTTAATTCTGCAATCATTACCAGGTAGTTTTTCACAATTTGTGATTAACTACCACATGAACAATATGGAGACCACCATACGTTAGCTTATCAATCTACCTACTACTGCAGAATCATCTATGAAGAAGGATGATAATGCGATCTTGCTAGTAGGTTCTTTGTTTTCTAAGAAGAAAGTTCCCAAGAAGAAGAATAAAAATCCTACCAAGCCCAATAGAGACGTGAAGAAGAAGGAAGTAACCACTAAAGGCCCATGTCATCATTATGGCAAGATGGGCCATTGCAGGTGTAACTGCAAAGCCTACTTGGAGACCGTGAAGGAAAAGAAGGAGAAGGAGAAGCTTGCAAGCACTTCTACTTCTACTCCTGGTATGTTTATAATTCAGATTAATACTACATTTAATAATGTGATATAGGTATTACATACCGATTGTGGATCTTATTTATGCAATAATTTGCAGGGACTAAAGGGCAGTAGAAGGCTAGAAAAGGGCGATATGGACCTACGAGCTTCAAATGGAGCAAAAGTTGCTGCACTAGCTGTGGGGACTTATTATCTTAATCTACCAGTTGGAATAATTTTAGAACTTCAAAACTGCTATTTTGTATCAATTTTATTGAAAAACATAATCTCATTTGCTTATTTAGACGTATTTGGATTTCATTTAAATTTTAAGAATAAGCGTTGTTCTTTTTCATTAAATGATATCCATTATGGTTCTGCAACTTTGGTTAATGGTTTATATGATCTAGACATGGATAATCTAATTCTCAATATAAATGAAAAAAAAAAAAAAAGATGACTCAATGTCATCTTGCTTATGGCATTGTTATTTTGGCCATGTAAATGAAAAACGCATATCTAAGTTATACAAGTTGGGTGACTTTGGGTCATTTGATTATGAATCATATGATACAAGTGAATCTTGTTTAATTGATAAAATGGCTAAAACACCGTTTTCTAGAAAAGGAGAAAGGGCTAAAGAGTTTTTAGAACTAATATATACAGATGTATATGACCTAATGTCTATACAAGCACGAGGAGGTTATCACTACTTTATAACCTTCATCAAGGACTATTCATGATATTAGTATTTGTATTTAATGAAATACAAGTTTGAAGCATTTGACAAGTTTAAAGACTTCATGAATGAAGTAGAGAAATAACTTGGCAAAAGTATTGAAACTCTTAAATCTGATTAAGGAGGTGAATACTTAAGCTAAGAGTTTCTAAGTTATCTTAGAGATAATGGGATATTATCCTAATACACTCCACCACATACACCACAACATAATGGTGTATCTGAGAGAAGGAGTCGAACCCTTCTAGACATGGTACGTGTAACACTCTATCACTTATGCCCCTATTAAGGTTAGGGATGTCACCCCTTCCATAGGACAAGGGTTCTTTATAACTAGGACACATAAAATAAATGAAAAGAATCATTCAAAATTAAACTTATTACAACCCAAGAAATACATGAACAAGTCCAAAAAAATAAACGTTTGCTATAGTCTCTCAAATGAAATACATAGGAAAAATAACGAGTCTTCAAAACATAGGTAATTATCTAGTTAATAACCTTCACAGTAGGATAGACCTGAAAACATGGTATAAAAGGTGGTGAGACATAAATCTCAGTAAGCCCATGTGTGCTTTGAGTGTTTCAGGTAAAACAATTCATGTATGCAAGTTGTGAATTTTTCATAAGAGAAAGTGCAAGCAAGCCTCCAATAAATTTCACAAATAAAGAGTGGTGTTTTCCTTTCCAAAACATACGTGTGCACAATAAATACAACTACTCAAAATAGGTAGCCATGGCACCACACTTTGTGCACCATAACAATATAACGATCAGAATGCTACACTTTGTACATACTGACATAAGATAGGTGTACAGCCTACTGGATACTCCTCCATCTCTACACCTAAACTTACTAGTTGTCCACTCCGAAAATACACAGTCTACTTGACTAAACTTGCTGGCTCGGATCGGTATGACCTACAGGACTGGCATTCTATCCGAGAAGGACTTACCCCTCAGAGATGGCCACCTACTGAGAGACTTACCCTAACCCTTTAAAGACTTGTCCTAGCAGTCTATATTTATTGAGTACTCAACGTTATTTGTCCTACTTAGGAGAAGAAAGACCATACAATGATTCACTTGGAAATAGCAATTATGGTTCCCAAAATTCTTGCCAAAGTTGGATTTTTATGAAAAGTTTAGCGTTTTGTGTAAAATTATTTTTTAACTTTAAATGGTTTGCTTGACTGAAACAAAAAGAAAAATTGTCCTGAATTGCTTTTACAGTACAAATACTCGTATACATTGAGTTTGACTTGCCACGATAACTTTGGTCTTCAAACGGTTTCATGCAAGAACTAATTTGATCTTTTTCTCTTCTTGAGTTGAAAAGTCTTCCAAGGTAGTTCAAGTCAACCTAACCCCACATGGAGTAAACATAAGGTATAAGATAACATCCAGACTATATTTGCCATAAATAAATAATTCCTAGTTCAACTAGCTACAACAATAACTAACCATGACTGCAGTGTCTTAAGCTTTAATACTAGCTGATAAAGTATTTTATAAAATAAAATTAGTTTGATAAATTAAAATAAATGGGTGTTATAAAATAAATAATAATAAGTTATAGTTTCGAATAATAAATAATGAGTAATATTGCTAATAAATAAAATTAGTATTAAATAATGGATAATAATAAATCCTAAATGATATTGGTAATAAGTAATATTTAAATAGTATTATTATAGATAATAAATTATACTTAATTTTAATTAATAATTAATAGATAATAAATAACCAATAAATTTAATAATAAATGAATTATACTTAATATTTAATTAATAGTTAATAAATAAATTTTAATATAACTAATATTTATGGGTATAGATAAAAGTTTTAGTAAGACTAACTAATATTATTAATATGATTTACAAAGTCATTTGATACTAATTAATTCCAATATTTTATTATTTATATTTAATAAAAATATTTTATTTATTTAACTAATAAAATAATAATATTTTAAATATTCTTCTATTTCAAACCTACATAATGTTTTTCGAATTTTGTAGATTAAATTGAATAATAGTACTAGTTAAATTAATAGTAATAATGTTAGTAAAAATAATTCTAGAATTAATAAAAATAGTTCTTACAATAATTTTCTATTCTTAGAGAAGATCCATGAACATATACTTACATAATAAATAACATGTTAATATCTAACATGCATCAAAACATTCATAAATCTCTTTAATCATGATGAACATATAGTGATTCTAAAGCAAAATACATAAGGCACAACATTCATTCCAATTCTCACGTCTTAACTCCATCCCCTTCACTCACATACATATCCTCCACCCCTATTTTATTCAATTAACCTATCAACATCTAAGATTCATGATTCTGAGACTTAAAGATGAGATTAAGAAAGAAATACTTTATAAATGCTCGTTTGATGAAGGATTCTCCTTGCTTAGTGAAGATCCTTGAGTGCTTGATGGCCTTTAGTGGTCTGAAAGTAGTCCGTGGTTGATCATCAACATTTCGGCCAAGAGAGAGGGAGAGTGTGAGAGAGGAATGGATGAGAATAGAAGAGGAAAATAGAAGTTGAATAAAAGAAGAAGAACAAGAAGATTGTTCTTATTTTACCTTTTTGGTGTTCTTCGAATCTTCAATAAAAAAAGGATGGTTTGATCCATTCGAAAGTTCAACTTTATGTGTTTTGTTGTTATAAAGTGCAGTAATGAAGAATATGGGTTGAGTATTGATGATCTAGAGAGTTTGGGAGTCATTGGAGGTGTTTAAGAGTGGTTTAGTCTAGAAGATGTGAAGTGTGTTCTTGGTATTTTTGAGAGAGTTTGAGAGGAGATGAATTTTGTGTGTGTTTGTGAGTGTGATTGTCGAATGGCTTAGACAAGGAAGAGCTTTTTCTTATCCAAGAATGAGAGAGAGAGTTTCAGATTTTTTTTTTTTTTTAAATTCAAATTGAGAGAAAAGTGGAGTTGTTTGAGATATAGGATTGGTTAATGGTGTTTGCTCTTGGAAGGTTTCTTGTTCTTCAATGGTGTATGGCTAAATTAGCTATGTTTCAACCAAAGGATGGAGAATTGTTTCAAACTTAACGCTGGCTGAACATAGCTATGAAATGGCAGAGGATTTTCTGGTTTTATCAATTTGCTAAAAGAGTGTTTTAATGGAACAAAATCTGGAATTTTAATTTGAAGTTTTAACAAGTTTGGATAGAATGAAGATAGGAGCTTTTTGAGGTATGATAATGGAGTCCTATTACTCAAGGTTGGTGGGCAAGCCAAGATGTTCAGTTCATGTCTATACAAGGGCTGAAATTCAATGAGGTTTGCTGAAGAATTTCAGCCTTAGCATTGAAGAGACAAAGTTGGAAAAATTTCTAGAATTGAAGCTCAAGAATACTTGGAATTGAAATGGTTTTGGTGCAAAATTTTTTGTCCACTTTGGTATGATTTTGCTGCTGAATTTTTAAGGGTATTTTAAGGTCTTTTAATGGTGGTTTTCCAGCCTTCATCTTGAAGAAGAACAAAGGAAGTTCCAGCTGTTCATATGTTCTAACGGGTGGCTTCAATTCATGTTCAATGTTGCTAATTTGCTGGAAAAAAAAAATTCTGGTTTGGCATTGTTGTAAAGCTCCGAAAATTCAAGGAATTCCCAGCCTTCATCCTCACATAAAATGATTTGTTTTCTTGCAAGAATTGGGTAGGAAAGCGTGCTGTAAATTTCTAAAATAGCCTTGAAGGAAATCTGGAAAATTTTCCAGATTTTTAACTATAACATGAACAAGATGAAGATGGAGTTTTGAAGGAATAGCTATGATGTTTTTTCTTGGAACCTCTACCTGTTTTTCCTCCTTACTTTCGTCCATCTTTATCCCACAAGAGCTGGGATTTTTGAAATTCTAAGTTAGGGAATTATCTCAGAATTTTTATGATTAAAATGGATTAAAGAATCAAGAGTAGTTTAAATTTCAAAGATGTTAGAACAAAGCTAGCAAAATTAATGGGGACAAGAATTCTTTTAGAATTCTTTTTAAGATAAGATCACATGATCAAGACATTACCAATATGTCTTCATTAAGACAACATTCCTATCTTTAAGGAATGTAAAGAAAACAAAAATTCAAACATGGCTAAGATAAATATGAATAAAACTTAAGTGATGGGATTTGAACTCAAGACCTTAGAGATTAATTCACAAAGCTCTAACCACTTAATCACAACAACTTTTGTTTTTATTTTCTCAACAAAATATTCTTCTTATTTAAACCTCAAGCCATTTTCCTATTCTGACCCCAAGCAAAACTACCATATTACCCTTTCTACTCAACAAGCACAAATAAATCATATCTCCTATAAACCACAATTCTAAGGAACACAAAAATCATTCAAGTGATTTATTTTATGCATGATGACATGATATGCATCACATCCCTCTTACTCTAGGGTAGGCTTTAGATGGGGTTTCACAGTACGGACCATGATGGCTTTTGCAAACTTTCAAAATTGTTTTGGAGATTTGCACTGGAGACTGTTGTTTATATATTAAATAGAGTTGCATAAAAAATGGTTGATACCACTCCTTATGCGTTGTTCTTTGTTAAGAGACCAAAGTTATATCATTTAAAGATATGGGGTTGCCCTGCTTTTGTTAAAAGGGCAATGTCAAGCAAATATGAAAGTAAGTCTGACAAATGTTTGTTTATTGGATATCCGAAAGAATCCTTCAGATATTACTTCTATATTCCTTTTGAAAATAAAGTTTTTATTTCGAAATATGTTGTCTTCTTAGAGAAGAAGGACATATTTAAAGAAGATAGTGGGAGCAAGTTTGAACTTAGTGAAGTTTAAAAAGAATAAATAAATATTAATCAACCATCTTAACCTACACCTATTAATGAACCTTCTAACATACAAGAGCCTCGTAGGTCGAGTAGCATACGAGTGGCACCTGAGAGATATTGATTTGTCATAAGTTGCCACAATAACGTATTGCTCATAGAAGAAGATGAGCCTACTACTTATAAGTACATTCTGAATAGTGCAGAATCTGACAAATGGCTTGAAGCCATAAAGTCAGAAATAGATTCTATGTATGACAACCAAGTATGAATTTTGGTTGATCCACCCGAAGAAATCAAACTTATAGGGTGCAAATGGGTTTTCAAGAAGAAAACTGACATGGATGGTAATGTAGTTACCTATAAGGCATGGCTGATTGCAAAACGTTATTGACAACAATAAGGTATTGACTATGATGAAACTTTTTCACCAGTCACTATGCTAAAATCCATAAGAATACTCCTAGCGCTTGCCACACATTACGACTACGAGGTTTAGCAAATAGATGTGAAAATAGCTTTCAATAATGGAAACCTGATCAAGGAAGTGTATATAACACAACCTAAAAGTTTCACATCCAAGGATGGCACAAAAGTATTCATGTGGCAAAGGTCCATCTATGGACTTAAGGAAGCATCTAGGAGTTGGAAATATGTTTTGATGTGACAATTAAAGAATTTGGTTTCAACCAAAACATGGATGAACCTTGTGTGTATAAGAAGGTTAGTGGGAGTGCAGTTGTTTTCTTATTACTTTATGTAGATGAAATATTGCTAATAGGAAATGATGTTTTTGTTCTTCAGTCTATAAAGAGTTGGTTGTCCAAGATGTTCTCTATGGAAGACCTTGGAGAAGCAACTTATATTCTAGCAATAAGGATCTATAGAGATAGATTAAGGAGGTTGATAGGTCTTTCACAATCTACATACATAGATAAAGTGCCAAAGAGGTTCAGCATGGATCAATCCAAAAGAGGATTCTTACCTATTGCATATGGAGTAAACCTTTCAATGACGATATCTTCAAAGACACAAGTTGAAATGGATCATATGAGAAGAATTTTGTAAGCTTTGGCAATTGAGTCTATCATGTATGCTATGAAATGTACTAGGCTTGATGTTTCATATGCTCTTAGCTTGAGAAGCAGATACCAATCTGACCTTAGAGAGAGTTATTGGGTAGCTGTAAAGAATATCCTCAAGTATTTATGAATGACTAAGGATGAATTCTTGGTATATAGAGATGGTGATTTGCAAGTAAGAGGGTATATTGATGCCAGCTTCTAGTCCAATAAGGATGATTACAAATCACAATATGGCTACATGTTCACGTTAGGTGGTGGGGCAGTAAGTTGGAAATGTTCCAAACAAAAGACTACTGCCAATTCGACAACTGAAGCAGAGTGCATAGCAGTTTTGGATGCAGCTAAAGAAGTAGTGTGGATCAAGAAGTTCAACAATAAACTTGGAGTTGTACCTAGCATTGTAGATTCGATACTTTTGTATTGTAACAACAATGGAGCCATTGCACAAGCAAAGGAACCACGATCTCATCAATGATCCAAGCATATATTTAGACGCTACCATTTTATTAGAGAGATCATAGATAGGCAGGATGTAAAGATAGAGAGAATTCCTATGAATCAGAACATAGATGATCCACTTACTAAAGTACTTTCCCAGAAGAAATATGATAAATAGGTTGAGTCATTCAGTATTCGATATATGAATGATTGACTCTAGCGTAAGTGGGTGATTGTTAGTGTTGTGCCTTAGAGGTGATCACTTGTACCATGCATATTGCATAATAATTAATCAAAGATGCATTCTTTATCTTTCAGTTTAATTGTTATATCTTAATATAAGTATAAACTGTTTGATAAAGTTCCTAGTACAATACAGTATTAAGAAAATTATGATAAAGATCATGATTTGAGATTCCTACTTCACTATGTAGTGTTTGTACTTAAATAATCTCTAGTCATGGTATTAATGAGATAGGACATTATCAGTATGCCAAGACTAGCACATGTTATATTCGTTGATTAGATCAAGTGGTGGTTCTCATAACCGTGAGTATTGTGATGCGCAGGATTAATATGTGGATGATTGTTATATGAACAAGTTCATTGGATGACCTTGCTTTGAGATAAGCTATTAAGTGTTAGTGATAGAATCTCATTATAGCAAGTATGTAAATATCCTTAGACTTGAGATCTCCAAAGTATTTTGTTTATCAAGCGTTGTACTTCGATTCTTGTGTTTGGAGTCTTACAATAGCTGTAACACCCCACTACCTAGGCCTAATAGGGCTGTGGATGTCACCCGTCCAAAGGACAAGGGGTCTTTATAACTAGGTCACACAAATGAAAATAAACAATACTTTAAAATTTAAACTTATTACAACCCAAAAATTCAAGAACAAATCCAAAATAAATTGTTCACTATCATCTCTTAAAGCAACATATAAAATAAATGGCATAGAGTCTTCAAGCATGCAACAATCTAGCTACTCATCCCCACAGCAGGATCGACCTGAAAATATGGCATAAAAGGTGATGAGATAAAAATCTCAGTAAGCTCATGTGTGCTTTGAGTGTTTCAAGTAAAATAGTTAATGTATGCAAGTTGTAAAAGTTGCATAAGAGAAGGTGCTAGCAAGTATTAAATAATTTTAAAAATAAAGAGTGGCATTTTACTTTTCCAACCATACTTGTGCACAATAAAAATAACCACTCAAATGGGCGGCCATAGGTTACCACACATTGGGCCCCATGACCATATAATGGTCAGAATGCCACACTTTGTGTAGACTGACAAAAGGTAGGTGTATGGCCTATCGGATAAGATATTCCTCCTTCTCTACACCCAAACATTCCGGTTGTTCACTCTGGAAACACACAATCCACATGACTGAAACTTGTTAGCTCGGACCGACATGACTAAGTAGTACTGTCGCTTCTCCAAGTTAAGTTCATCTTTTGGAGGTGGCCTCCTGCTAGAAGACTCGCTCTTCTACTTCAAAACTAGTACTACTCGCCTACCCTTATTAAGTAGTCAACGTTGATTATCCCACTCGCGAAAAAACTAATAAAACATTGTTTTATTTGGAAATAACAATTAAGGGTTTCTAAAGTTCGTGCCAAAGTTAGTTTTAGAAAGAGTTTAGTGTTTGAGCAAAACTGCTTGTTAATTTTCAAATGATTTGTTTGACTGAACAAGAAAGGAAATAGTCCTTAATTGTCTTTACAAAATGAGTGTCCATACACTTCGCGTTTGGCTTGCCATAGTAACCTTTTGTCATCAAATGAGTTTTATGCAGGAGCTTACCTGATCTTTTGCTTGCAAATTCACAAGTCTTCCAAAGCTGACCTAACCCCGCTTGGGGTAAGCACAAGACATATGGTTATACTCAAGCTATATTTGCTTCCATACATAATCCTAGTTCAACTTATCATAATCATGACCCTAATGTCCTAATCTTTAAGGCTAGATGATAAAGGTTTTTATAAAATAAGTCTAGCTTGATAAATGAAAATAACTAGGGGTTGTAAAATAATTACTAATAAGTTATGGGTTCAAATACAAATCTTTAGTGTTGTTATAAATAAACTAGGGTTTAATTGATGAAGAATCCTAAGTCCTAGATGATAATATTAAAATAAATAATAACTTATTACTAATCTCTTAATTAATAATTAATAGTTAGAAAATAATTAATAAATAAAATTAATAATAAATAAATTTTAATAGTATTTATGAATATATAGCCTACAAGAGTAATATTTTACCTAATATTATTATATATATAAAAGGCTTAATTTATTATATATATATATATATATATATATATATATATATATCCTTTAATAAAAGGTATCATTTATTTGGCTAAAATATTACTATCCCATTTAATATTCCAAATCCAACTTCCTAGGGTTTTCGAAATTTTTAGAGGAAATCATAATGTTAATTTTAATTAACGTAATAAAATTGGTCAATTAAAATGGCTTAGAATCAACAAAGTCATGATCATTATTTTTCTATTGCTAACAAGAATCATGAACATAAAATCCAACATCAATCAACAAACTATTCTATTCATGAATAAATGCTTAAATCCAAACCTACTATCACATAGTCAAATCTCTACTAAGCATAATCATATTCATGGCTTCAATGAAAACAAGAGCATAATACCCTATTCACCAAATGTGACATAATATCTAGCATGCTTAACCATCCATACTGACTCACGACATGAAGAGCATGCATCGATCTACAAGAAATATCATAAAACTTAACCATGGCAAAACATCCTCATGCTCTAATTTCAACTCCTTCATACAAATACATACTCAAACCTCAATCATATCCCATCCTTTTCTAACAACAAGTAAGAGATATGATTTTAGAATTAAAGAGAAGGTTCAAGAGAAATACTTGGTTAATGACTTTCTCGATGAAGATTCAAGGAGATCCACATGCTTGGAAGGCTTGAATCGTCCAAGAAGGAAGAAGAAAAACAGCCATGGTTGCAGCAACCATTTTGGCCGAGAGAGAGAGAGAGAGAGAGAGAGAGAGAGAAAGTATTAGTATATTATGTTAAAGATTGAAGGGAAAGAAGATGAATAAAATAGTTCTTGATTACCTTGATAGTGTTCTTGAGACTTCAAGAAAATTCTGGCTTTTGATCCATTAGTAGATTTTTGTTTTCAATATTTGATGTTATAAAATCCAGAAATGGACTCTAGGGAGTGAGTAGGCGTGATCTGGAGTTAATGAAAGGGTTTGGAGGTGTTTTGAGTGGTCTTAGACTTGAAGGAAGGTAGTGTGTATTCTTGGTGTTCTTGGAGAAATGGAGAGAATTGGAGAGACAGTTGGACAAAAGGTGGAAAGTGTTTGCCGAATGGTTGAGGAATTCTTGTGATTTGATTTTTAGATTAGGGAGAAGAGGGAAAGCTGGTTGTTTGAAATTCAAATGAGGTAATTCATGGAGTGTTTCAAGGTAGAAGATATGGTAATGTTGTTTAATTGATGGAAGCTCTTGGAAGCTGCAATGGCCGACTGGTTTTGCTATGATTTTGCTGAAATGTATAAGGGTTGAAGGAGCTATAGGTTGGCCGAAATTGGGACTGCAATGGTGGGAGGATTCTTGGTTGTTTGAAGCTTAATTCAAGGGAGTTTTTATGGAGCAATTGCTGGAGTTTTTGAACTTTAATTGGAAGCTTGATTGGAGTAATTGAAGGAGGAATTCAAGGGGTGGCTATGGAGTCCAATCGTATAGGCCAATGGAGAAGGGTGATGGAGTTCAATTCATGGCTGACTAAGGTTAATTTCACAGAAGTTTGAAGTGATTTTTGGACAAGGCTTGAATGGAGAGCAATGCTGGAATTTTTCTAGTTGGTCATTCGAATGGTTTGTTGGAATTTTTGTGCAGTTTTTTCTGCAATGATCTAACTGATTTGCAGAGAATTTGGAGAGGTATTGGAGGGTCCTTTAAGGCTAGTTTCTAGCCTTCTTTATGGAGGAAAGCCATAGTTGAATTACTGGTTTGAAGGCTGAAGAAACAGCTTTGATTGTTGGCCTGCCATGTTGCGAAACTGTCCAGAAATTTTTCCTGGTTTGCACAGTTTTGTGTAGTCCGGTTTTGGCAAAGAAATTCTAGTCTTCAAGCTGAGTAAGTTGGTCATTTTTCTAGCAACATTTGAGTAAGAAAAAAGGCTCAAGTTTTCAAAAGCTGGACTGTCCAAGAATCTGGAAAATTTCCAGTTTGCTACCATGAAGAAGATGAATACTTATGGAGTGGAGTTTGAAGGTTCAAATGGAGATTAATTCTCTTGGGAACCTTCCTTAACTCCTTCCATATTTTCAGCCAAAACTCTATCCTCTAAGAGCCATTTTCGAAATTCTAAGGTCAATAAACCTTGATGAATTTTCTGGAATTAAGATATGGATTTGAATAAATTGAACAAGTTTAATTGGTGAAGAATTTAAGGTAAGCTAGGGAACAAAAGGGCATGAATCCCTTAAGAATTCTTGTAGGACATAAGAATATGATTAAGACATTCCTTTCATGTCTTCCCTAGGACAACATTCCTACTTCTTCTTATGGCATGCAAGGGCCGAAAATATTCTACCTTATATAAAAATGAAATTTAATCATGATAAAACTTAATTGGTGGGATTTGAACTCAAGACCTTAGAGATTAATTCCGAAACTCTAACCACTAAACCACAACAACTCTTGTTTTTATTTTCTTTTCTAAATATTTTTCCTATTTAATCCTCAAGCTATCTCCCTATTTGACCTCAAGCAAAATTACCATTTTACCCTTCCTACTCATTAAGCACAACTATGTCTTCTAGACTATAAATTATAATTCTAATGCACATAAAAATCATTCAAAAATATATTTATGTATGCAAGAAAATATGATATGCATCCCGACCCCCTTACTCTAAGGTTGGCTTTAGGTGGTGTTTCACAATAGCTACCTATGGGATAGATATTGAGTACAATGTAAAGTAAATAAAAGTAATTGAGAGGGTCAATGAATGATTCACCACTCATAAGAGTAGGAGAATATATCTTAAGGCCACTTGTAGAAATCATTACTCATGAAGTCCTTGGACAAGAAGACTATATGTTGGAAATAGTTTCCAATTTGATACACATATCGAGTACTGGATTTCTTGAACAAGTACTAAAATATTCGAGTTAGGATTAATAATATTCTCGATGGAGTTAGCTTGAATTCCATACTGTTGACCGAATGAGATATAGTATGTTGAAATGAGTTTATTGCATTGGTTATTTGTTATTGAAAGGTTCATGTTAAGCCACTTGACTTTCTGGACTTTTAAGTGATCAAAAGTCATTGTTAGATGTCGTTCTTGATCTGGTAAATATGAATTTATTACTTAGAGAATTAATAAATTAATCCTATTTTTTATTTAGAATTATTAATTCTAAAGTTGTTAGAATTAATTCATATTATACTACCAATAAGACTAAAAAACCTAATGGGTCACACACAATAAAAGTTTGAAAGCTCAATATATATTATTTGATAATATTGTGGGGTTAATTAAGAGAAGAATATATATTTACAGGCGAATTATAAATTTGTTATAATTCATGGTATTTGGATGTAAATTATATAAACTTCAAGGGTCTAATTGTAGACATTGGATCTTGGAGGACTTATTGCAATTATCACAAATCCTAAAAACTATAAATATGGGAGTCGTTCCCTTTTGCATATGTGAGTAAGATATTCCATCTTCATCCTTATTCTTCTCCAATTAAAACCTAGCCACTCATCTTCTACTAGCATAGTTTTGAGCGGGCTTTGTGAGCAATTCAACCTTGTGTGGATTACTACTAGAGACAATCCTACTCTTAGATTGTAGTGGGGCGATTGGACTATGGAATTGGTTCCTGGGTTGGCGCAAGAAATTTTTATTTTTCTTCTATAGAAGGTATTCTCTATTTCCTTCCTTTATTCCCGATTTAACTGCAAACAAGTGATCATTGGGCATGGATTTTATTGTTATTTCCGCTGCGTTCTTATTTGATAAGTATGATGAAATCCCAACACTAAATTCCCATTTTCTTGAATAACTAGTGAAATATTCAAGAGTAAGCTTTTTAGGCCTTAAATAAACTACTATAATTGAAATATAACCAAAATACATCTCAAGACAAAAGAGTTTCTATAGCAAATTTTAATAAGTCAATGAATAAAGTATTAAAGAATCATTTTATTAATGAAATTACTTAAGATACAAAAGAACAAAAACTTACACAAAAACGAATTGAAAACTATCAAGTATAACACATCAACTACATAATATTCACAATAAAACATGTATAAATGTTTACAAATACAAATACTTTTATCCTCAAATATAGACATGAAATTTTTGTTTAATCTTAATTTCTTACCATTGAATCAGTAGTTCAATTCAAATTTAGGGTAGCTAATTTTATTATCAAAAAGAATTATTCTAAGTCATAATTAGGTACCCTCACTATTTTTTCTTAAACCTATACAATCTAAATTCTCTTTTTCTTGATTGACAAGTGAAATACTCAATAATAAGCTAATTAGGCCTTAAATAAACTACTATAAATGAATAATTTTTTCTTAAGCTCTCTTCCAAGAATTGATATTTCTTTATAGGCCATACATAAAATTTTACAAAGAAAATAAAATTAATTCAATGTAATAAAATAAGAAATATAGTTTAACCAAGTAAACTACCATAATATACATATCAAGCCAAATCAATTCCCAAGGACATTTGTACTTATCTTCTATTCCCATAACTTAACACCCATATACACATACTTAATATCCCAACGAGAAGATTAGAAATGGAATTGCAATTCTCAAAACCAATTCTTTTGCCAACAACAAACTATTGATCTCGCTAATGCAACGTACAAAAATAAAAAGCAGCATAAGAACTAGAAACTCCGAACCATATGGTTAAAAAGAAATAGAATGGCATATGAACATTGAAATACACATACAGCTTCTGAAAATTATCATGACCACTAATATAATAACTTCGAAATCACAACATTCTAATCATTATCTTATAGCCAAGCCTTAGCACCACAACTCACTGCTCAGGCTCACCTGCCTGATTGCTACTGCGTTATCTTCATAGGACTCCATGTAAGCTCATCCTCTTCCTTCTTTCCAACTCATTCCCATAAAATCAACTTTCTTTCTTTTTTCTCTTTTTGCATATCTCTTTTAATTTTCTTGAACACATTGATTTTTTTTTTTTCCCCTGTTGAAAAGTGGTGTTCTTCTAGATTGGCTTCTGATACTTTGGATCAACTATTATGTTCTGTTGTATGTAACCGGGATAAGAAGTTCTGTTTTCTTACTTAGAATAATGGAAATGTTTTGTGTGCTTTCCTATTTCTATTGGCATCCCAATTCTGGTTTTTTTTTTTTTAAATGCTATGGAGATGGATTTGATTTCCATGTGAGATTTTTGCTTCTAATTGAAGTTACTTGCTAATTTCCCTTGAATATACTGAACCCTTAATTTGATTTTTTAATTCATCTACTCTAAATAGAGTTCTTTCATTCATTTGGTTTTTTAGCAAGCTAGGCCATTCCATTTTTGAAGTGGTTGTTCCCTTTTACAGACTGAATATTTCATTTATTTAATTGGAAACCTTTTAATGAGTCAAAATTATCACCTAACAACATGTTTTGACTTGGGTAAGTGTTAGATAGGTTATCCTCTTTTCTAGAGAATTGCAATAAAACTAGTTTATTTAGACAGTGTATAAATGCAGAACAGACTTAAATTCACTGGAGCATTGCAATGAAACCATCATGCTTCTGTCTTCTTTTTGAGTTCATATTGAAACTGGTAGGTGACTTAAATTCACGAGAGACTTAAGTTCTCCTTAGCTGATTCGTGGGTTACACAAAACCTCAATCGCCAAATCAAAAGTTAAAAACCAATTCCTTAAATTTCTTCCATCACCAGAAAGAAACAATCAAGAAAACAACAAACGAACAACCATATTCCAAATATACAAAATTTAAAAAATAAGAAAAATCAAGAAATTGTAGATTCAGATATTCAGTGAGAGCAAGTGAGGAAGTAAGAAATTGCAGATCCAAATTGAAAGTACCGATTTGCTGAATGCCGATGCAACTTTCAAATTACAGAGGAAGTGTTTACTCTGCAATTTGAAGTGTTTACAGAGGATTGCCAATGCTGAATGTCAAAATTTTGACCGGCTTCACTCTGTAATTAGATATTCAGTAACATGAAAAAGCTCGATCTCACAATGGCTAATAATATCGAGATCTAGAAATTCGGTACGTTGATATTCGGTTGCTGCGGCAAGAGATAATCGGCATCATCAATGATTTTCAGAACGTAAATCGCAGCTCTCTACTCCTCTCCTCTCCCCCACAGAGAATCCTCAAAAGATACTGAAAACCAATTCCTCTGTTGACAGCTATTTCAATTTCCCATAATATTCCATGGCTGTAGCAAGGGTGATCACCCACGCCTAATTTCCGTGGCCGATTTCCAAAACTCAGATATGAATCACCCACGAAATTTATTTTTCATCAATATAAATAAATTGTCAACATTTTTTAGGGTTGATTCGTAGGTGAATCACCAATGAATAGGCCACGGAATTTTTTTCATAAACATAAATAAATTATGAAAATTTCCACAGCTGATTCACCAACGAATCGATAGTGAAACATTTTCATAAATAGAAATAAATTCTGAAAACTTTTTGCGGCTGATTCATGGGTGAATCAGCCATGAAACCACCACAAAATATTTTTTACAAACATAAATAAATTGTCAAAAAATTCGTGAATGGTTCGGCTACAAAATATTGTCAGAAATATATAAATAAATTGTGAAAGAAATCCATGGCTAATTTGTAGGTGAATCAGCCACCAATTTTTTTTTTTCATATGATTTATTTAAATTTCTAGAAAAATAGTAGTTGATTCATGGGTGATCAGCCGAATCAGCCACGAAACATTTTCGTGGCTGATTCGTGTTTGATCACACACGAATTAGCCATGGAAATGTTTTATGGCTAAAACGTAACTGTTTCGTGGCTTATCTCCTACCCTTATTTTTCATGGCTGATTCTTTTGGCTATTTTCCTAGTTTCTAGTAGTGAAGGTAACAATCCGTATTTTGCTACCTATAACCCTGGTTGGATAAATCACCACAACTTTTCTTGGACCAATCAAAACCAACCAAGGCAATAAACCCCAAGCTTCACTAGAAACCAAAGGACTCAACCTTCCTTACCACCAAAGCCATCCTTAGAAGAATTGGTTAATGAAAAGTTAAGTTCTAAAGAAACATGTTTCCAAGGAGTGATACAGTGACCAGAATTTTGGAGGTTTCAATGCACAATTTGGAGAATAAATTGGTCAGGGGGCCAAGTTTCTTGGTGATTGTCAAACTGGATCTCTGGCTAGAAACATGGAGAACAATCCACGTGACCAAGATCATAGAAAATGATGAACTTTACTTGCTTTCCTACTTTTTGTTTGAACAATCTTTTATTTAAGTATTCTTATTTTTGCTTACTTTGTGTTGAAATTCATGCATTAATGCTTTTAAGAGTTAGTATGTTTATTTTATTTTCCTTTTTATTATAAAAAAAAAGGAAAATAAAATTTTCTAGACAGAGCTAACCAAGCATCGGTCCAGGTACTCTGACCTAGCACCGGATCAACTCGGGGTTTTAGAAAATCAACAAACTCAACCCGGCACCGGTCTATGGTCTTTAACCATGTGCCGGGTCACATTAAACAAAGCCATTAAAATGGCCAATTCTATGTCTTTTTTCGAAATCTCTTCACTTCCCTAGCTCTTAACCCATTGCCAGCCTTTTCACACAATCACCACCGGATTACTCCAAATTTTCCAAAAACACGTTCTAAACATCCAATCCTTGATTCTTTCTTGAAGATTTTGATTGAATTCTAAGAAGATCTCAATTTTCTTCAAAAGTTCAAGTTTTCAATCCTCACAATTGGTGCACAATTTCTTCAACCACTTCGCGTTGGATCCTTACCTATACATTGGAGAACATTGTGGCATATTTTTTTGAACTTTCTATGGTTAAAACTTCCATATTAATTTCTTGATATTGTCGAATTTATTTTGGCTGAAAATTCCACATTTTTCTTGGTTGATTTGATTTCATGGATTTTTTGAAATCTCTGCGAGTAGAAAAGCATGGGTTAATATTCAGTGAAGCTAATTATTTAATAAAAATTCATGTTTTGACCTTCATGTGGCTAGTTTGGCATAATTTGCTTGACATTGTTTTTATTTTGCAAAACACGAAATTCTTTATGCATGGGTGACATTTGTTGTGAATGGTCATTAATCATACAATTATACAAGTTTTGGGTTTTCATATTGATCATAATCGTTATTGTGAAATGCTCTACATTGATACATTGGGGAGTATGTTTAAATTGTGCTTGGATTGGGAGTTGTGTTCTCTTTGCAGGTATTGTGGGAGGAGAATGTGTTCTGATTTGGAGGTGGTGGTTGAATTGAGAATTGTTGTCATCAAGTGGCGAGCTTGGTTGAGAGTTGTGGCTGTTGTGAGTGTGATTGTGGTTAAATTCTTCCTTCTCATGTTTTTTCCTTCTTTTCTATGACTTGATCATGTTTAGACCAAAGGAGCATAGCTCCACATGTAGAGAGGTCTAGAGCATCACCTTCTTCTACTCCCTTTTTTGAGCTATTTCCTACCTAACCTACCCAGTTTTTTTAGCCTACTTATCAAATTTGGTATCAAACTAATATGAACTACAAAATCATAGTGGACAATCCACTCAAACCATCCCTTAACAATTCTCTTCAGTTATCTACTATATTTAGGAGATTGGGATAAGAGCCTATTATTAGACTCTAGGGGACTTATTGTCTAGTGAATGTTAAGGAATACTCTGCTAAAATGCAGGACAAAAAGAAAATCAACTTGGAGACCATTTCTACTATGGTTAAGGGGGTCCCAATTAAGTTTGATAGGGCTAGACTAGCTACTATATTAAGTGTGCCCAATAGTAGTACATGGATAGCTGTGGATTACCATAACCTGAAAATCATTTCTGAGTCGACCTAGAGTGTGACTGACACCCGTACCACATTGGGGATGTATAAGAGGGAGCCTACAGGAAAGGTAGGCTATTATTCAAATCTTGACCATGAAGCCCAATTACTATGTTCCGTAGTTTATATCTTTTCCTTTAATGTCATACCTAAGGCTAGTGGTTTCAATAAGTCTAAAGTGATTGATATCTATATCATTCGCAAGATGCTTCAGAGTGAGCCTATTCCCCTTACCTCACTTATCATCCAGTCTATGAGAGAGTTAGTCTACTCTCGTTTCCTCCAAGGCCTTTGTTTTTCCTTTGGAGATTATGCGTATCTTTCATGCCCTTGGAGTGAGTTGTGATGGGAGCTTACTGAGACCATCACTAAGCGAGATATCATAACTGAGCATACACTAGTTCAGTGTGGATATATGTACCATGTGTGAGAGCGGAGAGGGATGAGACCCTTTGAGGTCCAATGCCTCGGGATTGAAGAGATACCCCCTACTGACAATGAGGAGGATGAGCAGCCCTTATAGCCTCGAGCACCTGCCAGTAGTTCGCAATCACAGACTAGTGCTGGGTTTGAGGCTAAGATGCGCACTCAAATGGAGCAACTTTGACTCAAGATGGAGATTCAAATGACCGTTCTTCTCCAGTTTCGAGATTCGCTAGCCGACATGTATAGGAGGTAGGATGCTTAAGAGCAGTGGTTGACCATATGGATGCAGCAATTTTTTGGACAAGTGGGAGGTGCTTCTACTAGTCACATTGCAGGAGGTGATGATGATGATGTGACTAATGAGGATAATGTTAATTTTGAGGATGATACCTCATGACCTTTTACTTCTGTTACTACTTCTAGTTTTTCTTTTGGTTATTTTTCTCTTTGAATTTTAATAACTTTTCTTAGATTGTATTTATCTTTTAGTTTTTTGTTTAGTTTTACTTTTATTCTAGTTTTATGCTTTTTGTTATATTTCTTGTGTTTTGGACTACTCCATTATTGTCAAAGGACACCTGCTCTTGGGATGAATTCAACTTTGTTCTCACAATTCTTAAGTATGGAACGTATTTGTTTGTCTTGATTTCTTCTCCTTCAATCTTTAATAGTCCATTTGGAGATGCTTTATTGTGCTATTCTTTGCCATTGAGGACAACATCCAATTTATGTGTGGGGGAATAATTCAATTCAATAGTTTTTATTCCATACTTTCATCTTGATCTCTTTTTGAATGATATTTTGAAATTTGGGATACAATTTTTTTGATTTTTTTTATTTCACATGCACTTGATTTTTTAGCTTAAAATTGAGTCATTTATCTTTGATGAAATTATGGTTTTCTACTTAACTTTAGATATAGATTTGTCATTCTTTATGGTTGAATTTTTTATTAAAAAAGTAAACTTGTGTATTAAGTTGGATTTTGATAAATCTTGAGAATTTAAGTTAACCTTAGTTATATTTGGTATTTGAATTTATTTTAGTCTTTGGGTTTGAATAAATGATATGATGAAATATGGGAAAAGTTGTTGATTAATTTTTGTACTGTGAATTTATAATTTATTTAACTTTGATTTGTGAATAAGGAATATGAGGGAAAAAAAAATTAGAAAAGTAGTGAGTGAAAAAAAAAATCATTGTTATGTGAGCTGAAAAAAAAAAAACTTGACAAAGAAACAACATGCTCTTATTTTGAATTTTTCTTGACCTTTTGTTGAAAAAGGTGTTAATATGGAGAGAAGTAGAAAGTTTTGTTGAGGGGCACTCTCTTAAAGCTATCTCGAAGAAAAATAGGCAAGAAAAAGAGCAAGAAAGAAAATAAAAGAAAAATGTTGAAAAAATGATGATGACTATAAAGGAGTCAATACGGTGCATGAAGAGAAATGCATTCATTTGAGGCTATTAATTCCCTAAGTCATTGAAAACAAATAGAGTGTAGTGTGTTCTTATTTTACTTCTTTAGTTGTGCAAATTTGAGTTTATGATGCTTGGGTTGGTTAAATAGCTTGACTTGTATGATTTATGTTATCTATGTTTTTGCTTAAGGGTTAGACTAATTTTGTTGTACTGAATATGAGCTTGTTTAACTTAACTTTGATTGCTTTAGGATTATTTGGTTTAATTCATCAGTTTGCAAGGTTTTGGAAGGGGTGAATGAATTACAAGATTATGTTTAAGGTGGAAGAATGTTATACTTTATTGTAAATGAATTTGCTATACATAAGTTTGTTGAATTACTCTATCTTGTTCATAAGCTATTTGCTTAGTGTTTAACTCTTGTTTTGCTTAAGGATAAGTAAAGCTTAAGTGTGGGAGAATATGATGCGGCCTAATTTTCTCTATATTTTCCTAGTTATATGAAGTTATTTTGTGATACTTTTTGTTCAATAACTAGTCATTTCCCTTCTTATTTGATATTTTGCTTGTGGAAAGTGTTTTTGGTAATTTTGTACAAGACTAGGAATATTTAGAGGAAAATTGTAGATTTTCAGAATTAACCTGGTGCCTGTCCAAAGTAAATGAACCAGTCATGGTTTGATTCTAGAAAAATAGAAAAAAATATAGCAAAACTGGGAAAAACCAATACTAGACCAGCACTGGTCCAGACAAAGTGATCAGGCATCTGTTATGGCAGTTTAGAGTTCATTTTCGAACTAAATTAGTAATTGCCTAAGAGATTTACTTATTTCCAACCTGCACTTGGCTCAGGACTTTTGGAGAACAATTTTTAGCAACTAAAGGGCATATATAACCAACAACAAGTGAAGATTAGTATATGGATTCAAGAAATCAAAGCTAAAGTTACTCATTAAAAAGGAATTCATTACTCAAATGAGCATTGTTTCATGGAGGTTATCAATGGAGGAAGAAGAGGGATTGTCTATGAGTTCTTTCTAAAACCATTGTTTTCTTTTACTATGAACAATTATACGATTAATGTTTTAAGTGTAGTTGAATATTATTTTTGGATTTGTGAAAATAAATTAATTTAGTCTTTTGTTCAATTAATTACTCTTCTTGGTATTTGATTACTTGCTTGTAAAGGTGAATTGATGTGATTAGACCATTCTTCTAATTAATTTTAGAAAGTGGCTAGCAGATAGTCTTCATTGCTTAATTCTTGATTTTTTTTTTCTTAACTAACTCGAGAGAGAGGTTAAGTAGAGATTATGCAGTAAAAAGTTATTGATTTCACATAGGGATAGGGGAATTAATGATTTCATGGCATTGTTACTTCGAGATAGGGATACTTATTAAGGATTTATGTTTTATACATCTTCTTGTTGTTTAAGTGAGATAGAGATGTCTATTAGAAATAACTAAGAGGTAGTGAAACCGTAACTCGAGGGAGAATGGATTCTACACTAAACTCTATCTTGATGCCAAGGAAAGTGGTTAATTATGATAATTGCTGATGGTTTTTTTTTTTTTTAATCATGTTTTCAATAATAATTATTTTGTTACATGTTTTTCTCTCCAAGAGTTGTGTATACATTTTATCTTATTCTTTATTTTTATTTTACTCTTTATCACTCTAATTGGTAGGTTAAATATTGAATGAAAAGTAATTAGTTTGTACATGTTCCTTGAGAATTGATACTCGTTAATTCCCTATACCATGCTTAATGATGAGTGCACTTGCTCATATGTGTGATTTGCGGATTAATATTTTAATTAAACCTTGATTGGGAATGGGTTCAAATTTGCTTGATTTTTATATACTCAAATAAAACACATCAAACCACATGGTACCAAAAATACCAAGGCTGCTGTTAGGAAGGATGAAAATTCAGTTTTGAGCTCTTGAGATAATAATTGCAGTTTGGACAATTGGGATGTGCAAAGAGGAAAACCAAACAAAAAAACTACCATTAAGATGTTAAACGAAGTTTTGAAAGCCTTAAACAGGATAGGTTTTGTTGAAGAATTCAAGGGAAAAACTTAAGCAAGCTGTATATTTGAATGCCTTGTTTTCCTTGTTAGCGATATTGCTTGTTTACAGCAATAACTGAACATAATGGAGAACGATAATGAAGTCCCAAGAATTGGAATTTGTGGAGAGATGTCATAATGACTTTTTGGGACAAATTTCACTTCTAACGGACTACTATAGCCAAAGTTATAAAGATTACAAGAGAGGTTACCCGAATATATGAAATAGTCAATTGTTTTTATTTGACTAAAGGATTCAAGTTATTTTAATATCTTTTGGACCCATGAATAATTATGGACCTTGGAGAATTGAATCTCCTATAAACCCTTAATACTAGGAAGATGAGGATGTTGGTTTTGTAGAGTGTTTAGCACTTTACGTACTTCTACTACAATATAATTCCAAATTCCTAGCATCGAGCATTATTTTAAGAAATACCTCATTACTGTAGGTGAACCAGACTAGGGGAACACTTAACTTTACGACAATATACATATTAGCATTTACTAGATAAGGGTGAGTCCCTTGATTTCCAAATTGTACTTAGCTAGATGTTTATCCATTAATTTCAAGTATAATCATTTTGTTCAATGTGAGCTTCTCCATTTTTAATGCTCCACTTTAGCTAAATGATTCCTAAAATGCTTGGGCCTGAGCCTATCGTTGAGAAACCATGTTCCTAAGCAATATTTTCCAATAATTGAACATATGCCTATTATGATATTATTCATGAAATGTTGTACATTTACAAAGTGCTTTGCTTACTTAAGTCCTATGTTTAAACAAAAGAATGTGAAACCATGATGCTATCAATTTTAGTTGCATTCAGAGCATTTTATGCACCACTAAAAGGCATGTTTTCCTTCTACCTTCAATGAATAGTAGAAATGGTGTAAGAAATATGAAAATCTTTTGGAAAATGATTTTTTACCCCAAAACTATTTTCTCGAACTCTCTGTAGGGAATGTGGTTCTGGAACTAGTTGTGGGAACTAGTGCAGATCTGGAGTACATAACGAGGCTTTTTTCTTACTATATTTTGTTAGAAATAAATGACCCCAAGAACCTGATCAATTTTAGGATTCATCTTACTCCAAACTAAGCGATAGAACATTCGAATTAGTCATTCCTGGATAGCCATTTTGTGCTCGGCAATTACTTCAGTTTGATATTCTGATTGTTCATGAGATACCAAGCTGGGACTCTCAGTGTGTTCAACTTGGTGCCACCTCGATGGAGATTGATTTTAGGGATGGTAACCTTGGGCTTATATTGGCAAGTAAAAGATCATAAAGTGCAAGGTGAGATTTATTATTGCTCTTACCACTCTGGCAAGATGCGGTTGAATGCTGAAGGTGTAGTCTCTAGCAAAATTGGACCATGATAGACAAAGGTGAAGCCTTATGAGCTTTGCATGCATGTCGTTTTTCTAATGAAACAAGTACTTGCTTTCTTTGAAAAATAAAGCATCAATGTTTAATGAACTATGTTTTCTAAATGTTTCTGAATTTTTTGAACTACAATTAATAAGATTTCTAATATTTGACTTGTAGAGTTGCTTTTAGTAGACAAGCGCGATAATTTTATGTTGCTTATTTCTATGAAAAAGGACTAACACATGGGACTCACTGAGTATAAACTCACTTGTGCATCATTTTTCTTTTATTTTCTTAGGACTTAGAATTGGAGATATATGTCACTGATGGCAGCATCACTTCCTTGGCCTAATCTAGTTAAAGTTTCGTAACTTTGGTATATATAAACCTTAAATCTATATGTAATATATGTTTTTGGACTGAGATATATGTATCTATCTAGACTAGTATTCCAGTTTAATGAAATGACATATTTCTATTTATTTTCTTTATGTTTTGATTCGTTATCAAGATCTCTTATTTAGGAGACCAGATGGGGTGACATTGCAGAACGACAGGGTCTACTACAACTAGAATGTATAGGGTGTCATAGCAGTTGTATGTGCACAGGCCAATTTTGAGGCCTCCGATTGTGGCACGGTAATTCACATCGTATGCATGGTCATGCAACTTTTGTGAAGCCTTTTTTAATCTTTGTTTTGATTTTGTTTCCATTGTTAAACACTCAACCATAGTTTGAAATGATTTTAACGACCAATTTGGCTTATTTTTAGGTCTCTTTTGATTAGGATTAGAATCTCCAATAGTTTTGGACATGACATTTCTATATATATGCCATTATACATCTTATAAAGAAAATCTTTATAATTTTTAGATATTAGTCTTTTGAATACAAGAATTCTTGAGAGAGTTTTGATGGTGATTCCTCTTGGGTTTTCTCAAATCAAAGGAAGACTTATCTTAAGATTTCGTCCAACCTAAGAATATAGTCTCTAATCTTTTTTGGATAGATCAATTATCTTTCTAAAGTGGGTCTTAAATTTCAACTCATCTAAGATTCTTTTAGGAGATTAATTAGCTGCCAAAATTTTCCCATCCCATTTGTTTTTTATCCTTCTTGGGTTAGGGGTGTTTAGGTGTTGATTTAGTTGGCTTAGTTCAATAGATTTTGCATTCTAGGTGGCTTAGATTACCTAGGGTTCTAGTCATTGGATAGGGTTTTGTTTGAACTTCTATTTTCAAGTATAAATTCATTAATTTTGAATACCTTTATGCTTTTAAATTTTATGCTTGTTTGAGGCAGCATCAACTGTTCTTATTGATTTCTTTGGTTGAATTGATTAAGTAGAGATACCAAGAAATTTAACTTGAGATTGGGGATTTCATAACTCAAGAGAGAGTGAAATCTATATTCATAACTCTTTTCAGTGCCTAGATTGGAAGTTAATTAATTTGAGATGTGTTCTTTTCTTGGCATGAATTTTGGAAAATTCTTTCTTTTGCATGACTTTACTCTTTCTAGCTATTACTTATTAACCTTGTGACTAGTCATTTATGAATTTATTGTATTCTCTAATCTTCATGGTGATCTAGCAGTGCTTAGCTTAGTTGTTTTAACTATTTTTTGTCTTTATTTAGTTGGCAAAGTAATGGAATGATAATGAAGTAAGGGTATTTGTCAGCATCCCTGTAGATTCGATACTTGCTATCAGGATTCTATACTACATGATAGGTATTCTTGCCTAATGTGTGTGTATTTAAATAATGGTAGCATTTTAATTAAAAATTGAATATTTGTATGATTTTGTTGATAATTTTTCTAACACACCCCACACAAAAAACTGACAATGTAAACCAAAAAATTGCTCCCTAAATATGCTAGCAATAATATTGGTACATATTGATTGGTGCATGAAGCTATGACATATAATTGGAAATTATTATAATATGTAACGCATAAATATTGAAATATAATTTATGTTCTCTTATTTAAAGAAAACTTAAGTGTCACCGTATGATACAATGCATAATATACTGTCCAGGGGATTATTTTCGACAATAGAAGCAGATGGTAATGGTACAACAAATGGGGTATAGATGATATGGTATAGATTCTGAGGGTGGCTCTGTAGATGATATTGTGTAGGTATCGATGATGGCTGATCACTGCTAGAGGCTCCACGACAGCCCCAAATATACCTTGAATATAATGCACCAATATCTATCCTTTGTGGAATCCCTATAGATATAATTAGAATATAATCAACAATAATGGTTAGCACATAACAAAATTTAACTCACAATGCTAAACATACTAAAAATTATTTACAAAAGAAAAAAGACAGAAGACAAAAGAAAAGATTGTTCTAGAAGTAGAAAATTTCCAACTTAATCATCTAAGTTATCTCCTGCTTCGTCGTCAACAACATACTTGTCATATTCATATTTTGTTTCCCAATCAGACTCTTAATCCTCTTCTTGTTCACTTGAACTTTGTTCCTCAACTTGTAAGTCTACAATCTCAGTTGCACTAGATATATCCATCAATTGACCCATATATTCAAACACCTTAGTTATAGTGATTGCATTTCATGTATCCACATGTGGCAAGCATTTTCAACTACTGGACCATCTATACCATAATGATAGGGGCTAAATTGATACATATTTTGATTAAGATGAAATTTTATTATTTTTGGATGAAATGGTTATTCAATTCCTCTATTTTATGCTTTTTTTTTTTTTATATAATACTTTGCTTTGGAAATGTTTTCCTTGGATTTAAAGTTAAAATCGGACCTCGGACAAAACAGAGCCAGTGCCGGATTATACCATGGAACTCCCGCTGGTTTTACACTAGAAAAATAGAGTAGAAAAAGAACAAAACCTCCACCTAAATAGTACTGGGTTGGTACTGTTGGGATTCGTGGACTCCTAAACGCGGAAAAAATCTACGAATCCCTCCCGAGGACCCAAGTAAACGATTAAGAATATCTAAGTTTTAAGAATTACCTCTGGTTGCTGTAATTGAAATCCTTCGATTCTGGTTGCGCTGTTGTACGTTCAACCAGAACAATCACCAGACGCTGCAGTATGCGAACGTCCTCTATCGGATACACACCGCGAACTCGCTCGATACCCGGGGAGTGCTAGCGCCTAGGGTTTGAGAGGTTTTTCTTTTTCTCTGGTAGAGAATGGCACGAATGTTCTCAACCGAAAAATTGGACTATTGAAAAGACGGCTAGGGTTTTCTTAAAAAACCCTCGAACCTCTTAGAGTCCAACCCTAATAATATCTTATCATATTCTAATTTAAATTCAAATTAAATTAAAACTGATATGATAAGATTCTGCCATTATCTCGGTAATTTAACTAATTATTTTACCGAGTCGATTCTTATAATCCGGATATCATCCGATTCATCGAACTCGGTCACCGGAAAAATAACCTAACAAGTTCGCTTATTGTGTGACCTTATAGGTTCATTTAACACTGGCAGCGTGCCTAAATCATATTTAAATGGCCCACAAGTTATAAGCGGTTTCTAGCAAAACATTATAACTATCCAGGTTAAATGAAGATCGGTGATCTCTTTGAACCAAACCATAATTTTATATTTAGTCCTTTTGTCACACGATATCCAGATTAAGCATAAGGCACGGAGCATGTCATCCTTATTAAGCTTAATCAATTATTTCTTGATTTCATAGTAGACTGTTCAAACAAATGATATCAATATCTTAGATTGATATATTTGAGCACGGCCATGCATTTTTAACGAGTCTAACTTATCAAGGGGCCCATGGATATCTCTCCCATAATCGAGAGGGACAAATTCCTTCACAATCAATCATATTCCTCTCCCCGATTTATTCTATATCCAACAGTAGTCTAATTTATTATCTGGTTAAAGACAACTTTAGACAATATCAAAATATAGAATTTATCAAGTAAGAAACTATGATGAATTTAGGTCGAAGGACTTTCAATATTATTATGGCTAGAAAGTACTTATGACATATTCCATGAAGTACTCTCACAGTGGGTCAGGTCCAATACAATGTTCTCTAACATTTATTTATGTCTTGACTCGATATCACAAATATCCATGGCCAGTAAAACATAGCCATCAAGTCACAAACGTACTAATCTTAATTTATTATTATTCCAATAATAATAATCGATTAGGGACAGTTTTAGAATAGTCATTGTATTCATTGTAGGGTTTTACTATCAAGTCACGTACTTGATGACCAACAAAACAAAACTCACTATTCATGGAAAGGAAAGCCTCATATTATTATATAAAACATAATGACAATTGTATAAGTACAAATTGACTCTAGGGCATATCCCCAACAGGTACCAGCTTAATTGCTTGATTTGGTGCTAGATGCCCACTAATTCCATGTCAGTTTGTAGACCTTTTCAAACCGGATTTGGAAATTGCTAAAGACCACTTTTGGGAATAAGTCTATAGATAGCAAAAGACATCTGTAGATAAATTTTGGCAACTAATAAGGTGATATATAAGAGGAAATGACAAGTTACAATCATGAATTCAAGGAGCTACACTAAAAATTATTGAAGAAATGAGTGAATTCATGGAGAGGAGCGTTACGTTGGCGGTGTTCCTTATTGAGGAAGAAAGGAATGCTTATCTATGAGTTTCTATCTTCTTCCTTTGTCTTACTTTTCTAGACAATGTTGATTTCATTAGTTTTAATTATATTTTAGAAGGACGTTTTGAAATTATGACTATTTATTAAGTTTATATTTGATCAATTGATTTATCTATTTATAATATTTGGTTACTTTAATTTATTTTGTGAATTAATTCATTGTTTCTTCCTTCTGATTAACTTGGGAAAGGAGATTCGAAGTAGTTTTAATCTAATTACTTAGGCATTTTTTTCCTTAACTAACCTGGGAAAGGAGGTTAAGAATTGAATTTAGTAATTAAAGGTTGATTAATTTCACCTAGAGCATAGGGTAATTGATTGATTTCATACTTTAATATCACCTACATATAGGGATATTTTCTAAGGAATTATTGTTTATACATCTTTTTGGTTGTTTTGGTGAGATTGGAAAATCTACTAAATTGACTAAAAAGATACTAAATCCATAACTTGGGAAAGAAGTGGAGTTTACATTCTATTTCCTTCATAATGCTAGAATTATAAATTGATTATAACAATTGAGATTTGATCAGAGTTATCTCTTTGAGAAATTCCCTCTGAGTACATGGTTTTCCTTTGTCATATTTGTATATATTTTACTTCAGATTTATTTTATCTTTTCTAAATACCTATTGGTTAGACAGTGCAAAAAAAAAAAAAAGAAAAGAAAAGAAAAGATTAATTTGTACTTATCCCCTGAGGATCGACACTCGTTAATGCCCTATACTTTGTTTAACGATGAGTGCACTTTCTCATACATATGATTTGGAATTAACATTTTAATTAAAATTGGATTTGGAATGGAAAAAATGGATAATTTTATAGACCTAAATTTAATGCATCAAATTTTGGCACTGTTGCCGGGGATAATATCATAAAAGTTTAAATTCCATTGATCTAGGCATGTAAATATGTAAATAGCAAATACATGTGGATAATTACTCATGGTTTAATTGAATATATTGTATATGTAATTATACGCACCTATTTGATTTTGCAAATTGACGTCAAAATGCAGTATATGTATTAATTATAAATTTGTTTATTTTAATACATGGTAATCTTTACATTGTTAATTTTGAGTCAATACTAACTTTAGTTATTTTTTAGGGTTAATCCTTAGTTTATGACCTGACTAATTGAAAGAGGGGTAGTGAACTTTGATCTAGAAATTGAAGAGACTTTAACAAAGATTTGGAGGGCACATAGGTAATGGATTAACTAGCTAAGTACAACAGGAAAGATAGAGGCTAAACAAAACTACAATGGTAATGGTGGTAATAATAGGAGGACTATAGGTGACTTTGCCAAATCGATAATTTTAGTTACATATTCAAGCATTACTAGACTAGGAATAGAGGCCAACAACTTTGAGATAAAACCCAACGTCATCCAAATGTTCCAAAACATGATACAATTTGATGGGTTACCTAATGAAGAACTCAATGCTCACCTAGTCAATTTCCTAGATATTCGTGACACCTTCAAGATGAATAGTGTTTTGGAGGATGCAATAAGGTTAAGATCTTTCCTTTTTTTCTTAGGGATAAAGCTAAATCCTGATTAAAATATTTGCTAATACAATCAATTACCCTTTGAATATGCTTGCTGAAAAATTTCTAACCAATTATTTTCCCCCAACTCGGACAACCAAACTTAGAACTGACATTTTTACCTTCCAACTAAAGGCTGAAAGTTTATATGAGTGTTTGGAAGGTGGAAGGAGATACTAAGAAAATGTCCACATCATAGGTTTGAGTTGGGTATGCAAATGCGAATATTTTACAGTGGGTTGAATTTTGCTTCTAAGCAATTGATTGATGCATCGTCTGGAGGGACAACAAGTTCTAAGATCGCAGAGGAATTGTATGATTTGCATAAAAATATTGCTATAAATGAATACTATTAGGGAAATCTAAGGTCTAGAGTGCATGTTCAAGGAGTTCACAAAATTGATACTATGGTTGCCTTGGAAGCTAAGGTTGAGGCATTAGCACAAAAAATGAAACAATTGGTTTCAACTCCTTCTCAAGTGCAAGTAATGAGTGTGAATTGTGTTTTTGTGGAGAAGGGCATTGGAACTATGAGTGCTAAAACATTTCAGCATCTAAAGATTCTTCTTTAGACCATTTGCTTTCATAGGGAATAGGAGACAAGGTAACAATTCTTATAGCACCACATACAATCCTGGGTGGAAGAACTATCTGGATTTTTCTTGGACCAATCAAAACCAACCTAAGAAAAACTCATCGCACATTAATGGACATCAAAGGACTCAACCCTTCTTGCCTTATAATACACCACCACCATAACCTTCCTTGGAAGAATTGGTCAATCAATTGGTAAGTTCCACGGAATCATGCTTTCAAGGAGTTGATGATACTATAAGGAATCTTGAGGCTTCATTGCATAATTTGAAAAATCAAAGTACAACTTGCAAAGCTCCTTGGTGAGCCCAAATGGGGACCTTGCCCAGAAACGTAGAGAATAATCCAAGGGACCAAGATCATGGAAAAAGATGAACTTTTTACTTGTTTTCTTCTTTAAGTTTCTATTAAACAATTGTTGCTTTCATCTTGTTTTAGTTTCTATTTTGTGTGTTTTCATTTATTTGGCTTTAATTTTGCTTGTTTAAGTGTTTGCTTTCTACTAGGAAAAAAAATTTCAATATCTTGACTGGAATTGATGCCTGTTCAAGTTGATGAACTGGTCGTTGGCTCTAAACTGAGAGAATTAAAATAAGGCTACAGTGATGAGCCAATGCCGACTTAGCCACTTCAACCAGTGCTGTTTCATGTTGGGGCACAGGCACTTAAGAAGGCCATCGCTTCATTTTCTTTACAAAAACACAAAAATTTTCCTCTTCCCCAATCGTCGGCTCACTCAATCCATCACCTACAGGCTTTGATTTCACTAACAAAAATTTTCATTCATCAAACTTCATGGAATCCATCATTATTCATCAATTTTAATAGACCATTTAGTCAAAATTCTTTACCTTTCATAAAAAAACCCACCCATCAATCCACCCCTTTTTGCAAAAATTTCCTTGTAGAGACTGGTGTAGATTAATTGCCCATTATTTTGAATACAAGTTAATGCAATTTCTACTTGAAGTTAATGGTAAATTTTCATCTTTGAATTTTTGGGTAAATTTCTAATTCGAAATTTGATTTAACTGCATATGAACTATTATTTCATGCTTTGTTCAAAGCCATTTATCTTTGCGTTTTTATTTTCATAAATTTTGGTGATATACTATCTATTATTTTAAAGGCTATTGAAAAAAGTCTTGGACTAATGTTAAATTGCTAGAAATTTTAGTGCTTGATGGAACTATATTCATTGTCATGAGTTGAGAGTAGTTTGATAATAATACGAATGTTTTGAGCATGTTTAGGTAATTGAGGTGATCAGAAATCTTGCAAAACATATTTCTTGAGTTTTGAACTTATAATGATGCATTCTAAGGTTCTTGAACCTCATATGGATGTGATTATGTAATAACCCGCCTTATATAAAGGATTTATGTAGGGTAGACTTGTTTAAACTAAGAATAAATATGAAAGGAATTAATGATATATTTATTTTTCTAAATTATTAATAGTGTTATGAAGGCCACAAATTAATACTATTCATAATATTATTTTTTTTGCTAATATTAATGTATTTTATTTTATTTTATTTTACTTCATTAACATTATTATTCTATAACCCTTGAGGTTATTTTATATTTATTATTACTACTAAAATCCATTGGCCATATTAAATTATAGCATAATTAAATTCAATAATTATGTTGCATTGTTATATTATTTTACCATTAGTATATATATATATATATATATATATATATATATATATATATATATCTCAACTATAAATATCCTAGCTATATTATATTATATATAAGATATTTTAAGGGACCCACAAGAAGTAAATGAAGAGGGCCCACTAGCATGATATTTTTGACCAAGTTTGATTATTCTTAGACTTCCTCTAATTAAGCTTAATTAGCTAAGTGGGATTATGGTGATTTAATCATGATTAAGCAATTAGTGATCCCAAGAGATTTTAAGAATTTCTTCAAAACCCCTAGAGGATCCTAGAACCTTCTAGGGTAATCCACAACTCTCTTGAAATGGCCAACTCACCATAAATCTTTTATTAAGACCAAGATAAGATCAAGGAAGCTAGCTATATAAATAGGAGCCAAGGAGGAGAATTTCGGCCAAGAGGAAAAGCAGCAAGAAGAAGAAGAAAAAAAAAAAAAAACAGAGAAGAGAAGAGAGGAAGAGAAAAACAAAAGAAAGACCAAAAGAGGGAGAAGAATTTCGGTAGCAAGGAGGAGAAGAGAAGGACCGGCAGCAAGGAAGGGGAAAGGAAGAGGAAGAAAAGGAGGGAGAGTTGCAGCTTCTTTTCATCTTTGAAAGGTAAGAGGTCACTCTTGAAAGCTAAGAAAATGGTACTAGAAGTTGGAGACTAGCTGCATATAAAGATTGTTGAAGTTAAGTGATGAAAATATGTTGATTTTGGTGATGGTTGATTTACCGGTTGGATGAGTGATGAAATAGACATGATTTTCAGTTTATTTACTGCTTTTTGGAGTGATGATTTGCTGGAATTTGAACACAAATAATGCTAAGCATGTCCTAGACTAGTAAGGAAGGATTTGGATCATGTGATGTGAGCTTAGATGGATGTGAAATCAGAAAATAGCAAGAGTAATGTAATCTGCCAAAATTTACTGGTTTGGTGAACTTGGTATAACTTGTTTGTTTGAACTAAAGAAAAGTGCTGAGCATGAGAACTTGTTGGAATTCTGATGTTGGGAGGATAAATGATGTAGTGAAGGGTTTAAATATGGTAGGGTATGTTGAAGAAAGAATAGAAATTAATTAAAACAAGTTGAGCTTCTAAACTGTGGTTTGAACCATCAACTCGGAACAGTAAGGTTAGCTAAAAAACTGAATGAAGTGGAGAGAGGTTTGAATACCATATGACCTGAAGTTGATAGAGAGACGTCCTAGGAGTATCTTAGAAGTGGTTTCACCTCATTTGGACTTGTATTGAAGGAGATATACACAAAACGCTGGAAGATGACAAATCTGGAACCTAAAACCCGGAGCAGTGAACTTAACTGGAAAACTGTACAAATTGGGATGGAATTTAGGGGACTTAAGACCTGGAATTGATAGAGGGATATCTTAGGGATATTATGGAAGTAGCCTAACCCTATTTGGACCTATATTGAATAAATTGTGTGAAATATGGTGAAGGGTGGTAAAGCTGTAAAACCAGAAAAACCATCCAAAGCACTAACCCATTTATTTCTTTAAGAAAATTATAGAAACCTTATTTAAACCATTAGGTATTTGAATCTATTAAGTAATAATAAGGAAATGTACTAATGATGTAGGTGAATCAAGTCGAGGGAACCCCTTCTAGGGCTATACTCGAGTGCAATTTCGGCCTAATATACAAGGTGAGTCCCTTTGATTTCTAAAACCTTTTTAAAGGTTAGTGTGCTTTAATTTTCCATGAAATGACATGTTTTATATCGTTTTGGAAATGTTTCAATATGGTTACGGAATACATGAGCAAGACTTATTTTTTTGCTATTTCGACTTGAATGAATTTCATAATTGGTTTGAAAACCTTATTGGATGATTAAAACACGAATTATGTGATTTTAGTCATTTTGGATTAATTATTTGAGATTTCTGGAAAATGATAAACTTTAGAATCGGGTATTTGGAAAATGATCCAGATATCCTTATTGGAATGATATTTGAAACTTTTGGAATTCAGGTATTCGGTAAATAACTGAATTATCCTTATTGGAACTCTTCAAATCGGGTAAGGGTAAAATGACCCGGATACCCTCAAAAAGTTTTTTGGAACCTGGTATGGGTAAGATGACCCGAATGTCCTTGGAAAATGACTTTTGTGATTGAGTACGGGAAAAATAACCCGGTTACTCTTGGAAACACGTTTTGATGTGTGAGTAAAACCTTTTATCTAGTTTCAACATGATTTTGGAAAATGTTGTTTTGGCCACAAAATGTTTTGATTGAAGATCCTACGAGATCAGATGACCCTCGGGCCTGATCAGTCAAATGGGGTTGGTGTTGTTGCGCTAAGTACTCAGCAAGGGCTTTGACCTTTGTACTAGCCCTCGTTAGAGATAGATGAACCCAAATAACCCGGTCCAGTTATTGGGCTTATCTTACTCCGAACGGGGCGACAGGACAATGGAATTCGCCGTCCCTGGCTAGCCATTATGGGCCTAGCAATTGCCTTGTGATTGTGATGGTAGGTTGTTCACATGATACCGAGCGGGGACACTCGGTGTGTTCAATCCTTTGCCTTTCTCGATGGTGATTGACGTCAGGATTGGGGCCCCTGGCTTATGGTGGCAAGTAAAAGATCTCTAAGTGCACGGTGAGGTACATATATACGTTGCTCACCCTTCCAGCATATCACGGGTAACGTGCTGTAAAGTGCAGTCCCTGGCACAAGAGACCGTGTGGCCGACGGGGAAGTTCCTCGAACTTTGCACGCGGATCGCACTTCCAAGTGGGGAAGAATCCGAATTTATTGAATTGGGGGCTATGTGTTTGGAAATCATTGTTTTTCAAAAGTATATGATAAATTGATCTTAAAATTATCAATTACTACTATTTCCCTGTCATGGAACTTATTTTAATAAAGAAATTAAATAAATGCCTTTCTCTTCTGCGCAAAACACTAGCACACACAGGACTCACTGAGTATACCACTCACACATATGTTTGTCTTTTTTTTTAGGGATTGAAGCTGAAGACTAGTGACGGTACTACCCAGCCTTTGCCATTTAGGGCTAGTTAGTAAATCTTTTGGCATGTTCATTGTACATGGAGGTTGGAGCCCTTTTATCTTGTGTATTTTGGGGAAACCTGATAATGTATCTATCAAAACGAGTGTATTTGTAATGAAAGAGTATGTTGTATGTATTTATTTAAGTTTCGACTTTTACTCCCTTACTTTAAGTTTATATCATTATAAAGACCCATAGTTTGAGAGATCAGACGGGGCGACATCCTACCCGAGTTGGCCCACTATGTCAAGAAAAGTAATGTGGGGTGTTACAATTGGTATAAGAGCATTAACCATAGCGTTTGATTTGCACTTTATCTATGGGTATCAAAATATTATCTGTGGGCATAGATACATTATTTGTGGGTATAGATATAATGTCTATAGGAATCAATGAAAATTTATTTCGACTATTCTTTTGTAGGAATGGCTAATAATGATGATAAAGGGAAGAAACCAATTGAAGAACAGGATCATAGAGATGGATCATGGGAAGAAGGTGAAAGCTCTCACCCAAAGAAGAAGAAGGTCAGGACTTTCCTAGGAACATCGATCTCTGGACCTTGTTATTATCATAGCTCCCTAAGAGGCCCGGGACCAAGAGGAAGAAACTCAGAGCCGACTTAGGACAACAATATAAGAGATGTGACTAAAGAACCGGAGATAGTGGAAAGCCCTAAGCAGCCAGCCGAACCGGAAGGAGTCATAATCCCTTTGGATGAATCGGAAGATGAAGTGGTTGAGGTAGTTGCCATATCCTCAGAGGAGGCAGCAGTCGAAGATGATGAGGATGAAGTAGTCGAAGTGGTTGCTGTGTCTTCAGACGAGTCAACTATAGGAGAGGATGTGGATGTGTTAGGCCCGGGATCTGATACTCCCGAGTATTACCATGTATCGACTAGCTCAGAACCACCTGCATCCAGCGATGATGGTAGCGAGTAGAAGGACTACCTAGAAAGTTTTAGTAGGAAGTTTTAGTATAAGTATTATCCGATGTACATATTAAGTACGTATGTTAGTAGGAGATAATAAGTAAGTATATGTAAATGTACTAAAAACCCAGCAAATTTGGTGTAATATATCAGGGTGTTATGTTTTTATATTATGATAATGTTCTGTGCTGATATTATAATAATGTTTTGTGCTGACATACTAATCTAACTCCATTAGTGATATTAATATAACTAGGAAATCTAACTGTCTTTATTATGCCGCCAAAGCGAGCCACTCGTCACCCTCCGAAGGAATCATTTGCTAACAATGCAGCCAAAGGAGCATCCGATGAATCGTTGGAAAACACTATGATGCAGACTTTCCAGAAAATGACAGAAGTGCTACAACATATGACCGGGATGATAGCTAGAGAAGGACGGCGAACTGAAGTTGAGGTGGATCAAGCGTTAGAGTAGTTCCTAAAATTCCAACCCCCTCCATTTTATGGCCGACCTGAACAAGAGCAAGAGACAGAATCCTGGATAGAACAAATGGAGAACATATTCGCCGCTCTAAATTACTCGAAGCAGCGGAAGGTACAATTTACTGCGTTCAAACTTCAGGGACCAGCACGAGACTAGTGGATGCGAAAGAAGGAGCAGAAGGAATGGACCTGGGAGGAATTCTGAGCCAAGTTTAAGAAAGAATTCATACCATGTTGGGTGGTAGAAAGGCGAGAAGACGAATTTCAAAATTTCAGACAAAAAGGAAGGACAGTGGGGAAATACGCTGCTAAATTCACGCGACTCTTGAAATATTGCCCTCTTCTAGTACAGAATGAATTAGACAGGACTTGTCATTTTGTGAAGGGTTTGCGCCTCGAGCTCAAAAGGGTATTGCTTAGCATGGCCCCAAGCAATTATAGTGCTGCAATAGAAATAACATCAAGAGTTGAGGAGGCAGATTTGGAGTAGGCTAAGCAGGGAAGTAAGAGGAGATTTCAACCCCCAAACCAAAATAAGAGGCCAACAGGGAATAAATGGCCAAATAAAGGGAAATTTCAAAGAAGAGAGGGGGTAGTATGGGAAAGCCGTTTGTTCATTGTTACAATTGTGGAGAAGAAGGACACAAGAATTGGAACTGCCCATATCCGAAGAGGACAATGGGATGGATGAATCTGAGAGGAAATAATATGGGGGAAAGATAAGAATTTGTCAAGGGAAATCCAAGCCAGCCCTCTGCACCCAAACCGGGAGCCAATAAGCCTGTCGTGAAAGATCAAGTGGTAGCCCTGGATAAAGCAGGCACTAATGCATTTTCAGTGGTGGAAGGTAAGATTTTTATTCTTGGTAAAGAAGCTCAAATTCTAATAGATCCAGGTTCTACCCATTCTTTTATTGCATGTTCCTTTGCTCAAAAGATTAATACTAGCAGTAAGGAGGCTCCTGATGCGATGATAGTTAGTACCCCTTTGGGAAAGCAATTGACCAGTGATAGAATTTATCCGAGAAGCGAAATAAAAATTGGAGATGTGACGCTAGAGGGAGACCTTATAAGTTTACCCATAGCAGACTATAATGCCATTCTAGGAATGGACTGGCTATCACGACATCATGCGAGGGTTGATTGTAGGAATAAACTGGTGCATTTTAGGGGACCAGAGGGAGGTACTCTAGAGTTTTAGGGAGATAGAGCAAAATAAAAAAGTAAGTTTGATATCCGGAGTGAAAGCAAGGAGGTTGATTCGAAAAGGGTGTGCTGGGTATTTAGCCTACCTTCTGAACAAATCCATTAAAGCTGAAAAGTTTGAAGATGTACCAGTGGTTCGAGAATACCCAGATGTTTTTCCAAAGGAGCTGAAAGAATTGCCCCCAGAAAGAGAAGTTGAGTTTAATATTGAATTAGTACCAGCAGCTGAACCAGTCTCTAGAACCCCGTACCGGATGGCACCGACAGAATTTAAGGAATTGAAGAAGCAACTGTAGGAATTGTTGGAGCAGGGGTTTGTTCGGCCTAGTACCTTGCCTTGGGGAGCTCCAGTGCTATTTGTGAAAAAGAAAAATGGCACTTTGAGGATGTGCATAGACAATAGGGGGCTAAATGCTCAAACGATAAAGAACAAATACCCATTACCTATGGTGGATGAGTTGTTTGACCAACTGTACGGAGCAGGATGTTACTCTAAATTGGACCTGAGACGGGGGTATTATCAAGTGAGGATTAGAGAAGAAGACATTCCCAAGACTGCCTTCAACACGCGCTATAGGCACTATGAGTTTGTGGTGATGCCCTTTGGAGTTACTAATGCCCCTGCTACTTTCATGGACCTTATGCATCGGATTTTTCAGCCCTACTTGGATAATTTTGTTGTCATGTTTATTGATGATATTTTAGTATACTCTAAGAACCCTCAGGAGCATCAAGAGCATTTACGAAAAGTGCTTGAGAAATTAAGAGAAGCCAAGTTGTATGCCAAGTTTAGCAAAAGTCAATTTTGGTTGGATAGTGTATCTTTTCTAGGGCATGTGATCTCTAAGGAAGGGATTTCTGTGGACCCTGCAAAGGTGGAAGCTGTAGTAGATTGGAAACAACCGGAAAACCCTACGGAAGTGAGAAGTTTCTTGGGCTTAGCAGGATATTATTGAAGGTTTATTGAAGGATTCTCAAAAATTGCTTCGTCATTAACCCGATTAACCCAGAAGAAGGTGCCCTACGAATGGTTAGAAGGCTATGAGAGAAGTTTCCAGGAATTGAAGCGAAGGTTGAGCACCTCACCCGTCCTAGCCTTACCTGCTATGGATAAGCCCTACGAGGTATATACTGATGCTTCTAAGGAAGGATTGGGCGGAGTACTAATGCAAGATAGAAGAGTAATAGCATATATATCAAGAAAATTGAAACCCCATGAGAGAAATTACCCTACCCATAGCAGCCATTGTGTTCGCCCTGAAAAAGTGGAAGCATTATCTTTATGGAGCGAAATTTGAGGTTTTTACCGACCACAGAAGCTTGAAATATATCTTCACTCAAAAAGACTTAAATATGAGACAGCGAAGGTGGATGGAGTTCTTAGAAGAATTTCGCTGCCCAATCAAGTACCATCCGGGAAAGGGCAATGTAGTGGCAGATGCATTGAGTAGAAAAGGACGTATATCCACACTACGGATGGTGCAAACCCCAGAGTTGGAAGCAGTGGCACTTGAAGGACGAATCTGGATGAATAACATATCAATGCAACCTGTATGGTTACAACAATTGAAAGGAGCTCAGGAGCAAGACCGGGAGTTGCAGCAGATCAAGGTGAAAAGCAAGGAACAAAACAAACCTAATTTCTACGAAGATGATGTAGGGATCCTCAGATTTAGAGGACGATATTGTATACCGAGACAAGCTCCTATGAAGCAGGAAATTTTGACAGAAGCACATCGGAGTAAATACACCATTCACCCTGGAGCAGTAAAAATGTATCAAGACTTGAGGCAGCATTTCTGGTGGATAGGTATGAAGAACGATGTTTCTTGGATTGTTGCTCAATATCTTACCTGTCAAAAGGTGAAGATAGATCACCACAAGCCCAGAGGATTACTACAACCTCTACCAGCACCTGAATGGAAATGGGATGAAGTCACCATGGACTTTGTAACCGGTTTACTTGTAACCATTGGACAATGAGATGCAGTTTGGGTGATTGTAGATCGGTTAACAAAGACAGCTCACTTTGTACCCATAAGTGAACGAGACTCTTTGGAGAAATTAAGTAAGATTTATATGGAGGAAGTAATCAGACTTCAGGGAGTACCTTCAAGCATTATATCTGACCAGGATCCCAGGTTCAATTCTCGATTTTAGAGGAAGATACAACAACAATATGGGACTACTCTAAAATTTAGCACCACAACACACCCTCAAACTGACAGGCAGACAGAGCGGGTAATCTAAATTTTGGAAGACATGTTGAGAGCATGTGCGCTGGATTTTGGGAATAGATGGGTTGATAATTTGGCCTATGCGGAATTTGCCTACAACAATTGTTATCAATCCTCAATTGGAATGGCACCATTTGAAGCTTTGTATGGATAGAAGTGCCGATCTCCTCTGTATTGGGAAACCTTAGGACGGCAGCAAGAGCAATATGATGTCCTGGATATGGAAAGGGCACGACAAAAGATGTTGCAAATTAAGGAGAAATTGGAGATTGCCCAGAGTAGGAAGAAAAGTTATGCAGATCGCCGTCGGAAAGATGTGGAATTCAGTGTTGGTGACCTAGTATTCTTAAGGTTAACACCCCATCGAGGTAAGGGAACATGAAGGAAGAAGCTAGCCCTACGGTATGTTGGACCCTTTCCCATCACCGAGAAAATTGGAAAAGTGGCCTATAGATTAAGATTACAATCGAAGCTTCAAGGCATCCACGATGTATTCCATGTATCACAACTTAGGCGCTATATAGCCGACCCCAGTCATATTTTGAATGATGATGCCATAGAGTTGTCACCAAATTTGAACTATGCAGAAAGGCCAGTTAAAATCCTAGAGCAAACCAAGAAGAAGTTGCGCAAAAGCAAATCCCACTTGTTAAGGTGCTATGGAGTTATCATCATGTGGAGGATGCTTCATGGGAGACAGAAGTAGAAATGTATAAGCTTTATCCAGAACTCTTTGAAGGTAAGTTATAATTTCGAGGACGAAATTCCTTTTAGGAGAGGAGATTGTAATAACCCGCCTTATATAAAGGATTTATGTACAGTAGACTTGTTTAAACTAAGAATAAATATGAAAGGAATTAATGATATATTTATTTTTCTAAATTATTAATAGTGTTATGAAGGCCACAAATTAATACTATTCATAATATAATTTTTTTTGCTAATATTAATGTATTTTATTTTATTTTATTTCATTAACATTATTATTCTATAACCCTTGAGGTTATTTTATATTTATTCTTACTACTAAAATCCATTGGCCATATTAAATTATAGCATAATTAAATTCAATAATTATGTTGCATTGTTATATTATTTTACCATTAGTATTTATATATATATATATATATATATATATATATATATATATCTCAACTATAAATATCCTAGCTATATTATATTATATATAAGATATTTTAAGGGACCCACAAGAAGTAAATGAAGAGGGCCCACTAGCATGATATTTTTGACCAAGTTTGATTATTCTTAGACTTCCTCTAATTAAGCTTAATTAAGCTAAGTGGGATTATGGTGAGTTAATCATGATTAAGCAATTAGTGATCCCAAGAGATTTTAAGAATTTCTTCAAAACCCCTAGAGGATCCTAGAACCTTCTAGGGTAATCCACAACTCTCTTGAAATGGCCAACTCACCATAAATCTTTTATTAAGACCAAGATAAGATCAAGGAAGCTAGCTATATAAATAGGAGCCAAGGAGGAGAATTTCGGCCAAGAGGAAAAGCAGCAAGAAGAAGAAAAAAAAAAAACAGAGAAGAGAAGAGAGGAAGAGAAAAACAAAAGAAAGACCAAAAGAGGGAGAAGAATTTCGGCAGCAAGGAGGAGAAGAGAAGGACCGGCAGCAAGGAAGGGGAAAGGAAGAGGAAGAAAAGGAGGGAGAGTTGCAGCTTGTTTTCATCTTTGAAAGGTAAGAGATCACTCTTGAAAGCTAAGAAAATGGTACTAGAAGTTGGAGACTAGCTGCATATAAAGATTGTTGAAGTTAAGTGATGAAAATATGTTGATTTTGGTGATGGTTGATTTACCGGTTGGATGAGTGATGAAGTAGACATGATTTTCAGTTTATTTACTGCTTTTTGGAGTGATGATTTGCTGGAATTTGAACACAAATAATGCTAAGCATGTCCTAGACTAGTTAGGAAGGATTTGGATCATGTGATGTGAGCTTAGATGGATGCGAAATCAGAAAATAGCAAGAGTAATGTAATCTGCCAAAATTTACTGGTTTGATGAACTTGGTATAACTTGTTTGTTTGAACTAAAGAAAAGTGCTGAGCATGAGAACTTGTTGGAATTCTGATGTTGGGAGGATAAATGATGTAGTGAAGGGTTTAAATATGGTAGGGTATGTTGAAGAAACCATAGAAATTAATTAAAACAAGTTGAGCTTCTAAACTGTGGTTTGAACCATCAACTCGGAACAGTAAGGTTAGCTAAAAAACTGAATGAAGTGGAGAGAGGTTTGAATACCATATGAACTGAAGTTGATAGAGAGACGTCCTAGGAGTATTTTAGAAGTGGTTTCACCTCATTTGGACTTGTATTGAAGGAGATATACACAAAACGCTGGAAGATGACAAATCTGGAACCTAAAACCCGGAGCAGTGAACTTAACTGGAAAACTGTACAAATTGGGACGGAATTTACAGGACTTATGACCTGGAATTGATAGAGGGATATCTTAGGGATATTATGGAAGTAGCCTCACCCTATTTGGACCTATATTGAATAAATTGTGTGAAATATGGTGAAGGGTGGTAAAGCTGTAAAACCAGAAAAACCATCCAAAGCACTAACCCATTTATTTCTTTAAGAAAATTATAGAAACCTTATTTAAACCATTAGGTATTTGAATCTATTAAGTAATAATAAGGAAATGTACTAATGATGTAGGTGAATCAAGTCGAGGGAACCCCTTCTAGGGCTATACTCGAGTGCAATTTCGGCCTAATATACAAGGTGAGTCCCTATGATTTCTAAAACCTTTTTAAAGGTTAGTGTGCTTCAATTTTCCATGAAATGACATGTTTTATACCGTTTTGGAAATGTTTCAATATGGTTACGGAATACATGAGCAAGACTTATTTTTTTGCTATTTCGACTTGAATGAATTTCATAATTGGTTTGAAAAACTTATTGGATGATTAAAACACGAATTATGTGAATTTAGTCATTTTGGATTAATTATTTGCGATTTCCGGAAAATGATAAACTTTAGAATCGGGTATTTGGAAAATGATCCAGATATCCTTATTGGAATGATTTATGAAACTTTTAGAACTCGGGTTTTTGGTAAATAATCGAATTATCCTTATTGGAACTCTTGTAAATATATTTCAAATTGGGTAAGGGTAAAATGACCTGGATACCCTTAAAAAGTCTTTTGGAACCTGGTATGGGTAAGATGACCCGAATGTCCTTGGAAAATGACTTTTGTGATTGAGTACGGGAAAAATAACCCGGTTACTCTTGGAAACACGTTTTGATGTGTGAGTAAAACCTTTTATCTGGTTTCAACATGATTTTGGAAAATGTTGTTTTGGCCTCAAAATGTTTTGATTGAAGATCCTACGAGATCAGATGACCCTCTGGCCTGATCAGTCAGATGGGGTTGGTGTTGTTGCGCTGAGTACTCAGCAAGGGCTTTGACCTTTGTACTAGCCCTCGTTAGAGATAGATGAACCCAAATAACCCGGTCCAGTTATTGGGCTTATCTTACTCCGAACGGGGCGGCAGGACAATGGAATTAGCCATCCCTGGCTAGCCGTTGTGAGCCCGGCAATTGCCATGTGATTGTGATGGTGGGTTGTTCACATGACACCGAGCAGGGACACTCGGTGTGTTCATTCCCTTGCCTCCTCGATAGTGATTGACGTTAAGATTGGGACCCCTGGCTTATAGTGGCAAGTAAAAGATCCCTAAGTGCACGGTGAGGTACATATGTACGCTGCTCACCCTTTCGACATATCACGGGTGACGTGCTGTAAGGCGCAGTCCCTGGCATAAGAGACCGTGTGGCTGAAGGCGAAGTTCCTCGAACTTTGCACGCGGGTCGCACTTCCAAGTGGGGAAGAATCCGCATTTATTGAATTGAGGGCCATATGTTTGGAAATCATTTTTTTTCAAAAGTATATGATAAATTGATCTTAAAATTATCAATTACTACTATTTCCCTGTCATGGAGCTTATTTTAATAACGAAATTAAATGAATGCCTTTCTCTTCTGCGCAAAACACTAGCACACACGGGACTCACTGAGTATACCACTCACACATATGTTTGTCTTTTTTTTTAGGGATTGAAGTTGAACACTAGCAACTGTACTACCCGGACTTTGCCATTTTGGGCTAGTTAGTAAATCTTTTGGCATGATCATTGTACATGGAGGTTGGAGCCATTTTGTCTTGTGTATTTTGGGGAAACCTGATGATGTCTCTATCAGAACTAGTGTATTTGTAATGAAAGAGTATGTTGTATGTATTTATTTAAGTTTTGACTTATACTCCCTTGCTTAAAGTTTATACCATTATAAAGTTTTCCATATTTTGTTAGATAGCTCTATGCCAATATGAATGAGAAAAGAAAGAACGAGCATAGGACAATCGAGACCACAGTGAGAAGGTTCCCATATAGCTTGGTAGGTAGAGATTAACTGGTTCCCATAGAGTTTGGTAGGCAGAGAGTAGCTCATATTTTGGGAATTAATTATATATGGCCCTGACTAGAAGTCAACCATCATAACTGAAAGATTGTTGCTGACCCTAAGTAGGTTTTTCATGAGGTCTATGGTGAGTTGGGGATGTATAAGAAAGGTATAGTCGAACAGGTAGGTTTTGTGTCCAATAGTACTTTAGATGCCCAGCTTCGCATGCTTGTTTATTTCTTCTTTTTCAATGTTTTCCCTACGCAGAGTGGTTTTAAGAAAGCTCAAGTTACTGATGCTTACATTCTATCCCAGATGTTAGCCATTGGGCCTATTCCTCTCACTCCTCTTATTATTGAATCGATACATAATATTATTGTTGGGACATATGCCCTCTTAGACTAGATTTCTAATGTAATTTTAACATGTATTAATAAAAGTATTATTCTCAAAAATCATTTGTGAATTCTTCTTTATTTTTGTGCACAATCTCACTAGAAAAGACCCATTGTGTTTAAGAAAATAGTTCATGTGAATGGAGGTCTTTCACAGTGAGGTATGGACCATGGATTACTTAAACACATAAACTATTGTTCATAATCAAATGATGAGAATAGAAATCTCATTATGGTAAGGTTATTATGTTAAGAATTTTAAATAGGGAATGTCTTACCTTTAGCCATTGAGTAGTCTTCTCATTTCATAACACAAGCATATTTTGAATACATAGAACTGCACCTGTAGTAGTGGTTTCTAAAAGATTTATATGGAAGAAACCAGGACTACTACTGACACAACGTGGACTTGTACTCTACTGCTTGAGTATGAGTTGGTGGTTTGACGAATTTGGAAGTGTATGCTTTGATATACAATAGTTGGGGTTCTTAAGTAGGACCAATATACATGTATATTAGTTATATATAACTAGTTAGTTAAGATAGACATGCCCAAGATAGCTTCTATACTATATTGCCCCTTATGGTTGTCCGAATAATCTAATTATCCACGGCCCTAGGGAACATGAATTGGATATTTGCTTTACGGTAGCTCCCTTGGAAAGCGGATATATTCCAAGAAGTTGTGGATCATTAGACTAGAAGTCTAAGACTGGTAGATGTCTTTTAGAGAGGTGTCAGTACACTTTCGCTTCTTTAAATGCACGGTGATATATAGAAGGATATTTTAGTGATTTCATTATAGATCAGAGATATAGCTAACACATCATTGTCCATGGGGTCAATATTTTCTTATGTGATATTAGAAAATATTTGAAATGCAAAATACAACTATTTATATAGCACGAATATTTTGATCATTTTGGTAGCCAAGGCAATGTGTCTTTTATGGCCCTTGGAATAGTCCGTAAGTCCTAATTAATTTTGTGTCGAGAAAATGGTCTCGGTTAAAAATAATTATATTTTATTCATAAAGTCTAATTTATTATTAGACTAGAATAAAATAAAAGAACAAGAGAAATTAAATTAAAATTTATTATATGGTTAATTGATTAATTAATTATCCAGGCGTAAGCCCAGATTGAAGAATTAGGAAATTAACATGGGGCAAAACTAGATAAAAAGGCTTAAAAAATTATTTTGGTTTTTTTGGGCTCATTAATTATTTATTTGGTTATGTTTATAGGCCCAGAGAATAAATAATTAATGTTTATTATTTTGGGTTCATTGGGTCCAGAAAATAATAAATATTAATGGCCCAACAGCTTGAACCAAGGGGATTTATTATTATTATTATTATTATTATTATTATTATTATTATTATTATTATTATTATTATTATTATTATTATTATTATTATTATTATTATTATTATTATTTCATGAAACGGAAGACTTTAGGCTAATCCAAACCTTTTCTATTAATAGCTTTCGAGTGTTTTAAAATATCAAAATCCCACTGTTTTGGTTATCATATGTGAGTAGTGTGTTTTTTGTACACGGAGAACACACTCGTCTACGAAGTGAAAAAAAAAACGTAGAAGCCTTGATCTTCTTCTATCTTTCTCATTTATTGCCTTTTCTTTGTCTCCTTGATTTTACTATTTAATAGCAAAGGATCAAGAAGCTTTGACCTTCCTCGCCTGAATTATGTCACCAATGTATATTGGGCTGTGGAATTTTCTGAGAAGCAAAAAGTTTCGGCGTTCATGCCACGGTGGAGTAGGTGAATTACTAGTTTTGAACCAAAGGCATTAATAAGAGAAGCAGCCATCCCTATGGCTCAACCAATCTCTTCACATCCAAAGAAAATAATATTGTGCAAAGGTATTGTATTTTTTGCTTCCATTGGTCTGTGTGTATTTTTTTTCAGCTTCTGTTTAGCCATGGATGAATGGTTTTGTGTTTTTCCTCGCTTCAATTGGTATCAGAGCGTGAAGCTTTAAATGGCTTAGGAAGCTTGCATGTTACTTAATAAAATGGGTTAGAAAAATGTGTGATTTAATGCTTGTGAACCTTCGCTATTTTGGTATGGGGAGAGGCTCTGTACACCTCATGGTTAAGGTTTAGGAAACCATGTAAATTAATGTTTTTCAGTAGCAAGCATGTAAACCTGATTTTAAAGGGTATAAGCGGATGTGGTTTTTATTTTTAATGAAAATCTATAACAAGAAAGCAGCCTGTTGAAGTTGCAAGAAGATTTCCAGAGCTACAAGAGAAAATCACAAAAAAAAAAAAAAAGGAAGAAAACTGGCCGCCGAACCAGCAGCCCGAGCTAAGCCTGAGCCGAGTCAGAGCGGCTTGGTGTGAGAAGAGCTGAGGGGTAGCTCAGCAGAGCTGCTACTACTCAATGGCCACAGCAAGCACCAAGTTGACCCTCGGTGTAAATGTCTTGCATCTTGGGAAGGATTTAAAGCATCCTCCCCAATATACGTTCACAGCACTGACCGTTTTCTGGTCACGGGTGGCCCATGGGTTGTGGGCATCTGCCTGGTCATTGGCCATGATTCATTGTGGTGGGTGCGCAAGATCGAAGAAAAAAATATTTTTAAAATTTTTTTCCTTGTAATTCTTGTGCAATTTCTTTTTTGTTTTTAGTCCCATACTAGGCGAAGTTATTATTTTTGCAATAGTTAATATTCTTCAAATATTTTGCACGAAAAATAATAGTAAAGGATTTTTAGGATTAAACAAGACCGTTAATTAATTTAATTAATATGTTTAATTCTATTCTTTGGACACTTAGGATTAAAAATAGAAAAGCTTAAAAACGTTTACATTTTTCTAGAATGATATTTATTTTAATTCCTATGTATACATTTTCTCAAAGATTAAAGTCTTTGGAAATTTTTATTCGAGAAGGAAAAATATTTTTCTTTAATTAAATGGTTAATTTTAACTTATACAAAAATTAATCTTTGGTTATTTTCTTAAAGTATTTTATCCTTAACATAGAAAATATTTTGGATTTAGAAATTTTTGTAAGTTAAAATGGAAAACCATTTTAATTTATTTTCGAAAAGGAAAATTATTTTTGTCAAATAAATACTTCATATATAAATCTGTAGAAATTTTTAATAGAAAATTTTTGAAATTATTAAATTTTTAACTTAAATAAAATAAATCCATAAGGAAAAATTTCTCAAAGGGTATAAACCTTGACATAAATTTTTTTTATGGGTTTAGATAGTTTATTTTTAAGTTAAAAGAGACCGTTATTGAAATATTTCAAAGGATATTTTTGCAAGAAAACCCTTATTTAAAGAACTAAATAGGAGAGGGGCTCCAACGGCCTTATGACTTCCATCACGATCCTCATTAGAAATCGTGGGTCTCCTCTCATCTCCCTAGGAGTGAACCTATATAAGATGGAGATACCACAAGGATCTAGAACTAATAGAATGATACAATTAATAACCCGGGACGCGTACCATGATCGGTCAACCCACGTTGGAGGTTATAATGTGGGGTATATGACAGGGGCTAAAATCACCAATATTTTCCTTGTAAATTGAGGTTGTTTTGAGATAATTTTGTTGTAATAATAAGGTATATTCCTTCCTATTTGACATTGTGCTTGTAAAAAGTGTTTTTGATGAATTTGTGGATATTTGAGTAAATTTCGAGCAAAAAAATGGACCCGGCATGTGGCCCAAATAACGCACCAGGTGCCAGGTCTGCTCTGGAAAAGAGCAAATTAAGGACAAAAACAGATTGGACCCGGCGCCATGTGGCCCAACTGGACCGGTGCCAGGTGGCCCAACTGGACCCGGCGCCAGGTCCACTCTGTCCAGAGGCGGCTGTGCACGAATTTAGTATTTTCCAAAGGATTTTGGTATTTTCTAAATTTTTTTCGGACTAGAATTCTCAAGCAATGAATTATGGTATCAAGGAGGCTTATAAATACAAGAAAAACACAGGAGAAATGTGTTATTTGAAGAATCAAAGCTAGCTTCTCAATCACCACTTAAAGGTGCATTGTTCAAAGGAGGTTTTCAAGAGAAGAAGAATGGCTTGCCTTTGAGTTTAATCTTTTATTCTTTGTTTACTTTTCTAGAACAATGATGTGCTTAATGTTTTTTATTGTAATTAGATAGTATTTTGGAGATTATGATTTTGAATTAATTGGAATTTTTCATCAATCTATTGTTATCTTTGGTATTTAATTACTAGTTATCATTGGTAATTGACGCGAGTACTTCTAATTGAAAAGAGAGGAAAAAATGTTGAAAAAAATGACGACTAAAAGTGGGCTAATACGATGTGTGAAGAGAAACCCATTCACTTGAGGCTATCAATTCCCTAAGTTATTGAAAAAATTTTGAGAGGAAAAAAAAGAATGGAGTGTTTTCCTTATCTCATTACTTAAGTTGAGTAAATTTGAGTTTAAAATGCTTGAATTGGTAAAATGGCCTGACTTGTATGATTTATGTTATCTATGTTTTTGCTTGAGGAGTAGGATAATATTCATGTACTAGATATAAACTTGCTTAACTTAACTCTGATGGCCATGGGATTGTTTGATTTAATACATGAGTTTACAAGGTTTTAAAAGGGTTGAGTGAATGACGAATTTATGTTTAAGGTTAGAAGAAGGCTATGTCTTCGTTATGGATAAATTTGCTAAGGAAAATTTTGAAATAGTGTTTTGACTTGCTCTAAATGCTGAGGGTTTTAAATCATGTTTGCTTGAGGACATGCAAAAGTTCAAGTATGGAGGTATGTGAAAGGGGCTAAAATTAGCATTATTTTTGTAGTTATTTGAGGTTGTTTCAAGATACTTTTGTTGTAATAACTGAGCATATTCCTTCCTATTTGACATTTTGGTTGTAAAAAGTGTTTTTAACGAATTTTTGCAGATTTGAGTAGATTTAGATTTCGGGCAAAAAAATAAGAGTTTCCAGAATGGACCCGGTGCCCGGTCTAAATAATGCACTAGGCACCAGGTCTGCTCTGGAAAAAAGCAAATTAAAGACAAAAATAGAGTGGACCTAACGCCAGGTGGCCTAACTGGACCCGATGCCAAGTCCACTCTGCCCAGAGGTGCCTATGCGCGAATTTGGTTTTTTCCAAAGGATTTTGATATTTTCTGAATTCTACTTGGACTAGACTTCTCAAGCAATGAATTTTCATATCAAGAAAGCTTAAAAATACAAGAAAAACATAAGAGAAAGGTGTACTTTGAAGGATCCAAGCTAGCTACTCAATAACCACTCAAAGAAGCATTGTTCAAATGAGGTTTTCAAGAGAAGAAGAAGGGCTAATCTATGAGTTTTATTTTTTATCCTTTGTTTACTTTTCTAGAACAACGATGTGCTTAATGTTTTTATTGTAATTGGATATTATTTTGGAGATTATGATTTTGAGTTAATTGGAATTTTTTTTTCAATCTATTGTTATCTTTGGTATTTGATTGCTTGCTATCCTTGGTTATTGATGCGAGTTCTTCTAATTGACTTGGGAAATGATGTTAGGAGTTTCATTGTATTGATTTCATAATTGACAAATCTTAATAGATTTGAACGATGAAGTTAGGATTTTAGGACTAAAGTGATCAAAGGTTAAGTTAATTTCGCCTTGACAGAGGGTTATTAGCTAATTTCATATTTTTAATGAATTGAGATTCATGCATATTTTGGTTAGAACGGCTTCATTGACAAATCTGGTAATTGAATCAAAAGATAATGATAAGCTTAATGCATGTTTTGGTTATGTTCGCTTAATTGACAAATTTGTTAATATAAATCAAGATATAGTGATTCCATGGATTCACAAACTAAGTGAAATTTATCTTTATATTCCTTCATGATGCTAAGACAACAATTGATTGTAATGAATGCTAAGTAATTTAATATTGTGTTTTCAAAATAATTGTCTAGTCACATGAAATTAAATCCTTGAGTTATATCTATTTGTATCTTTATTTGTTTTTCTTTTTAGTCTCTTCTTATTTTATTTGTTAAATAATAATGATTAGGTAAAGTAAGGTGGGAGTTTAAGTTCTCGTGGATTTGATACTTACTTTTCCCTATACTATATGATGGATATACTTGCCCGTATATGTGGTTTTAGCGGTTGGCATTTTAATTAAAGCATGATTGATTGTGTAGTTTATTGGTAATATTTTCTACACTAAAAAACACGCATCAGCATGTCTAGAGGAAATGAGAAGAAGCGACCATTCCCTCGATGGAGTTATTTTCTAGATCATTACCTAGAAAGGAAATTAGTTTATGGTAGTTAATACACTTAGCTTAGGAAACTATTAATCTTCCCAAGAAGCTATGTCAGTTTTTCTTAAGGGCTAAATTGATCATGTTAAAATAATAGTGATGTGGTTAACTATTATCAGTTTAATATTAGGATAAAATGCACGAAATTATTTTTATTTTCACAAATATGAGAATTTCTTTTATTTTTCTTTTTTTCAAATTGGTTGGTGAAGGTTCTTTCAGTCCCTTAGCCGTTATTCTCGGAGAGAAAAAGCTAATAGGCCTTAACTATATGGACTAAAAAAGGAACTTAGATATAATACTCATAGCCGAGGAATATAAGTATATCCTTTTCGAAACCTGTCTTGTTATTCGGGAAGGTTCCACTGACAAGGAGAGAGAGGCTGAGAAAGCATGGAAGAAGATTGATGAGATAGTATGATGTTATATGTTAGCCTCCATATCTAATATGATCCAATACAAAGATGAGTACATGGCAACTATGTATGATATTAGTACATCACGAGCCACGATGTTTGCGGACAAGAGCTGGCCTACAAGGTAGGAAGTTCTTCAAACAATTATTAACACCAAGATGGTTGAAGGATCATGTGTCAGAGAGCATATACTCAAAATGATTGCTGCTTTCAAGGAAGCAGAAGTCCTCGGATTGTCATTGACCCCGAGAGCCAAGTGGACATGGTTCTCGAATCTCTGCTGGGCTTTTTTACTCAATTCAAGTTGAACCACAACATGAATAAGTTAAACTGAGTTTAACTGAGTTATTGAAAGAGCTGCAGGTGCCGAGAAGGTCATGAAGCCACAAGCTAGGGCTATGATGGCTTCTTTTTTAAGAACTACGCCCAAGCCCAAAAAGTTTAAGAAGAAGAAGGCTAACAGAATGCACTAGCCCAAATATAAACCCAAGGACAAATGCTTCAAATGTGGGAAGGAGGGACACAGGAAAAACGAGTGTCCAGATCATCTATCTAAGAAAAACCCCACATGTTATGTTTTCTATTTAGAGTCTATATAAATGGTTGGATTAACTTCCACTTGAAATATTAATTCAGGAGCCACTGATCACATTTGTAACTCCTTGCAGGGTTTAGAAAGGCTAGAAGACTCTAGAAGGGCAAACATAGATTACACGTGAGAAATGAAGTACAAGTGTTGGCCCTTGCAGTGGGAGAATTGAAACTTACTTTTTATTGTTATAGAATAGTTATATTAAAATATGTTTTATTTATTTCTGGTTTTAAACAGAATTTGGTTTCAGTTACAAAACTAATAAATTAAGGATATTCTATTTCTTTCCATTCTGGTATAACTATCAATAGAAATGGAGAAGTTTTATGTACTGGACACATGTATGGAAATCTATTCTTTATTAATCCTATTAATAATCAATTAAACAACACTCAATCTGAACTTTTAAATAAGAAGAGACAGACCAATGTCAATAACTCATATCTTTGGCATCTAAAGTTCGGTTATAGTGACTCAACCATGATTCAAAGGTTAATCTATGACGGACCTTTGGACTCATTAAGATTGGAAAGTTAGCCTGAGTATGAATCCTGTCGTATGAAAAGAATAACCAAAAGGTCCTTTATCCAAAAGGTAGATAGAGCTAAGGAGATATTAAAACTTGTTCACACCAATATTTGTGGTCCTTTGTCAACACCAGGAAGAGGGGTGTTTGAGTACATCATCATCTTCATAGATGATTGTACTAGGCATGGTTATGTCTACCTGATGAGATGCAAGTCTGACTCTTTTGACAAGTTGAAAGAGTTTAAGGCTAAAGTTGAGCGTCGTACAGGTAAACTAATCAAGGCCTTACCATCGGATCGTGATAGAGAGTACCTCCTTAGTGAATTCAATGACTACATGGTACATCATAGGATAGTATCCTAGCTCTCTATGCTGAGAGTACCTGAGTAGAACGGAGTAGCTGAGAGAAGAAGGAACATGACATAGATGGAAATAGTCTGATGCATGATGTCTCATGCTACTATTCTAATGTCTTTTTTGGGATATACCCTAGAAACAACAGCATATATTCTAAACTTGGTGCCTTCTATGTCGGTAACTAGGATGCCCTATGAGATGTGGACTAGGCATAAGCCAAGTCGAAATCATCTCAAGATATAGGATTGTCCAGCTTATGTACTGATTATGGGGACAAGTTAGAACCAAGATCAGAATTATAATATTTTATTAGGTATTCAAAAGGATCAAAAGGTGGTTTCTTTTATCTTCCACTAAAGGTTCAACAAGGTTGGAACTCGAGGAGAAGTTATCTTCTAAATCAAATTCTTCTTACTCGATCATAGAACAAGAAGAGGCACAGCCTCAGGAATTTGTACAAACGGAGTTTCGTCATAGGGGGAGGGTATCTAGGGTTCTAGAAAGATAGACTGTAGAGGCATTTGATCTAGTCTCCAACCATCAGGAACAAGAGTCCACTAGATACGAGGATGCTATTGCTGATGCCGATGTAAACTTTTGTCATGAAGCAATGAAAGTCGAGATTGAGTCTATGTACTTCAATCAGGTTTGGAATCTTGTAGCTTTACCAGAAAAGATAAAACCTATTGGGTGTAAGTGGGAATACAAGAGGAAGAGGGGAGTGGATAAGAATGTGGAAAGCTTCAAAGCTGTGCGTGAGGTGAAAGGGCATACTCAGAAAAACGGTATCAAATTATAAGGAAACCTTTTCCCTAGTAGCCATGATTAAGTTCATCTGTATCCTCCTTAACATCGCATGTCATTATAACTATGAGATAAAGCAAATGGATGTTAAGACGGCTATTTTAAATGGCCATCTTAGTGAAAACATTTATGTGTCCCAACCAGAAGGCTTTATTATTGAATATCAAGAGTATATAGTTTGTAAGATTAAAAAATCTATTTATGGACTTAAGCAGGCATCCAGAGCATGAAACATTCATTTTGATGAGATTGTAAAATCTTATGGTTTTATTCAAAACAAGGATAAATCATCTGTGTACTGGAAACTGGAAGGCATAAACATGAATTTTCTTCTACTACATATGAATGACATTCTACTCATTGAAAATAATGTAGGGAAATTGTCATGTACTAAGATATATGTATCTAGTTAATTTAGTATGAAGAGTTTGGGAGAAGCTAGTTATATTCTCAGAATAAAGTTTCTTAGAAATAGGAAGCAAAGAATGTTAGGGTTATCCTAAACTGCATACATTGACAAGATACTGGCCAAGTTCAGCATGGAGTAATGCAAGGGAGCATTAATCCTTTGTAGATATGGTTTATCTTTTTCTTCAAAGGACTATCCAAAGTCTCAAGAAGAAAAAGATAGAATGACTAGGATTTCTTTATGCTTCTACTATGAGAAGTCTTATGAATGTCATGCTAAGTACTATGTCAGATATCAGCTTTGCCGTAGACTTAGTTAGCAGATATCAGTTAAACTCGAGGGAGGTTCATTGGTAGGCTATAAAATATATTCTAAAGCACCTTAAGGGCACGTAAGATTATACGCGAGTTTACAAGGCTGATGATTTGGTTTCTACAGGATACACGGACCCAGACTTCTAGGTACATGAGGATGCGAGAAAATCCACTAGTGGATATGTCTTCACCTTATCTGTATAATTTATTTCATGGAGGAGTATCAAGTAATCTTGTATTGCTAACTCGACTATGAAAGCTGAGTATGTGGCAACTTCAGAAGCATCTAAGGAAGCAGTTTGGCTTCAGAAGTTCCTTTTAGAACTCGGAGTCATGCCACAGATTAACAAGTTAGTTGTGATGTATTGTGACAACACTGGTGCAGTCTTACAATCTAAAGAACTTAGGAACCATAAAAAGGGGAAGCACATTGAGAGGAAGTACCACATGGTCCGGGATTTCATCCAGAGACGAGAAGTCGTGGTGGAACAGATTACCTCGAAGAACAATCAAGTAGATTCCTTCACCAAGCCTTTAGCTAATAGAGTCTTTAGAAGACTCTTAGATGCTATAGGGTGGGTGCCTATGGACTCATTTAGTCTTAGAATGCAAGTGGGAGATTGTTAGGATGTATACCCTTGTAGACTAGGCTTCTGATTTAATTTTCACTTATATTAATAAAAGTATTATTCTCAAAAATCATTTGTGAATTCTTCTTTATTTTCATGTGCAATCTCATTGTAAAAACTTATTGTATTTAAGTAAATGGTTAAGGTGAATAGAGGTCTTTCACAGTGAGATATGAACTATGGGTTACTTAAACATATAAACTATTGTTTGTAACCGAATGATGAGAATGGGATGTTGGATTTTATCATGCTTATAAAATAAGAACTTAGCGGAAATAACCATGAAATCCATGCCTAAGGATCACGTGTTTGCAATTAAAACGAGAATAGATGAAGTAAATGGAGATTACCTTCTGATGCGTATTTATTTGGGTATAAAAATCATATAAAAAGAAGCACATTCCCAATCAAGTTTAAATTAAAACGTTTATCCTAAATTACACATATGAGCAAGCTTACTCATCATTAATATAGCATAGGGTTCAAACGAGTGTCGATCCTCAAGGAACAAGTATGCATTAATAACTTTTCTTTCATTATTTAACCGACTCAATAAAGTAAAAAAATAATATAATATATAGATGTCAAGGATGGAGAATTATGTAACTTAAACCATTATTTTGACAAACATGATCTTAAAGTACCTAACCATTATCATTACCTAACTATTCTCTTGGCATCATGAAATATTAAGAAAGATTCACTTCTTTGGTCAATCCACAAATTCGCTATCTTCTAGATAAATTAGCATCACTTGATCTGTCTCAACTAATTCATCCAAAAGGCACATTAAACACAATCCTTGATTAAATTTCCTTAGTCTGGTAAATTTAAAATATGAAATTAATCAAAAAATCTTTGGTCTGGCAGACATCAATTAATCTCTAATTACCCAATCCTCAGCAATTAACTATTAGTATTGTGTCTTAGAGGCAATCACTTGTGCATTGTATATGACACATTTTATTTTAATAAAAGACATTATTTATCTTACAGTTTCTTTCGTTTACTTTTAAGTAATATAACTGTTCGATAAAGTCCCTAGTACAACACTGTGTTAAGGAAATCATGATATGAGATTCCTACTACACTATATAGTGTTAGTACTTAAATAGTCCCTAGTCATAGTATTAATGAGACATGACATCATTAATGCGTTAAGACTAACATGTGTTAGACTACCTAATTTGATCAGGCAGTGGTTCTCATATCCGTGAGTATTGAGATACTTAAAGTTAACACATGGATGTTTGTTAAAGGAACAAGTTCATTGGATGACCTAGCTATAAGATAATCACATGGATAACTATTTAGTGCTAGTGATATAATCTCAACATAGCAAACGTGCAAGTATCCTTAGACTTGAGATCTCCAAGGTACTTTGTTTACTGAGTATTGTACTTTGATTATAATCTCTAGAGCTTGATCGAGGGCCACCTATGCGATGGATATTGGGTGCATTATGAGGTAAACGAAATTAGTTGAGAGGGTTAATAAATGATTCACCGCTCTAAATAGTAGGGCGAATATCTCATGGCCACTTGTAGGAATTACTACTCGAGAAGTCCTTGACCAAGGTGATTATGTATTGGAAACAGTTCCAATTGATGCACATCTAGAGTAGTGGGTTCCTGGTATAAGTATTATTGTATTCGGGCCAGAATTAATTCTGCAGGGAGTTGGCACTAATTTCGTACTCCAAACTGAATGAGATATTATATGGTGAAAGGAGTTAATTACACTGTAGTTTGTTATTGAAGGGTTCATGTCAAGCCACTTGACTTCCTAGACTCTTGGGTGATCATGATATGTTGCTAGATGTTGGGTATCTCTCACTCATATCGCATATGGCTCAACAAAAAATAAAACGAGATACTATCCTAGGATCCGCATATGTGTGGAAAACAAGACATAAAGATAACAAAGGTAACAACTTTTTACCTTTCTTTGATTGTCCTAAGAACAAAATTTTCTTCTTCAAGTCGAGGCGCGATCCAGCAATCCTCTTGATCAAACTCCACGAGAGTTGAACGTCCAACGACTATAATCATAGTGTGTGATTATCTCTAACAGTAATCCACACAGAGGAATACCCAAGCACCAAGATTTTCTGTGCTAGTAGAAATAAGATGGCAGCTAGGGTTTATTCTTATTTTTTTCTGGAAAAACGAGAAAAGGAAAAGAAAAGAGAAGAGAAGCAATTGGCTTTTTTTTTTTTTTGTGTAAAAATTTCAGCTAGGGTTTCATGTATCAAAAACATATATTTCGAAAATCCCTACTAAAAACTGAGAATTCTAATCCTGTTAGAATTCCCTAATTGTAATTGGAAACATCAAGTTCTCATAGTTACGATTTGGACCATAAATTTTAACTAATTATAATTTAGCCACAACAACTTCTCTTTCTCACAATTAACCCCACTATGTTATCAAATAACATCTTGAGTATATAATCCTCTATTGTGTGTGACCTATTAGGTTTCCCAGTTAATTGGTAGAGAACATGAATTAATCCAATCGTCTTTGAGATTAATAATTCATAATTAATTAGAATTAGTCATATTAATTCTAATCATAATTGATTTATTAATTCACCAATTTATAAACTCATATTCCCATATCATGAGTGGTATCTAGCAACACATCATGACCACCCAAGAGTCTAGAAAGTCAAGTAACTTGACATGAACCCTTCAATAACAAACTACAGTGCAATTAACTCATTTCACCATACAGTATCTCATTTGGTTTGGAGTACAAAATTAGTGCCAACTCCCTCCAGAATTAATTCTGGCCCGAATACAACAGTACTTATACTAGGAACTCACTACTCTAGATGTGTATCAATTGCAACTATTTCCAATACACACTCGCCTTGGCCAAGGACTTCTCGAGTAATAATTCCTACAAATGGCCGTGAGATATTCACCCCTACTATTAGGAGTGACGAATCCTTTATTGACCCTCTGAACTACTTTCATTTACCTCATAATGTACCCAATATCCATCCCATAGGCGGCCCTCGATCGAGCTCTAGAGAATGGAATGAAAGTACAATGCTCAGCAAACTAAATACCTTGGAGATCTCAAGTCTAAGGATACTTGCACGTTTACTATATTGAGATTATATCACTGGCACTAAATAGTTATCCATGTGATTATCTCAAAGCTAGGTCATCCAATGAACTTGTTCCATTAACAATCATCTATGTGTTAACTTTGAGTATCTCAATACTCATGGATATGAGAACCACCGCCTACTCAAATTAGGAAGTCTAACACATGCTAGTCTTAACGCATTAATGATGTCCTATCTCATTAATACTATGACTAGGGACCATTTAAGTACTAACACTATACAGTGTAGTAGGAATTGTTAGTGTTGTGCCCAAGAGGCAATCACTTGTACAATATATATGACATATTTTATTTTAATAAAAAGCATTATTTATCTTACAATTTCTTTTATTTACTTTTAAGTAATATAACTATTCGATAAAGTCCCTAGTACAATACTGTGTTAAGGAAATCATGATAGAGATCATGATATGAGATTCCTACTACACTGTATAGTGTTAGTACTTAAATAGTCCCTAGTCGTAGTATTAATGAGACAGGACATCGATTTTGAAACGCTTACACCATGTGACATGGGTAAGAATCCCTTTTTGGATTGATCCATACTAAACCTCTTTAACATTTTATCTATGTATGTAGATTGCGAAAGACCTAGCAACCTTTTGGATCTACCTCTATAGATCCTTATTTCGAGAATATAAGTTCTCCAAGGTCTTTCATGGAGAATTGCTTGGACAACCAAACTTTAATAATTTACAAGATAGGTATATCGTTTCCTATTAGAAATATGTCATCTACATAAAGTAATAACAAAATGATTGCACTCTCACTAACATTCTTGTATACACAAGGCTCATCTATATTTTGAATGAAACTAAACTCTTTGATTGTTTCATCAAAACGGATGTTCTAACTTCTAGAAGCTTACTTAAGTCTATAAATGGACCTTTGCAGCTTGCACACCTTTGTGCCATCACTGGATATGAAACTCTCAGGTTGTGTCATATACATTTCCTCAGTTAGATTTTCATTTAGGAAAGCTGTTTTCTCATTCATTTACCAAATCTCATAATCATGATAAGCAGCAATGGCTAGGAGTATCCTGATGGATTTTAACATGGCTACTGGTGAGAAGGTTTCATCATAGTTAATACCATGTTGTTGATGATAACCCTTCGCCACTGGACGTGCTTTATAGGTAACTAAGTTAACATCCATGTCCATTTTCTTCTTGAAAACCCACTTGCACCCAATAGGTTTAATTCTTTTGGGTGGATCAACCAAAGTCCATACTTGGTTGTCGTACATGGAATTCATCTCTGGCTTTATGGCCTCAAGCCATTTGCCAGATTCTGAACTGTTCAGAACATCTTTGTAGGTAGTAGGCATATCTTCATCGAAGAGTAATACGTTATTGTGGTCACTTATGAGAAATCTATATCTCTCAGGTGCCACACATATCCTACTAGATCTACAAGGTTCTTGTGTATTAGAAGATTCATCTATTCTCTTAATAGATGTGGGGTTAGACGATTGATCCTCGCTTGTTTGATTTTCATGAATTTCACCAAGTTCAATCTTACTCCCACTGTCCCCTTTGAGCATGTGCTCATTCTCTAATAAGATGGTATGCTTCGAAACAAACAATTTATTTTCAGAGAGTAGATAGAAGTAATATCCGAAAGATTCTTTTGGATATCCCACAAATAAACACTTGTCAGACTTACTATCAAGTTTGTCTGACTATGGCCTTTTGACAAAGGCAGGACAACCCCATACTAGCAAGTGAGATAACTTTGGTTTCTTATCAAAGAACATCTCAAATGGGGTAGCATCAACCGCTTTTATTGGAACTCTGTTTAGTATATAAATAGAAGTATCTAGTGCATGCCCCCAAAATGATATTGGTAGGTTTGTAGAAGTCATCATGGTCGCACCATGTCCAGAAGGGTTCGATTCCTTCTCTCAGATACACCGTTATGTTGAGGTGTATGTGGTGGAGTCCATTGAGATAATATCTCATTATCTCTAAAATAAATCAGAAACTCTTGGCTCAAGTATTCTCCTCCTCAATCAGATCTTAGAATCTTAATACTTTTGCCAAGTTATTTCTCTATTTCATTTTTGAAGTCTTTGAACATTTCAAAGGCCACAGATTTGTATTTCATTAAATACAAATACCTATATCGTGAGAAATCATCGATAAAGATTATGAAATAGTTATAACCTCCTATTGATTGTATTGACATTGGGCTATATACATTAGAATGTACGAGTTCTAATAACTCCATGGTGTGTTCTTCTTTTCCTGGAAAAGGAGTTTTAGTCATTTTGCCTAGTAAACAAGATTCGCATATGCCATATGATTCATAATCAAATGACCCTACGTCACCAAGCTTGTGTAACTTAGATACACGATTTTCGTTTACGTGGCCCAAACGACAATGCCATAAGTAAGAGGTGTTAGAGTATCCATTTTAGGTTTCTTATTATTTATATTGAGAATTGGATTATCCAAGTCTAGAATATATAAACCATTAACCAGATTTGCTGAACCATAATGAATATCATTCAATGAAAAAGAACGACATTTATTCTTAAATATCAAATGAAATCCATATAAGTCTAAGCACGCAACTGAAATAATGTTTTTCATTAAAACTGGTACACAATAACAGTTTTGCAGTTCTAGAATTAATCCAGAAGGCATGTTCAGCTCGTATGTCCCCACAACAAGTGCAGCAACCTTTGCCCCATTTGCAGTACGTAGGTCCATATCACCTTTCTCTAGCCTTCTACTGCTCTTTAGTCCTTGCAAGTTATTGCACAAATGAGATCCACATCCGATATCTAATACCCATAACTCATTTCTAAAGACAGTATTTATCTCAATCATAAATATCCCCAGAGTAGAAGTATAAGTGCTTGTAACCTTTTCCTTCTACTTCTTGTCCTTAATGGTCTCCAAGTAGGCTTTGCAGTTGTGCCTCCAATGGCCTATCCTCCCACAATGATGGCATGGGCTCTTGGTAGCTGCGTCCTTCTTGTTCACACCACCTTTGGGCTTCATGGGAGCCTTCTTCTTCTTCTTTTGAACTTTCTTCTTAGAGGAGAAAGATTCTACTATTAAAATTGCATTGGAATCCTTCTTCATGGAGGACTCCGTAGTTTTGAGAAGATTGATGAACTCAGGAATGATGGACTCAATTTTGTTCATCTGATAGTTAATCACAAATTGTGAGAAACTATTAGGTAAAGATTGTAGAATTAAGTCAACACTTAAGTCATGATCCATTGTAAACCTGAGAGATCTAAGCTTCTCTATTAAGCCCAACATCTTCAGCCTATGAGTGGCCACAGAAGAACCCTCTGCCATTTTGCAATGGAATAGTTGTTTCGAGATCTCGTATCTCTCAATTTTGGCTTGAGCATTAAATAGCTCTCGAAGATGTAGTATAATCGCTTGAGCATCCATATGCTCGTGCTATTTTTGCAACTCAGGAGTCATAGATGCTAGCATAATACATGATGTTGTATCAGTATCCTCCTTGTACCTTTTGTGGACAGCATGCTCATCAGCATGACCATCTTGAGCTGGTGGTGGTGGAATAGGAGCATCTAGCATGTAGAGCAACTTTTCCGATTTGAGAATGATTCTCAAATTTCTATACCAATCGAGATAGTTTGATTCGGCTAACTTGTTGGTTTCCAAGATGCCACGTAGGTTTATGTTTGTAGACATGATGCAAGTGACCTAAATGTAAAGATAAAGAGCATTAACTACTTGTATATGCACATAATATGTAAATAATTAGGACTTTAATTAAACGCATTTTTACTCCACTATTTTACACAAACCAATAGCCCCCACTACTGATTCGGGAAAGCCCATTGGAAGCTTCCCTAGTGGACTGGTATCCAAATTCCTCAAGAATAACCTTGGGTTTGTCCAACAAGCCACCCTTGAGTTCATTGGTAGGTATCCAATACTAATTACAACATATGTAACTACCGGATCATTGGGTGATTAACAGCTTTTAATCTTAAAGCCTTTTGGGCTACCACAACTTTTTCTCTAAATTTCTTTATGCTTGAGTTTGCCCAACCGGGACAAAGAATTTAGTTAAACCCACCTCATTAATCAAGAATTTAATTCCATAGCTTGAACATCCCTAATGTCAAGTAGGCTTGGGTTTGCCCAACAACCTAGTCTCGAAAAAGGACCTCGTTCTTACTATATTAACGAAAGGAATTAGGTTTAATATTAATTGAGGGATTTGTTCCTTTTAGTGATTTCTTTGGATGACATGCATAAAAATCAATAAATTACATAATTGATAATCATGGTAATAAAGCGATTACGTAGTATGATTATGGACTTTACCCTAAATTAATTTCTTTGAGCCATAAAAGAAATTAATATAGTTAGCCTTATATGTTCATGTATGATTTAAGTAGAATATCTTACCTTCTCGCCTTGTTTTAGTTGCCATCTCCAAAATTAAAAATAATTCTACTCCTATCTAACCTATGTAAACTAATTACATAATTTTTTAAAAGAGAAAACCTCGAGTTACATTCGAGGAGAGTTAGATGAGAAGAGAATTACACAAGAATTCAAGATAAGGCAGGACACGTAGGCCCTATTTCATAAAAACCAAAACTGTAAAATACATGAACAAATATAATTGGTTTTAGTCTATAACCATCTACCATGACATTGACTATGCTTAAACAAAATAAACATATACTTTTATTATTCCAAAATCACTATTTTGAAAAAATAAAACAAATTATATTCAACCTATAGTCTTCATTTCTAGCCTTTATCACACTAAATCACGCAAAGTAGAATTTCCAAATGCATCAAAACTAACTTTTTTGTTGAAGGTTCCAAGAAAACCAAAAGGTAAAATAAGAACAACCTCATTGTTCTTCCTCTTCTACTCAACTTCTAATATCTCTTTCTAATGTCATTCGTCTCTCTCTCTCTCTCCCCCAAAATGGTGCTGATCAACCATGGCTATTTTCTAAACCACTAAAGGCTCTCAAGCTCATGTGGATCTTCACTAACCAAGGAAACTTTCGTCAAAGCAGTCATCCATCAAGTATTTTTTTCTTAAATCTTCCTTTTAATTTCTAGAATCATGACTCCTAGATGTTGATGGGATGATTAAATAAAGTAGGGGTTAGGTATATGTATGTAGATGAAGGGGATGGAGTTAGGACATGAGAGTTGGAATGTATGATTAGGCCTTATGGATTTTTCTTTTGAATCAATATATGCTCATCATGATTGTAGGGATTTATGAATATATTGATGCATGATAGCTATTATGACACCATTGGTGATTAGGCTTTTATTTTCTTATTTTTCAATAAGGCCATAGATGACGATTATGCCTAGTAGGAGATTGGCCATGTGTTAGTATATGTTGATTCAAGTATATACTCATGGATAGATTAGCATATTATTTATTATATGGGAATGTGTTCATGGATCTTTTCTAACAATAGGAAATTATGGTAAAAACTATTTTTTTTTTGTTAATTCTTAAATTATTTTCATTAACAATTTTTATTAATTTAATTAGAATTATGATTCAATTTAATCTATAAAATTTGAAATCGCTAGGAAGGTTTGGAAATAGAGTATTAATTAAAATATTAATATTTTATTAGTTAAATAAATAAAATCTTTTGTTAGGAAAAAAAATAATAAATTATAAAATATTAGAATTGATTAATATCAAATGACCTTGTAAACCATAATAATCAGCTCTACTAAAACTTTTACCTATATCAATAAATATTATTTATATAAAAATTTATTTATTCTCTATTAATTAAAAATTAAGTATAATTCATTTATTATTAATTTTATTGGTTATTTATTATCTATTAATTATTAATTAAAAATTTAGTGTAATTTATTATTTATAATAATACTGCTTAAGTATTACCATTTACCAATATTAGTTAGGACTTAAGATTATCCAATATTTAACACTAGTTTATTTATTAGCAATAATACTCATAATTTATTTTTTGGAACTATAACTTATTATTATTTATTTTATAACCCCTATTTATTTTAACTTCTCAAGCTAGATTTATTTTATAAAATACTTTATCGACTAGTATTAAAGCTTGAGACATTATGGTCATGGTTAGTTGTGGTTATAACTAGTTGAACTAGGAATTATTTATGTAAGGCAGATATGGTCCAAATGTTATCTTATACCTTGTGTTTACCCCAGGCGGGGTTAGGTTGACTTTGGAAGACTTTTGAATTGAAGAAGAGCAAAAGATTAGGTAAGTTCCTGCATGGAATCATTTGAAGGCCAACGTTAATGTGGCAAGTCAAACTCAATGTATATGAGCATTTTTTTTTGTAAAAGCAATTAAGGACAATTTTCCTTTTTATTTTTGTTAAGCAAACCATTTGAAATTAAACAGGCAATTTTACACACAAAAGCTAAACTTTTTCAAAAAAACCCAACTTTGGAAAGAATTTTAGAAACTTTAATTGCATTTTGCAAGTGAATCATTGTATGATCATTTTTCTCCCAAGTAGGACACCCAACGTTGAGTACTCAATAAGGGTAGACTAATAGGACTAGTCCATGAATTGATAGGGTAAGTCTCTGAGTCAGTGGACATTTCTGAGGGGTGAGTCTTTCCCGGATAGGTTGCTAGTCCTGTAGGTCATATCAGTCCAAGCTAGCAAGTTCAATCAGGTGGACTGTGTGTTTCTGGAGTGGATGACCGGTAAGTTTTGGTGTGGAGATGGAGAAGTATCTCACCCGGTAGGCCGTATACCTACCTTGTGTCAGTATGCTCAACGTGTGGCATTTTGATTGTTATATTATCATGGTGCATGAAGTGTGCTGCCATGGCTACCTCTTTTAAGTGGTTGTATTTATTGTGTGCATGTATGTTTTAGAAAGCAAAACACCACTCTTCATTTATAACATATATTTAATGCTTGCCAGCACGTTCACTTATGAAACTTTTACAACTTTGCATACATGAATTGTTTTACTTGAAACATTCAAAGCACACACAAGTTTACTGAGATTTTTATCTCATCACCTTTTATGCCATGTTTTTAGGTCGATCCTGCTATGAAGGTTATTAGCTAGAATGTTGCCTATGTCTTGAAGACTCTTTGTTATTTTTTCTATGTATTACTTTTGTGAAATAGTAGCAGACATTTATTTTTGAATTTGTTCATGTATTGCTGGGTTGCAATAGGTTAAATTTTGAAGTATTTCTTTTATACTTTGTGTGTGTCCTAGTTATAAAAATCCCTTGTCCTGTGGACGGGGTGGTATCCACAGCCCTAATGGGGCATAAGTAGTGGGGTGTTACATGAAATTTGCTAAATTAATCGAGAGATAGTGATTCTATGGATTGGTAAAGAAGTGGAATTGATGTGTACAAATTTAGGTATAAAAAATCATAAAAAAAAAAGCACATTCCCAATTAAGTTTAAATTAAAATGTTAACTCCAAAGTACACATGAGCTTGCGTACACATCATTAAGCATAGCATAGGGTTTAAAATGAGTATCGATCCTCAAGGAATAAGTATGCAGCAATTACTTTTCTTTCATTGTTTAACTGACTCAATAAAGTGAAAAAGAATAAAAAGAAAAATAAAATAAAATAAAATAAAAGAATATATGCATGTCAAGGATGGAGAAATATGTAACTCAAACCATTATTTTGACAAACACGACCTTAAAGTACCCAATCATTATCATAAATAATCATTCTATTGACATCATGAAGGATTAAAATAGATTTACTTCTTTTCCAATCCATGAAATCACTATCTTCTATACAAATTAGCATCATATATCCTGTCTCAACTAATTCACCCAAAAGATGCGTTAAACACAATCCTTGATTAAATCCCCATATCTTGGCAAATTTAAAACATGAAATTAACCAATGAATCCATATCCTGGCAGACATCAATTAACCTATAATTACCCAATTCTTAGCAATTAACCCCTTTTCCAAGTAAGTTAATAGACAACAAATATGAAATTAATGAATTGAGACTACCATCAACCCATTTTCCAAGAAAGTTAATAGAAAGAAACAATAAATTAATTTCGTAATCAGCATAAGTAATTAAATACCAAGAATAGCGATCAATTAATCAAAAGATCAAAGTAACTCAAAAAATCATGAATATCGAAAGCAATGTCAAATTACAATAAAATAATTAATACATCATTGTTCAAGAAAAGAAAACAAAGTTAAAAGAAAGCACTCATAAACAAGCATCTTTCTTCTTCCTTCGTAGACTCTCTTGTACAATCCTCCTTGATTTGATGAATTCCTCCTTGAACTTGAGTGATTTTGTGTTTTGCTCCTTGAATTCATAACTTTGACTTGTGTTTTTCCTCTATTTATAGGCTTTAGAAGTGCCTAAATTCGTCCCTCTAGGGTTTCTAGCCGAATAGAAGTAGGAAAATACAAAAATTTTAAAAATTTCCAAAAATGTACACGAAAATTGAGGCACCACCTCTGTACCAGTGCACAACCAGCGCCGCTTGTCCTGCCTAGGGCCAGCACTGGTTGCATTCTGTCTCTCTGTCCGTTCGTCGATTTTTCTCGATTTTCATGCCATGTTCTTCCAGGTCGCAGCCGGCGCCGTCTTTGGGCTCCCAACCGACGCCGGTTGTGTTCTATTCAGCCCCTGTTTCGCCGATTTTTCATTGCCCCGACGTGCGTGCCAATAGCACATAGCTGGTGCCGCCTCCAGTCTGTTTAGCAACGATTTTACCTTATTTTATCTCTAAAATATGAAACAATGCACAAAATACCTTTCCATGGGTAAAATCTCAAATATGAAGATATATGACTAGTTATTGCACAAATTGTATCACAAAATGGCCTTAAATAACTAGAAAATATATGGCTAATTTAGGCCATATCACTTTCCCCCACATTTAGCTCTTTTCTTGTCCTCAAGCAAAGTATCAAAGATAAGTAGAAAAACAAAAGTTTTCACAAAATCACTTAATTAATTTCAAAATAATATTCCCAATGCTTTCTTTATTTAATACAACAAAACATATGCTACTATACCTTTCATAACAAATGCAAGACTTGTGTAAGTGAAGAAAGACTAGTAGAACCATCCCAACATTTAACATCATTCTCAAACCATTGTTAAGAATTTACTTTTCATCCACTCTCTCCACTAATCCGAGAGATATCATGATTCTACTTAGGTCAAGTAGGACTTTTAAGCTTGTAATGTAAGGCTAAAGGGTTTGTAATGTAGCTGTTAAATGAAGGATATAGGAAAATCAAATATCAAAGAAGATGAGAGTTTGCAAGAAAAGGATAAACAAAATGTACTAATAGATTCCACTTTTCTTGCTCTTCTATTACAAAGCCAATCAAAAACCCATCATCTTGTATAGAAATCATATTACAGTTTAAGCAAATCTTGCATTCTTTTCATCAATAGTTCTCAATGCATCAATCATATTGCACAAGATCATCAAAATTTCAGCAATTCTTATTCCAACTCAACCAACATTCTTTTTGTTCTCTTCTTTTCTTTTTCTTTTAGCTTTTCTTTTCTTTTTCTCTTCTTTTTACCCTATCACTAGTGGTTAGCTCTTCCTGAAAGCCCGGGTCAAGAAAGCGACCTGAAGAAGTAAATGTCCTCTCCTTTTTCATTTCCAATTCGTTCTACTTAATATAGGTGGAGCAACCCGAACTCTCGACATAATATAAAAGAGGACCACAGGCCTGTGTAGACACCTCAACGAACTCATATGGACACTCCTCAGTTTGAGGACAATCTCTCAAATACACATAAAGACGTTGTTGACCAGTTTTTCTTTTCTTTGCAGATTCCTCTCAATGAAATTTTCCATGTTGCACTAAGTTACTTACGGATGTATGCATACGGTCCAAGAACACTTTAGGGTGAACACCCATCCGAACAAGCTGTTCATTTCATGTCTGTTTAGATTAATACTTCAAATCTGCATGCCTTCTTTATCACAGGGATAATAAAAAGAAACCTATTAAATGAGGATGTGATATCATATCCTGAGATTGAAGAGATTCCGTAGAGTGGTCGATTGACGATAGAGAAAGGTTTATGTCCACTGATGAAAGGTACCTTGACAATAGATCCTATAGCACATAGATCTCTCCCCCAATCAAGATTTTGAACCTCTATGCTACCTTTTATTAAATTGAAACCTTGCTTCTTTCATTCCATCTATGATGTCTCCTTGAAGTCAGTATCGACGCTTGACGCTATGAATTGAATAGTCTTTGATCAGTTTTTCTTTCAACATTTTCTAGCAGTTTTTGTTTTTGTCAATCTTTCTTTTTCTTCCTCATTTCTCCTTTCACAATTCCAACTCAACACATGATGCATGATTGAAAGTAACAAGTCATGATATTTACATAAGCATTCTCCCTCAAAATTCTTCTACTTGTACTTTTATCCATCAAGAAAAGTCAAAGATTTGGAAGGTAAATTGATGTGTCAGAACTTGGGTGTAAAAATCAAATAAAAACTAAGCACATTCCCAATCAAGTTTAAATTAAAACGTTGAACAAAAGTCACACATATGAGCAAGCGTACTCATCATTAACCAAGCATAGGGTTCAAACGAGTGTCGATCCTCCAGGAATAAGTAGACATTAATCGCATTTCTTTCATTGTTTATCCGGCTCGATAAAGTAAAAAACAAATAAAAAATAAAACAAAAGAAAAATAAAAATAGACACATGTCAAGGATGGAGAAGTATGTAACTCAAACCATTGTTTAGACAAACATGATCTCAAAGGACCTAACCATTGTCATAACTAATCATTCTCTTGGCACCATGAAGGATAAAGGTAAATTAGCATCACTTGGTCTGTCTCAACTAATTACTACCTTCTAGATAAATTAGCATCACTTGGTCTATCTCAACTAATTCATCCACAAGATTCATTAAACACAATCCTTGATTAAATTTCCTTGGTCTGGCAAATTTAAAACATGAAATTAATCAATGAATCCTTGGTCTGGCAAACGTCAATTAACCTTCAATTACTCAATCCACAGCAATTAACCTCCTTGGTCTAGCAAGTTAACAGGCAATAAATATGAAATTAATCAATTGCAACTACCATCAACCTCTTTGGTCTAGCAAGTTAATGAAAAGAAACAACTAATTAATCTCGTAATGTACCTAAGTAATTGAATACCAAGAAGAAAAATCAATTAATAAAAAGATCAAGTAACTCTAAAAATCATGAATATCTCAAACAATGTCAAATTACAATGAAACAATTAACATATCATTGTTCAAGAAAAAGAAAACAAAGTAAAAGAAAGCACTCACAGACAAGCCTCATTCTTCTTCCTTTGAAGACCTTCTTGCACAACTCACATTGAATTGAAGAATTCCTCATTTGATTAAGTAATTTTCTATGATGATCAATGAATTCTCTCATTTTCCCTTGTGTTTTTCATCTATTTATAGGCTTAAGAAGTGCCTAAACTCATAGTTACAATGTTCTTGGCTGAGTAGAAGTTGGAAGATACTAAAACTCCGTAAATTACCAAAAACTGCGTAGAAAAAATCAAGCACCGCCTTATCTTCGAAGATCATGTAATCTAGTGCATGGCACGCGCCGGTTCTAGAGCCCTCGCCGGTGCCGCCTCTCCTCTGTTCTGTGACATTTTTGTTTCGTTTTACCCTAAAAATCTATAATAATAAAAAAACACCTTTTGCAAGGGTAAAATCACAAATGTAAAGGAATATGACTAGTTATTAAACAAAATACATCATAAAAGAACCTCGAATAACTAGGAAAAACATGACTAATTTTGCCCCTATCATATTCCCCTACACTTAGCTCTTTGTTTGTCCTCAAGCAAAGTATTAAGAATAAGTAGGAAAACACAAGGTTAAATCAATCACTCAATTAATTTCCAAGCCATATCTTCAATGCTTTCTTCATTTAAGAATATAAAACACATTATACTACATCTTTCACAACTAATGCACGACTTGTGTAAGTGATAAATGACTCAGTAGAACCATCTCAATACTTAACAATATTCTCAAACCATTGAAAAGAATTTAGTTCAAAAAGAATATGCATTCCATAGGCTTACTCTTCATACACTCTCTCCACTAATCCGAGATATATCATGATTCTACTTAGATCAAGTAGGACTTTGAAGCTTGTAATGTAAGGCTAAAGGCTTGTAATATAGCTTATCAAAGAAACTGAGAGTTAGAAAGAAAAGGATAAACAAAATTAATAAATAATTTCCAACTCTTCTTGCTCTTCTATTCCAAGAATCAATCAAACCATAACCTCATTCAGCAATTACAACTCCACTCAAGTAAATCCTGCATTTTTTTATCTTTCTTTTTCTTTCTCAACTCTTCTTTATTCCTTTCAGAAGATCACTCAAATTTTCCAGCAATGGTGTCATGTACTTTAATATGAACTTTAATTTTTACAGCTCAATCACCATTCCTTTTATGATCTTTTCTTTCTTCTTTCAATAAGTTTTTTCTTCTTTCTCTTTCTTTCTTTTTCATTTTTTTTTCCAGCTCAACTTGTTATTAATCCATGACTAAAAGTAACAAGTCATGATCTTTATCCCAACATTCTTCCTCAACTTTTTCTTACATATTATTTCATCCATCAAGAGCATAAAGATTTGGGAAATCATTCAAACTCTCAGCAACAAGCAATGGACAAAATATTGTGACGAGTTTTAATGAAAGAAATCAACAGTTTAGGCTCAAAATCGGCACTAGGGATAATATGACAATAGGTAGGCTTGAAAAGCTCAAACTATCCAAAGAAGGCCTATTACTGTCATCCCTAAGTTAAATTATGACTGTCTTTCTTATTTAGCCTTGAGAGGTATTCAAGTAAGTTCTTGAATGCTCCATGAAGTTTAGTAGAAAAACAAGTTTAAGAATAATGCAGAAAAATTTTTGCTCCCAAGAAGGCAAAAGTATATGTATAAAAGACTTGTCAATCAAATCACTCCCGCACACTTAATCTGGACATTGTCCTCAATGGCCAAATAAATATAACAAGACCAACAATACCATGGGATATAAAGGAGAAGAGATAAGAAAAACAAGCTTCCATTCATTTGGCATTGTGCTGTACAAGATCTGAATACTTGAAGAATATGGTATTGCCAAAGTACCTAAAAAGAAAAATACAAAAGAGAACACACCAAAGTACAAAAAATAGAAAAGAAAATAAAGCAAAAATAAAAGAAAGAACATAGTAGAAACGAACAACCGCCGAATGGTGAACAAAAAATTTCTACGTGGAAGTGTCGAAAAGCATCTCCACCTGCTCGGTGTTGGGAAGACCTTCACCCACATAGTGCTTTACGTGATGGTTATTGACTTTGAAGGTGCCCTTAGTGGGGTGAATGATTTCAAGAGTGCCAAAAGTGAATATCTTACTCACCGTGTAGGGTCCCCACTATTTTGATTTCAATTTCCCTGGAAAAAGTCTTAAACGAGAATTGAAGAGCAACACTTGATCGCCTTTCTTAAATTCATGTTGTTGAGTGATATGCTTATCATGCCATCTTTTAACTCGCTCCTTATATTATATTGAACTATCATAAGCATCCGCTCGCAATTCTTCCAAGGTGGTGAGTTGAAGCAATCTGGACTTACCAGCTGACTCAAGATCAAGATTAACAAGTTTAATAGCCCAATAAGCCTTATGCTCAATCTCTATAGGTAAATGACATGCTTTCCCATAGACTAACAGAAAAGGAGTTGTGCCAATTGGGGTCTTAAAAGCTGTCCTATATGCCCAAAGAGTATCATCTAATTTTCAACTCCAATCCTTTCTAGTATAGTTAACAGTTTTTTCCAAGATTCTTTTAAATTTCCTATTAACCACTTCAACCTGTCCACTCATTTGGGGATGATAGGGGGTGGCAAATCTGTGGTTCACTTCTAAATGTTTGAGAACTTTTTCCATTTTTTCATTACAAAAATGAGTCCCCCTATTACTAATGAGTACTTTAGGCACACCAAAACGAGTGAATAGAGTTTTCAGAAAATTTACCACAACCCTTGCATTATTAGTGGGTAAAGCTTGAGCTTCTACCTATTTAGAAACATAATCCACTACCACCAAAATATATTTATTCCCCAAAGAACTAGGAAAAGGTCCCATGAAGTCTATCCCCCAACAGTCGAATACTTCACAAGCTTGAAAAATTTGTAATACCATTTCATTAGATTTAAAGAGGTTACCTATACGTTGACACCTATCACAACTTTGGACAAACTTGTGGGCATCTTTGAATAACGTGGGCCAATAGAATCCAGCCTCGAGCACCTTTTGTGCAGTGTTGTTGGCTTGGTAGTGGCCTCCAGCAAGTCCTTCATGACATGTCTGAGAATATCTTTGCCTTCCTAGAGTCCACACATCTACGAATGATTCAGTCTACACAAAACTTAAATAAATATGGATCTTTCCAAAAATAATGCCTTACGTCGGATAGGAATTCCTTCTTTTGCTACATCGTGAGATCTTTTGGAGTAATTCCTGCAACCAAGTAACTAGCAAAGTCAGTGAACCATGGGGTATTTGGAATCTCACCTTCTATGAGCAAGAGTTGCTCATCTGAAAAAGCGTCATCGATGTCCTCTTTTATCAAGGATTCCAAATTTGGGTTATCCAATCTTGACAAGTGATCCGCAACTAAGTTTTTCGCACCCTTTTTATCTCTAATCTCCGAATCAAATTCCTGCAAGAATAGCACCCATCTTATCAATCTTAGTTTGGAATCATGTTTGGTCAGTAGGTAATTCAAGGCCGAATGGTCCGTATAAACAATAACTTTGGACAAAATATGATAAGAACAGAATTTATCAAAGGCAAATACTATGGCAAGTAGTTCTTTCTCTGTTGTTGTGTAGTTTTCCTGTGCAACCGTAATGTCTTGCTTGCATAGCATATAGGTTGGAAGTGCTTATTCCGCCTTTGTCCCAATACTGCACCAACTGCAAAATCACTTGCATCACACATTAGTTCAAAGGCAAGTGACTGATCAGGTGCGATTAGAATGGGTGGGTTAATCAACTTCTCTTTGAGTATGGTAAAAGTGTTGAGAAATTTTTCGTCAAAATTGAACACAGCATCCTGTTCAAGTAAAGAGGTAAGAGGTTTTGAAAATTTTGAGAAGTCTAAGATAAACCTCCTGTAGAAGCCTGCATAACCAAGAAAGCTTCTTATGGATTTTTACCGAAGTAGGGGGAGGCAGCTTCTCAATTGCTTCAATTTTGGCCCTTTCGACTTCTATGCCTTTTCTTGAGATTTTATGTCCCAACACAATACCTTCTTGCACTATAAAGTGACATTTTTTCCAATTGAGCAAGAGGTTAGTCTTTTCACATCTTGCGAGTACCTTTTCAAGATTAGATAAATACAAATCAAATGAATCAGCAAAAACTGAAAAATCATCCATAAATACCTCCATGATGTCCTCTACGAGTCCTTCAAATATGGCTGTCATGCAGCTTTGGAATGTTCCGGGACCATTTCAAAGACCAAACGGCATTCGACGATATGCAAAAGTACCATATGGACACGTGAAAATAGTTTTTTCCTGGTCCTCCAGCGCTATGGGAATTTGCAAGTAGCCAGAAAATCCATCTAAGAAACAATAATACTCATGTCCGGCTAACTTTTCCAATATTTGGTCAATGAAATGGAGAAGGAAGTGATCTTTTCTAGTAGCTTTGTTTAGCATCCTATAATCTATGCAAAATCTCTAACCTGTGACCAATCTCATAGGGACTAGCTCATTTTTGTCATTGGGACTCACCGCCATTCCTCCATTCTTTGGTACCACTTGAGTAGGACTCACCCAAACACTATCAAAAATAGGGTAAATGATGCCTAAATCTAGGAGCTTAACCACCTCACCTTTTACCACTTCACCCATATGCGGGTTCAGCTTAGTTGGGGTTGCACTACGGGTTTTGCACCTCCTTCCATCAAAATCTTGTGACAGTTGAAGGATGGACTAATACCCTTAATATTAGTGATCTTCTAAGCTATAACTCCCTTATATTTTCCCAACATACTTACCAATTTTGTCTTCTGTTTTGCATTGAGATTTTTGGCAATAATCATAGGCAATTTATTTCCTTTAGACAAGAACACATATTCCAAATGCTCGGGTAGGTCTTTTAAGTCCAATTCGAGAGGATCTTCTATAGATGATTTCATTCTCCCTAAACAGCTTTTCTCAATTTCCAACATATTCATCTCATCCTCATTGGGGAGTTCCTCTGGATATGCTATTGATGTTTCCATCAATTCTTCCTTGGTGGATTCCTGTATCAACTCAAAAATAGGTTTTTAAAGAATATCCATTCTTAAACAAGAATCATCAGAAGACAAAGGGTGTTGCATGCACTTGTGGATTTGAATCACTACTTCTCCATCCCCAACCCTAAGTGTTAACCTCTCCTCATGAACATCGATTAACGCTTTCGCTATATCTATGAAAGGTCTACCTAGGATTAGAGGGACTTTGGAGTCTTCATCCATGTCAAGAATAACAAAATCCATTGGAAATATGAATTTATCAACTTTTACCAACATATCTTCTATTATACACCTAGGATATTTGATGGATTTATCCACGAGTTGAATATTCATCCTAGTGGGCTGTGGTTCTCCTAGGCCTAACCTTTTAAATATTTTATAGGGCAATAAATTAATGCTAGAACCTAGGTCAACTAATGCATTATAGACATGAAAAGTGCCAATTAAACATGGGATAGAGAAACTCTCTGGATCATTTTCTTTATGTGGTAAATTTGAGTTGTCCTGCAGGATGGCTGAGATTCTTCGTTGAGGACTACTGTGGACAATTCTTCCAATCGCTTTTTGTTGATGGGCATGCTTTTAAGAAATTTGGCGTATTTGGGCATGTGAATTAAAGCTTCACTAAGGGGGATGTTTATGTGCAATTGTTTGAACACCTCAAGGAATTTGTCGAATTGAGCATTTTTTTGGGCCTTATGTAAACGAGTAGGGTATGGTATGTTAGGCTGAAAAGTGAGACTTTCGGAAGTTGGACGGGGGATAGCCGGTGCCAGTTCCAGTGCTTCGGCCGGTGCCGATTCAGTTCTAGGTGACTGGGTGTTGGGGTTACCGGATAGCCGGCTTCGGTTCTCTGCTTTTAGATGGCACCGGTTGCCATCTGTAATGTCTGGCAACTCTTTTCCACTTCGCAATGTGATAGCAGCTGTTTCCTCACTGGCTATTGGGGTTAGTTCGTGAGATTTTATTACCATGTCCGTAAAAAACCAGATTTGTTATTCTATGTTGCGGATCATCGCTTCGAATTTCTTAAAGGTGGAAACTATTTCGTAGAAATGCCTCATGACATGAGCAGTAAATTTCTCAATTACAGTTTCGAGCTCTGCTGATTCTGGTGCTGCACATGTTATTTCCGAAGCGTAATGGGGGTACTGCCCCTCATTAAACTTCCTCTGATTCCAATTCGCTATTTCTCCTAAACATAGAAGCGAGTTAGACATGGAATTCATGATTTAAAACCAAATTAAAAGAGTACAACGTTAGTTAGTAGAACATAGTCAAAGTTAGTAGGTTAGATTACAAGGGTATAACAAATACACAAAATACAACAAATAGCACCTTTTTGCGGGAAGAACATTTGTACATATTTTTCATATTTACATGGTTAAATCAACAAAATCCAAGCTTTCATGCTATTGTTCCCCAGTAACGGTGCCAAAAACTTGATATGTCCGGACTTGGGTGTAAAAATCATACAAAAACTAAGCACATTCCCAATCAAGTTTAAATTAAAACGTTCAACCCAAATCACACATATGAGTAAGCGTACTCATCATTAATCGAGCATAGGGTTCAAACGAGTGTCGATCCTCCAGGAATAAGTAGACATTAATCGCATTTCTTTCATTGTTTAACCGACTCGATAAAGTAAAAAACAAATAAAAGAAAACAAAAGAAAAGAAAAATAAAAATATACACATCTAAAGGTTGGAGAAGTATGTAACTCAAACCGTTGTTTAGACAAACATGATCTGAAAGGACCTAACCATTGTCATAACTAATCATTCTCTTGGCACCATGAAGGATAAAGGTAAATTAGCATCACTTGGTCTGTCTCAACTAATTACTACCTTCTAGATAAATTAGCATCACTTGGTCTATCTCAACTAATTCATCCACAAGATTCATTAAACATAATCCTTGATTAAATTTCCTTAGTCTTGCAAATTTAAAACATGAAATTAATCAAAGAATCCTTGGTCTGGCAAAAATCAATTAACCTTCAATTACTCAATCATCCGCAATTAACCTTTTTGGTCTAGCAAGTTAACAGGCAATAAATATGAAATTAATTAATTGCAACTACCATCAACCTCTTTGGTCTAGCATGTTAATGAAAAGAAACAACCAATTAATCTCGTAATACGCCCAAGTAATTGAATACCAAGAAGAAAAATCAATTAATCAAAAGATCAAGTAACTCTAAAAATCATGAATATCTCAAACAATGTCAAATTACAATGAAACAATTAACATATCATTGTTCAAGAAAAAGAAAACAAAGTAAAAGAAAGAACTCATAGACAAGCCTCATTCTTCTTCCTTTGAAGACCTTCTTGCACAACCCTCCTTGAATTGAAGAATTCCTCATTTGATTGAGTAATTTTCTATGATGATCAATGAATTCTCTCATTTTCCTTTGTGTTTTTCATCTATTTATAGGCTTAGGAAGTGCCTAAACTCGTAGGTACAATGTTCTTGGCCGAGTAGAAGTTGGAAGATACTAAAACTCCGCAGATTGCCAAAAAACCACATAGAAAAAAATCAAGCACCGCCTTATCTTTAGGGCATAGCCGGCGCTGCCTTGGCTCTCGGAGCAGGCACCGGTTATGTTATGCTTCTCTACTCGTTTGCCAATATTTCTCTGAATTTTGCATAATGAAGACCAGAATGCACTCGGCGCCGCCTTGACTCTTGGAGCCGATGCCGGTTCCCCTATGTTTTGCTCTGTTTTGACAATTTTCGTCTCTACGAAGTTCATGTAATCTAGTGCATGGCCGGTGCCGGTTCTAGAGCCCTAGCCGGCACCGCCTCTCCTCTGTTCTGCGACGTTTTTATTTCATTTTACCCTAAAAATTTGTAAGAATAAACAAAACACCTTTCCAAGGGTAAAATCTCAAATTTGAAGGAATATAACTAGTTATTGAACAAAATATATCACAAAAGAACCTCAAATAACTAGGAAAAAATATGACTAATTTAGCCCATATCATAAATCAAACTCTCAGAAAGAAGTAATGGACAAAGTATGATAATGACTTTAAGAAAGAAATTAACAATTTAGGCTCAAAATTGGCACTAGGGATAATATAAAATAGGTAGGCTTGAAAAGCTTAAACTATCCAAAGAAGGCCTATTACTATCATCCCTAAGTTAAATCACGAATGTCTTTCTTATTTTGCCTCGAGAAGTATTCAAGTAAGTTCTAGAATGGTCAATGAATTTTAGCAGAAAAATAAGTTTAAGAATAATGTAAAGCATTTGATCAAGAACTACTTAGTCTAAGTGCATACAAAAAGTCAGAAGAATGAAGTATAGAAGAATTCCAATGTTCAAAAATTTCAAGAAGAGTGAAGCATAGAAGAATTCCCATTCTAACCACTCCTCCACACTTAAACTGGACATTGTCCTCAATGGCCAAACAAATAGAGCAAGGAAATATTGCCACGGGACCAAAAATAAAGGGGAAAAGAAAATGAAGAAAATACTTCCATTGCATTGTGCATTCTCCTACTAAAGAGTAGAATTCCAGAAGAAATGAGCATTGTTGAAGTACCTAGAAAGAAAAATATACAAAAAAAAAATCACCAAAGCATAAAAACTAGAAAATAAAAATAAGCAAAAGGTAAAGAAAATGGTATGAAAAAGAAAAGTACAAGAAATAACTAGAAAAGTCATGAAAATATAAAGGAACAAGAAAGTGACAAGTAGGAATAAGTGCAGAAAAATCATCTCAGTCCTCCCTATCATCATCATCGTGTGCTGAAGTGCCATCACTGCCCTGCGGTCCCGAAAAATGCTTCATCCATTGAGCTGCTCCTGAATAGTCTGCTTCCGGGCAATGTCAACAATGGAGTCTCGCATGTGTAGCAACATCTTTGTCTGCTGAGCAAACTATCTTATCACTGTGGTATCAAAGTTAGTCCTTGGTTGTGACTGTGAACTACTGGCTTGTGCTCGCGATGGTGGTGGGTGCTGCCCTCCGCAGGTGGTGGCTGAACTTGTCTGGGATGCTTTGCCTCATAGGGATTTAGCCATTTCTTCATCTCCTGGCTATATTTGTACCCATAGCTTATCAACATTTGCTCCGTGACTAGGTCATGCTTAGTGGTAATCTTAGTCAATTCCCCCTCAGCACTAATACCAAAATCTTTTAAAATTTTCATGATTACTAGAGGAAAGACTAAGGCTTTGGTCGAGAGATGATGATGAACCAGATCCCTAATGGATTGTATGATCAATGGGGCAAGAGGGATAGGCTGAGTAGTCATCATCCTATGCAAGATGTACATATCAATAGTACGTGACTCATTGAATCCATTGGCTTGGGGTATGACATTAAAAGCAAACATGTATACTAGAGCCCAAAAGTGGGCATCAAGATCATTGTTAAAGTAGAAGTTGTTGGCTTTGAAAGCATTTTTCTTGCGCAACCCTAGAGTAGCTCTAGTTCTAATGGCATCCCAATTAGGGTCAGAAAGAATCTTTTGATGATTAGTATCTATCCCTCAAAGAAAAAGGAAAAAGTCTTAGTTTTATGGCATCTTCAGAAACACCATTCGTCTTAAAGGAATCACAAATTTCAAGGAAACTAGCTAGGTAGGCATTAGGATCTTCTTCACGCAGCCCATCAAATTGGACCATATTTTGAACCATTTGGATGATATTGGGCTTTATTTCAAAATTATTCTCATCCACCCTAGGTCTAGTGATACTCGAGCCCATGCCCGAGATTACAGGTTTCACAAAATCATCCATGACCCTCATGTTGTTTCCAGCATTGCTGTTTTGAGCACCGTCCATGTCTGCAAGTAAGTTCCTTTTGATTGTTCAACGGATTTTTGGCAATGTCCTTTCGATTTCAGGATCAAAATCTACTATATCGCCTTCAGATCATCAGGTCATGTACCAAGGCTAACACCTAGAAAAGATAAGAAGAAAGATAGATAATGGAATTCACAATTCAAACAAAATTAAAAGAATAAATTAGTCAATTAAACATCAGTTAAAGTTAGTAAATTAGATTACAAAAATACACAAGATATAAAAGATGGAACCTTTTTGTAAAAAGAACAATTGTACAAATTTACATATTTACATATTTACATGATTAAATCAACAAAATCCAAGCTTTCATGATATTGTTCCCCGGCAACAACGCCGAAAACCTAATGTGTACGAATTTGGGTATAAAAAATCATAAAAAAAAGCACATTACCAATCAAGTTTAAACTAAAACATTAACCCCAAATTACGCATATGAGCAAGCCTACTCATCATTAAGCATAATATAGGGTTTGAAACGAGTATCGATCCTCAAGGAACAAGTACGCAGTAATAAATTTTCTTTTATTGTTTAACCAACATAATAAAGTGAAAAAGACTACAAAGAAAAATAAAATAAAATAAAAGAATATATACATGTCAATGATGGAGAATTATGTAACTCAAAATATTATTTTGACAAATACGACCTTAAAGTACCCAATCATTATCATAACTAATCTTTCTTTTGGCATCATGAATGATGAAAATAGATTCACTTCTTTTCCAATCTATGAAATCACTATCTTCTAGATAAATTAGCATTAAATATTATGTCTCAACTAATTCACCCAAAAGATACATTAAACACAATCCTTGATTAAATCCCAATATCCTGGCAAATTTAAAACATGAAATTAACCAATGAATCCATATTCTGGCAGACATCAATTAATTTTTAATTACCTAGTTCTTAGCAATTAGCCATTTTTCCAAGCAAGTTAATAGACAACAAATATGGAATTAATGGATTGAGACCACCATCAACCCCTTTTCCAAGCAAGTTAATAGAAAGAAACAACAAATTAATCTCGCAATGTGCATAAGTTAATAAATACCAAGAATAGAAATCAATTAATCAAAACATCAAAGTAAAATGGGATACCCTCCCAGGACTCGTTTATATGTGGAAAACAAGACATAGAAATAGTAAAGGTAATAGCTTTTGACCTTTGGGTGATCGTCCGAAGAAAAAAATTTCTTCTTTAAGTCGAGGCGCGATCCAGCAATCCTCTTAAGCAAACTCCATGAGAGTTGGACGTCTAACCACTATAATCATAGTGTGTGATTATCTGTAATAGTAAGCCACATAGAGGATACACTCAAGCGCCAAAATTTTCTGTGATAGCAGAAAAAATATGGTAGCTAGGGTTCTTTGATTAAGATCAAATCGAGAGAGATAGAGAGAAGAAAGAATGTTCGTGGCAGTTGTTTTGTGTATTGTTCAGATAGGGTTTTTCGTGTGTTACATATACCATATATTACACGAAATTTTCCTCCCAAAACTGAGAATTCTAATCCTATTAGAATTCCTTAATTGTAATTGGAAACATGAAGTTCTCACAATTACAACTTAGACCACAAATTATAACTAATTATAATTTGTCCACAACAACTTCTCTTTCTCTCAATCAACCCTACTATGTTATCAAATAACATCTTGAGTATATAATTCTCTACTGTGTGTGACTTATTAGGTTTCCCAGTCAATTGGTAGAGAACATGAATTAATCCAAACGTCTTTGAGATGAATAATCCATAATTAATTAGAATTAATCCTATTAATTCTAATCAGGATTGGTTTATTAATTCATCAATTAATAAACCCATATTCCCAGATCATGAGCAGTATCTAGCAACACATCATGACCACCCCAAGAGTCCAGGAAGTCAAGTGGCTTGACATAAACCCTTTAATAACGAACTTCAGTGCAATTAACTCCTTTTACCATACAATATCTCATTCAGTTTGGAGTATGGAATTAGTGCCAACTTTCTCCAGAAATAATTCTGTCCCGAATATAATAGTACTTGTACCAAGAAGCCACTACTCTAGATGTGTATCAATTGGAACTATTTCCAATACACGATTCCCTTGGCCAAGGACTTTCAAGTAGTAATTCTTACAAGTGACCTTGAGATATTCGCAGTTATGAGAACCACCGCTTGATCAAATCAGGAAGTCTAACACATGCTAGTCTTGACGCATTAATAATGTCCGGTCTCATTAATACTATGACTAGGGACTAATTAAGTAATAACACCATTCAGTGTAGTAGGAATCTCAAATCATGATCTCTATCAAGATTTTCTATAACACAGTGTTATACCAGGGAATATTTAAGTAATAACACCATCCTGCGCACCGACTGGTCCTGCGTAGAACCTTCCGTTATGCCGGCATTGTGGAAAAAGAGGTCATACAAAAAAGAACTGTCGGTCTAAAGGAGGTGAGCGGAAATGTTACCATTGCGGGGACCTAAACCATTTGCGGAAAGCTTGCCCCAAATTGCACCAAGTCGGGTAAGGAAATCTGGCTCGGAATCCGGGGCCCAATAGAGCCAATGCCATGGGAGCATCGGGGAGTGGAGTGCCGAAGCCTCAAGTGAAAGCAAAGGTATTCGCCCTCAACAGAGAGGAGGTTGGAACCGATGCAGCAGTAGTGGAAGGTACGTTTACTATCCAAGGACGTTTCGTTAATGCATTGATAGACCCTGGATCTACTCATTCATATTTAAACAAGAACTATGCATGTCATTTGGGTTGGGATGGAGTGGAGTTACCTTTTACCTTATTGGTGAGTACACATTTGGGGAAAATGGTGCAAGCAGATCGGTATGCGCGAAATTGTAAAATTGAGTTGGGGAGAGAAAACTTGGAGGGAGATTTGATAGTGCTGGATATTGATGATTATAATTTGATATTAGGAATGGATTGGCTGGTGAAGCATGGGGCTAGGGTAGACTGTAAAAATAAATCGGTCCAGTTCATTAGACAAGGTTGTGATGTGTTGGAATTCAATGGTAACAGAGTAAAGGAAGAGAAGTATTAAATAGCTGGGGCTAAGGCTTAGAAATTGCTGAAGTAAGGATGTCAAGGATACTTGGCTTTTGTGATAAACAAGCCAAAGGACTAGAGCATTCTAGAGGATACTGAGGTAGTAAAGGATTTTCCCAATGTGTTCCCCGCGGAACTCATTTCTCTACCTCCCAGCCGAGAAGTTGAATTTACCATTAACCTGGTTCCAAGAGCAGAACCGGTATCCTGAACCCCATATCGAATGGCACCGACAGAGCTGAAAGAACTGAAAGAGCTGTTAGAAGAGTTAGTGAAGCAAGGCTACATCAGACCTAGCACGTCGCCCTGGGGAGCACCTGTGCTATTTGTGAAGAAGAAAGACGGGACTCTAAGATTGTGTATCGACTATCGGGGCTTGAACAACCTGATGATGAATAATAAGGACCCCCTACCACTGATTGATGAGCTGTTTGACCAGTTACAAGGATCCAATTGCTACTCCAAATTGGACCTAAGGCAAGGGTACTCTCAAGTGAGGATAAAGGAGGAGGATATCCCCAAAATGTCCTGCAACACCGGATATGGACATTATGAGTTCATGGTAATGCCATTCGGGGTAACCAATGCTCCAGCAGTATTTATGAATTTGATGCATCGAGTGTTCTGACCTTATTTGGACAAGTTCATGGTAGTTTTCATTGACGACATCCAAATTTATTCCAAGAGTTCAGAGGAGCATGCAGAACATCTGAAACTGGTATTGGATAAGCTACGGGAGCATAAACTTTTTTCGAAGTTTAGCAAGTGTGAGTTTTGGCTGGATTGGGTGGCATTTCTTGGCCACGTGGTGACCAAGGTTGGAATCAAGGTAGATCCAACAAAGGTTGAAGCAGTGTCAGAGCAACCGGAGAATATCACCGAGATTCGAAGCTTCTTGGGATTGGCTGGTTATTATAGGAGATTCATCAAGGGATTCTCAACGCTCGGATAGCCCATGACCCGATTGCTGAGGTAAGATGTACCATTTGTTTAGAGTGAAGAATGTGAGAAGTGTTTCCAAGAATTGAAGTGAAGATTGATGACAGCACCCGTGTTGAGTCTGCCAGAGGGATATAAGCCTTACGCTCTATATACCAATGCTTCGAAGGAAGGATTGGGAGTAGTTTTGATGCAAGCCTAAAAAGTGATCGGCTATGCTTCTCGTAAGTTAAGGCCTCATGAAGTCAACTACCCTACGCATGACTTAGAGTTGGCTGCTATTGTGTTCGCTTTAAGGAAATGGCAACAATACCTATACAGAGCTGAATATGAAGTGTTCACTGACCATAAGAGCTAGAAGTACATCTTTACCCAGAAGGATTTGAATCTGAGACAGCGAAGATGGATGGAATTTTTGGAAGAGCACCGTTGTGCAATCAACTATCATCCCGGTGAGGCCAACGTTGTTGCTGGTACCCTGAGCAAAAAAGTCAGTATAGCCAGACTAGGAGTATAGGAGATTCAAGTAGTTTAGGATACGTTGGATAGAAGAGCAAAAGTGCAAGGGGAGAAAATTATTGTTAGTGACTAGAGGATGGTACCAGATCTAAGGTGGGAAATTATTGAAGCCCAGCAAGGTAACACAGAATTTCAACTTTTCAAGGACAACGAGCTTAAATGGCAAGGCAGTGAATTCCAACAAGACCTATATGCGAGAAATAGTCCGACTGCTTGGACTACCTTCGGGTATTGTGTCTGACTGAGACTCGAGGTTTACATCTCGATTTTGGGGTAAATTTCAAAAATCAATAGGGTCGAGTTTGAAGTTAAGTACGACAACGTATCCGCAAGCCGATGGGAAGTCAGAAAGGGTTATACAGCTATTGATGGATATGCTGAGAGCATGTGTTCTGGATGTCAGAGATAAATGGATTGAATATGTGTCGTATGCAAAGTTGTTGTATAATAACAGTTATCAAGCTTCGATTGGGATGGCCCCGTATGAGGCACTGTATGGATGTAAGTATTAATTACCACTATACTGGAGTTGGTTAGAAGATGGTCATATAAGCAAATCTGGGGAAGTCTGTGTTCAAGAAATGTTAGACAATGTCAAGTTAATTAGGGAAAGGTTGAAATTAGCCCAGAACCGACAAAAGAACTATGCAGACAATAGGTGCAGAGTGTTAGAATTCCAGATGGGAGGCAGTGTATTCCTAAGACTAACACCGAATAGTGGAATCTTAAAGCATCCGAAAGGTGGGAAGCTGAATCCGAGGTATTTGGGACCGTTCCCGATAAAAGAGAGAATTGGGCCGGTGGCGTACCGATTGGATTTACCGAATGGTTTGATAGGAATTCATGACATGTTTCATGTATCCCAGTTGAAAAAGTACAATGTCGATCCTAGTAATGTTTTGAATGATGAGTCGTTGGTGTTGCAACTTGACCTAAGCTATGTGGAGAAACCCGTGCGAATATTAGATAGAAGTATCAAGACTCTTTGGAACAAGCAAATACTAATGCTAAAGGTGCAGTGGGAGCATCATAATACGCAAGTTGCCACCTGGGAAACAGAAGAGTGGGTAATGAGGAAATATCCTGATCTGAGATAGAGGTATGCCTAAATTTCGGGACAAAATTCTCTTAAGGAGGGGAGGATGTGAAACCCCATCTAAAACCAACCCTAGAGTAAGGGGGTCAGGATGCATATCATATTTTCTTGCATGCATAAATATATTTTTGACCGATTTTATGTGTTTTGGAATTGGGATTTATAGTCTAGAAGGCTTAATTGTGTTTATTGAGTAGGAAGGGCAAAATGGTAATTTTGCTTGAAGTGGAAGTAGGGAGATAGCTTGGGGATTGAATAGGAAGAATATTTAGGAGAGAAAATAAGAGCAAGAGTTGTTGTGGTTTAGTGGTTAGTGCTTTGGAATTTATCTCTAAGGTTTTGAGTTCAAATCCTATCATTTAAGTTTTGGCATGATAAAATTTTATTTTAGATAGGTGGATATTTTCGTCCTTTGTAGGCCATAAGAAGGAGTAGGAGTGTTGTCCTAGGGGAGATAGGAAAGAAATGTCCTAATCCTACTCTTGTACCCTACACAAACTCTTAAGGGATTCATACCCTTTTTGCTCTCTAGCTTACCTTAATTCTTTATCAATTAAGTTGCTCAATTTATCCAAGCCATTTTTATTTTCAGAAAATTCCAGCAAGACACTTTGATCTTGGAGTTTCAAAAATGTCTATGTGAGGATAGCATATTGACTGAAAATAGGGAAGGGGTTATGGAAGGTTCCCAATAAAATTAATCTCCATGGTTGAACCTTCAAACTCCATCCTATAAGTAATCATCTTCTTCATGTAGCAATCTGGAAAATTTTCCAGCTTCTTGGTCAGTCCAGCTTTCGAAACTTCAGCAATTTCTCCCACTCAAATGTTGCCAGAAAAATTGCTATCTTGATCAGCTTGAAGACTGAAAACATTGTCCAAAAATCGGGCTGCACAAAAGCTATGCAAACTAGGAAATTCCTGGGTAGTTTTCATAGCTTGGTAGGCCAAGAACCAAGCCGTTTCTTCCACCTTTCAAACCAGCAATTTATGCCTGTCTTCCCTCCATGAAGAAGGCTAGAAACCAACCTTAAAGGACCCTCCAATACCCCTTCAAACCTTCTGCAAGTCGGCTGGAACATTGTAGAAAAATCTGCAGAAAAATTCCAACAAACCTCTTTAATGAACAACTAGAAATTCCAGCCTTGTTCCCTCTTCAACCCTATCCACAACTCACTCTAATTTTCTATAAAACTAACCTTAGCTAGCCATGAACTGAACTTCATCTTCTCCTCCATTGATCTGCACAAAAAGAACACCATAGCCACTCCTTAAATCACTACTTTAATCACTACAATCAAGCCTTCATTTGGAATTCAAAATTCCAGCAAATTACTCCATGGAAACTTCCATGGATTAAGCCTCAACGAACCAGAAATTTCATCCACCATTGCACTCCATGATTCGGCCACTGTATAGCTCATTCAAACCTCATTCAACTTAGCAAAACTCTAGCACAATCCAGTCGGCCATAGCAGCTCCAAGAACCTCTATCAACCAAGCTATTCTTACCATATTTTCTACCTTAATTCACTTCCTAAATTACTCCTTTTGAATTTCAAACAACCAGCTTTCCTTCTTTTCCCTAATTAGAAAATTCAATCACAAGGATTCTTCCATCCATTCGGCTAACAACACACAATAGATTTCGTCCAGCCTTTCCTCCATTCTCTCTATTTTTTCCCATGAACACCAAGAACACACACCACCATTCTCCAAGCCTAAGACCATTCTAAACATCTCCAATCTTCTCCAAAAACTCCAGATCACATTTACTCATTCTCTAGAATCCATTTCTGTAATTTATAACAACAAATACTTAAATAAAGACTCTACTTTCGGATAAAAAAACCAGAATTTTCTTAAAGACTCAAGAACACTCTCAAGGTAAACATGAACGATTATGTTCATCTTTCTTCCTCTTTGATCTTAAATGAAATAAACTAATAATCTCTTTCTCTCTCTCTCTCTCTCTCTCTCTCTCTCTCTCTCTCTCTCTCTCTCTCTCTCTCAGCCGAAATGGTTGTTTCAACCATGGCCATTTTCTCTTCTTCTTCTTAGTCGGATCAAGTCTTCCAAGCATGTGGACTCTCTTAAGACTTCATCAAGGTAGTCATCATTCGAGTATGTCTCTTTAACCCTCTCCTTCATTTTAAAATCATGTCTCATAGATGTAATTAGAAAAGGATGGAATATGATTGGTGATTGAGTATGTGTTTATATGATGGAGTTGGGATTGAAGTATGAGGATGATTTGTCATGGTTGAGTTTTATGATGTTTTAGGGTTTGTTGCATGCTCTTCATGTCGTGAGTTTGTGTGAATGATTAAGCAAGGTAGATATTATGTCACCTTTGGTGAATAGAGTTTTATGTTCTTGTATTCTTGTTGAAGCCATGAATATGAGTATGTTTAGTAGAGTCTGGATCATGTGATGGTAGATATGGATCTATGATTTTATTCATGAATTGAATGGTTTGTGGATTGGTGTTAAAGTCTATGTTCATGATTATGGTTAGTAATAGCAGAATTATGATCATGACCTTGTTGTTCCTAAACTGTTAAAGTTAGCTAATTTTATTACATTAATAAAAATTAATGCTATATTTTCTTCTGATGATTTCGAAAGCCCTAGGAAGATTTGGAATTGGATTGTTAAATGAAATAGTGGAATTTTAGCCAAATGAATGATACCTTCTATTAAAATTAAAATTTAAAAATATTGTATATAATAATAATATTAAATAAAGACTTTTATATAAATAATCATGATAGGTAAAATATTTATCTTATAAGTTATATATTCATAAATACTATTAAAATTTATTTACTATCTTTTAATCAAAATTTATTAAAATTTACTTATTATTAATTTTATTTATCAATTATTTTCTAACTATTAATTATTAATTAAGAGAATAGTAATAGTTTAGTATTTCAATAATATCATCTAGGACTTAGGACCTCTTTATCAAATAAACCCTAGTGTATTTATTAATAACAAAGATTTATACCTACAACTTATTGCTAACTATTTCACAAACCCTAGTTATTTTATTATCAAACTAGATTTATTTTATAAAATCCTTTTGATTATCTAGCTTTAAAGTTTGGAACATTAGGGTCATGATTGTAGGAAGTTGAACTAGGATTATTTATAGAAAGCAAATTTGGCATGAGTTTAATTATGGCTTGTGTTTACCCCAGGCGAGGTTAGGTCAGCTTTGGAAGATCTTTGGGTTAGCTCAAGCAAAGGATCAGGTAAACTCCTGCATAAAACTTGTTTGTTGTAAAAGGTTACTGTGGCAAGCCAAACGCGAAGTATGTGAACACTAATTTTTGTAAAGGCAATTAAGGACTGTTTCCTTTTTTATTTCAGTCAATCAAATTATTTGAAAATCTATAAGCAGTTTTACTCAAACACTAAACTATTTCTAAAACCATCTTTGTCACGAACTTTAGAAACCCTTAATTGCCATTTTCAAGTATAGCTATTTTTTATCAGTTTTCTCCCAAGTGGAACAATTAACGTTGAGTACTGAATAAGGGTAGGCCAGTAGTACTAGTTTTGAAGAGTAAGAGCGAGTCTTCTGGCAGGAGGCCACCTCCAAAAGATGAACTCAACTTGGAGAAGCGACAGTACTACTTAGTCATGCTGGTTCGAGTTAGCAAGTTTTAGTCATGTGGATTGTGTGTTGTCGGAGTGGACAACCGGTTTTGTTTGGGTGTAGAGAAGGTGGAGTATCTTACCCGGTAAGCCGTACACCTACCTTTTGTTAGTCTGCACAAAGTGTGGCATTCTAACCGTTGTATGGACATGGGGCCCAATGTGTGGTACCCATGGCCGCCTATTTGAGTGGTTATATTTATTGTGCACTTATATGGTTTGAAAAGTGGAAAACGCCACTCTTTATTTTAACTTTATTTATTGCTTGCCAGCATTTTCTCTTATGAAATGTTTCAACTTACATATATGAACTGTGTTACCTGAACACTCAAAGCACACACGGACTTATTGAGATGTTTATCTCATCATCATTTTTACCATGATTTCAGGTTGATCCTGCTATGGGGATGAGTAGCCAGTTGTTGCCTACTTTGGAAGGTATTGTGTTATTTATTTTATGTAATGTTTTGAGAGATGATAGTAAACAATTTATTTTGGATTTGTTCTTGAATTTTTGGGTTGTAATAAGTTTTAATTCCAAAGTATTGTTTTATTTTTGTTGTGTATCTGAGTTATAAAGGCCCCTTGTCCTTTGGACGGGGCAACATCTCCGGCCCTGCTGGTCTTAGGTTGTGGGGTGTTACAAGTTGTATCAGAGACTAGGTTTAGGCAAATATTGATAGTATATGTTCTGATTATTTAGGTTTAGATCTTTATCTAACCTGTCTTGTTTATGTTGTAGCATGGTTAGAATGCTTAGAACCGCAAGGAAAGGGCAGCAATGGCATCCTCCTATACCTATCTACCCAGAAGACCTACCAGTACCTCAACCTGCACCTCAGCCTGCACCGCAGCCAGTTATTTCTTTGGAAGATAGCAATGATGATGAGGTTTCGATCAATGAGCCCCCCAATACCTGTGATAGACTTAAGTTCTAATAGTGAAGATAAGGAGATCGATATGGCATATGTTCCCCACCCTCCTAGCCCCATAGTTGATTTGTCAGCTGGTAGTGACGATCCGGGGGAGATAGATTATGAATCTCCACCTAGATCTTCTTTCATGCCTCCACCCAACCAAGTTGAGACTGGGGAGAGTTCTAGGCGACTTGGGAAAGAGCCAATGTATTGGTTTGCAAGTGGGGTTGGGATAGACTTCTCTAAGAACTCTGGGGGATGGTTATAAGAGGTCAACCTTGAAGATTCTGATGAGGATTAGAGGGGCTGAGAGCTGTCATGATCAGGATGTTTATTTATTATTTTTATAAACTTTTATGTTAAGGAGTTTTATTCCTGTTTTCTGTTTAAATTAAAATTTATGCAAATAAGAGTTCCTAAGTACTCCAAAATTTGAGAGAAAATTTATGAGCAATTCTTTAGATAAATAATTGCATATGATTTTCTTTTACTTACATCTGACTGTAAATGCATGCTCAACTGAATTGACTTAATCATTGAAGGCACCAAAGCGCCCAAGCGCCGTGTAGCTACATCAGGTAGGAGAGTTCCAGAGGCAGAACATATGGCACCAAAAGTTGAAACGACCCAGATACAGTCACCCAACTGGGGAATTGAGAGTGAACCATATGTGGAAATGGGTTCTGCAGCACCAGCTAAAGTGACAATGGAGAAAGCATTCGGCAAGATGGTAGAGATTCTGCAGACCTTGACTGAGTGGAGGAATCACAAGGGAGAGGATGAGGCATTGGAGCGATTTTTGAAATTTCAACTGCCCGTCTTCTTGGGCGAAGCTGAACAAGATCAGAAAGCTGAGTAATGGATAGAGCAGATGGAGGACATATTTGCTACGCTCCAGTACACTAAGGAACGAATGGTAAAGTTTGCTGCATTCCATTTGAGGGGCCTAGCTCGGGTAGGGTGGCAGCGGGTTCAGGATGACTGGGAGATGGTTGATTAGAAATGGACGTGGTCTAATTTTGTTGAAGCATTCAGAGTTGAGTATATTCCCCAGTGCATAGTGGAAATGCGGGAGGACGAGTTCTAGAATTTAAAGCAGGGAGGTATGACAGTGGCCCAATACGCAGCACGGTTCACCCAACTATCGAAGTATTGTAAGAGGCTAGTAGACACCGAATAGAACAGAACGAGGTAGTTTGTCAAGGGTCTAAGGTAGGAATTGAGGAGGGCGTTGGCACTTTCTCCTCCAATGACCTATTCGGGGGTCGTAGACGCAGCTACCCGGATAAAAAATGAGGACCGCAGCAGAATGGCGTCGAGGCCTTTGCAGCTGCCAAGGCAACCTTAAGGACACTTCTAGAGACAGCAATCCAACAAGCGCCTCACCAACCAGCAATGGCAAAATCGGGGAAAGCAAGCTCGGACAACACCAACTGGTCCTGCACTAAACCTTCCGTTATGCCGGCAGTGTAGAAAAAGAGGCCACACAGAGAAGAACTATTGGTCTAAAGGAGGTCAGCGAAAATATTACCACTGCGGGGACCCGAACCATTTGCGGAACGCCAGCCCCAAACTGCACCAAGTCGGGTAAGGAAATCTGGCTTAGAATTCGGAGCCCAATAGAGCAAATGCCATGGGAGCATCCGGGAGTGGAGCACCGAAGCCTCAAGTGAAAGCAAAGGTATTCACCCTCAACAGAATAGAGGTTGGAACCGATGCAGCAGTAGTGGAATGTACGTTTACTATCCAAGGACGTTCCATTAATGCATTGATAGACCCTGAATCTACTCATTCATATTTAAACAAGGACTGTGCATGTCATTTGGGTTGGGATGGAGTGGAGTTACCTTTTACCTTATTGGTCAGTACACACTTGGGGAAGATGGTGCAAGCAGATCGGTATGTACGAAATTGTAAAATTGAGGTGGGGACAGAAAGCATGGAGGGAGATTTGATAGTGCTGGATATTGATGATTATGATTTGATTTTGGGAATGGATTGGCTAGTGAAGTTGGGGCTAGGGTAGACTGTAAAAATAAATCGGTCTAGTTCATTAGAAAAGGTTGTGATGTGTTGGAATTCAATGGCAAAAGAGTGAAGGAATATAAGTATTTAATAGCTGGGGCTAAGGCTCGGAAATTGCTGAAGTAAGGATGTCAAGGATACTTAGCTTATGTGATAAACAAGCCGAAGGACCAGTGCACTTTGGAGGATACTGAGGTAGTAAAGGATTTTCATGATGTGTTCCCCGCAAAACTCACTTCTCTACCTCCCAGTCAAGAAGTTGAATTTACCATTAACCTAGTCCCAGGAGCGGAACAGGTATCCCAAACCCTATATTGAATGGCACCGACAGAGCTGAAAAAACTGAAGGAGCAGTTAGAAGAGTTAGTGAACCAAGGCTATATCAGACCTAGCACATCGCCCGCTGTGCTGTTTGTGAAGAAGAATGACGGGACTCTAAGACTGTGTATCGACTATTGGGGCATGAGCAACCTGATGATCAATAATAAGTACCCCTACCGCTGATTGATGAGCTGTTCGACCAGTTACAAGGATCCAATTGCTACTCCAAATTAGACCTGAGGTAATGGTACTATCAAGTAAGGATAAATGAGGAGGATATCCTTAAAACGGCTTTCAACACTAGATATGGACATTATGAGTTCGAGGAAATGCCATTCGGGATAACCAATGATCCAGTAGTATTTATAGATTTGATGCATTGAGTATTCCGACCTTATTTGGACAAGTTCGTGGTAGTTTTCATTAATGACATCCTAATTTTTTCCAAGAGTTCGGAGGAGCATGCAGAACATTTGAAACTGGTATTGAAGAAGCTACGGGAGCACAAATTTTTTGCCAAGTTTAGCAAGTGTGAGTTTTGGCTGGATTGTGTGGCATTTCTTGGCTAGATGGTGACCAAGGATAGAATCAAGGTAGACCCAACAAAGGTTGAAGCAGTGTCAGACTGGAAGCAATCGGAGAATATCACCGAGATTCGAAGATTCTTGGGATTGGCTGGTTATTATAGTAGCTTCATCAAGGGATTCTCGACGCTCGCATCGCCCATGACCCGACTGCTGAGGAAAGATGTACCATTTGTTTGGAGTGAAGAATGTGAGAAGTGTTTCCAAGAATTGAAGTGAAGATTAACGACCGCACTAGTGTTGAGTCTGCCAGAGGGAGATAAGCCTTATGCTCTGTATACCAATGCTTCGAAGAAAGGATTGGGAGCAGTTTTAATGCAAGACTAAAAAGGGATCGCCTATGCTTCTCGGAAGTTGAGGCCTCATAAAGTCAACTATCCTACGCATGACCTAGAGTTGGCTGCTATTGTGTTCGCTTTAAAGAAATGGTGACATTACCTGTACGGAACTGAATATGAAGTGTTCACTGACCACAAGAGCTAGAAGTACATCTTTACCCAGAAGGATTTGAATCTGAGACAGCGAAGATGGATGGAATTTTTGGAAAAGTACCGTTGTCCAATCAACTATCATCCCAGGAAAGCCAACGTTGTTGATGATACCCTGAGTAGAAAAGTCAGTATGGCCAAACTAAGACTGCAGGAGATTCAAGTGGTTCAGGATGTGTTGGATAGAAGAGTAGAAGTGCAAGGGGAGAAAATTGTTGTTAGCAACTTGAGGTTGGTACCAGATCTAAGGCGGGAAATTATTGAAGCCCAGTAAGGTAACGCAGAATTTCAACTTTTCAAGGACAATGAGCTTAAACGGCAAGGCAGTGAATTTCGACAAGACGAAGTGGGAGTTTTGTATTTTAGAGATTTGTTGTGTATAGCCAGAGAACATCAATTGAAAGACAGAATTTTGGAAGACGCGTATAAGAGCAAATATGCCATTCATCCATGGGAAGTCAAAATATACCAGGATCTGAAAAGGGCCTATTGGTGGCCCAGAATAATGCAGGACGTGGTTAAATATGTCTCGACATGTCTCACATGTCAAAAGGTCTAAGCGGAGCATAAGAAGTCAGCAGAACTATTACAACCATTGCCAATACCTGAATGGAAGTGGGAGGATGTGACCATGGACTTTGTTACTGGAAGTCCAATGTCAAGGACCCAAAAGGATGCCACATGGGTAGTGGTGGATCGACTGACCAAATCAGCACATTTCATACTAGTGAATGTAAGAGATTCCATAGAGAAGTTGGCTCAGACCTATGTGCGAGAAATAGTCCAACTGCATGGAGTACCTTCAAGTGTTGTGTCTGACCGAGACCCGAGGTTTACATCTCGATTTTGGGGCAAATTTCAAGAATCAATGGGGTCGAGTCTGAAGTTTAATACGACGGCGCATCCGCAAATCGATGGGCAGTCAGAAAGCGTTATACAGATATTGGAGGATATGCTGAGAGCGTGTGTTCTGGATTTCGGAGATAAATGGATTAAATGTGTGTCATATGCAGAGTTATCGTATAATAACAGTTATCAAGCTTCGATTGGGATGGCCCTGTATGAGGCACTGTGTGGACGCAAGTGCCAAGTACCACTATACTGGAGTTGGTCAAAAGATGGTCATATAAGCAAATCTGGGGAAGTCTGTGTTCAGAAAATGTTAGACAAGGTCAAGTTAATCAGGAAAAGGTTGAAAGCAGCCCAGAGCCGACTAAAGAGCTATGCAGAAAATAGGCACAGAGTGTTAGAATTTTAGACGGGAGACAATATACTCCTAAGACTGATACGGAATAGAGGAATCTTAAAGCATCCGAAAGGTGGGAAGCTGAATCCGAGGTATTTGGGACCATTCCCGATAAAAGAGAGAATTGGGCCGGTGGCGTACCAATTGGATTTATCGGATGGTCTGACAGGAATTCATGTCGTGTTTCATGTATCCCAGATGAAAAAGTACAGTGCCGATCCCGGTCATGTTTTGAATGATGAGCCGTTGGTGTTGCAACCCGACCTGAGCTATGTGGAGAAACCTGTGTGAATATTGGACAGAAGTATCAAGACTCTTTGGAACAAGCAGATACCGATGGTAAAAGTGCAGTGGGAGCATCATAGTACGCAAGATACCACCTGGGAAACAGAAGAGTGGGTAAAGCGGAAGTATCCCGATCTGAGATAGAGGTATGGTTGAATTTCGAGACGAAATTCTCCTAAGGAGGAGAGGATGTGAAAGCTTACCTAAAACCAACCCTAGAGTAAGGGGGTCGGGATACGTATCATTTTTTCTTGCATATATAATAATAATATTAAATAAAGCCTTTTATATAAATAATATTAACAGGTAAAATATTAATCTTATAAGTTATATATTCATAAATACTATTAAAATTTATTTATTATCTTTTAATCAAAATATATTAAAATTTACTTATTATTAATTATATTTATCAATTATTTTCTAATTATTAATTATTAATTAAGAGAATAGTAGTAGTTTTTTATTTTAATAATATCATCTAGGACTTAGGACCATTTATCAAATAAACCCTAGTTTATTTATTTATAACAAATATTTATGCCTACAACTTATTACTAACTATTTCACAAACTCTAGTTATTTTATTATCAAACTAGATTTATTTTATAAAATCCTTTTGATTATCTAGCTTTAAAGTTTGAAACATTAGGGTCATGATTGTAGGAAGTTGAACTAGGATTATTTATAGAAGCAAATTTGGCTTGAGTTTAATTATGGCTTGTGTTTACCGCAGGCGGGGTTAGGTCAGCTTTGAAAGATCTTTGAGTTAGCTCAAGCAAAGGATCAGGTAAACTCCTACATAAAACTTGTTTGTTGTAAAAGGTTACTACGGCAAGCCAAACACGAAGTACATGAACATTGATTTTGTAAAGGTAATTGAGGACTGTTTCTTTTCTTATTTCAGTCAAACAAATTATTTGAAAATCAATAAGCAGTTTTACTCAAACACTAAACTCTTTCTAAAACTAGCTTTGTCACGAACTTTAGAAACCTTTAATTGCCGTTTTCAAGTAAAGCTATGTTTTATCAGTTTTCTCCCAAGTGGAACAATTAACGTTGAGCACTGAATAAGGGTAGGGTAGTAGTACTAGTTTTGAAGAGTAAGAGCGAGTCTTCTGGTAGGAGGCCACCTCTAGAAGATGAACTCAACTTGGAGAAGCGATAGTACTACTTAGTCTTGCCGGTTCGAGCTAGCAAGTTTCAGTCATGTGGATTGTGTGTTGTCGGAGTGGACAATCGGTTTTGTTTGGTTATAGAGAAGGAGGAGTACCTTACCCGGTAGGCTGTACACCTACCTTTTGTCAGTCTGCACAAAGTGTGGCATTCTGACCGTTGTATGGACATGGGGCCCAATGTGTGGTACCCATGGCCGCCTATTTGAGTGGTTGTATTTATTGTGCACTTGTATGGTTTGAAAAGAGGAAAACGCCACTCTTTATTTTAACTTTATTTATTGCTTGCCAACATTTTCTCTTATGAAATGTTTCAACTTGTATACATGAACTATTTTACTTGAACACTCAAAGCACACACGGACTTATTGAGATGTTTATCTCATCACCCTTTTTACCATGATTTCAAGTCGATCCTGCTGTGGGGATGAGTACCTAGTTGTTGCCTGCTTTGGAAGATATTGTGTTATTTATTTTATGAAATGCTTTGAGAGATGAGAGTAAACAATTTATTTTGGATTTGTTTTTGAATTTTTGGGTTGTAATAGGTTTTAATTTCAAAATATTATTTTATTTTTGTTATGTGTCCTAGTTATAAAGACCCCTTATTCTTTGGACGGGGCGATATCCTCGGCCCTGCTACGGCCTAGGTTGTGTGGTGTTACACTTGGAACATTTCCTTGAGATGCCCAATCATGTTATATGCCTTTACTTCTGCAAACTATTTTTGAAGTTTATAGTTCATGGTTGCTAGCATGAGGTATGTAACATTGTTGAGTCATCTTTGTGCTTACTATAGGCATTTTTTAAAGCTTTTAGGGTGTTATTTGCTGGAGCATGGGGAATAGGTTTTTTAAGAACATGGAGCTTTTTTTCTTGCTTAAGAACGATTCTTAAGTTACGTGCCTAACCAAGAAATTTTGTCCCACTAAGCTTGTCTTTCTCCAGCACAGATCGTAATAAGTTATTCCAACTATTTGTTACCATTATCTACATACAAAACATGCAAAGTAATTAATTTTCAGGCCTTGATGAAAAACTCCCACTAAAAGCATTTAAACTTTTGAAACTTTAACATTTTGATGTTTCTTAGTGGGTCAAAAACCCTTTTTTTTAAAATATTTTATTTTAATTATAAGTAAGCTTTGACTTTAATCTCATAATTAAATAAAACTAAAATTTAAATAAGATAAACATCAAATGTCCCGACTAAAAATCTCATACAATGCCCTAGGACCAAAAGCATTTTGATAGCCCAGTTAAGTCAAACCATATCAAACATATAGAAAACCATTTTCCATGTTATCTCACTTAGATAATCAAAAGCATCCCACTTTTACAAGAATAATCATATGATGATCCAAGTAATAACAAGTATTAGATTTTGGAAAGCATTTAAAACTTAATTTTTTTAAATAAAAATTTAATTGTAGTAAGCATGAAATAAACATATCAAATATGCATGCAAGACATAAATAAATGTGACATAGCATGGCCCATAACCTATATTGATTATCACCAGCAAAGTGAAGATCAAGGTGGTCAATCTAGGTATATGACCTCCTTGAGCATTCTCTAATGCCTTGAGCATACTCATCCTTGGTTATAATTGTAGGCCTCCATCTTCTTTTACATTGGGGAGTAAAATAAAATAATTCCTATTCTAGGAAGCAACTACAATTTTACAACAATGAAAAACGACACGCAGGTCGTATTTAAAAAATTACCATTTAAAACAACCAGAATGAAATCTGCCAATCATATTTGGGTAAAACGGGCCATGCTATGCACTATTCAAAATAATCCACAACTACGATCAAAATACGCTAATGATTAACGTACACTGAACAAATAATCGGGGTTCTAAGGGGCACTATTTCGATTTTCGAATATTAATCAGATTAACATTTGGAACCCTTAGTAATAGTCACTTTGAATTTTCATATTACAGACAACTGTATTCCCTTTTAACTATATTGATACAGATAACAAATTATCATAGCAGATTAATACAAACAATTTGTAACTTAAAACAATGGATAGCATGCTTATGATACCATATCATATTAAAATAGAGCAATTTACAAATAATCTGTAATTAATTTGGTCTGATGAAACAATTAAGATGCACAGAATAAAAGTAATTTCAAGCAATCCGCATGTTAGGTATTCTAAAATTATAATAATGTGAATATGCTGATATACACCATTGAAATTAAACAAAATTCATACATCTATACATGTATCATGCATATATTCAACAATATGATTAAAATAGATGAATGAACCTAATTGTTTAGCAAGTTGCTCTAATACCACTGTTGAGATTCGTGGACTCCTAAATGCAGAAAACATCCGCGAATCCCTTCTAAGGACCCAAGCCAAAAGATTAAGATGATCTTGTGGTTATAGAATTACCTCTATTTGCCACAGTCAAGACCTCTGACTTTTGATTTCTAGGCGTGTGTACAACTCGAACAATCACCAGATACAGCAATGTGAGAAATTCCTCTATTGGATACATGCGGTGAACAAACTCGTTATCCGGGCGTGCTAGCACCTAGAGTTTGAGAGGCTTAATTTTTTTTGGTGAATTGCAAGCACGAATGTTTTTACAAAGAGCTGACTATAGAAGATGGCTAGGGTTTCCTTTTTAAGACAACCCTAACCCCTTGGAATCTAACTCTCATAATATTGTATCATATTTTACTTTAAATTCAAATTAAAATTGATATGATAAGATTCTGCCATTATTTTGGTAATTTAACTAATTAATTTACCAAGTTGGATTCTTATAATCTGGACATCCTCTAGATACATTAAATGTGAACATATTTTCAGATTCATTGTATCTGGTCATTTTTCTAGTTTCAATTAACCTAGACATAGTTCCAGGTACATCAAACTTGGTTGCCAGAAGTATAACTTAAAGTGTTTGCTTAATATGTGACCTTATAAGTTCATTTAATGCTGGTAGTGTGCTCAAATCACATTTAAATGGCCTACAAGTTATAAATGATTTCTAGCAAAATATTATAACTGGCCAGGGGAAATGAAGATTAGATATTTCTTTAAACCAAACTATAACTTTATATTTAATCCTTTTGTCACATGATATCCAAATTAAGCATACGGCACGAAGCATATCATCCTTATTAAGCTTAATAAATTATTTCTTAATCTCATCATAAACTGTTCAAAGAAATGATATCAATATCTCAAATTGATATATTTGAGCACGACCATTCATTGTAATAGTCTAACATATCAAGGGGCCCATGGACATCACTCCTAAAATTGACACGGACAAATTCCTTCACTATCAATCATATTCTTTTCTCTGTTTTATTCTATATATAACCGTGGTCTAATTTATTACCTGGTTAAAGACAACATTAAACAACGTCAAAATATATAATTTATCAGGTGGGAAACTATGATGAATTCAGGTCGAAGGACTTCTAATAACATTATGGCTAGAAAGTACTTATGACATGTTCTATGAAGTACTCTCATAGTAGGTCATGTCTAATACAACATTCTCTAACATTTATTTATGTTTTGACTTGATATCACATATATCCATTGACCAGTAAAACATAGCCATCAAGTCACAAACATACTAATCTTAATTTATTATTATTCCACTAATAATAATAATCAATCAGGGACAATTTAAGAATAATCATTATATTTGTTATAGGGTTTTACTATGAAGTCACGCACTTAACGACCACAAAACTAAATGCACTATTCATGAAAAGAAATGTATCATATTATTACATAATATATAATGAGAATAGTATAAGTACAAATTGTTTTAGGGCATATCCCTAATAGTAGCAATACATCATGACCACCCAAAAGTCCAAAAACTCAAGTGGCTGGACATGAAGCTTTCAATAGCAAACATCAGTGCAATAAACTCCTTTCACCATACAATATTTCATTCGGTTTATAGTATGGAATTACTACCAACTCCCTCGTGAATATTAATTAATTCTGGTTGGAATATTTTAATACTAGTTTTTGGAATGCATTACTCATCATGTGTATCAATTGGAGCTATTTCAAATATACAATAGTCTTAGCCAACGACTTCTTGAGTAGTGATTGCTACAAGTAGCCTTGAGAAATTTGCTCCTACTATTAAGAGTGGTGAATCCTTTATTGATCATGTCAATTACTTTCGTTGACTTCACATTGTACCCAAAATCCATCCACAGACTGTCTTGATAGAACTCTAGAGATTAGAGTTAAAGCACAATATTTAGCAAATAAAGAACCTTGGAGACCCTAAGTCTAAGGATATTTGCACAATTGCTATGAGGAGATTATATCACTGGCACTAAATAGTTATCCATATGATTATCTCATAGTTAGGTCATCCAATATACTTGTTCTACTAATAAGCATCCATGTTTTAACTTTGAGTATTATAATACTTACGAATGTAAGAACCACCACCTAATCAAATCAAGAAGTACAACACATTCTAGTCTTAACACATTACTATTGTCCTATCTCAATAATACTCTAACTAGGGACAATTTAAGTACAACACTATCAAATGCAGTAGGAACCTCACATCACGATTTCCTTAACAGCATGTTACACTTGGTACTTTATCTAACAGTTATATTGACACAAAAGTATAAATAAATCAAATTGAAGGATAAAGAATGCATTATATTACTAAATAAATGTGTAATATACAAAATACATGTAATTGCCTTTAGGAAATAACACTAACAAACTCCTACTATCACTTGAGCCAAGTATTCATTTATCTAGTATCGAATGATATAACATTTCTATCATATTTCTTTTGGGATAGTGGTTTAGTAAGTGGGTCAGCTGTGTTCTCATCCATCGTAACTCTCTCTATCTTTACATCTTATCTATTTATGATATCCCGGATTAGGTGATAGCATCGCAGTGCATATTTGGATCGCTGGTGAGACCGTGGTTCATTTGCTTGTGCAATGGCTCTATTTTTGCTGCAATAAAAAAATATTGGATTCACAATGCTAGGGACCACTTCTAGTTCTTTCAAAAACTTTTTGATCTAAACTGTTTCCTTAGCTACTTCAGAAGAGGTTATGTACTCAGCTTCAATCGTTAAGTTGACAATAGCATCTTGTTAGAAACTTTTGCAACTTATTACTTCTCCACATAAAGTAAATATTCAGCCTGACTGTGATATGAAATCATTCTTATCGGACTAAAAACTGGCACCAATATACCTATATATTTTCAAATCACCTTCTCCATATACCAAGAAACATTACTTAGTCCTTCGCAAGTACTTAAGGATATTCTTTATAGATACCCAACGACCATCACTAGGGATAAATTGGTATCTGCTTGTCAAATTGAGAGCACAGGATACATCGGGCCTAGTACATTTCATAGCATACATGACGGATCTAACTGCTAAAGCATCTGGAATCTTACTTATGTGATCCCTTTCAACTTATGTCTTTGGAAACATCAACTTTGAACAACTTACCCCATATGACATGGGTAAGAATCCGTTTTTGGATTGATTGAAGCTAAACCTTTTTAGCACTTTATCCATTTATGTAAACAGTGAAAGACTTTGCAACCTTTTTTATCTTTCTTTATAGTTCCTTATTTCAAAAATATAGGTTGCTTCTCCAAAGTCTTTCGTGTAGAATTTCTTGGATATCCAAACACTCACAGTTTGAAGGACACTTACGCTATTTCCTATCAGCAATATGTCTTCACATAAAGTAGTAGGAAAATGATTGCAGTCCCACTAAGCTTCTTGTACACAAAAGGTTCGTCCATTTTTTTATATGAAACCAATCTCTTTGATTGTTTCATTAAAATAGATGTTGCAACTACTAGAAGCTTACTTAAGTCAATAAATGGACATTTGTAGCTTGCATACTTTTTGTGCTATCATTCGATGCAAAACCCTCAAGTTGTGTTATATATACTTCCTCAGTCAGGTTTCTTTTTAGGAAAGTTATTTTCACATCCATTGCTGGATCTCATAGTCATAATAGGCGGCAAGTGCTAGGAGTATTCTTATGGATTTCAATATAGTAATTGTCAAGAAGGTTTCATCATAGTCAATACCATGTTGTTAATGATAACCTTTAGCAACAAGTCGTATTATATAGGTAACTACATTACCAACCATATAGGTTTTCTTCTTGAAAACTAATTTGCACCCAATAGGTTTGATTTATTTAGGTGGATCAACCAAAGTCCATACTTAATTATCATACATAAAATCCATCTCTCACCTTATGGCTTTAAGCCATATGTTAGATTTTGAACTATTCACAATATCTTTGTAAGTAGTACGTTCATCTTCATCTATAAGTAATACATCATTGGGGTCACTTATGAGAAATCGTTATCTTTCAAGTGCCACACATACCCTACTAGACCTACAAGGTAATTATGTTGATGAAGGTTCATCTATTCTCTCAATAGATGTGGGATCAGATGGTTGTTCCTTATTTGTTTGTTCTTCTTGAACTTCACTAAGTTTAATTTTACTCCTACTATCCTCTTTCAATATGTGCTCCTTCTTCAAGAAGACATCATTCTTCGAAACAAACACTTTATTTTCAAAATAGATGTAGAAGTAATATCCGAATGACTCTTTCGGATATCCAGCAAACAATCACTTATAAGATTTACTCTCAAGTTTATCTGATTGTGGCCTTTTGGGAAAGGCAGGCCAACCCCATATTCTCAAGTGAGATAACTTTGATCTCTTACACAAGAATAGATCAAAAGGGGTAGTGTCAACCATTTTTTACGGACATTGTTTAGATTATAAATAGTAGTCTAGTGCGTACCCCAAAAATGATTTTAATAAGTCTACAAAAGCCATTATGGTCCGTACCATATCTAAAAGGGTTTGATTCCTTCTCTCATATATACCATTATGTTGAGGGGTATATGGTGGAGTGCACTGAGATAATATCGCATTATCTCTAAGATGACCTTCAAACTCCTGCCTTAAGTTTTCGCCTCCTTGAATGGATCTTAGAGTCTTAATACTTTTGTCAAGTTGTTTCTATACCTCATTCCTAAAGTTTTTGAACTTTTCAAAGGCTTCGAATTTGTATTTCATTAAATACAAATATCTATATCGTGAAAAGTCATCCATAAAAGTTATGAAATAGTGATAACCTCCTCTTGCTTGTATAGACATTAGGCCGCATACATCAGTATGTATAAGTTCTAATAACTCTTTGGCCCTTTCCCTTTTTGTAGAAAAGTGGAGTTTTAGCCATTTTACCAAGTAAACTAGATTTATATATACTATATGATTCATAATCAAATAACCCTAAGCCACCAAACGTGAGTAACTTAAAAACGTGATTCTTATTTATATAGCCTAAATGATAATGTCATATGTAAGATGTGATTGAGTTACCTTTTCTTTATTTCTTGTTGTTTATATTGAGAATTGGATCATTCATATCTAGAACATACAAACCATTTAACAAAGTCACATTTACATATTAGACACCATTTAATGAAAAAGAACAACCTTTATCCTTGAAAATTAAATGAAAACCATTGATGTCCAAATAAGCAAGTGAGATAATTTTCTTAAGCAAAACAGGTACATAAAAACAGTTTTTAAGTTCTAAGACTAATCCAGAAGGTAAGTGTAGCTCATAAGTCCTCATAGGAAGTGCAGCAATCTTGGCTCTATTTGCAGCACATAGGCACAAATCGCCCTTCTCAAGCCTTTTACTGTCTTTTAGTCCCTACAAGTATTGCATAAATGAGATCATCATCTAGTATCCAATACTCATATCTCATTTTTAAAGGTAGTATTAATCTCAATCATAAACATACCAGGAGTGGAAGTAAAAGTGCCCATGAGCTTCTCTTTCTCCTTCCTGTCCTTGATAGTCTCCAGGTAGGCTTTGTCGGTGCACCTCTGATAGCCCATCTTACCGCAGTGATGACATGGGCCATGGGCAGCTGCCTCCTTTTTCTTAACACCACCTTTGCACTTAGTGGTAGTATCATTCTTTATCTTTTTTAGAACTTTCTTCTTATAAGAGCAAGATTCTACCATATGACTCTACTGGATTCCTTCTTCACGGTGGATCAGCTTGGGTATACTGAACTCTATCATGTTTGTTTGGTAGTTTATCACAAATTGTGAGAAACTACTTAGTAACAATTGTAGAATTAAGTCAGTACTTAATTTATTGTTCATTACGAACACAAGAGACACAAGCTTCTTAATTCAGCTCAATATTTTTAGCTTATAAGTGGCCACAGAAGTACCTTTAGCTATTTTGGAGTGGAATAGTTGTTTTAATATTTCATATCTCTCCGTTCTGGCTTTGCATCAAATAGCTCTCGAAGATGTAAAATAATCGAGTAAGCATCCATATGCTCATGCAGTATTTGCAATTCTAGGGTCATTGACAGATGCTAATTTCACTTATAATTTTCTAATTATTTGAGATTATTTTGCGATACATTTGATGAAATAATGAGTTATATTCTCTCCTATTTGATATTTTATCTTTAAAAAGATGTTTTAATGCTTTTATATAGAATTGGAGGATGAAAAAAAAGGAAAAAACTGTCGGCATAACACAGCATGACAGGTGCCAATTGTGCAGAGTATGCCGACGCGACCCTTTATTGGCACGGCTGGCACCGGCCCTTCATTGGGAAAATAGGGATAGCACAAAAGCACAGCTGGTGCTAGCTCAAAAGCATGACCAGTGCCGGTTTTGTTGATTTAAGGTGGCAGGTTTCCTTTTCCAAGCAGATTTTTGCAATTTCAATTGGATTCTTTTGGGAACTCTTTCAACCATAGAAAAGGACTCTTGTTGTCACTTTTTTTTGCAACATAAACTCCTACGAATACAAGAAAATAACATTGTACAAAGGTGTTCGAGTTCTAGCTGTTGAGTTTACATTGTAATATTTTATAGAACTTCTAGAGAAACACCAATATTTAGGAGGATCAAGGAGGATTCTTGGAGAAGAAAACGAGGTTGCTCAAGATGCTTTCAAAGAAGAAGAAGAATGCTTGCTTGTCTATGGGTGGTTTCTTTTTTACTTTTCTATAATTTATTAGCAATTTGAGTTTTAATTATTTTAATTGTATTTAGAGGATGTTTTTGGACTCATGATATTAGGTTAATTGAGTTCTTTGTCAATTGATTACTATTCCTTGTATTTGATTTCTTGTTATCATTGGTGAATTGATGAATTTGGATTTACTTCTAATTACTTGGGAAAAGATGTTAGGAGTTGATTTAATATAATTGATTTCATATTTGTTATCTCTTAATGCACTTGGAAAATGAAGTTAAGAACAAAGAAGAAGAGTAACCAAAAAATTAGTTGATTTCACCTCGAGCATATGGTCATTGGCTAATTTCATACTTTGATATTACCTGGAGTATAGGAATATTTGTTGAGAACTGAGTTTCATGCATCTTTTGATTGTTTTAGTTTGATTGGAAAATCTGCTAAAATGACTAGAAGATAGTAATTCCATGGATTAGGAAAGAAGTGGAGTCTATAGTTTGTTCCTTCACAGTGCCAAGATGATAATTAATTGTGATAATTGCTTGTCAATCATTGCTCTTTCTTTAAGGATTTCTATCAATTTACATATCTTTCTCATTTTTCTTATTCCTTGATTATCCTTGTGACTTTTCTTGTGTGCCTTCATTTTCTCTAGTATATTAGGTTTGGAGGTTATTTACTTTTATTCCTTCCTTCTATTGTGTAAACAATAAATATTTGGATAAAGTAAGATGGGAGCCTGAGTTCTTGTAGATTAGATACTTATTGTTCCCTATACTATAGGATGGGTATACTTGCCCGTATGCGTTGTTTTAGTGATTAGCATGTCAATTAAAGCTTAATTGATTGTGGATTTTTGTTGATAATATTTTCGACGCGAAAAACACGCATCAAGTTTTGGGTGTTATTGCCGAGGATGGACATTATCGGAAACACTCTAATCTTGTTGATTTACCCTTTTGTTGAATTTGTAAGTATCGCTAAATTTTATTTTTTAGGTACTTTATGAATATTTAAGTCTTTTTATTAGTATATGATTTTGTTTTTGATTTGTTTAATTTTTTACTATTCTTTATTTTTCTTTTCGATTTGATTTTTGTTCTTATTTTAGTGCGAGGTTAACATCATTATGGACAATCATTGTTAGAGAAGTACATGGCATTGGGCATAAAAAGAAATCATCTGCAATGATGGTAGATTGGCACAATTGCAAGCTCACGTTAAAGTTTTGCGTGAGACGTGACATTAAACATTCATGAATTCCATTTTTAACAATGTTAATGCTTCGATTATGGGGTACAAAGAATCATCCCAAGGAATGAGCTTTGAAAAAACACAACTAGCAAAGTTGGTTGATGAGATTTGCAATAGGGAATTGAAAATAGGATACCTCTCGATTCATGAAGTCCACTGATGCTATTAATTATATGTTGAGTTTATCATGCCTCAAGAAGTTGGATATTTCAATACTGCATCATACGAAGTCCTTGGAGGATGTTGACAAATTCTACCCTTCACTCTATCCAAAGGAAGGTAACTTAGTTTTTGTAGACCATGCATTGAAAAGTAAGGATTTCTTGATCCCATCTTTGAGAATGAAAATACTAAGTTTAAAGGAGAATTTTAATTGTCAAAAATTCTTCTGAACAGTTAATTAGTGATTTCAATGTTGATGCATTCGTTAGATACCATGTGGACTCATATGCTGAAAAAGCTATTTGTGTGTCTAAAGGAATGTTAAAGAATCAAGTTCATGTGGTTTGCTTTGCTAAGAAAAATTATTTTCATGAATAATACCTTTTTTCAAAAACCCCCATTCTTTTTACATTCATCCTGCCTATCTTTTAAGTTTAAGCTTTAATTTCTTTTACAAAGATTTGATGAGAAAGCATGATGAGTGGAAAGATTTTGTGTTTTTGTTCTGTGTTTGGTTTTGTTTGGTCTCTTTTTCCCCTAGTAATAAGGAGACTATGTCCCAGTTTAAGTATGGGGGAGTGAGTAATTATGTTTATTCTTAGGAGTTTTATTAGTCGTTCTTGTGTTTTATTTTTGTGTGTTTTATTTTGGTTATTCTTTTCTATGTTCTTTTATGAGTGTTTAATTTTGTAGGTATGAATAAAGATTTCTTGGGAAAGCTCTTCTATTTATTGGGATGTATGCCCTCTTAGACTAGTTGCTAATGTAATTTTAACTTCTATTAATAAAATTTTTATTCTCAGAAATTATTTGTGAATTGTTCTTTATTTTTGTACACAATTTCATAGAAAAAGACCTATTATGTTTAAGTAAATGGTTCATGTGAATGAAGGTCTTTGACAATAAGGTATAGACCATGGGTTACTTAAACATAAATTATTGCTCTTAACTGGATGAAGAGAATGGGAAACTGATAATGGTAAAGTTATTATGTTATGAATTCTAAATAGGGAATAGCTTACGTTTAGCCAATAAGAAGTCTTCTTATTTCATAACATAAGCATATTTCAAATACGTAGAACTGGACCTATAGTAGTGGTTCTAAAATTACTATATGATAGAAACCTAAAGTACTGCTGCTACAGCGTGGATTTGTATTCTACAGCTTGAATATGAGTTGGTGGTATGATGAATCTGGAAGCGTATGTTTTGATATACTATAGTGGAGGTTCTTTAATAGGACCAATATACTTATATGTTGGGTATATGTAACTAGTTAGTTAAGATAGACTTAAACAAGATAGCTTATATACTATGTTGCCATTGTAGTTGATCGAATGATCTAATTATCCAGGGCCTTGGGGAACATGACTTGGATATTTGCTTTAGGGTACCTCTCTTGGAAATAAAAAATATTCTAAGAAGTTGTGGATCGTTGGACTAGAAGCCTAAGATTGGTAGATGCCTTCTAGAGAGGTGTTAGTATACTTTTTCCTCTTTACATGCACGACAATATGTAGATGAGTATTTTAATCATCTCACCTGTAGGTCGAAGACATAGCTAAGACATCATTGTCTTTGGAGTCAATATGTCTTTTTGGTGATATTAAAAAATATTTAAAATGAAAAATACTACTATTTGTATATAGTAAGGGTATTTTGGTCATTTTAGTAGCTAAAGTGATGTATCTTTTTCGTCATTGGAATAGCCCGTAAGTCCTAATTAATTTTTGGTTGAGGAAATGGTCTTAGCTTAAAAATGATTTTGTTTTATTCAAATATCTAATTTATTATTAGACTAGAATAAAATAAAAGAACAAGAGAAAATAAATTAAATTTATTATCTGGTTTAATTGGTTAATTAATTAATCAGGGCCTATGCCCATATTGAATAATTAGAAAATTAACATGGGCCTAAACAAGATAAAAAAGCTTAAATAATTATTTTGGTTTATTTGGGCTCATTAATTACTTATTGGATTATTTTTATAGGCCCAGAAAATAAATAATTATTGTTTATTATTTTAGGCTCATTGGGTCTAAAAAATAATAATTAATTAATGGCCCAATAGCCTAGACGAAATGGTTTTTTTGTAATTGACGGAACATAAGAGTTTATGATAGGAGCTTGAGGGAGGAAGTCTTTGTAAATCTAAAAGTGGCTTTTGTTTGGACTTGGAAAAATTAGAAGGATTTCAAGACAAGCACAACAAACAAGAAAAAGACAAACAGATCAAGAAAAGTAACAAAGAAACACCTTTTTCCACAAATAAAGAACCCTAAAAGAATTAGCTTTTAGAACCCTAAATTTAGTAGGAAAGGTCTACGACAACAACACCTTAGAACCTTTGACTTATCAAGAAATCAAGAACTAAAAGGATAGGGAATTGTGGGCATTCAAACAAGAAACAACAAGAACCCTAAGTGACATACAAAAGGAACCCTTGTTGAATTGTTCTTAGAGTTTATAGACACTTACTCAAGGATGGACTAAGCCCTTAGATTGGTCTTAGATTGAAGTTGAATAAGGAATCCCTCCATACTTCAAGCCTTCAAGAATGAATCTTCATTCATGTTAAAATGTGTAATAATGTTCTAGTTCTTACAATACAAAGCATTATTTATTGGTGCTCTGTTCCGGACCTAAACATATTTTAATATTACAAAATGACCGCAAAAATAGCTGAAAAATGTCAGGGGTTCAGATCCAAAGCACAGTGGGCACCGTGTAGATCTTCTAATGGCAGTGTTGGGTCCATTCTAGAGGAATAGTAACAATTCACAAATAGTCGAAACCAAAACGAAGCTTTTTCCAGTCTACAGCCGATGCCGAGCCTAGCTAGTAGGGCCGATGACGGGTCTAATCTACTGGAATAGTGAGTGCGTCAAAAAGTGAAGAAATAATGCAGATCACAGCAGGCGCCTAGTATAACTACTCTGGCCAGTGCTGGGTCCAATCTACTAGGTGACATTTCTACACGAACTACTTCCAGTTGACGTCCTTCGTACACTAGCGACATGGTCTGTTCTCAATCCACTTATGGCAATGCCCATATCCTATCCCACTTGAAATGAACTTGTAGATATGCATGAAGATTGTATTGGAATTGTTCGAAACGAGCCCTCATCAATAGATCTGTTAAGCTCGACTTTGTTTCAATTTCGTCCTCTCCCTCTCCTTGAGCTCGATCCCCGTGACCGGATTGATTCCTATCATTTTCCTCTTCTTGGAATGGATTCATCTTTGAATCATAACCTAAATCATAAGAAGAAAGACTAGCTACATTAAAACTAGCACTTACATTATACTTACCCGATAGATTAATCCAGTAGGCGTTGTCTCCATATCGCTCAAGAACTTGAAAAGGACCATCTCTTCTCTATTTGAGCTTTGATTTGCGTTGGGTGGGAAATCTCTCCTTGTACAAATGCACCCAAACCCAGCCTCTTAGCTCAAATATCACCTACTTTCTTCCTTGGTTTCACTTGCATGCAACGGCCAGATTCCGTTTTTCGATTAGAGATTTAAATTTCTCGTGCATGGACTTTACTATTTTGGCCTTCTTTTTGCCATCAAGACTCAATCGCTCATCTACAGGAAAATGAGATAAATTTAAAAGGGTTAATGGATTAAACCCATAAATAATTTGAAAAGGAGAATATTGTTAGGTATCTTAGGCTCGTATCATATACTGTGCAGCGAAAAATAAAACGAGATACTATACCAAGACCCGCCTATGTGTGGAAAACAAGACATAAAGATCATAAAGGTAGCAGCTTTTTATCTCTGTTTGATCGTCTGAAGAACAAAAATTTCTTCTCCAAATTGAGGCACAATCCAGCAATCCTCTTTATTGAACATGTAACCACTATAATCACAGTGTCTGATTATCTGTAATAGTAATCCACACAGAGGAATACTTAAACACCAAAATTTCTTGTGCTAGCAGAAAAAGATGGCAACTAGGGTTCTTCACATTTTTAGCAAAATAAGAGAGAGCGAGAGAGAGAGAGAGAGGAAGAAGGTTTTGGTGCCTGTTATTTTTCGTGTGAATCTCTTTGCTAGGGTTTCGGTTATATCATCATATAAACTGAAAAATTCACTGAAAATCTGGAATTCTAAAACAATTAGAGTTCCCTAATTGTAATTGAAAATATCATATTCTCACAATTACAATTTGGGCCACAAATTATAACTAATTATAATGTCCACAACAACTTCTATTTCTCTCAATTAACCTCACTATGTTATCAAATAACATCTTAAGTATATAATCCTCTATTGTGTGTGACCTGTTAGGTTTCCCAGTCAATTGGTAGAGAACATAAATTAATCCAAATGTCTTTGAGATTAATAATTCATAATTAATTAGAATTAATCCTATTAATTCTAATTAGGATTGGTTTATTAATCCATCAATTAATAAACCCATATCCCCAGATCATGAGCGGTATCTAGCAACATATCATGACCACTCAAGAGTCCAGGAAGTCAAGTTGCTTGACATGAACCTTTCAATAACAAACTTCAATGCAATTAACTTTTTTCACCATACAATATCTCATTCGATTTGGAGTACGAATTTAGTGCCAATTCCGTCCAGAATTAATTCTGGCCCGAATATAATTGTACTTGTACCAGGATCCCACTACTCTAGATGTGTATCAATTGGAATTATTTTCAATACACAATCGCCTTGACCAAAGACTTCCCGAGTAGTAATTCCTACAAGTGGCCGTGAGATATTTGCCCTTACTATTAGGAGTGGTGAATCCTTTATTGACCATCTGAACTACTTTCGTTTACCTCACAATGTACCCAATATTCATCCCATAGGTGGCCTTCGATCGAGCTTCGAAGATTGGAATCAAAGTACAATGCTCAGCAAACAAAGTACCTTGGAGATCTCAAGTCTAAGGATACTTGCACGTTTGCTATATTGAGATTATATCACAGGCACTAAATAGTTATCCATGTGACTATCTCAAAGCTAGGTCATCCAATGAACTTGTTCCATTAACAAGTATCCATGTGTTAACTTTGAGTATCTCAATACTCATAGATATGAGAACCACTACCAGATCAAATCAAGAAATCTAACATATGCTAGTCTTAACGCATTAATGATGTACTGTCTCATTAATACTATGACTAGGGACTATTTAAGTACTAATACTATACAGTGTAGTAGGAATCTCATATCATGATTTCTATCATGATTTCCTTAACACAGTGTTGTACTAGGGACTTTATCGAACAGTTATATTACTTAAAAGTAAACAAAAGAAACTCTAAGATAAATATTGCCTTTTATTAAAATAAAATGTGTCATATACAATGTACAAGTGATTGCCTCTAGTGCACAACACTAACAAATATGTAGTAGTAGAATGAACGGTTCTATTATAGGCAAAGTCTATATGTGGAAGACATTCTTCCCAGTTCTTTAAGCTCCTCTTGATGATCGTCCGTAGTAGTTGCGTGAGGGTCCGGTTGACAACCTTTGTTTGTCCATCCGTTTGTGGGTGACAAGCGGTAGAAAACAATAAATTAGTTCCAAGTTTTGCCCGCAATATTCTCCAAAAATGACTTAAAAATTTAGTATCCCTGGCCGATACTATGTATCATGGTAACCTATGTAATCTTGCCACTTCCTTGAATAATAAACCTAAAATGTGAGTTGCATCATTAGTTTTTGCACAAGGAATAAAATGAGTCATCTTAGAAAATCGATCAATAACTACAAAGATGGAATCCTTTCCCCTCTTGGTTCGTGGCAATCTAAATATGAAGTCCATTGAAATATCTAACCAAGGTGAATTAGGGACGGGTAAAATAGTATATGAACCCTGGGGTAGTGTTTTAGATTTGGCCTTTCTACATGTTATGCATGAATTACAATTCCTCTCTACATCTCCCCTCATTTTTGTCCAATAAAAATGCTCTTGCATAATACCAAATGTTTTTGAATTTCAAAAATGTCCCATTAAACCTCGTTCATGAGATTCCTTCACTAACAGTTCTCTCAATGATCCTTTTGGTATGCAAAGTCTACCTTCTTTAAACAAAAACCCATCATACTAATTAAATTTTTTGGAAAGCACATTTTTTACAAGCATGATAAATCTCTCCTAATTATTCATCCTTTTTATATAAATCCTTAATAAGCTCAAAACCAAGTAATTTTGCATCCAAGGAATTTAAAAGCAGATACCTATAAGATAATGCATCGGCTACTACATTGTCCTTACATTTCTTATATTTGATCACCTATGGAAAGATACCAATAAACTCCATCCATTTAGCATGCCTTTTGTTCAACTTCTGTTGGCCTTTAAGATGCTTTAATGTTTCATGATCAACATGAATGATAAATTTCCTAGGTAACAAATAATGTTGCCAATGGTGTAAAGTCCTCACTAATGCATACAATTCCTTGTCATAAGTGGAATAATTCAAGGATGCTACATATAGCTTCTCACTAAAAAATGCAATAGGTTTTTGACATTGAGTCAACACAACACTTATTCCTATTCCACTAGCATCATATTCAGCTTCAAAGGCTTCCTCAAAATTAGGCAAGGACAATAATGGGGCTTCACTCAATTTTGTTTTCAAAGCAATAAAAGGCTTTTCATGTTCTTCTCCGCACCCAAACCCCAGATTCTTTTTAATAACTTCAGTCAATAGGCAGTTATTGTGCTGAAATTTCCAATAAAATGCTTGTAAAAACTGGCTAACCCATGAAAACTCCTTACCAAAGTCAGAGAAGCAGGTTTTGGTCAATCCTGGATTGCCTTAACCTTTTCCTCATCAACTGCAATACCTTTTGAACTCATAATATAACCAAGAAAAGTTATCTTTTTCCAAACAAAATGAACTTTTGTCAAACTTCGCATATAACTTTTCTCTTCTAAGTGCAATAAGCACACATTTAAGATGATGCAAATGGTCTTCTTAAGTTTTGCTATAAATCAAAATATCATTAAAATACACCACAACAAATTTTCCAATATATTTTCTCAACACATTATGCACAACCTCATGAAAGTACTAGGTGCATTTGATAACCCAAATGGCATCACAAGCCACTCATATAAACCCTGTTTGGTCTTAAATGTAGTTTTTCATTCATCACCATCCCTAATCCTAATATGATGATATCCGAAGTTCAAATCAATTTTTGAAAATACACATGCTTTATGCAATTCATCCAATAAATCATTAAGCCTAAGGATAACGTAACAATATTTTACCATTATGTTGTTAATGGCCCTATAATAAACACACATTCTCCATGATCCGTCTTTCTTAGGCACCAACAACACTAGAACCACACTTCGAATCAAACTCTCTCAAACATGGCCTTCATTGAGCAACTCCTTAACTTACTTTTGTAGCTCCTTAGCTTCTTCAAGGTTACTTTTCTATGTTGGTCTGTTTGTAATGACAACCCCCGAGATGCAATCAATTTGATGCTCTATTCCTTAGACAAGTTGCAATCCTTCGTGTATTTCTTTTGGAAATACATCTTGGAATTCTTCAAAAAGACAAGCAATTTCACAAAGTAAAGAAAGAGTAGTTTTATTAGTAGTTACATAAATGCCTTTACAAATTAAGAGATACACTAGTTCCATAGCTTTAAAAGCTTCTACCACCTCTCTCTCTTTTGCAAAGAAAATTACTCATTTCTTATCTCTTCTCTCTTATTTTCCCTCTCTCTTTTCCTATTCTACTTTCTCGGTGTTCCCTCTCTCGATTTTTTTCTCATTTTCTTGAACACTCATTTTCTTATGCTTTTCTCTCATTATCTTTTTATCTTTGCTCACTTCACTCGGAGATATAGACAGTTGAATGAATTTCTTTCCCTCTTTATACACAGTGTAGGTGTTTTTCTTCCCGTCATGCATTACTCCCCTATTATATTGCCATGATCTCCCTAAAAGTAGGTGGGTTGCCTACAGCGGAACAACATCACACAAGATCTCATCCTTATATTTCTGCATGTCAATTGCACTCAAGGCTTGTTGATTAACCTTCAATTCTCTACTTACATTTGGCCATTGCAACTTGTAGGGTTGCATATGCTTCTATATTTCCAAGCATATTTCTTCCACCGCACAAGCACTTATAACGTTGGTGTAACTCCTGCTATTAATGATTACGCTGTAAGGCACTTGGTTGATCAAGCATTTTGCATAAAAGATATTCTCCCTCTGTTGATGATGCTCATTCTCCTTCGCCTGCGTACACAATGATCTCCTTGCTACACCAAATAATGCACTCACTTGCCCAATTTCTTCATCTTCTTCACTCAAAATTTCTTCTTCCTTCTAAATTTCCTCTAATTTCTCATATTTCTCTTCCTCGGATGAAATCTCACCATAGGCATTTGTGTACATCACTTTCTTACTTGGGCATTCTTATGTTGTGTGTCCATATCCCAAACAATGAAAGCACTTGATATCCCCGCTCCTCGGCTTCTCAGTAGCCTTTTCTTCATCTCTATTCCCTTCTACCTTCGGTTTATTAAACTCCCTAGGTGGCAGCCTTGGAACTCCGTCTTTTGTAGGTATCAGCTTATGGAATTCCTTAGAAGATGAAGTTGGTTAGCCTACTCTCCTCTCAAATGGCCTTTTTTTCAATTGTTTTTCTACCTTCATAGCCATGTGCACCATTTCTTCCAAGGTTTCATATGAATGCCACTCGACTATATTGGCTATCTCCCGGTTCAATCCACTTATAAATCTCACTTTTGAGGGACGTGGATCGTCATTAATAACCGCCCTCATCATTAGCACTTCAAGTTCTTTGTGAAAATCTTCAACACTTCTATTCCCATGTCATAGTATTTGAAGCCTTTAATATAGCTCGTTGTAGTAGTGGTGCAGTACAAACCTCACCCTCAGGAGATTTTTCATCAATTCCCATGTACCAACGTCATTTTCTTCCATTCTCCTTTTATTAGTGAAAACTTGCTACCACCATACCAATGCATAGTCTGAAAATCCCAATACTGCAAATATCACCTTATTTCTCTCACTATAATCTTGGCAATCATATAGAATTTCCATTTTTCGTTCCCATTAAAAATTCACCCCGGGATCACTTTTCCCCGAGAATTGTGATACCTTCATTTTGAAAATTTTCAATTCCTGCTCTCTTTTATTTTCATCACTCATCTTACCTTTTATCACATTACCTTGATATTGTTCTCCATAGTCTTCCTCTGGGTACCCCTCTTCCCCCTCAAATTCTCTCTCAATATTTCTTTCAACTCCCCTTATAGGATTCTCACTAAATCTCCACCGGCCTCATCCTCTACCTCCTCTCAACCCATTTCTTCCTCCTCTCATAGGAACTTGTTAGTATCCACCAACTGAATATTCATCCCATTCTTTTTTTGGTTGAGTTATCACGGGAGGCGTGTTGTAGACATTTGATTGCTGTTGTCCCCTCCTTTAACTAGCGGTAGATGTTTGGCTTTGTTGAGCTTAGAGTTCGGCCATCTCCCTCCAAATGCCCTCCATACTCCATTGTAATAAAATGAGGGTTTCACGAAGATCTCTCAGATCCTCTTATGGTATACTTGCTCCACCAAGACTTAGCCTGGTCGGTTCCTCTTATTGAGTTATCGTTGGAGTTTTACATTGATATTCCTACAAATAAATGAACAAAAATATAAATTATTTTCCTCACTCACTCCTTAAGTGTTTGCACTCCACTCTCGTGTTTGCGCTCCTCGGCTTTTTCAAACAAGAATCTTTCTCTCTTACCTTTTTCTTTCACTCAATGTCATACTTGTTCAACCAAATTCCTACCCAACTTCAACGGGTTTAGTTCACCTTAGTCTATCAACTCATAGGATGCTTCAATACAAGGGTCTTAGGATAACAATTTTGGTGAACACTTAGAGGTCCAAAAATAAGTAAAGTACAAGGTGTTGACAACATACTATAAAAAGCGATAGTTTGAAGAATATAATGAAACTGTTATAGGAATAACACTAATGTTCAAGGCACATTCTTTCTTTGAGACATTTCATCAAACACAAGGTGTTCATAGTGTATATGGTTTTTAAGACTTTTTATCAAACACCTTATGTGCAAGATTTTCCTATGGAACTTTGGAAGCAAATTTCTTCCCAAACAAGCCTAATGTACTCACAACATCAATAATAAATCTATTCCCAAGGATCTTTCTTCAACAAATCATTCTTATTCCTTTTTTATTTATACAAGAAAATCAAGATCAAACAACACTATATAGATTTGATAAATCCAAGCTAATATAGAGGTATAAGCTTATCCTTGCTCTGATATCAAATTTGATACGCACTTGAGGGAGGAAGTCTTTCTAGATCTAAAAGTGGCTTTTGTTTGGACTTCATCAAAGTAGAAGGATTTCAAGACAAGCATAACAAGCAAGAAAAAGACATAAAGAGATCAAGAAAAGTAACAAAGAAATACCTTTTTCCACAAACAAAGAACCCTAAAAGAACAAGCTTTTAGAATCCCAAATTTAGTAGGAAAGATCTACCACAACAACACCTTAGAACCCTTGTCTTAGCAAGAAATCAAAACTAAATAAATAGGGAATTGTGGGCATTCAAGCAAGAAAAAACAAGAACCCTAAATGACTTACAAAAAGAACCCTTGTTGAATTATCCTTAGAGTTTATAGACAGTTACTCAAGAGTGGATAAAGCCCTTAGGTTGGTCTTGGATTGAAGTTGAACAAGGAATCCTTCCATTCTACAAGCTTTCAAGAATGAATCTTTATTCATGTTAAAATATGTAACAATGTTCTTGTTCTAATAATACAAAGCATTATATAATGGTGCTCTGTTCTTGACATAAACACTTTTAAATATTACAAAATAACCCCAAACATAGCTGAAAAATGTCAGGGGTTCAAATCCAGAGCATGGCCGGTGCCGTGTAGGTTTCATAGGGGCGGCGCTATGTGCATTCTAGAGGAAAAGTAACAGTTCACAAAAAGTCAAAACCAAAATGAAGTGTTTTCTAGTCCACAATCGGCACTGGGTTGGGCTAGTAGGGCCGGCATGGGGTCTAATCTGGTAGAACAGTGTGCGCATAAAAAAATAAACAAATCTGCTGGGCGGCATTTCTACGCGAACTACTTCCATTTGACATCCTTCGTACACTAGCAGCATGGTCCATTCTCAATTCTCTTTCGACAATGTCCATATTCTATCCCACTTGAAATGAGCTTGTAGATATGCTTGAAGATTATGTTGGAATTGTTTGAAACGGGCTCTAATCAATAGACCAGATAAGCTTGGCTTTCTTTCAGTTTCATCCTCTCCCCCTTTTTCAGCTCAATCTCCGTGGCCAAATTGATTCCTATCAGTTTAAGCTAAGCTAAATCTCTTATGTTGATAACTTTTAGATTTTTTGAAATATCAAAACCCCAGTGTTTTGGTTATCAAGTGTTAGTCGTGTGTTTTGTATTCTACAGATTACACACGGAGAAAAAAAAAGCAGAAGTCTTGTTCTTCTTCTCTTTCTCCCATTCTTCATTTCCTGTATTTTCTTGATTTTGCTAATCAATAGCAAAGGATCAGGAAGCCTTTGAGACTATGATTTTCCTTGCCTAAGATTTATCACCTAGCCATAATTTCTTTTACACTAAACATTGTGCTAGGGACATTATCATTCAGTTTTATGCACATACACATTGGAGACAATGAAACTAGAAGATAAATAGTGCATTTGTTAGATAAATGTGCAAAATACATTGTACAATTGAATTGGTTCTAGGGCATAACTTTAACTATGTACTCTTCTACTATTAAGAGTGATGATTCCTTTATTGATCATTTTAAAAACATTCGAATACTGCATTTTGTACACAATATCCTCCCTATATAGGTAGTTTCAAAGACATTCCAAAGATAGGAATCAAAGTACAACACTCAATATGCATAGTGCCTTGGAGATCTCAGGTCTAAGGATACTTGCACATATGCTATAATAAGATTCTATAACTAGCACAAAATAGTTATCTATATGATTATCTTATGGCTAGGTCATCTAATGAACTAGTTCGTCGAACAAGCATCCAAGGATGGAGTTTCTTGAATTTTCGTAGCTTTACAAACAATCCCAAACCAGAATTTTTTTCAGCAAACTAGCAACATTACACAAGAACTTGAAGCCATCTGTTAGAACATATGAACAGCTGGAACTTCCTCTATTTTTGTTCAAAATGATGGCTGAAAAACCACCATTAATGGACCTTCAAAGTGGACCCAAAATTCTGACCAAAACCATTTCCATTTCATGTGTTCTTGAGCTTCAATTCCAGGAATTTTTGTCCAGCTTTGCCTTTTCATACTAAGGATGAAATTCTTCAGCAAGCTTCACCAAATTTTGGGCCTTGTACAGCCATGAACTGAACATCTTAGATTCTCCACCAACCTTAAGTAAAAGGACTCCATTATCATACTTTAAAAAGCTCTTATCTTCACTATATCCAAACTTGTTCAAACTTCAAATTAAAATTCTAGATATTGTTTCATTAAAATACTCATTTAGATAGTTGATAAAACCAGAAAATTCTCTACCATTCCATAGCTATTTTTGGCTAGCCTATATCTGAAACAACTCTCCATAATTTGGTTGAAACATAGCACCATTGAAGGACAAGAAAACTTCCAGAAGCGAACATCATTATCCAATCCTATACCTCAAACAACTCCACTTATCTCTGAATTAGAATTAAAAAAAAAAAATCGGAAACTCTCTCTCTCATTCATGGATAACCAAAAGCTCTCCTAAGGCTAAGCCATTTGGCCATCACACTCACAAACACACACGAAATTCATCTCTTCTCAAACTCTCTCAAGAACACCAAGAACACATACTTCATATCTTTAAGCCTAAACCACTCCTAAACACCTCCAATAACTCCCAAACACTCTAAACGATTAATATACAACCAATATTCTTCATTGCTGCACTTTATAACACCAAAACACACAAATTTGAATCTTCAATTGGATCAAACCACCATTTTTTGTTGAAAATTCGAAGAACACTAAAGAGGTTAAATACAAACAACCTTCTTGTTCTTCCTCTTTTATTCAACTTCTATTCTTCTCTTCTACTCTCATTCGTTCCTTTCTCACTCTCTCCCTCTCTCCCTCTCTCTTGGCCGAAATGTTGATGACCTACTATGGACTATTTTCATATCACTAAAAAGCCATCAAGCATTCAAGGATCTTCACAAAGCAAGGCGAATCATTCACCAAACAAGTATCAATCAAGTATTTCTTTTTTAATCTCCTCTTTACTTCTCAAAATCAAGACTCTTAGATGTTGATAGGTTGATTGAATAATGTAGGGGTTGAGGATATGTATATGGGTGAAGGGGATGGAGTTAAGACATGAGAATTTGAATGAATGTTATGCCTTATGGATTTTGCTTTAGAATCACTATATGTTCATTATGATTAAAGAGATTTATGGATGTTTTGATGCATGTTAGACATTATGCCACCATTGTTGATTTGGCCTTCAAGATATTGTTTTTCAATGAAGCCATTGATAATACTATGCCTAGTAGAAGATCATCCATGTTGTTGTATATGTTAATTCAAGTCTATGTTTGTGGATAGATTAACATGTTATTTATTGTATCCTTGTTTGTAAGAGTATGTTCATGGATTTTCTCTAGCAATAGAGAAATTATTGTTAGAACTATTTTCATTAATTTTATAATTATTCTTACTATCATTATTATTATTAATTTAATTAGTACTATCATTTAATTTATTCTACAAAATGCGAAAAAAACATTGTGAAGGTTTGAAATAGAAGATTATTTAAAATATTATTATTTTATTAGTTAAATAAATAAAATATTTTTATTAAATACTAATAATAAAATATTGGAATTAATTAATATCAAATGACTTTGTAACTCATATTATTATTAATACTAGTTAGCCTTACTAAAACTTTTATCTACACTCATAAATATTATTTGTATTAAAATTTATTTATTTTTAATTTTATTTGTTACTTACTATTTATTATTTATTAATTAAAAATTAAGTATAATTCATTTATTATTAATTTTATTGATTATTGATTATCTATTATCTATTAATTATTAATTATAATTTGTTATCTATAATAATACTATTTAAATATAACTTATTAGCAATATTATTTAGGATTTATTATTATTATTATCCATTATTTAATTCTAATTTTATATATTAGCAATATTACTCATTGTTTATTTTATAACACCCATTTATTTTAACTTCTCAGGCAAATATTTTATAAAATACTTTATCAACTAGTATTAAAGCTTAAGACATTGCAGACAAGGTTAGTTATTGTTGTGGTTAGTTGAACTAGGAATTATTTATTTAAGGCAAATATGGTCTAGATGTTATCTTATATCTTGTGTTTATGCCAGGCGGGGTTTGGTTGACCTGAACTACCTTGGAATACTTTTGAACTCAATAAGAGCAAAATATCAAGTAAGTTCCTGCATGAAACTGTTTGAAAACCAAAGTTATCATGGTAAGTCAAACTCAATGTATACGAGTATTTGTACTGTAAAGGCAATTATGAACAATTTCTTATTCGTTTTAGTCAAGCAAACCATTGACAATTAAACAAATAATTTTACACACAATGCTAAACTTTTCTTAAAAACCCAACTTTGGCAAGAATTTTGGAAACCATAATTGCTATTTCCAAGTGAATCGTTGTATGATCGTTCTTCTCCCAAGTGGGACAAACAATATTGAGTACTCAATAAGGGTAGACTACTAGGACTAGTCTTTGAAGGATTAGGGTAAGTCTCTCAATAGGTGGCCACCTCTGAGGGGTGAGTCCTTCCCAGATAGGATGCCAGTCTTGTAGGCCATACCGGTCCGAGCTAGCAAGTTTAGTTAAGTTGACTGTGTATTTTCGGAGTGGACAATCAGTATGTTTGGGTGCAGAGATGGAGAAGTATTTCACTCGGTAGGCCGTACACCTACCTTGTGTTAGTATCCTCAAAGTGTGGCATTCTGATCGTTATATTATTATGGTGCACAAAGTGTGGTGCCATGACTATGTCTTATACGTGGGTGTATTTATTGTACACATGTCTGTTTTGGAATGGAAAATACAAATATTCATTTGTAAAATTTATTTGAGGTTTGCCAGTACCTTCTTTTATGAAATATCACAACTTGCATACATGAACTGTTTTACTTGAAACACTCAAAGCACACACCGATTTATTGAGATTTTTATCTCAACACCTTTTATACCATGTTTTCAGGTCGGTCCTGCTGTGAAGGTTATTGAGTAGATATTGCCTATATTTTGAAGATTTATTTCTTTTCTGATGTATTTCATTTGAGAGGCTTTAGCAAACATTTATTTATTTTTGGAACTTGTTCATGTATTGCTTGGGTAGTAATAAGTGTAATTTTGAATTATTTCTTTCATTTCTTTTGTCAGTCCTATATATAAAGACCCCTTATCCTATGGACGGGGCGACATCCCCAACCCTAATAGGGATATATTTAGTGGGGTATTATAAGTGGTATCAAAGACTAGGTTTAGGAAATTATTGATATTATATGCTTTGTTTCATTAAGGTTAAACTCTTTTGACTAATATAGCTTGTTTATGCTGTAGGATGGTTGGAATGACTAGAACTATGAGGAAAGGGCAGCAATGGCATTCACCAATCCTTATCAACTAAGAAGATTTACCAGTGCTACAACCTGCACCACAACCCACACCTCAACTAGTCATACCCATGGAAGAGAGCAATGATGATGAGGTTAGGATTATTGAGCCACCTTTTATACCTGTAATAGACTTAGTTACTGATAGTGAGGATGAGGATATTGACATGGAGCATGTCCCACACCTATCTAGTCCCGTGATTGACTTGACTATTGATAGTGATGATCCGAAGGCGATAAACTATGAATCTCTACCTAGACCTTCTTTTGTATCCCCACCCAACCATGTTGAAACTGGGGAGAGTTTTAGGAGACCCGGGAAGGAGCCAATGGACTATGAGTTCATGAATGGTGCAAGGATATATTTTTCTTGGAATACTATAGGATAGTTGTATGATGCTGACATCGAAGGTTCTGATGAGGATTAGGGGGCTAAGTTTTGCTATGATTAGGAAGTTATTATTTACAGCTTTCAATAAACTCTTGTGGTAGGGGTCCATTTATGTTTAATGTTTTATTTCAAATTTTATGCAAATAAGAGTACCTTGGTGTACTCAAATCTTGAAAATGCAATTATTTATGCAAAGCTTGCATCTAATTTGCTTTTGCTTAAGCCTGAATATGAATGCATGCTTGATTTAAATATTTTAAACTTTAATTAATAAACTCATTATCTGGAGACATGGTTTAGAATGGCACCAAATCATCGTGCAGCAACATCCAGCAGAAGGGTTCTTGAGGCAGAACCCGTGACTCCAGAGTTTGATGCAACTCAACTGCCATTGCCAAATCGGGGAAATAAGAATGAACTGGAGCAAGAAAAGGGATCGAAAGAACCTGTCAGTATGACTAGGGGTGATGTGTATGAATTTGGATATAAGAAATCATATAAAAATAAGCACATTCCCAATCAAGTTTAAATTAAAACGTTAATCCCAAATTACACATACGAGCAAGCGTACTCATCATTAAGCAAATCATAGGGTTTAAAACGAGTATCGATCCTCAAGGAAGAAGTATGCATTAATCACTTTTCTTTCATTGTTTAACCGACTCAATAAAGTGAAAAATAATAAAAAGGAAAATAAAAGAATATATACATGTCCAGGACGGAGAATTATGTAACTCAAACCATTATTTTGACAAACAGGACCTTAAAGTACCTAATCATTATTATAACTAATCATTTCTTAACATCATGAAAGATTAAGATTGATTCACTTCTTTTCCAATCTATGAAATCACTATCTTCTAGACAAATTAGCATCACATATCATATTTCAACTAATTCACCCAAAAGATGCATTAAACACAATCCTTGATTAAATCCCTATAACCTGGCAAATTTAAAACATAAAATTAACCAATAAATCCATATCCTGGTAGACATCAATTAACATTTAATTACCCAGTTCTTACCAATTAACTTCTTTTTCAAGCAAGTTAATAGACAACAAATATGAAATTAATGAATTGAGATCACCACCAACCCCTTTTCCAAGCAAGTTAATAGAAAGAAATAACAAATTAATCTCGTAATTACCATAAGTAATTAAATACCAAGAATAGCAATCAATTAATCAAAAGATCAAAGTAACTCTAAAAATCATGAATACCGAAAACAATGTTAAATTACAATAAAATAATTAATACATCATTGTTCAAGAAAAGAAAACAAAGTTAAAAGAAAGAACTCATAGACAAGCCTCCTTCTTCTTCCTTCATAGACACTCTTGTACAATCCTCCTTAATTTGATGAATTTCTTTTTGAACTTAAGAGATTTTGTATTTTGCTCCTTGAATTCATACATTTGACTTGTGTTTTTCCTTTGATTATAGGCTTTAGAAGTGCCGAAATTTGTCCTTCTAGGGTTTCTAACCGAATAGAAGTAGGAAAATACCAAAACTTTAAAAATTACCAAAAATGCACATGAAAATTGAGGCACCACCAGTGCACAGCCGCCGCTGCCTGTCCTGCCTAGGGCCAACGCCAGTTATATTCTATCTCTCTGTCCGTTCATCGATTTTTCTCAATTTTCGTGCCAAGTTCTTCCAAGTTGCAGCCGGCACCACCTATGGGCACCCAATTGGCGCCTACTGTATTCTGTCCAGCCTCTGTTTCACAGATTTTTCATTGCTCTAAAGTGCGTGCCAGTAACATGGGGCCGGCGCCACCTCTCTTGCCCTAGCCAATGTCGCCTCTAGTCTGCTTTGTGATTATTTTACCTTATTTTACTCCTAAAATCTGAAATAATACACAAAATACCTTTCTAAGGGTAAAATCTCAAATATTGAGCAATATGACCAGTTGTTGCACAAAATGTATCACAAAATGGCCTCAAATAACTAGAAAATATATGACTAATTTAGGCCTTATCAATGCGGAAATCATTCCACAAAATAACGGTGAATCTACAAACCCTATCTTAGAAAAGGAACCTAAAGGGGAAAGATGAAGCATTGGAGAGGTTTCTGAAGTTTCAACATCCCACCTTCTTGCGAGAGGTCGAGCAAGACCAGAAAGTAGAGTAGTGGGTGGAGCAGATGGAGGACATCTTTGCGACACTCTAATACACCAAGAAACGAATAGTGAAATTTGCTGTATTTAGGCTGAGAGGCCTAGCTCGGGCATGGTGGCAATGAGTCCAAGAAGACTGGGAGTTAATGGATAATATCTCGACGTGGACCAACTTTGTGGAGGCATATAGAACAGAATATATCCCTTAGTGGATAGTGGAGAAAAAAAGAGTACGAGTTTCAAAATTTGAAGTAAGGGAGCATGACTGTGGCTTAGTATGCTACTCGTTTTACCGAATTGTGAAAGTATTGCAAAAGGCTGGCAGATATCGAGCAGAATCGAACCAGGCAGTTTGTTAAATGATTGAGGCAGGAGCTGAGAAGGGCTTTGGCACCATCTCCACCGACAACTTATTCAGGGCAGTAGACGCGGCGACTCGGATGAGAACGAGGATCAGAGCAGGATGATACCAAAACCTTTCTTGGCGCTAAGAAACCACCGAGACCTTTCTAGAGGCATCAAACCAATAAGCGACCTGCTATCCAGCAATGGCAGAACTGAGAGAAACAAGCACAAATGGCACCAGCTGGTCCTGCATAGAATCTCCTATCATGGCGATAGTGTAGGAAGAAGGGTCATGTGGAGAAGAATTGTTGGTCCAAGGGAGCTGAGTGGAAATGCTACAGTTGCGGAGATCTGACTCATCTACAGAATGCCTACACAAAACTTCTCCGAATCAGGCAAGGAATCCTGGTCCAGACCGCGGTAGCAAATTGAGCCAATACTACGTGAGCCTCTAAAAGTGGAACTCAGAAGCCGCAAGTGAAAGAGAAGGTTTTTGCTCTTAAGCAGGAGGAAGTTGGAGCAGATATTACGGTGCTAGAAGGTACGTTTACTATCCAAGGTTGTTCCGTTAATGCATTGACAGACCCTGGATCTACCCATTCCTATTTAAACAAGAATTGTGCATATCATTTGGGATAGGATGGAGTAGAACTACCTTTTACTATGTTGGTGAATACACCCTTAGGAAAAATGATGCAAGCAGAACGGTATGTGAAGAATTGTACGATTGAATTAGCGAAAGAAAGCTTAGAAGGAGATTTAATAGTCTTAGCTATTGACAACTACATCCTCATCTAGGGTATAGATTGGCTAGCTAAGCATGGAGCTAAAGTAGACTGTAAGAATAAGTCTATCTAATTCATTAGACCAGGACGCGATGTGTTGGAGTTCAATGGCAAGCGGGTAAAAGAGTTGAAGTTTTTGATAGCTACAGCAACAGCTCATAAATTATTGAAGCAAAGTTGTCAAGGTTGTCTGGCTGACGTAATAAACAAGCTGAAGGATTAGTGTACCCTCGAAGATACCGAGGTGGTAAGAGATTTTCTTGATGAGTTTCCTATGAAACTTACTTCTCTACTTCCCAACTGAGATGTTGAGTTCACCATTGATCTAATTCCAGGAGCGAAACATATATCTTGAACCCCATATCTGATGGCACCAGCGAAGTTAAAGGAACTAAAGGAGCAGCTAGAGGAATTGGTGAAGCAAGGTTACATAAGATCTAGCATGTCACCTTGGGGAGCTCTAGTACTATTCGTGAAGAAGAAGGATGGGATTTTAACGTCACCTTGAGGAGCTCCATATCAGATGGCACCAGCGGAGTTAAAGGAATTAAAGGAACAGCTAGAGGAATTGGTGAAGTAAGGTTACATAAGACCTAGCACGTTACCTTGGGGAGCTCCAGTGCTATTCGTGAAGAAGAATGACGGGACTTTAAGGTTGTGTATCAATTATCGGGGGTTGAACAATCTGACCATCAAGAATAAGTATCATCTATCATTAATTGCTGAGTTGTTTGACCAATTACAAGGCTCCAGATGTTATTTTAAATTGGATTTGAGGCATGGATATTATCAAGTAAGGATAAAGGAGAATGATATTCCCAAGATGACCTTCAACACAAGATATAGTCATTACGAGTTTGTAGTGATGCTTTTTGGAATGACAAATACACCAGAGGTGTTTATAGATTTGATGCATTGAGTTTTCCAATGCTACCTGGATAAGTTCATGTTGGTATTCATTGACGATATACTCATATACTCCAAGAGTCCTAAGGATTATGCAGAGCATCTGAAGCAGGTATTGGAGAAGCTAAGAGAGCACAAGCTTTATACCAAATTTAACAAATGCAAATTTTGGCTAGATAGTGTGTTGTTCCTTAGCCATGTGATAACTAAGGATGGAATCAAGGTGGACCCAGCAAAAATTGAAGGTATTTCAGACTAGAAGCCACCAAAGAACATCACAGAGATTCGAAGCTTCTTGGACTGGCCGACTATTATAGGTGGTTTATTAAAGGGTTCTCAACACTAGCATCACCTATAACCCAGTTGCTGAGAAAGGCTATACCCTTTATCTAGAGTAAGAAATGAAAAAAAAAGAGTTTCTAAGAGCTGAAGCGGGGGGTAAGGACAGCACCCGTGCTGAGTTTGCCAGAGGGAGATAAACCTTATGATCTATATACTGATACATCAAAGGAAGGTTTGGGAGCAGTATTAATGCAGGATAGGAAGGTAATAGCCTATGGCTCTCGGAAGTTGAAGCCTCATGAAGTTAATTATCCAATGCATGATTTGGAGTTGGCCGCCATTGTATTTGCTTTAAAGAAATGGCGGTATTGCTTGTATGGAGCCTAGTATGAGGTGTTTACTGACAACAAGAGTTTGAAATACATCTTCACGTAGAAGGACTTGAATTTGAGGTAGCAGAGATAGATGGAATTTTTGGAGGAGTATCGTTGTCCTATTAACTATCACCCCGGAATGGCTAATGTTGTTGTTGATGTCCTAAGCCGTAAAGTCAAAATGGGCAGACTGAGAGTGTAGGAGATTCAAGTAGTCCAAGAGGTGTTAGATAGAGGTGTAAGAGAGGATTATTATTAGCAATTTGAGATTGATACTTAACCTAAGGTGGGAAATCATCGAAGCTCAACAAAGTAATGTAGTGTTTCAACTTTTCATGGACAAAGAGCTTAAACGGCAAGGTAGTAATTTCTGATAGGACAAAATAGGAGTGATGTATTTTTTTAGATCATTTGTGTGTACCTGATGAGCACCAGCTGAAGGATAACATTTTGGAAGAGGCTCATAAAAGAAAGTATGCAATTCATCCTGGAGAAGTAAAAATATGTCAGGATCTAAAGAAGGTATATTGGTGGCTTGAAATGAAGAAGAACGTGGTAAAGTATGTCTCCATGTGTCTTACCTATCAGAAAGTTAAAGCGGAGCACAAAAAGTTGGCAGGATTGCTACAACCGTTACCGATACCAGAGTGGAAAGAGGAAAAGGTGGCCATGGACTTTGTTACCGGACTCCATATGGTAAGGACCCCCAAGGACGCCACATGGGCAATGGTAGATAGATTAACCAAGTCAGCACATTTTATACCGGTAAACATAAGGGATACAATGGAGAATTTAGCTTAAACATATGTGCAGGAGAAGTCAAATTGCACAGAGTACCTTCAAGTATCGTGTCCAACCCAGACCCAAGGTTTACATCCCGATTTTTGGCCAAGTTTCAAGAATCAATGGGTTCTAGTCTAAAGTTCAGTACAATGGCACATCCATAAATTGATAGTCAGTCAGAAAGGGTTATTCAGACATTGGAAGACATGTTATGAACTTATGTATTGGATTTCAAGAATAAGTGGATTAAATGTGTACCGTATGCAGAATTTGCTTACAATAATAGCTACCAATTTTCGATTGGAATGGCCCTGTATGAAGAATTGTATGGACGTAAGTCTCAAGTACTTCTATACTGGAGTTGGTTGGAAGACAATCACATAAGCAAGCCTAGAGAAGTCTATATTCAGGAAGTGTTAGATAAGGTAAAGCTTATCAGAGAAAAGTTGAAAGCAGCCCAGAGCCGACAAAAAAGTTATGTGGACAATAGGTGAAGGGAGTTGGAATTTCAAGTATGAGACAGTGTGTTCTTTAGGCTGACACCGAAGAGAGGAATTTTGAAGCATCCAAAAGGTGGGAAGTTGAATTCGAGATATTTGGGACTGTTTTCGATAACAGAAAGAAATGGACCGGTGGCGTATTGATTGGATCGACCGGATGGGTTGACAGGAATACATGATGTATTCCATGTGTCTTAGTTGAAGAAGTACAATACCGACCTTGGACATGTTTTGAATGACGAACCATTCGTATTGCAACCTGACTTGAGCTACGTGGAGAAACCCGTGAAAATTTTAGATTGAAGTACAATACTCTACGAAATAAGTAGATTCCTATGGTGAAGGTACAATGGGGGCATCATGGCACTTAAGATGCCACGTGGGAAATTGAAGAATGGGTAAAGCAGAAATACCCCGATTTGAGATAAAGGTACTCCTGAATTTTTGGATGAAATTCTTCTAAGGAGGGGAGGTTGTGAAACCCCACCTAAAACCTACCCTAGAGCAAGGGGGATGGGATGCATATCATGTTGTCATGCATAAAATATATCTTTTGAATGATTTTGTATGCCTTAGAATTGTGGTTTATAGGTTATATGATATATTTATGCTTGTTGAGTAAAAAACGTAAAGGGTAATTTTGCTTGAGGTTAAAATAGGAAGATGGTTTAAGGTTTAGATACGAAGAATATTAGTTGAGAAAATAAGAACAATTGTTGATGTGGTTAACTGGTTAGAGCTTTGGGATTAATCACTAAGGTCTTGAGTTCAAATCACATCACTTAAGTTTTATTCATATTTATCTTAGCCATGTTTAAATTTTCATTTTCCTTACATTCCTTAAAGATAGGAATATTGTCTTAAGAAAGACACAATGGTAATGTCTTACCCATGTGGACTTGTCCTAAAAAGAATTCTAGATGAAATCTTGTCTCCATTAGTTTTGCTAGCATTGTCCTAACATTTTTGAAATTAAAACTATTCTTGATTCTTTAATTCATTTTTAATCATAAAAATTCTGCAATAATTCTCTGGCTTGGTATTTCAAAAATCTAAGCTCTTATGGGATAGGAGTGGCCAAAAATGCAGAGGAATAATAGGTAGAGGTTGCAAGCAAAACACCATAGCTATTTCTTCAAGAACATCATCTTCCTTTTTTTCTTGTCAATCAGGAAAATTTTCCATTTTTCCTTCATGGCTGTTTTCAAAAATTGTAGCAAGCTTTCCTACCCTATTCTTGCAAGAAAACCAACCATCTTATGTGAGGATGAAGGCTGAAATTCCTTAAATTTTTGTAGCTTTACAAACATTGCCAAAACAGAATTATTTTCCAGCAAACTAGCAGTATTACACATCAACTTGAAGGTATCTGTTAGAACATATGAACCTTCAGTGGTTTTGTTTAAATTGATGGCTGGAAAACCACAATTAATGGACCTTCAAACACCCTTAAATTCCAGCTGAAAATTTGTTCCAATGTAGACCAAAAATTCTGCACCAAAACCATTTCCATTTCAAGTGTTCTAGAGCTTCAATTCCAGAAATTTTTGTCCAGCTTTGCTTCTTCATACTGAGGCCGAAATTCTTTAGCAAGCTTCACCAAATTTCGGGCCTTGTACAGCCATGAACTGAACATCTTGGCTTCTCCACCAACCTTGAGTAATAGGACTCCATTATAATACCTCAAAAAGTTCCTATCTTTACTCTATCCAAACTTGTGCAAACTTCAAATTAAAATTCCAGATTTTGTTTTATTAAAACACTCCTTTAGCTAGTTGATAAAACCATAAAATCATTTGCCATTCCACAGCTATTTTCGGCCAGCCTTAGTTTGAAACAACTCTCCATCCTTTGGTTGAAACACAACTAGGTCATCCATACACCAGTGAAGGACAAGAAACCTTCCCAGAGCAAACACCATTACCCAATCCTATACCTCAAACATCTCAACTTTTCTCTCAATTTGAATTTTAAAAAGATCTGAAAGCAATCCCTAGGCTAAGCCTAGAGTTTTCAGATCTTTTCTCTCAACTCCACTCTAGGGAAACACCATTATCTAAAACTTTTCTCTCAACTCCACATTCTTGGATAACCAAAAGCTCTCCCTAAGCTAAGCCATTTGACCATCACACTCACAAACACATACGAGTTCATCTCCTCTCAAACTCCCTCAAGAACACCAAGAACACACACTTCACATCTTTAAGCTTAAACCACTCCTAAACACCACCAATCACTCCAAACCACTCTAAACCATTAATATTCGACCTATATTCTTCATTACTGAACTTTAGAACATCAAAACACACAAAGTTGAATCATCAATTAGGTCAAACCATCTTTTTTTGTTGAAGATTCGAAGAACACCAAAGAGGTAAACTAAGAACAACCTTCTTGTTCTTCTTCTTTTATTCAACTTCTATTCTTCTCTTCTACTCTCATTTGTTCCTCTTTTACTCTCTCCCTTTCCCTTGGCCAAAACATTGATGACCAACTATGGACTATTTTCGGATTACTAAAAAGACATCAAGCATTCAAGGATCTTCACTAAGCAAGGCGAATCATTCACCAAACAAGCATCAATCAAGTATTTCTTTTTTAATCACCTCTTTACTTCTCAAAATCAAGACTTTTAGATGTTGATAGGATGATTGAATAAAGTAGTGGTTGAGGATATGTATGTGGGTGAAGGGGATGTAGTTAAGACATAAGAATTGAAATGAATGTTGTGCCTTGATTTTACTTTAGAATCACTATATGTTCATTATGATTAAAGAGATTTATGGATGTTTTGATGCATGTTAGACATTATGCCACCATTGTTGATTATGCCTTCATGGTATTATTTTTCAAATAAGCCATAGATAATATTATGCCTAATAGAAGATCATCCATGTTGTAGTATTTGTTAATTCAAGTCTATGTTCATGGATAGATTAACATGTTATTTATTGTATACTTGTATGTAAAAGTATGTTCATGGATCTTCTCTAGCAATAAAGAAATTATTGTAAGAACTATTTTTATTAATTTTAGAATTATTCTTACTGTCATTATTATTCTTAATTTAATTAGTACTATCACTTAATTTAATCTACTAAATTCAAAAAAACAATGTGAAGGTTCAAAATAGAATATTATTTAAAATATTATTTTTTTGTTAAATAAATAAATTTTTTTTATTAAATATAAATAATAAAACATTGGAATTAGTTAATAACAAATGACTTTCTAACTCATATTATTATTACTACTAATTAGCCTTACTAAAACTTTTATCTACACTCATAAATATTATTTATATTAAAATTTATATATTATGAATTTTATTTGTTACTTACTATTTATTATTTATTAATTAAATTTAAGTATAATTTATTATCTATAATTATACTATTTAAATATTACTTTTTACCAATATTATTTATTATTATCCATTATTTAATACTAATTTTATTTATTACCAATACAACTCATTATTTATTATTTGAAATTATAATTTATTATTTATTTTATAACACCCATTTATTTTAACTTATCAAGATAATTTTATTTTATAAAATACTTTATCAACTAGTATTAAAGCTTAAGACATTACGGTCATGATAGTTATTGTTGTGGCAAGTTGAAATAGAAATTATTTATTTAAGGCAAATATAGTCTGGATGTAATCTTATATCTTGTCTTTACCCCAGGCGAGGTTAGGTTGACCTGAAATACCTTGGAAGACTTTTGAACTCAAGAAGAGCAAAAGATTAGGTAAGTTCCTACATGAAACTGTTTGAAGACTAAAGTTATCGTGGCAAGTCAAACTCAATGTATATGAGTATTTGTACTGTAAAGGCAATTATGGGCAATTTTCCTTTTCGTTTCAATCAAACAAACCATTGAAAGTTAAACTAATAATTTTACACAAAATGCTAAACTTTTCCTAAAACCCCAACTTTGGCAAGAATTTTGGAAACCACAATTGCTATTTCCAAGTGAATCATTGTATGATCTTTCTTCTCTCAAGTGGGACAAACAACGTTAAGTACTCAATGAGGGTAGACTACTAGGATTAGTCTTTGAAGGGTTAGGGTAAGTCTCTCAGTAGGTGGCCACCTTTGAGGGGTGATTCCTTCCAGGATAGGATGCCAGTCCTATAGGTCATACCGGTCCGTGATAGTAAGTACAACCAAGTGGACTATGTATTTCTAGTGTGGACAACTAATATGTTTGGGTGTAGAGATGAAGGAGTATTTCACCTGGTAGGCCGTACACCTACCTTATGTCAGTATGCACAAAGTGTGGCATTTTGATCGTTATATTGTCATGGTGCACAAAGTGTGGTGCCATGGCTACCTCATTTGAGTGGTTGTATTTATTGTGGACATATATGTTTTTGAAGAGAAAACACCACTCTTCATTTGTGAAATTTATTTGAGGCTTGCTTGCATTTTCTTTTATGAAATATCACAACTTGCATACATGAACTGTTTTACCTGAAACACTCAAAGCACACACGGGCTTACTGAGATTTTTGTCTCACCACCTTTTATACCATGCTTTCAGGTCGGTCCTGCTGTGAAGGTTATTGGGTAGAGATTACCTATGTTTTGAAGATTTATTTCTTTTCTGATGTATTTCATTTGAGATGCTTTAGCAGACATTTATTTTATTTTATTTTTTTTGGAACTTGTTCATGTACTGCTTGGATTGTAATAAGTTTAATTTTGAATTATTACGAAAGGTGCTAGACTCTGGATTCTATTGGCCCTCATTGTTTAAAAATGCCCACAAGTTTGTCTAAAATTGTGATAGGTATCAACGCACAGGTAACCTTTCAAAGTCTAATGAGATGCCATTACAAATTTTTCAAGCATGTGAAGTATTTAACTGTTGGGGCATAGACTTTATGGGACCTTTTCCTAGTTCTTTAGGGAATAAATATATCTTAGTGGCAGTGGATTATGTCTCTAAATGGGTAGAAGCCCAAGCCATACCCACTAATAATGCAAGGGTAGTGGTTAAATTTTTGAAAAAACTTTTCACTCATTTTAGTGTGCTTAAGGTCCTCATTAGTGATAGGGGGACTCATTTTTGCAATGCACAAATTAAAAAAGTTCTCACACACCTAGGTGTGCACCATAGATTGGCTACCCCATATCACCCGCAAACAAGTGGATAGGTTGAGGTGGTTAATAGAGAACTCAAACGAATTTTGGAAAAAACTGTCAATCATACTTGGAAAGATTGGAGCTTAAAATTAGATGATACCCTTTAGGCATACCGAACAGCCTTTAAGACACCGATTGGTACAACTCCGTTTCGGTTAGTTTATGGTAAATCCTGTCACTTACCCGTTGAAATTGAACACAAGGCTTATTGGGCAATAAAACTAGTTAACCTCGATCTTGAGTTAGCTGAGAAGTCCAGGTTACTTCAACTCACAGCCTTGGAGGAATTGCAAAATGATGCTTATGATCATTCCATACGGTATAAGGAGAAAGTCAAACGGTGGCATGGCAAGCATATCACTTACCATCTTGAATTTAAACCAGGCGAGCAAGTACTGTTATTCAATTCTCGTTTAAAACTCTTTCCTGGCAAGTTGAAATCTTGGTGGTTAGGACCATTCACGGTAAGTAAGATCGGCCCTTTTGGCACCCTCGAACTCACTCACCCTACTCGGGGTACTTTCAAAGTCAATAGCCATAGGGTGAAACGTTATGCGGGTGGCGGTCTTCCACGTCCCGAACAGGTTGAAATGCTTTTTGATGAATCCACATAGAAAATGTGTGGTTTCCGAAGCAGCGGTTGTTTTTTGGCTATCACTATTTCGTTTGTCTTTGCTTTATTTTCTTTTCTAGCTGTTATGCTTTGGTATTTTCTTTTGTTTTTTTTTAGGTACATTGATGCTGCTTCCCTCTTCAAGCATTCAACTCTTGTACGCCACAATGAATGGAAGTTTGTTTTTCCTATATCTTCTCCTTTATTTTGCTTGGTCCCATGGTATTGGTTGTTTTGGTTATATTTATTTGGCCATTGAGGATAATGTCCAGTTTAAGTGCAGGGGAGTAGTTTGATTGACAATTCTTCTATACATATTCTTGCATGCGGGATTTTTCAAAATTTTCAAAATTTTTCAAAATTTTTCAATTTCAAGCTGTATTTTTTTTAGTGCATATCTTTATGATGGATTATAGAGCATATGTTCTAGATCATTGATGGCTTATGCATGACTTTTTGCACTCACTTGGACGAAGTAGTTCTTGATCAAATACTATACATTATTTTTAAACTTGTTTTTCTCTAAAATTCATGGAACATTCTAGAACTTACTTGAATACCTCTCAAGGTGAAATAAGAAAGACATTCATGATTTAACTTAGGGATGATGGTAATAGGCCTTCTTTGGATAGTTTGAGCTTTTCAAGCCTACCTATTGTTATATTATCCCTAGTGCCTATTTTAAGCCTAAATTGGTGGTTTCTTTCTTTAAAACCTGTCACAATATTTTGTCCATTCCTTGTGCTGAGAGTTTGTATAATTTCAAAATCTTTATGCTCTTAAAGGATGAAAGTATATGTATGTTGAAAAGAAAAAGCAGGGATGGAGATCATGACTTGTTACTCTCAGTCATGGATCAATTACAAGTGGAGCTAGTAAAAGAAAGGAAGTGGAATGGAAGGAAGAAGTTGAAAAAAAAAATGAGAAAGAAAAGAATGGTGAGCTGAAAAAGATGAGAAAGAAGAAAAGAAAAGAGAGGAAGTAAAAAGAGAAAACAACAAGCTGCTAGAAAGAAAAGTGAGTGAAAAAGAAAAGAACAGTAGCGGTGAAACCAAAAGAGAAGAGAATTGAAAAGGCAGTGGGAAAAAAGAATGAAAAAGATCACAAAATGGATGGTGAGTAAATTGTAAAAGTAAGTTCATATAAAGCACTTGACACCATTGCTGGAAAAATTGAGTGATCTTGTGAGGAAAAGAGTTGATGATGAGAAAAGTTGAAAGAAAAAGAGAAAAAATGCATGATTTTCTTGAAATACATAGGGGTTGTTATATAAGGTTATGGTTTGATTGATTTGTGGAATAGGAGAGCAAGAAGAGTTGGAAATTATAGGTTTATTTTGGTTATCCTTTTCTTGCTTACTCTCAGTTCTTCTTTGACTTTTGATGTTCCTATATCCTTCGTTTGCTAAGCCGCATTACGAATTTTTAGCCTTTCATTACAAGCTTAAAAGTCCTACTTGATCTAAGTAGAATCATGATATGTCTCGGATTAGTGGAGAGAGTGTGTGAAAAGTAAGCATATGGAATGATCCTAACTCAACCTACTACAATCATGACCCTAATGTCCTAAGTTTTAAGGATAGATAATAAATAAAAGGTCTGTAAGATAAATCTAGCTTGATATTAAAATAACTAGGGTTTGTGAATCAGGTACAAATAAGTTGTAGGTTTAAATCATGCTATAAATAAATTAGGGTTTATTTGCTGAAGGGACCTAGACCCTAGATGATATTATTTAAAATAATGATTTATAATAACTAATGGTTAGAAATTATTTGTAAATAAAATTAATAATAAGTAAATTTTAATATGTTTTGACTAAAAGTTAATAAATAAATTTTAATAGTATTTATGAATATAAGACTTACAAAAATTAATATTTTACCTATTATGATTATTTACATAGAAGGCTTTATTTGATATTACTATTATTATAATATCTATATATTTTATTTCTTTAATAAAAGCTATCATTTAATTGACTAAAATATCATTATTTAATATATTAGTCCAAATCCACATTTTCCTAGGGTTTTCGAAATTACTAGAAGAAATTATAGCATTAATCATTTTGATGAGATAAAATTATCTTAGGGACAACAAGGTCATGATCATAATTCCTATTGCCAACCATAATCATAAACATACACTCTACACCAATCAATAAAACATCCAAAACATGAATAAAAGCATAGATCCAAATCTACCAACACATGATCTAAACTCCACTAACATAATCATAATCATAGCCTTAACAAGAATACATGAATATAAAACCCTATTCACCAAAGGTGACATAATCTCTAACATACTTGATCATTCATACTACCCATGAAATGACGACATGCAACAAACCGTAAAATTTAATACATTCAACCAAGACAAATCAACTCATGCATGAATCCTATCTCCATCATACAAACATATTCATTCTCATGCTTCAATCCCAACTCCATCACAAAACACATAATCAATCTCCAAATATATCCCATCCTCATCCAACTACATCAAAGAGACATGAATCTAGAATTTAAAGAGGAGATTGGAGAGACTTACTTGAATAATGACTACCTTGAAGAAGTTTCGAAAGAATCCTCACACGTGGACAGCTTGATTCGTCCGAGGAAGAAGGAAACATGGCTATGGTTGGAGCAACCATTCAGCCGAGAGAGAAAGAGAGAAAGAGAAAAAGAGAGTTCATTGGTATTTACTCATCAAGGTTGAAGATGGAAGAAGATGAAGATGATTGTTCATGCTTACCTTTGAAGGTGTTCTTGAGCCTTCAAGAAAATTTTGGTTTTTGATCCAAAAGTGAGACTTTTATTTCTGAGTTTGATGTTAAAAATTGCAGGAACAGATTCACAAGAATGAATAGGTATAATTTTGAGTTTTTGGAGAAGATTTGAGTGGTTTTGGTGGCCTTAGGCGTGAGAAGGGTAGTAGGTGTTCTTGAAGGTTTGGAGTGAATAGAGACAGAGCTAGCCGAAATTCTATTGGAGAGATAGGCCGATTGGTTTGGGAGGGTTTTGGTAATTGGATTTTCAGATTTGGGAGGAAAAGGAAAGATGGATGTTTGAAATTCAAAAAGAATAATTTAGGGAATCAATTTTGGAAACAAATATGGTAGTAAGATCTTGGTTGATGGAGAGCTTTTGGAAGCTTCAATGGCTGGCTGATTGGTTGGGGTTTTTGCTGGGATGAAAGCTGTTTGATGGAGCTTAAGGATGGCCAAAATATGGTGTGCAATGGTGAAGGAATTTTCTGGTTGTTTGAGGGGTAATCTATGGTAGTTTTCTCAATATTTTGCTGGAATTTTGGATTTCAATTAATGGCTTGATTGGAGTGATTGATGGAAAGATTTTAGGAGTAGCCATGGAACTATTTTTTGAGAAGAACAATGGTGAAGAAGATGAAGTTCAGTTCATGGCTATTCAAGGTGAGTTTGTACAGAAAAATGGAGGAAGTTTCGGACAAGGGCGAAGAAGGAACAAAGCTAGAAATCTGATCAGTTTTTTCGCAAGTTTGCTTGAAATTTCAGGGTAGAATTTTCTGACATATTTCAGTCAGCTTGCAGAAGGCTTGAAGGGCCATTGGAGGGTCCTTTAAGGCTGGTTTCCAGCCTTCTTTATGGAGAAAGAACAAGATTAAATTGCTGGTTGAGAAGCTGGAAGAAATAGCTTGGTTTTTTGCTCACCAAGCTACAAAATTGTCTAGGAAATTTTCCTGGTTTGTACAGTTTTTGTGCAGCTTGGTTTTGGCTAGAATGTTTAGTCCTCAAGCTAAGTGAAATGGTCATTTTTCTTGCAGCATTTGAGAGGGAAGGATGGCTGAAATTTTCGACAATTGGACTGCTCAAGAAGCTGGAAAAATTTCCAAATTACTACATGAAGAAGATGAACACAAATATGTTGGAGTTTGAAGGTTCAACCATGGAGATTAATTCCCTTGGGAACCTTCCATAACCCCTCCCCATTTTCGGTCAATAAGACATCCTCACATAGACATCTTTGACATTCTAAGATCAAAGAAGCTTGCTGGAAATTTTCTGGAAATAATATGGCTTAGGTAAATGGAACAACCTAATTGATTAAGAAATAGTGAAAGCTAAAGATTAAGAAGGGTATGAATTCCTTAGAAATTTTTGTAGGGCACAAGGGTAGGATTAGGACATTCCTATCATGTCTCCCCTAGGACAACACTCTTACTCTTCCCTAAAGCATGCAAGGGCCGAAATATAGCCTTCCTAAACAAAAATAAAATTTAATCATGCTAAAACTCCAATGATGGAATTTGAACTCAAAACCTCAAGAATTAATTCCAAATCTCTAATCACTAAACTACAACAACTCTTGTTCTTATTTTCTCTTCCAAATATTTTTCCTATTTAATCCTCAAGCTATCTCCCTATTTTAACCTCAAGAAAAAATTACCATTTTGCCCTTCCTACTCAATAAACACAATTAAGCCATCAAGACTACAAATCACATATCTAAAGCACAAAAAATCATACAAAAATAAATTTATGCATGCAAAAAAATATGATATGCATCCCAACCCCCTTACTCTAGGGATGGTTTCAACTGGGGTTTCACATCGTGAGGCTGCGAGGGCATAGAAGAAAGCTGATGAGATGGCAAGATGCTATATGTTGGCTTCCTTATCTAATGTTCTTTAGTCTAAGCACGAGAAAATGCCTACTGCATACGATATCGAGGTATTGTTCCGTACCATGTTTGTGTTAGTGTTGTGCCCTAGAGGCAATCACTTGTACCATGTATATTGCATATTAAATTAATAAGAGGAATTCTTTATCTTTTAGTTTGATTGTTATATCTAAATATGTGTACAAACCGTTAGATAAAGTCCCTAGTACAACACAGTGTTAAGGAAATTATGATAGAGATCATGATGTGAGATTCCTACTACACTATGTAGTGTTTGTACTTAAATAATCCCCAGTCATAGTATTAATAAGATGGGACATTATTAATACGCCAAGACTGGCACATGTTATATCTCTTGATTCGATCAAGTGGTAGTTCTCATATCCGTGGGTATTGGGATATTCAGGATTAACGTGTGGATGCTTGTTTTGAAACAAGTTCATTGGATGACCTGGCTACGAGATAATCACTTGGATAACTATTTAGTGCCAGTGATAGAATCTCATTATAGCAAGTGTGCAAGTATCCTTAGACTTGAGATCTCCAAGGTACTTTGTTTATCAAGCGTTGTACTTTGATTCTAATATTTGGAGTCTTATCTAGGACCGCCTATGGGATGGATATTGGGTACAACGTAAAGTAAACGAAAGTAGTTGAGATGGTCAATAAAGGATTCACCACTGCTAATAGTAGGAGAGTATATCTCGAGGCCACTTGTAGAAATCATTACTCACGAAGTCCTTGGCCAAGGTGACTATGTGATGGAAATGGTTCCAATTGATACACATATCGAGTAATGGATTTCTTGAACAAGTACTAAAATATTCGGGCTAGAATTAATAACATTCTGGAGGGAGTTGGCACTAATTCCATGCTCTAGACCGAATGAGATATTGTATGTTGAAAAGGAGTTTATTGCACTGATAATTTGCTATTGAAAGATTCATGTCAAGCCACTTGACTTTCTAGACTTTTGGGTGGTCAAGAGTCATTGCTAGATGTCGCTCTTGATATGCTAAATATAAATTTATTAATTATAGAATTAATAAATTTAATCCTTTATTTTATTAAGGATTATTAATTCTAATATTGTTAGAATTAATTCATATTATGCTACCAATAAGACCAGGAAACCTAATGGGTCACACACAACAAAGGTTTGAATGCTCGAATATATTATTTGATAATATTGTGGTGTTAATTAAGAGAAGGGAATATATTTATAGGTGAATTAAAAGTTTGTTATAATTCATGGGACCTAATTGTAATTAAGTAAACTTCAAGGACCAATTTGTTGACAATTGGACGTTGAAGGACTAAGTTGCAATTTATGGTAATTATAAATCTATAAATTTAAGGAAACGGTTTCCTTAGGGTTAGAGACAGACTATTCATGCAATAACAGAGAAACCGTTTCTCTGCCTCTCGCTTGATCAAACCCTAGCCGTCTCTCTTCTTGATCAAAACCCTAGCCTACCGAATTCTTCTAGCATAGAATTGTGAGATTGTGAGCATTCAACCTTGTGTGGATTATCATTACAGGGAGTTCTTTCTTGGACTTCAGTTGAGCCGCATTGAACGGTTTTGGATAATTTGGATCGCGCCTGCGTTCTTTTTTCTGAAATTTTTGAATTCCGGCTTCATGAGGTAATAGACGCAATCTTCTTCTTTTTCCCGTTTCTATTGCAAACCCGTGATCCATGGCTTGGATTTCTTGTTGTTTTCCGCTGCGCTTAATCTGATTATGCATGATAGAAATCCTACAGTTTGGTAACAAGAGCTGGCCCATATGGCTTGAAGCTCTAAGAGCAATTATGAACACTAAGATGGTTGAAGGGGCATCGGTTTGCTAACATATGCTTAAGATGATTGCTCATTTTGAGGAGGCTGAGCTCCTAGGTGTAATACCCCGTATTAAGCCACTTTTATTTTGTGGGGAAAGTAATGCATGTCATAGCATTTTTATGTTCCATTTGGTAAATAGAATTATTTTCATGAAAATATGAGTTTCATGAGTATGTTGTTTCAGGAATTAATTTGTTCTGATGTGGTTGTGTTATTTGAGTTAGTTGAGCTTTTGTTTTATTGAGGAGAATTTATTAGAAAGAGGATGAAGCAAGTGAGTAGGAATTAAGGAAATTTATTACGGGAAATATTTAAACAAGAGTTGTTGTGGTTTAGTGGATAAAGCTTAGTGTCTAATTATTGGTGGGCTTGAGTTCGAGTCCTAGCTATTTCAAATCCCCTCCTTTCTTTTACTTTCTTTTTTCCCCTAATTTTTCTAAGTGCTGGCAAAACTTCTACTTGGCTAGCCACCACCTAGGAGGTTAATTCCTAAAATTTTGGAATGTGATTTATCTTGGGAATTATTTTCTAAAGCATATGAAAAAAAATTAAATGCATATTTCTAATATCTTATCACAATCTTTTAGAGAATCTTAAGTATTACAAATCTAGATTTTGAAAGCTATATCTTAGTAAATTATTATGAAATAAAGAATATAAAAATATAGCTTATTTTCTTCAAGTAGCTGCAACTTCTTAAGGAGATTAATCTCCATATTTTTATTTTCTTCAAATAATTTTAAAAAAAAATAAAAGGAAAAATGCTGGATTTTTTTAAAATGCAGCACTTATCTTCTAGAACTGGTGTTTTCAAAATTTTGGGGAAAAAAGGGGATGGAATTTCAGTTAGCTTCAAGAAAAAGAAAACAATAATTTTATATTGTAAAATAACTATTTAATAGCAATTTAAATTTTACGCAAATTAATATAGGGAATTACTTAAATTATTTGTTAAGCAAATAACCTAATCCCTTCATGTATTTTTTTGGAAAATACCTCCAAAGCTGCCACCACCATAAGGGCACTTGGAGCTCAACTTAAACTTTTCAAACCCTAGGTAAAGTTATCCAAGAAAAGCTTAACCAATTAGGACTTTGTTTTAGCCAAAAAAATACCAAAAATTTCCCTTCTATTCTTTTAGATTTTCCGCCACAATCAGCCCCCATTCTACACGAAAATTCCTGCCAAAAACCTACACAAACTCTCTCTAGCCATCGAGCAAAAACGCAGCTACACAAAGACTCAATTTTCTTCCCTCATTCTCGCCACCTTAGAGACCGAAAACCAGCTTGTTTTCTTCCCTCTTTCTAACCAGATTTTTGGACATTATAAGCTTGAAAAACACAGTAGTAACATCCCCAAACTGCTACCTAGTTTTGGCAACCCAAAAAAGGACCAAAGCTGTCGAACTTGTTCTTGTGATCAATAATCCATAACAAAGTAGGATATCTCCAAACACCAAAACCTAATATTTTCTACGTAGCAAACAACAAAACTTCCCCTCTCTCAGCCTCTCAAACTCACAAAACAAATAGCATTCTGCCTGCTCAAAATTTTGGCTGGCCTACTCCAAGAACAAAACTAAAACCGAAATAACCTACAAGGTAAATGATCTTCAACCCTTCTATCCATCTCTTACTAAATTCTTTCTCTCTTTTCTCTCTTAAATCATGTCCATAAGGGACTAATTTTCTCCTTGTCTTGGTGAATCTCGATCAAGAACATCTAGACAGGCCAACCTCTTCAACTATCCATTGAAGTCAAGCTAGTCATCAAGGAGTTGCTGTGTTTTATGTCTAGTTCGCTAAAAGGTAATTAAGATCCTATATTTACTAATTTAAATGACTTTGATCTTTAAAGTATTGACTTATGAATGCTTATGGAGTCTAGTATGAAAGCATGAATGGCCTAGAATGATAAATATGTTAATGTGAGACATAGACAAAACATGTATGAGAAAGGACATTGATCTATCTTGTCATGATGAATCTAGATCTATGCTAAGTTGGCAATAATGAGATATTTTAATATTTATGGGGCTGATTATGATGGCTTTATGCTAGTTAAATATAGGAGCTGTGATATAGCAATTTAATTTGGATAAATGCTTAGTTATGAGCAATAGTATGGCAAAGGAAATTGTGTATATGACCTAATGAATTAAATTACCTAGATATCATGGATGAATTAGGTAATTAATGAGATCATAAGAATTCATGTTGCATGAAATAGTGGATGTAATACTTGGATTCTAATTATAGAATCATTTATTCTAGATAAGGAAAGAATGGAAGTACGAGCAATCAATTGAGTTGGGTCTAGCTATTAATTTATCCAAGTAAGTCCATTCATAACCATTTTGATAAATGTTACATGTTTGCAAGTAATTTTTACAACGTTATTTGGAATATATGTCAATATGATGTTTTGACAAGAGGATTGAAACGTTAGCTAAATATGATGCGTTATACTGTATTGTTTTGATACCTGGGATGGAAACATGGATGTTTTACTTTCTAAATGAGTTTGTCAAATTTTAAATGCTCAAACTAAAAATAATTTCTTACTCTATCACTAAATGATTTGGAAATGTTAGTATGACAAACCACGTTTTGCAGTCAACCTAATCAAAGAATTTCAAAAAAATGGAAAAATGATTTAGCCCATAAATGAGGAGCGTTGAGTACTCAGTAGGGGTACACTACTGGTACTAGTCTTGAAGAGCAAGAATGAGTCTTTTGATAGGAGACCACCTCCAGAAGATGAACTTTACTTAGAAAGGCGACAGTACAACTTAGTCAGGCCATTTGAGCTAGTATATTGGTCTATGTGGACATGGTTGATTCGGGTTGGACAACCAGAGTGTTGGGTGTAGAGATGTAGGAGTATCTCACCCTAATGGGAGGATCCCCCACTGCCCATTGTTGAAAGAATATATTGGAACGCTATCATGGTGGTAACCATGATATGGATTATAATACAATTGTTTGAATCATTACTAATCCATACTTAATAAATTATGAATATGATGAAACGATGTTTTCTTGTGAACTATTTTGGTTTCATTGAACAAGGCTCCTTTGTATAACTATTATTGATGAAATTGACTTGCAAACACGATTTTGTGATTTTGAAAAACCTGCATGCACGAGTTGGTTATATTTGTCACTTGCACACACAGGACTTACTGAGATATCAATATCACATCTTTTATATCATGATTTCAAGAGAGTGCTTATATTGAGCAGGTTGAGGAAATAAGCGATAATTGTCCATTTGTTTATTCTATTTTGATTTATATTTTTTTCAAGAGATGTTTATTAGTTTTGATCTCTCAGACTTGTATAAGTATTTCTCTCTGATGTAGGAAGAGTATTTTATTATTTTATTTAGTTGGTTATTTTATTTATTTATTATTTGTACCTCATTATAAAGATCTCTGGTCCTTTGGATAGGAAGATATCCTACCCTATCTGAGTACGTAGATAGTGGGGTGTTACAAGTGATATCAGAGCTTAGGTTTAGGCAAATGATATTATTGAGTAGTAACTAAACCTTAGGAATTGAGATTCATTGAATAGTGTTTAAACTCTACTGAGTGAGATTTACTTCTAATTTCTTTATGTTTCTTTTATAGGATGACTAGAAGATCCGCAACTGTGACCCAAGACTGGCCATTTATGTGCTATCCCGTGAGTTGTAGAGCATCTAGCCCTATACCTATACTAGATTCCTCATCATTTGAGTCAGAGACGAAACTTGAGGGTGGATGGATCCCCAGTGAGGATGAGGTCAACCATGAGGCACCCATGATGGAAGACTTAGGGATAGAGGAAGGACCCGAAGATCCAACAACTGAGATACTTGCACTTATGTGGAATGAGGGCTTGGCAGAGTATAAGGGTGATGATGAGGGGGAGATCGGAGGTGGAGGAGCACTTGAGGATGAGCTAGGAAGACTTGGGGTTGAGGGAGAAATAGGAGAGCTTGGGGCAGAGATGATTGAGGAGGAGGATAGAGTAGATACACCTGCGACCCCATCTATTGAAGAAGGAACACTAACGTTACTAGGAAGTGAGTCTTATGAGTCAGAGTCTTGGAGGCCTAAGAGTGCACTAATGCTGGCTATGCAGAAACTGAGGGATGCGGAGTTAAGAGCCAAGTTAAGGGGTAGAGACCCTGGAGAGTTCATGCTAGGGCGGTCTAGGAAGAAGCATAGATCCTTTGCTTTTGCAAGAGATTACGATGTAGATTGCGACATAAATCATGTCAATAGCAGTGCGGGATGCTAGTGGAACCCCCTTCAGAGACTTTTGAGGAATCCAGCGACTCTAGTGATGCTTAGTGTTTTAGGACCATTAGTGCTTATTCTTTATTTTGAGACATTTGTTTATTTATTTGACTTAGAATTTAGTCTTTATTTTGAAATTTTTTTAGCAAGAATAAAAAGGGGTACGTAGTGGGAACTCCCTTATTTTGTGCTAATTTGGAATTGGTTAATAAAAATATTATTTATTTGATTTCTTTATCCTACTTAGAGCATTATTTGCAAAATTTATTTTCTGGTGCATTGTAAGTTATTTCAAATCAATAAGTTGATTAATTGCATGCCATGAACTTTCCCTTACTAAGGTTTGTATTGGGTGTAAGTAGATGGCACCAAGGCGTAGAACTACTGTGCAAGAAAGAACCGCTCGAGAGGGGGAGTCATCAACTCCTGAGTTCGAGCAGACGCGTCGGTCCACCCTAGAAGTGGACGAGGAACTCGAGCAAGAATGGGAGCTGACATCGGAGGATCCCAAGAGGTGGCCATAGGGCAGGCCTTCAACAAGATAGCTGACATTCTTTAGAACTTAGCTGAAAAAGTGGATAAGAAAGCACTTATGGGTGAGGATGAGGCTCTGGAACGATTTTTGAAGTTCCAACCTATGATGTTTTAGGGAGAAGTGGAGCCAGATGAAAAGGCAAATGAGTGGATCTAGTAAATGGAGGATATCTTTGCGACTCTTCAGTATACTGAGAAGAGGAGGGTGAAGTTTGCTATATTCTGGCTGAGAGGACCTACCCGAACTTGGTGGCAGCTAGTTTAAGTGGACTGGGAGAGAAAGGATAGCGACTGGACGTGGGAGAACTTCATGGAGACATTCCGAGTAGAGTATATACCACGATGGATAGTGAAGAAGCGGGATGATAAGTTCTAGACTCTTAGGTAAGGAGGGATAACCATGGCTCAGTACGCTGCATGATTTCCCTAGCTGTCCAAGTATTGCAAGTGTCTAGTGGATACCGAGCAAAAATAGACATGTCAATTTGTAAAAGGTCTTAGGCAGGATTTGAGGAAGGTGCTGGCACCATCTCCATCGGTGATGTATACGACCGCAGTAAATGCAGTGACCCGAATAGAAAATGAGGATAGGAACCGGCTGATGATCCGACAATTCTAGTCGAGCTAACCACTGATGAGACCTCCGACTCATAAGCAACCTGCTGGTTTGATGCAATGTGGAAATAAGGGAAAGCAGGCCAGAACAGTACCACCAGGTCCTATGTTGGGCGCACTGATGTGTCGAAATTGCAGGAGGCGAGGTCATGTAGAAAGGGATTGCTGGTCAACATGAATAATGAAAAGATGTTTTAATTGTGGGGACCCAAACCACTTGAGGAACAACTACCCAAGACCACTCAGAATGGGGTAAGGAGCTATGACTCAACCAGTTGCGGCAGCTAGAGGAGCACCTACTGGGATGACTAGAGGAGGAGGCCAAAAGCCTCAAGTGAAAGCCAAGGTCGTCGCTCTGAACTGGGAAGAGGTTGGAGTTGATTTAGCAGTAGGTGAAGGTATGCTTTCTGTGCAAGGTCACTTTATTTCTATTCTGATAGACCCTGAATTGACTCATTCATATGTGAATAATAAATATGTATGCCATTTAGGTTGGGACGGGCTAGAATTACCTTATACCATGTTAGTGAGTTCACCTTTGGGAAGGCAGAGAGATGCAAGTAAGGTGGTGCAAGAGTGTGATATAGTGGTCGGGAATGTGATTTTGAAAGCAGACCTCATAATCCTACCCATCGACGAATATAATCTGATTCTAGGTCTGGATTGGTTAGTGAAGCATGGAGAAAGAGTGGATTGCAAGGTCAAGACAGTGCAGATTGTTAGACCCGGATGCTATGTATTAGAGTTTAGCTGGAAGAAGTTGAGAAAGTTGAAATTCTTAATAGCAGTAGAAAAGGTGCGAAAAATGCTGAAGAAGGGTTGTGTAGGTTATCTGGCTTATCTAATCAATAAGCCTAAGGATCAGTGTACCTTGGAAAGCACAGATGTGGTGAAAGACTTCGAAGATGTGTTTCCGGCTGAACTTACTTCTCTTCCACCTTCCCAAAAATTCAAGTTCACTATCGATCTAGTTCCTGGAGTTGAGCTGGTATCGAAGATTCCTTGTCGGATGGTGCCCGCGGAATTGAAAGAATTAAAGAAGCAGCTAGAAAAATTGGTTAAGCAAGGGTACACAAGACCCAATATATCGCATTAGGGAGCCCTAGTGTTATTTGTCAAGAAGAAGGATAGGATGTTGTGGTTATGCAAAGACTATAGAGGGTTGAATAACCTCACTATTAAGAACAAGTATCCCCTGCCCTTAATTGACGAGTTGTTTGAACAGTTGCAAGACTCTTATTACTTCTCCAAGTTGGATCTCCGGCAAGGTTATTATTAGATGCGAATCAAAGAGGAGGATATTCCTAAGATGATCTTCAACACAAGATATAGACACTATGAGTTGGTGGTGATGCTGTTTGGAGTAACTAATGTTCCTACCGTTTTCATGGATCTTATGCACAGGGTATTTAGCTGTACCTAGACAAGTTCATGGCGGTGTTCATGGACAATATTTTGATCTACTTGAAAAGTCCCGAGGAGCATGTGGAGCATCTAAAGTTGGTAGTGGAGAAATTGAGAGAGCATAAACTCTATACTAAGTTTAGCAAATGCGAGTTTTGGTTAGATTCAGTGGCCTTTCTTGGTCACGTGATATCAAAAGATGGAATCAAAGTAGACCCATCAAAGGTTGAGGCTGTCTCAAATTGGAAGCAACCGGAGTGCATAATTGAGATTAGGAGTTTTCTTGGATTGGTAGGATATTACCGTCGGTTTATCAAGAACTTCTCCATGGTGGCTACGCCGATGACCCGATTGCTAAGGAAGGACATGTCGTACATATGAAATGATAAGTATGAGAAGAGCTTTCAAGAGCTTAAAAGGAGAATGATGACAGCACCAGTATTGCGCTAACTTAAAGAAGGTAAAGCCTATTCCTTGTATACGGATGCTTTTAAGGAAGGTCTATGGGAGGTGCTGATGAAAGACAGAAAAGTTATCACCTATGCATCGAGGAAGTTGAAGCCGCACGAGGTGAACTATCCGACACATGACTTAGAGTTGGCCACGATATTGTTTGCTTTGATGAAATGGCGACACTATTTATATGGAGTGGAATTTGAAGTCTTTATGAATCATAATAGGTTGAAGTACATATTCACACAAAAGGACTTGAACTTAAGGCAGAGAAGATAGATGGAGTTCGTGAAGGAATATAAGTGTTCAATTAGCTACCATCCAGGAAAAGCTAATGTGGTAGCTGATGCACTAAAGATAGAAAGGGAGGATGGTCAGCTTAAGGGTGCAAGAGGTTCAAATAGTTTAAGAATTCTTAGGGTAAAAGGCAGAAGTAGGGAAAGGGAAAATTAGTTTGAGCAACCTGAAGCTGGAACTTGAGCTGAACCAAGAGATTCGTGAAGAGCAACAGAATAACCAAGAGTTTTACGCATTCATGGCGAGGGAAGAAAAGAGATGAAATGTGAAGTTTCGAGCTGATGAGGCTGGAATGTTATATTTTCAAAAGCAAATGTGTGTGCCAAATGATCATGTGCTGAAGAGGAAGATAATAGACAAAGCTCATAGAAGTAGGTGTACTATTCATCCGGGTGAGGTGAAGATGTACCAAGATTTGAAAAAGGCCTACTTGCGGTCGATAATGAAAAAGGATGTTGCACAATGTGTCTCTACCTGCTTGACGTGTTAGAAGGTAAAAGTGGAGCATAAGAAGGCGCCAGATTATTGCAACCGTTGCCTATTCCAGTGTAGAAGTGGCAAGAAGTAACGATGGATTTTGTCACCAAGCTGCCGATGTCGAAGACTATGAAGGATGCCATGTGGGTTGTGGTGGACAGTTTGACCAAGACTGCTCATTTTATCTCAATAAATGTGAAGGACTCTATGGAAAAATTAGCTAAGACTTATATTCGGTAAGTGATTAGATTACATGGTGTATCGTCAAGTATTGTATCCAACAGGGATCCCAAATTTACCTCGAGGTTTTGGACCAAATTTCAAGAGTCAATGGGAACGACTTTAAACTTCAGCACTTCTGCTCATTCACAAACAGATGGATAATCCAAAAGAATCATCCAGATATTAGAGAATATGCTTAGGGCTTGCATGTTAGATTTTAGGGATAAGTGGTTGGATTGCATACCTTATGCCGAGTTGGCCTACAACAATAGTCATCAGGCATAAATTAGAATAGCACCCTATGAAGTGTTATATGGGTAGAAATGTTAACTACCGTTGTATTGGGGTTGGACAGAGGATGGACAAATCAGCATGTCTGTGGAAGTGAATATTGAAGAAATGGCTGACAAAGTGAAGGTGATAAGAAAGAGGCTGAAAGCCGCGCAAAGCCGATAAAAGAGTTATGCCGACAATAGAAGAAGGGAGTTGGAGTTTCAAGTGGGATATCAGACTTTTCTAAAGATAATGCTAAGCAACGGAATTCTGAAGCATCCTAAAGGAGATAAGCTGAGACCTAGATATTTAGGACCTTTTTCCGGTGATTAAAAGGATCATAGCTGTAGCATATCGATTGGAGTTACCCTAAGGGTCAGCATGAATTCATGATGTGTTCCATATGTCCCAATTAAAGAAGTACAACCCTGATCCAGAGCATGTATTCAATGAGGAACTTTTGATTCTTTAGCCTGATTTGAGCTATGTGGAAAGACCAATGAAAGTTCTAAATCGCAGTGTCATGATGTCAAGGAATAAGCAGATACTGATGGTGAAGATTTTATGAGATCATCGTGGTTCTCAGGACACGACATGGGAGACTAAGGATTGGGTGAGGAGGAAGTATTCGAGTTTGCTTTAGAGGGATAGCACCCTAAATTTCAGGGCAAAATTCTCTTAAGGGGGAGAGGAAGTAATACCTGTTAGTGTTGTGCCCTAGAGGCAATCACTTGTACCATGTATATTGCATATTAAATTAATAAGAGGCATTCTTTATCTTTCAGTTTGATTGTAATATCTAAATATGTGTACAAACCGTTAGATAAAGTCCCTAGTACAACACAGTGTTAAGGAAATCATGATAGAGATCATGATGTGAGATTCCTACTACACTATGCAGTGTTTGTACTTAAATAATCTCCAGTCATAGTATTAATAAGATGGGACATTATTAATACGCCAAGACTAGCACATGTTATATCTCTTGATTGGATCAAGCGGTAGTTCTCATATCCGTGGGTATTGGGATACTCAGGATTAACGTGTGGATGCTTGTTTTGAAACAAGTTCATTGGATGACCTAGCTACGAGATAATCACTTAGATAACTATTTAGTGCCAATGATAGAATCTCGTTATAGCAAGTGTGCAAGGATCCTTAGACTTGAGATCTCCAAGGTACTTTATTTATCGAGCGTTGTACTTTGATTCTAATATTTGGAGTCTTATCTAGGACCGCCTATGGGATGGATATTGGGTACAACGTAAAGTAAACGAAAGTAGTTGAGAGGGTCAATAAAGGATTCACCACTCATAATAGTAGGAGAGTATATCTCAAGGCCACTTGTAGAAATCATTACTCATGAAGTCCTTGGTCAAGGCGACTATGTGATGGAAATAGTTCCAATTGATACACATATCGAGTAATGGATTTCTTGAACAAGTACTAAAATATTCGGGCCAGAATTAATAATATTCTGGAGGGAGTTGGCACTAATTCCATGCTTTAGACCGAATGAGATATTGTACGTTGAAAAGGAGTTTATTACACTGATAATTTGCTATTGAAAGGTTCATGTCAAGCCACTTGACTTTCTGGACTTTTGGGTGGTCAAGAGTCATTGCTAGATGTCGCTCTTGATATGCTAAATATGAATTTATTAATTAGAGAATTAATAAATTTAATCCTTTATTTTATTAAGGATTATTAATTCTAATATTGTTAGAATTAATTCATATTATGCTACCAATAAGACCAGGAAACCTAATGGGTCACACACAATAAAGGTTTGAATGCTCGAATATATTATTTGATAATATTGTGGTGTTAATTAAGAGAAGGGAATATATTTATAGGTGAATTAAAAGTTTGTTATAATTCATGGGACCTAATTGTAATTAAGTAAACTTCAAGGACCAATTTGTTGACAATTGGACGTTGAATGACTAAGTTGCAATTTATGGTAATTATAAATCTATAAATATAAGGAAACAGTTTCCTTAGGGTTAGAGACAGACTATTCACGCAATAACAGAGAAACCGTTTCTCTGCCTCTCGCTTGATCAAACCCTAGCCGTCTCTCTTCTTGATCAAAACCCTAGCCTACCGAATTCTACTAGCATAGAATTATGAGATTGTGAGCATTCAACCTTGTGTGGATTATCATTACAGGGAGTTCTTTCTTGGACTTCAGTTGAGCTGCAGTGAACGGTTTTGGATAATCTGGATCGCGCCTGCGTTCTTGTTTTTGAAATTTCTTGAATTCCGGCTTCACGAGGTAATAAACGCAATCTTCTCATTTTTCCCATTTCTATTGCAAACCCGTGATCCATGGCTTGGATTTCTTGTTGTTTTTCCCTGTGCTTAATCTGATTATGCTTGATAGAAATCCTACAATACCTCGTATTATGCCACCATTATTATGAGGGGAAAGCCATGCATGTCATAGCATTTTTATGTTGCATTTGGAAAATTGAATCATTTTCATGAAAATATGAATTCATGAGTTTGTTGTTTTAGGAATTAATTTGTTCTGATGTGGTTGTGTTATTTAAGTTAGTTGAGCTTTTGTTTTATTAAGGAAAATTTATTAGGAAGAGAATGAATTAAGTGAGTAGGAATTAAGGGAATTTATTACGGGAAATATTTAAGTAACAGTTGTTGTGGTTTAGTGAATAAAGCTTGATGTCTTTGTGGGCTTGAGTTCGAATCCTAGCTATTTCAAATACTCTCCTTTCTTTTTTCCCCTATCTTTTCTAAGACATAGCTGAAATTCTCCTAGGGTAGCCGCCACCTTGGAGGCTAATTCCTAAAATTTAGGTGTGTGATTTATCTTAGGAATTATTTTATAAAGCAGTTGAAAATAAATTAAATTCTTTTTTCTTATATCTTATCATAATATTTTAGGGAATCTGAAGTATTACAAATCGGGATTTTGAAAGCTATATCTTAGTAAATTATTAGGAAATAAAGAATAAAAAAATATAGCTTATTTTCTTCAAGTAGCCACCACTTCAGAAGGAGATTAATCTCCATATTTTAATTTTCTTCAAATAATTTTAAAAGGAAATAAAAGGGTAAATGCTGGATTTTTTTTTTTTTTTTAATGAAGCACTTATCTTGTAGAATAGGTGTTTTTGAAATTTTGGGGAAAAAGGGAAAGGAATTTCGGTTAGCTTTCAGAAAAAGAAAACTAGAATTTTATATTGTAATATAACTATTTATTAGCTATTTAAATTTTACGCAAATTAATATAGGGAATTACTTAAATTATTTCTTAAGCAAATAACCTAATCCCTTCATGTATTTTTCTTGAAAATACCTCCAAAGCTGCCGCCATCATAAGAGCTCTAGGTAAAGTTATCCCAGAAAACCTTAACCAATTAGGATTTTGATTTAGCCAAAAAAATACGAGAAATTTCCCCTCCATTCCCTCAGATTTTTTGCCACAATCAGCCCCCATTTTACATGAAAAATCTAGCTAAAAACCTGCACAAAGTCTCTCTAGCCATCAAGCAAAAACGCAGCTACACAAAGACTTATTTTTCTTCCCTTATTCTTACCACCTTAGAGACTGAAAAGCAGACTGTTTTCTTCCCTCTTTCTACCCAGATTTTCAGTCATCATAAGCTCCAAAAACACAGTGGCAACAACCCCAAACTACTTCCCAGTTTCGGCAACCTAAAGAAGGACCAAAGCTGTCTAACTTATTCTTGTGATCAAGAATCCATAACAAGGTAGGACATCTCCAAGCACCCAAACACCAAAACCTAATCTTTTCTACCTAGCAAACCACAAAAATTTCCCTCCTCAGCCTCTCAAACTCACGAAACAAATAGCATTCTGCCTGTTCAAAATTTTGTCCAGCCTACTCCAAGAACAAAACCAAAACCGAAACAACCTACCAGTTAAACGATCTTCAACCCTTCTATCCAACTCTTACTCCATTCTTTCTCTTTTTTCTCTCTTATATTATGTCCATAAGGGACTGATTTTCTCCCTTTCTTGGTGAATCTCGATCAAGAACATCTAGGCGGGCTAACCTCTTCAACTATCCGTTGAACTGAAGCTAGTCATCAGGGAGTTGCCGTGTTTTAAGTCTAGTTCGATAAGAGGTGATCAAGATGTCGCGCCCCATGCCCGCTGACTCGAGAGCGCGACTATGGGCTTGGCAGCACACACGGTCAATTACTTGGCCGACGTTCTTGCTCGGCCAAAATGGATATCCCAAGTTGACAATAGGTACTTAGGCCCATTCTTATATACCATACACACTTCTCATCCCAATCCCATGTGAGATTAGGGTATCATATTCACCTCTCCTTTAGGCCCAAGCATCCTTGCTGGGCTCATACTTTAGGGGCCAAACTCAAGACCAACCAGGCGGCATAGGATTTTAGAGGTGGCCCCATTGTGCACGATGTAGAACTTAGTTCCCCTACCAAGGCTAGTTACCTTCTCTGATAGCAAATGTCACGCCCCGTGCCTGCTGACCCGGGAGTGCGACTATTGGCCTGACAGCACCTACGGTCAACTACTTGGCCGACGTCTTTGTTGGGCCAAAATGGATATCCTAAGTTGACAATAAGTACTTATGCTCATTCTAATATACTATACACACTTCTCATCCGAATCCCATGTGGGATTGGGGTATCACACTGACCCGGGAGCATAACTATGGGCTTAGCAGCACCTATGGTCAACTACTTGGCCGATATCCTCACTGGTCCAAAATAGATATCCCAAGTTGACAATAGGTACTTAGGCCTATTCTTATATACCATACACATTTCTCATCCCAATCGCATGTGGGATTGGGTTATCATATAAGATCCTGTCTTTACTGATTGAAATGACTTTGATCTTTAAAGTTTTGACTTATGAATGCTTATGGAGTCTAGTATGAAAGAGTGAATGGACTAGAATGATAAATATGTTGATGTGAGACATAGATAAAGCATGAATGAGATAGGACATTGATGCATCTTGTCATGATGAATCTAGATCTTTGCTAAGTTGGCAAAATTGAGATCTTTTAATATTTATGGGACTGATTATGATGATTTTATCCTAGTTGAATATAGGGGTTATCATATAGTGATTTGATTTGGATAAATGCATGGTTATGAGCAATAGCATGGCAAAGGAAGTTGTGTATGTAACCTAATGAATTAATTACCTAGAAACCATGGATGAATTAGGTGATTAATGAGATCATGAGAATTCATGTTGCATGAAATAGTGGATGCAATATTTGAATTTTAATTATAGAATCATTTATTCTATATAAGGAAGTAGTGGAAGTAAGGGCAATCAATTGAGTTGGGTCTAGTTATTTATTTAACCGAGTAAGTCCTTGCATAGCCGCTTTGATAAATGTTATATGTTTGTAAAAAAAATTTACAATGTTATTTGGAATTGATGTCAATATGATGTTTTGACAAGAGGATTGAAACGTTGGCTTAACATGATGAGTTATACTGTGTTGTTTTAATACTTAGGTTGGAAACGTGAATGTTTTACTTTCTAAATGAGTTTGTCAAATTTCAACTGCTTAAACTGAAAAATGATTTCTTACTCTATCACTAAATGATTTGGAAAAGCTAGTATGAAAAACCATGTTTTGCAGTCAAGCTAATCAAAGAATTTCAAAAAAAAAAAAAGGAAAATAATTCTGCCCCTAAATTAGTTAAGACAGACTTGTACAAGATAGTTTCTATACTATATTGCCCATTATGGTTGTCTGAATGATCTAAATATCTAGGGCTCTAGGAAACATAACTTGGATGTTTGCTTTAGGGTAGCTCCCTTGAAAAGAAGAAACAATCTAGGAAGCTTAAGAATGGTAGATGTCATTTAGAGAGGCATTAATAAACTTCTTCCCCTCTAAATGCACGGTGATATATAGATGGGTATTTTAGTCATTTCACCTATAGGTCAGAGATTTTGCTAGCACGGCATTGTCCTTGTGGTCAATATTTCCTTATGGTGATATTAGAAATTTTTTAAAATACAAAATACAACTATTTATATGACAAAGGTATTTTAGGTCATTTTAGTAGTCAAGGCAATGTGTCTTTTGGTCCCCAGTATAGACTGTAAGTCCTATTTATATTCAAGCAAAGTAATTGGTCTTAAATTAAATCAAAAGGAATTTATTTTATTTAAGTAGCCTAATTTAATTATTGAGCTAGAATAAAATAAAGGTCCACAGACAGAGAGTGTTTATTAAATTAGTTTGGTTGGTTAATTAATTGCTTAGGGCTTTAGCTCAGTTTGAATAATTAAAGATGGACTTGGGACTAAACTAATATAGTCTTGTTAATTAGACTGATTTATTTGGGCTAAAAAATTATTTATTTATTGGACCATTTATTTAGTTCTAATTAGAATAATTAATTTGGTTTAAAAGGCTAAACTAAGAGTCCAATAGGCAAAATTGAAGTCAAGTTTTACTTGAGGCTTTTTTTTTGGTTAATAGGAAAAGAGGAGTCACATTTGTTCAATATTCAGAAATTCCTAGATATTACCCTGGGATAAGAGTCATGGCTATAATAGGATGCTTTGAGGTTAATCAGGTTTTTATGGGATTGCCAAATAAAAGAACAAAACGTGTGTGATATGTGGACATATCAAGACATATGTTTTTTCTTCTTCTAAGAGCTCTTTTCTCTCTAGTAAAATTTTCTCTATGTATCGTTCTTTTTTATACAGAGACAGAGAATTATTTTTCTTGATACTGCTCTATAGCATATTGTCAAGGAAAGGTGTAAAGCATTCCTTAGTCCTATAAGTCTTCACCACCAGTGGTTAGGCAGAGCCATATATTGGAAGGTCAAGGAGCTTGGTGTTTATGTTTATGCACAAACGTAGTAGGAGGCTTACAGGAATCGGACCAGAGGTTTCCACTAGTGTACCTATCCCAGTGCCATTAAACCCAATGCAGCCAGCCTTGAGAAAAAGAAGAGGTAAATTTCCATGCTTCCTAAGACTCTATTTTTCTAGTTTCCTATATTTTTCTATAATTTTATTTGCCATTTAATCTTCAGATACCTTTTCACCTGTTGCCATGCATAAGTCCCTTCACATTCGCTCGGCTATCGCATGTTATTGTGATTATAAGATATGATAAATGGATGTCAAGACAGCCTTTCTTAATGGCTATCTTACCGAAGACATTTATATGACCCAACTCGAAGTCTTTGTTGCGAAAGGCCAAGAACTTATAGTTTGCAAGCTTAAGAAGTACATTTGTAGACTTAAGAAAGCATCTTGAGCATAGAACACATGTTTTGATGAGACTGTAAAGTCCTATAGATTCATACAAAACATAGATGAACCATGCGTGTATAAAAAGTAGATGGTAAAACGTATCTTTTATAGTACTTTATGTGGATGACACTCTACTTATTAGAAATGATGTAGGGACATTATCATCCAAAAAGGTTTGGCTATCTAGTCAATTTAGCAAGAAAGATATGGGAGAAGCCAGCTACATTCTTGGAATAAAGCTTCTTAAAGATAGAAAGTAAAGAATGTTAGACTTATCCCAATCTGCTTATATTGACAAGATATTAGCCAAGTTTAGTATGGATCAGTGTAAAGGGGCAACCATACCCTTTAGGCATGATTTGACCTTATCTTCCAAGCAGTGTCCTAAGACACATGAATATGAGGAAATGATCAGTAGGATTCCCTATACCTCGGTAGTGAGAAGTCTCATGTATGCCATGTTTTGTACAAGGCCAGATATCTACTTTACATTAGGCATGGTTAGTAGGTATCAGTCAAACCTAGGGGAAGAACATTGGTAAACTAGAAAGAATATTCTCAAGTAGCTAAAGGGAATAAGGGATTATATACTTATTTACAAGGCCGATAAATTATTTCTTACTGGTTATACTGACTCAGACTTCTAGGTGGATAAAGATGAAGAAAAAATCAACTAGTGGATATATTTTCACCTTGTCTGGAAGGGTTATTTTGTAGAGAAGTGTTAAGCAATCTTATCATAGAAGCTGAGTATGTGGCAACTTCAGAAGCTTCAAAAGAAGTGATTTAACTTAGGAAGTTCCTCACAGAATTTGGAGTTGTGCCATAGATGGGCATGCCTATAACTGTATATTATGACAATTCTAGAGCTATGTCACAATGTAAAGAGCCAAGAAACTACAGGAAGAGCAAGTACATTGAGAGGAAGTATCACTTGATCCGAAAGTTCATCCAGAAACGGGAGATATTGGCCAACTAGATTTTCTCAGCAAACAATTTGGGAACCAATTTCCAAGCCTTTGACAAAAAGGGTATTTTGAAGGCACTTAGGTGTCATAGGGGTGGGCATATATGAACTATCATAGTCCATTTAGTGCAAGTGGGATATTATTGGAATGTTTATCCAAAATAGCCGTGTATTTCTCTATTTTGGAAATTAAAAAAAAAAGTTTCATTCATTAATGATTATTTGTTTATATATATTGCACATTAAAGTCTAAATGTGTCAATAAGAAATCTACGTGATTGGTTGTACTTTCAGAATAAGGTGTAAATTATGAGCTACTACCATATAAGCAAAAAATTGTTCTTGATTAATTGATGGAATTGGGCACTTCATCAAGGTTTAGATCATTATACTATAGTTTCTAAATAGTGAATGGTTTACCTTTAATCGGTGAATAGTCCACTCAGCTAATAGCATAAGTGTATTTGGAATACATAGAATTGGACCACGTGATAAAAATCTTTATAAAAGTACTAAAATAAATAAATATTGATTTATCACAGCTATTGCGTGGATGAGTGCACTATGACTTGAGTATAAGTTAGTGGTCTGGTAAAGCTGAACTTATACACTTTGATGTATATTGTGTGAGGTCTTATCGTAAGGCTAATAGCCTTGTACGTTGGGTGTATGACTCTAGTTAATTAAGACGGACTTTTACAATAGAGTTTCTATGCTTCATTAGGTGAAGAAAGCCCCTCTTTTTGATTGTCCAAGATAATCTAAATAATCCATGGCCCTAGAAAACGTGACAAAGTATGTATACTATTGGGTAGCTCCCTGTGATAAATGGATATAGACTGGAAGTCATAGATTATCGAACTAGCTATTAAAGGATGGTTGATGTCAATGAAAAATGTGTTACTGCATTTTTGCTATCTCAATCACGGGTGTTATGTATAAGGGTATTTTCATCATTACACCTGTATGTCAAAGACATTGCACTTGCAATATTATTTTTGGGGTTAATATTTTTATATGGTGATGAATGAAATATTTAAAATGATAAAATACCACTATTTGTCAACTAGGGTGTTTTTATCATTTTAGGAGCCAAGAATAATATGTCTTTTAGTCCCCAAAGTAGCTCAAATAACCTTGGTAAATTTATTTACTATATGGGCTAATTAGGTGAATTTATTATTGGAAGATTTATTCTAGGAGTCCAATTAATTATTTATTTGGGCTAGAATAATTAATCAGGCCAATTTAATTAATTGGTTTATTAACTAATTATCTTGGTGAATTTTATATTGGGCCTAAGTGGATTAATTAATTAATAAAAGCACTAATTTAATTAGTCTTGGACTAATTAAAAAAACATGGCCCATCAGGATTTGATGGTAGCCGCAATGTGGGAAAAAATGGAAAAGGAAATAGGAAGTTGGTGTTTTTGTTTTGGGAAAGGAAAAGGAAGCTATTGATATAAAAAGCATCAGTGCGCCGAAGTAAATGGTTGACTGAATTCTTGCCAAAGAAAATTGGAACAGCTTTCGGTTTTATTTCACAAAAAAAAGGCCACAGGTTTTGTCCTTTTCCTTCGTTTTCCTTTGAATTGTTTTAGCTCTTCTTTTTTGTTCCAATCTTCTTCACCCTAGTTCTACTTTCACCGGTAGAGGTCCATAGAGTGATATGATCTTGAGTGGGCTTTTTCTTGGTGTTGTGAGTGGTTTAGTTGGTTATGAGTTCCACTCAACCCAAGGGGAAAAAACAGAGAATTTCATGAGACAAAAAGGAGAAAATAAAATTAACAATCTACCCTCCATCAAACCCTTGAAGGACTAAGTTTCAAAGACCCTTAAGAATGGTAGATAGTTCTACTATAATCTCACCCCAATATCCTTAAAGCAACAAAGGCAAACAAGAACAAATAGAATAGAGAAAATAGAAACCCAAGTAATGGAATTCAAACAAACATTAGAAGAGCAAAGCAACTAAGACCCATTCAAGAAACTACATTGGATTATCCAAAAGATTTTATAGACTCATTCATAAGGAGGATTAACCATTAAGCATGGTCTTAAACAAGATGAACAAGGAGGCTAGGGCCTCTCAAGACTCTCTCTTCAAATTTGAATAAAAAAGTGTGAATTGGGTTATCAAATCACTAAAGGTTCTATTTATATCACCCTAACCCTAGCTAAGTAGTCCCTGAGGTTCTAGTACAATTTAGGGTCTTAATAAGCCTTTACAAACACTTAAAATTGGAGATAATCTGAGAAAACATAAAAAATACGGGGTAGCCGTCGGCTACAACCGGCGCCAGTTAGGACTCTAAAGCCGACGCAGGTTGCGCACTGTCTTCGGGCCGATCAAATGCCAGAATGAAGCCGACGCCAGTTCTGATTCTTGGGTCGGCATTGGATGTTTGCTGGAAGGCCAACTTTGGTCAAATTTCATCCGTCTTTGTTGCCATCTTGAGTTCATGTTGGGGTCCTTCTTGAATAGTAATAAAAATGAACTTTTGGCTCGCTTCCTCAATTTTTCAACCCTCTTCCATCCTCAAACATGGTTTTATGAGCAATTAGAACTCATCTTGAAGCTTCTTGGTCCTCGATCTTGTCATTGGTCCTTGTCCTTGCATAGTCACACCTCCCCTTTTTTTATCTTGACCTCCATGATGAAGCGGAGTCTCAATATCTCCCCTTCCTTGAAAATGATTCATCTCTGAATCTTTGCCATCATCTACATCAAAGGGAGAGATGTCACTAACATTAAAAGTGACAATAATATGATACTCACCGGGTAAATCTATCTTATAAGAGTTATCTCCAACTTTGGCGATAACTTGAAATGGACCATCTCCCCTTGGATCTAGTTTACTACGTCATTGAGTGGGAAATCTCTCCTTGTGAAGGTGCTCCAAAACCTAATCTCCTGGCTCAAATAACACCTTTTTCCTTCCTTGATTGCACTTATGGGCGATCTCTTCATTTCGTTTTGCAATAGTTGCTTTCACCTTCTCATGGAGTGCCTTCACCATTTTTGCCTTCTTAGCTTCATCAAGGTTCAACCGTTTAGCTATAGGCAAAGGAACCAAATCTAAAGGAGTTAGAGGATTAAAATCATATACAATTTCAAAAGAAGAATAAGAAGTGGTATAATGAATAGCCCTATTGTAAGCAAACTTAATGTGTGTTAAGCATTCTTCCCAATTTTTCAAGTTCTTCTTGACTATGGTCTGCAAGAGTTGGGTGAGTCTTCAATTGACCACCTCCGATTGTCCATTTATTTGAGGATGACAAGCTGTGGAAAATAAGAGATTAGTACGAAGTTTGTTCCATAGAACTCTCCAAAAGTGGCTAAGGAATTTAGTATCCCTATCTGAGACAATAGTCCTTGGAATCTCATGCATTCTCACCACTTCCTTAAAGAATAAATCTGCAATATAGGATGCATCATTAGTCTTGGAACAAGCCACAAAATGAGCTATTTTAGAGAATCGATCAACAATCACTTATATAGCGTCCTTATGCCCCTTGGACCTAGGCAATCCTAAAATCAAGTCCATTGAAATATCAACTCAAGGCACATTAGGTGTGGGCAAAGAAGTATAATAACTATGTGGAAGTGATCTAAACTTAGCTCGCCTACAAATAATGCATTCAGAATAATGTTTTTCCATGTCCTTTCTCATTTTTTGCCAAAAAAAATGTTCCTTAAGGATGCCTAAGCTCTTTGCAACCCCAAAATGCCCTATTTGTCCCCCACTATGGGCCTCCCTAACTAGCAATACCCTAATAGAACCCTTTAGTACACAAAGCCTTGCCTCCTTAAACAAAAAACCATCACGCCTATAATATTTAGCAAATGCACTTTTCTCACAAGCATGGAAAATATCCCCAAACTCCTCATCATCAACATACAAATCCTTCACAAGTTCAACACAAAGAAGTTTAGCATCCAAAAAGTTTAGTAGTGCATACCTTTGAGATAGTGTATCCGCTACCATATTTTTCTTACTCTTCTTGTATTGAATGACATAAGGAAATGTCCCAATAAACTCCATCCACCTTGCATGCCTCTTGTTCAAATTTTGTTGGCTTTTGAGGTGTTTAAGGGTCTCATGATCGGTATGAATGATAAACTCTCTTGGTAAAAGATAGTGTTGCCAATATTCTAAGGTCCTTACCAAGGCAAAAAGCTCTTTATCATAGGTAGAGTAATTGAGGGCCGCCTCAGATAATTTCTCACTAAAGTATGCAATGGGTTTTCTATCTTAGGTCAAGACCGCACCTATTCCCATCCCACTTGCATCACACTCTGTCTCAAATACCTTCTCAAAGTTAGGAAGAATAAGAATTGGAGATTAGCTCAATTTGTCTTTAAGGGTTTGAAAGACTTGTTGTTGGACTTTCTCCTACCTAAATCCTACATTTTTCTTTACCACTTCGGTTAGAGGGGCTGCTATGATGCTAAAATTTTAAATAAACCTCTTATAGAAGCTAGCTAGCCCATGGAAACTATGGACTTGGATAATGGTGGTAGGGGTGGGCTAATCTTAGATGGCTTTTACTTTTCCCTCATCAACCTCAATCCCTTTGGCACTTATAACATACCCAAGAAATATAATCCTCTCCAAACAAAAAGAGCACTTTTCAAGGTTAGCATACAATTTCTCCCTTCAGAGGAAAACAAGCACACTTTAGACATGATTCAAATGATCCACATATAATTTTTTATAGATTAATATATCATCAAAGTACACAATATTAAATTTTCCAATAAATTCCCTCAAAACCTGGTGCATTAATCACATGAAAGTACTATGAGTATTAGACAATCCAAAGGGCATGACAAGCCACTCATACAACCCTTGTTTGGTTTTAAAAGCCATTTTCCCTTCATCCCATTCACTTATTCTAATTTGGTGATAACTAGATTTCAAATCAATTTTAGAGAAAATGCACGCACTAAATAACTTATCAAGTAAGTCATCTAGCCTAGGAATGAGATAGCGGTATTTTACAGTGATGTTGGTGATAACGCGACAATCCAGGCACATACGCCATGTCCCATCCTTTTTGGGCTCCAAGAGAACTGAAACCGCACATAAGCTTAGGCTCTCTCTCACATGTTCCTTCTCAAGTAATGCCTCTACTTGCTTTTGCATTTCCTTAGACTCCTCCAGGTTATTTCTATATGCCGGTCGGTTAGGGATGATGGCTTCGGGCACAAAGTCGATTTGATGTTCAATCCCTCTTATGGGTGGTAGTCCTCCGGGCACCCCCTTTGGAAAAAACGTCTTCAAATTCATGAAGAATTGCTACAATTTCATTAGGCAAGGACAATGTAGATTCATTAGTAGAAACATAAGAACCTTTGCATAAAAAAAGAACAACCGGTTCTATAGCTTCTATAGCCTCTATGACCTTACTTTCTTTTGCAAAGAAATTCACTCTTCTTTTACCTCCCCTCTCTTGTCCTTACTCACTCCTATCCTTGATCATCAAAGGTACAAGTTTGTCGATCCTTTCTCTCAACTCTTTTTCTTTCCTTTCTTGTTCTTTCCTCTCAACTTCTTATTTTTGTTTGACATCTTATGCTCCATTCTTCTTTTCTTTCTCCTTCATGATTCTTTGATCTTCATTCACCTCACTAGAGGCCATAGGGGTGAGGGAAAACTTAGTTCCCTCCTTGAGTAGGGAATAAGTATTCTTCCTCCCAACATGCTTTACTTACCTATCATATTGCTAAAATCTCTCTAGGAGCAAGTGACCCGCTTGCGTGGGTACCACATCACATAGCACATCATCTTTGTACTTACGCATCTCAAAAGACACAAAAAATTATTTGTTTACTCTCAATTCCCCGCTATCGTTCAACCATTACAATTTGTAGGGCTTGGGGTGTTTAATCCAACTCATGTCCAATTACTCAACTAAGTTTGCACTAATCATGTTAATGCAACTCCCACTATCCATAATGACACTACAAGGAATCTTGTTGATTAGACACCTAGTGTAAAAAATGTTCTCTCTTTGTGGGTGATCTTAGTCTTCAATGGCTTGTGAATTCAATGACCTTCTTGTGACTCCCACAAAAGAGTATTTTTTACCAACAACTTTCCCTTCATCACTTTGCTCATCCTCATTTCCCTCTTGGTCTCCTTGGTACCTTTCTCCCTCTTCTTCTTCATCGGTAGAAACCTTACCATAAGGATTAGTATACATCGTTCTCTTGCTTGGACACACATTGGAAGTATGTCCATATCCAAGGCACTTAAAACACTTGATATCCCTATTCCTTTGTGGCCTCTCTATATCTTATTCCTTATCCTTATGCCAACCTTCCTTAGATTTCCAATCCTCCCTAAGCTTCTAATCCTCTCTAAGTTTCCAAGCCTCCTTTGGTTTGTTGAAGTCCTTTTGGAATGGCTTAGGGGCTTCATCCTTCTTAATTGGCACATTGCTAGTAGTGTTGGGATTTGAAAGTGGTGGTCTAGTAAATGCCATTCTCTTTAATTTCCTCTCAATCTTCATAGCGGCATGTACCATATCCTCCAATCATTTATAAGGGTGCAATTCTACCAAATTAGCAACTTCCATATTTAATCCTCCTGAGAACCTTGCAATCCTTGCTCTTGGATTCTCATTGATTTGAGCTCTCATCAACATTACTTCCATCTCTTTATGGTAATCTTCTACAGTCTTGTTCCCTTGCTTGAGTGATTAGAGCCTTTGGTAAAGATGATTGTAGTAATGGTGTAGTATAAACCTTACCCTCATCACATCTTTTAATAAATTCCAACCAGCCATGGTTTCCACTCCCATTTGTCTTCTTTGTGCACTAACTTGCTCCCACCAAACCAAAGCATACTCCGAAAATCCTAAAATAGCCAACCTCACCTTTTACCTCTCACTATAAGTATGACTTTCTAGGAAGATCTCCATCTTACTTTCCCACTCGAAATATGCTTCAAGGTCACTCTTGCCATAGAATATGTGTACTTTCAATTTGATGTAGTTCAACTCCTTCTCCTATTCATTTCCTTCTCTCCTACCTCCTCTATTGCCCCATCCTCTATTGTGTTCCCCAAAAGCTTCAACTTATTCCCCCTCATAACATTCATCAACTTCCTCAAACTCTCTTTCTAATCACCTTAGGTTGTTCCCACCATTCATTCCTTAACCTCTACCTCGTCCTCCTCTCATACCATGTCTTTCTCTTCTCATAGGAGCTTGTTGGAATCCCCCGATAGAGTGCTCATCCCACTCTTCCCCTTGTTGGGTATTTAATAGAGGAGTATGGACATCACCATCCCTCATCTTAGGGCTAGGTACTTCAAATCGCTCTTGCCTTCTCCTTTGTGCAACGGTAGAAGATTGTCCAAGATGAATTATCAATTCCCTTGTTATGTTTTAAAACTCACTTTGTATAGTCCTCATCATAGCTTGCAAGTCATCACGTAAAACTCTAGCATCACTTGGGTTAGGCCTAGAGATCTCTTGATCATGGGCCATGGTGGTGGAATATTTTCTTATTTATACTTGCAAAACAAAAGAGATTAGAGAGAAAAACATATCCTCACTTCACTCCCTTGTGTGTTAGCTCTCAAAGGTTAGTCACTTTACCATCGTGTTTGCTCTCTTAGGCTCTTTTAGTAATAATCTCACCCTCTTGCCTTTTTCTCAATACTCAAGCCTTCTTGTTCAATCCCAATTCTCCCCAATAGCTAAGGATTTCATCTAACTTAGTGAATCGCACAAATCAATGGATTTTTCCAATTAGTGAGTCTTAGGAGAATTTCAATAAACACTTGTTGGGCACATCAAGCAAACAAGTTTTAATCAAGAATTTTAAGGAATGTGGACTCAATCAATACAGGAATAAACACTTGACGTACAAAGAAACACTTCTAAACAAGAAACAAACAAGAGTTATCAAGAACAAAGAACCAAGAACAACTAGAACTAGGATGATGAAGGACAAGATGATCACAAGTGTGCACTAGTAAAGTTGACATCAATGAGCATGAAACTTAGCAATAGAGTGATATACTATGTCCCAAAATCCCAAGGAATAAAAATCAAGAATCAAAATTCCCAACTATAGCCAAAATATTCTCATAGAACATTTATCAAACACCTTGGCTGCAATCCCGTCACTTAAGAACAACCAATATTTTCACCAATATTCAAGCCAATTTTCACCACAAACACAAGAAAAATTTGTTCCCAAGGATTATATTAACATCAAGAAGCAATTTTCCCAAAGAAAAATAAAGGTATAACAAAGATTTCACGACCTTTTTGGAGCATGTTTTGAGTTACGGGATTTCTCTGTTTTCTTTTTCTTTAACTTTGTCGAGCTCCTTTTCTTGCTTTCGGGCTTTGATTGGAATCAAAGCTTTCCATGCTCTGATACCAAACTCTTTGATATGATCTTGAGTGGGCTTTTTCTTGGTGTTGTGGGGGGTTTAGTTGGTTATGAGTTTCACTCAATCCAAAGGGCCAAAGCAAAGAATTTCTTGAGACAAAACGGAGAAAATGAAACTAACACTCTACCCTCTATCAAACCCTTGAAGAACTAAGGTTCAAAGACCCTCAAGAATGGTAGATAGTTCTACTATAATCTCACCCTAATATCTTTAAAGCAATAAAGGCAAACAAGAACAAATAGAATAGAGAAAATAGGCATCTAAGTAATAGAATTCAAACAAACCTTAAAAGAGCAAAACAACTAAGACCCATTTAAGAAACTACATTAGATTATCCAAAAGATTTTATAGACTCATTAATAAGGCGGACTAAAGCTTAAGCATGGTCTTGAACAAGATGAACAAGGAGGTTAGGGCCTCTCAAGACTCTCTCTTCAAATTTGAATAAAAAGGTGTAAATTGTGTTGTCAAATAACTAAATGTTCTATTTATACTACCCTAACCCTAGCTAAGTTGTCCCTGAGGTTCTAGTATAATTTAGGGTCTTAATAAGCCTTTACAAACACTTAAAATTGGAGATAACTAGAGAAAACATAAAAAACGCGGGGCAGCCATCGTCTGCAGTTGCCACCGGTTAGGATTCTAAAGCCGGAGCTAGTTGTGCACTGTCTTCGGGCTAGTTGATTGCCAGAATGAAGCCGGCACCGGTTTTAATGCTTGGGCCGGCACCAGATGTTTGCTAGAAGGCTAACTTTGGTCAAATTTCGTCCGTTTTTGTTGCCGGCTTGAGTTCATGTTGGGGTCCTTCTTTGATAGTCATCAAAATGAACTCTTGGCTAGCTTTCTCAACCTTCCAACCCTCTTCCATCCTCAAACATAGTTTGATAAGCAATTGAAACTCATCTTGAAGCTTCTTGGTCCTCGATATTGTCATCGGTCCTTGTCCTTGCACGGTCACACCTCCCCTTCCTTGATCTTAACCTCCATGATGAAGCGGAATCTTAACACAGAGGCTCGATAATACTTTTGAAGGTCAAGAGCTAGCAAACGTTTTAAGTGTTTGATGCGAAGGAGCCGATAGTCAGCTAGTATTCCCGTAGAACAAGTAAACGTTCCAGTTCAGGAGGAACTGTCAAACCCGAATTTAACTCTAGTTATTCACTTAAAATGCATTAAAAGTAAGTGTTCCTAGACTTTAGTTTGGAAAAATTTTAAATTGAAAATTTCCCTGCGTATCTATTTTCCCGCGGTCCTTCACACTTATCTCAATGAGCTACCAAAAAACATACATACTTAGTCAGATTTCCCAGGGCCCTAGACTATTTAGATTTTTCCAGACAATTATAAGGGGTAATTTCTTCACGTTATGAAGTATAGAAACTCTATTGTATAAGCCCGTCTTAATTAACTATAGTTATACACCTAACATACATGATTATTGACCTTGCGCTGAGACCTCACCCAATATACACCAAAATATACAAGTCCAACTTCACTAGACTACCAACTTATACTCAAGTTTTACCGTACACATCCACATAGTAGCAGGGATAAATCAATATTTATTTATTTTAGTACTTTTTTAAAGATTATTATCGTGTGGTCTAGTTCTACGTATTCCAAATATGATTACGCTATTAGCATGAGTGGATGATGAGGGCTAATACATAGTTTCCAGCGTTTTTGTATTTTAATTGTGATAAATTCTTATTTAAATCACTACTCATCACGCCATTTTCATCTTCTTTTTTTGGGGGGGGGGGGGTAGGAAATAGTGAAAATATCAATTCAGGATAATAAAGATTAAAAAGGGGAAAATGGAGCAAATATGAAGAACAATTGAAGAAGTGCAAATAAAGTCAGGAAGCCTAGGGAAGTAGCACTTCCCTACACTGCCTAATGTATGCAGGCAAGGCCAAGAAGATGAAGAATGGTGGCTAAGGGAAGATTAACTCCCTTAAGCCGCCTATGTGCAACATATGGAAATATTTCCCAGAAGAATGGCACCCTAGGGAAGTTATCTTTCCCTAGGCCACCAAGGAACAAAGACTCACAAATCAAGAAGAGAAGATAGTGGCCCAGGGAAGTTGGCCACGTAGTACTATTCCATCTTGAAAAGAAAAAATGGCGGCCCAAGCCTGGGCTGCCTAGAACTCAATAGGAGCACAGTAAGATAGACACTCGGTACGTGGCCTAGGGAAGTAGCCAGAAATCAGGTGGCCTAGGGAATTAGGCTGTACACTTGTGTAGATTCACACATTTCTTCAAATTTTTCTATTTTTTTCATTGCACACAATATATACACTATTATAAACTCTAGAAACGCATCATTAGTTGGCTAGCAACCAAAAGTTCTCTTAGGGAGCTCAAATGAATCACCAAGAAAAGGAACATCTTCAGGAAATAAGAAGATAAATAAGGCGTTGTTGATGGAAATCCTTAGAAAAAGAAGTTCAAGATCTTACCTATGAGTGAAGTTCTTTCTTTTTCTTTGTATTACACTTTAGTAATATTGAGATTTATATGATTTTAATTGTATTTGAGGGTTCAACCCTTATCTATGTTCTGTTGTGGAGTTGTTACTATAATTTGTCAAATTTTAGTATATTGTATTTGACAACTTGGGCATTATTGTGTTGGATTGATTGTTTGGGCTTGGTTGGTTAATTCAATTGATTGGTTTACTTTTAATGATTTCAAGAGATGGGGTTAGGAATTGAACACTAAATTAACTAGTCCAGTGTTTGTTTTCCTTTGATTAACTCAAGAGAGAGGTTGAAGGATTAGAAATTGGTAGTTAATTGGTTTTCAATATTGCCTAAAGAAAAGGATATTGGGGCTTTTGGGTACCTTTTGGGTGATGACTGAGTGTACTGCTTCATTGGGTTAAGTTGATTAGGTAGACATATAAATTAATTGGGCCTTAGGAAAGGAATCTCAAAACTCGAGTATGGGTGAGGTTTATTCTTGAAAACTCATACCGGTACTCAAATTGGGATTTGAAAAACGTAGTGGTATACTCTTTATTTGACATGTTTTGGGAGAATTTCTTCTTGTACTTGGCCTTTCTTGCATTCTTATTCCTTGTCGATTCTTGTGACTTTTCTAGCATGGGTCTGATCTACACTCTATTGTAGTAGTTTAGTATAGTTAGTTTTATTTACCTTATCCCAATATTCATTTTGGCTAGACAATAAGATTAGAGCAAAGTGGTGGTAATTGCTAAGTTTCTGTGGAATCGATACTTACTATTCTCTACACTATGTGATGGGTATACTTTCATATATGTGTGGTTGTAGTGTTTAGAATTTTAATTTAAAACTTGATTTTTGTGGGTTACTCATACTATTTCCAGTGCATGTAAAACATAGATCAAGCATTTAGTGCCATTGTCGAGGATTGGTAATATCATGAAAACCTTAAGTCTTGTTGATTTAACTACGTATATATTTGTTAATATTATTAATTCTTTTATGTAAATATTGATTTCTATATTTGTACATAGAACTTACCATTACTTGTTTATAGACTTCTTTTCCTTTTTAATACCTTATTTGTATGTTATTTCAATTTTTTATTTTTAATCTTTCAGATAAATAAATTGCATTAGGTTCCAGTACCTTGTATCATTATATTCATTGTATTAATGTTATTTTTCATATTGTTGTATGTTGCTATCAGGGGAAATTTTATATACAGTGGATTCTTGGGATTTAAGTTTTGCTTTTGCATATGACCTTGTTGTATACTATTATTGTTGTCGTTCAGAAACTTTGTGTTTGTAGTTGTGTTAGTATTTTTAGGATAAGATAATTGGCTATTATTGTTATTCTTGAGAAGATCTTGTTGTGTAATAATTAATATAGTTGATTGTTGTATAATAGGATTTGGTTCATTGTTATTGTAATAGTATGGAGTTTCAAGGAATTCATTGTTATTTTCAAGATGAAAGTATTGTAGGTAGTTTTTGTTGTTGTTGTACTATTTATATTCATGGAAAATTAAAACTTGATTGTAGCAGTGGTGAATAAATTGAAAAGTTGATTGGTGTAACACCCCACCTTTTTACTTTCGGTTGGTTACTACCTGTAATAGGATGAGAATTTATATCAACGGCCAGAACAAAAGTTGATCGGTGTATTGAGACGAACACTTTGGAGAAATAAAATTTTGTCGGGACCTGGATGCAATTATTGGATTTGTTTTACCCGAACCCAAAATTTTTGGAAGGCTATTAAGATTAAAAGAATAAGAATTTTAGGGTACTCTAGAAAGAGAAATTTATCAGTGCAATGAGGTGCACGTTTTGGTGTGAATTATGCTACTCGGGGTATCAGGGGCATTTTCATCATTTTGACCGCGCTCGCGACTTTGACCGCAAATTTGGCCAAGTAGAGAGGGAATTGAAGAATTTAAGTGTTACCAATGGATTTAGTGGAATTTTTGGAGTTGGGTAGTGAAATAAAATATTTTTCATTATGGACCCGATTTTGATCATTTCTGAAAAAAATGAAAAATTACGGTTGGAAATGGGACGTGTGGCTTCTTATAATTGGTGGATGAAAATAAGTGTCATTTAGTGATTGGTTAATGAGGCCAAGTGTTTCTATTTGATTGGTTGTGATAAAAAAAAAAAAAAAAAGAAGGAAGAAGAAATAAAGAAGAATGGCCCACAAGAAATAAATAAGAATGGTTCACAAGAAATACATAAGCATGAAAATTTTGACCAAGTTGGAATACCTTTTGACTTCATTTGACCAAGCTTAATTAACCTACTCTTGATTTGAGTAAGTTAATCAAGATTGATTTTGCATGGCCATGCAGGATTAGAAAATATCTATAATGTTCTAAGAGTTTCTACCTTTTTCTATAAATTTCTTTAAGGTTCTGAAGCACTCTAAAGTTTTCCATAAGTTTCTACAAGTGATGAGTCATCACCTAAAGCTTTCTAGAAATTGTGGTTCATCATTCCATGTGTACCAATTACATTTCAAAGCTTTCTACTCAAGAGTCCTACATAAGCCATGACAAAAGAATGTGATGTAAGGCATTACATAAGCAAAGCTTCCTATACAAGCCTTCTAACATCTATAAAAAGGCCATGAAGGCCAACTAAAATGGCTTTAGATAGCCAGAATTTCGGAGCAAACAAGAGAGAAAAGGGAGAAGAGAAAAGAAAAGGAAATAGAGAAGAAAGAGAGGGAGAAACCGGAAATAGAGAGGAGAGAAAGAGAGAGAGAAAAGCAAGAAGATGCTGGGACTGTCCAACCTCCAAACGCAGCAATGAAAAGGTAAAGATCTACCGTACTTGAAGTAAAGTTATTATATAAAGCATGGAAATCATTTTGGTATATATATTGTGAGAAGTTTATGTGTGATAGTTAGGTGAAGTTGTATGAAAGCTGTCCTTGTGTGCAGAAAATTCTAGAAGGTTTTATGTTCAGTAAATATGTAATGTTTCTGGATTTTAATGAAGTAGGCACATATATTTGTAGCTAAGGATCATATAGACATTTTAGAACAAGTTTGACGTTAATCGGATTTACGGATCAAAAGTTATGGTGAAAATAGTAAAAGGTGCCAAATCAGTGACGCAATTTTTACTACTAGAATTTTGTGTGCAAAACTGAACAGAATGGACAATAGAATTGGTACTCCATGATTTGGAACTAGTAAAGGAATGTCTTAAGGATATTTTACAATTGGTTTGACATCATTTGGATTTGTGGATTAAAAGTTATGGGCAAAACAAGTTAGGGTGTCAAACTGGAAAATTGCAGAATGTTAAGGAAAGAATGAATAGTGAAACTAAGTCAAAACAACTGAGGCTTTTTTTTCCCAGTACTGTGATTATGGAACCAGAAACCTAAAATAAGCCTATACTGAATTAAATTTAAGAGTCTCACGGTCATTTTGGTATATCATGGAGCCAAATCGGAGCTGTAAATTAAAAGTTATGTGCAAAACAAAATGGTGTGTCAAACTGGTGAAATTCCAGAAAAGTAGTCCGAAAATGAATAGACTTAAGGGTGATTAATTATGTGATTTTGGACAAAAAAATTAGGGAAACATGAAGTGAATCCCTTGTTTATAAAGTGAGGAAGGATGTGGAAAAAGGAAAATGAAAGAATTGATCAAACGATGAAAAAACGATGCGAACGAAAGTTGAACGTTTTTCTTAAGCATCGGCTAACCGCCGACCCCAACGGCTAAACGACGGTTGAACGTCGGCTAATCGTCGGGCACGTCGGCTACCCGATAGCTATTTTTTGGCGAAACACCATTTGACCCGAAAACAATGTTTGGTGTAGGTTTAGCGACAAACAGCTAACAAAATATCAAAATTGGTAGGAACGGAGGTTAGACGGTCGTGAACGGAATGAGAGGCTTAGAACACATGGTGAGTCCCATTGATTTCTAAACCTTTTTTTTAAAAAGGCTAGTGTGCTTTGATTTTCTATGAAATGATATGTTTTATGCCATTTTGGAAATCCTCGAATATGTTTAAGTTTTACATGAGAGACATTTGATTTTATGCTATTTCGAACTCGAATAAATTTCATATTCAGCTTGGAAACCTTCCTGGATGTTTAAAACACGAATTTGTGAATTTAGTCCTTTTCGGATTAAATATTTGGGATTTCTGAAAAATGGTAAATTTTGGAATCGGGTATTTGAAGAATAATCCAAGTATCCTTATTGGAATATTTTATGAAAACTCTTGGAACTCGGGTATTCGGTAAATGACTGAAATATCCTTATTAGAACTTTTGTGAATATTTTTCAAATCGGGTAAGGGTAAAATGACTCGGATACCCTCAAAAAGTCTTTTGAAATCTGGCATGGGTGAAATGACCCAAATACCCTTGGAAAATGACTTTTGTGATCAAGTACGGCCCCAGACAATAAGAAATGTTATGATTTGAATATCCTGCGGGATTGGATGACCCTCTGGCCTAATCAGTCAGATGGGGTTGGTGTTGTTGCGTTGAGTACTTAACAGGGACTTTGATCTTTGTACTAGCCCATGTTAGAGATAGACGACCCCAAGTAACCTGATCAATTCTGGGAATTGTCTTACTCCAAACAGGGCGGCAGGACATTGTGATGAGTCGTCCCTGGCTAGCCGTTGTGAGCCCGGCAATTGCCTGTTGATTATGATTGGTAGGTTGTTCACATGAGACCGAGCGGGGACACTCGGTGTGTTCAACCCCTTGCCACTTCGATGGTGATTGACGTCAGGATTGGGACCCCTGGCTTATGGTGGCAAGTAAAAGATCCCTAAGTGCGCGGTGAGGTACATTGGTACGCTACTCACCCTTCCGGCATGACACGGGTGACGTGCTGTAAGGCACAGTCCCTGGCACAAGAGACCGTGTAGCCGAAGGTGAAGTTCTTTAAACTTTGCACGCTGGTCGCACTTTTAGATGTGGAAGAACCCGCATTTATTGAATTGGGGGCCGTGTGTTTGAAAATTACTATTTTTCGAACGTATATGCTAAAATGACCTGAATTTATCAATTGTTGCTATTTTCCAAGTTATATAATTTACTTCAGCAAAGATTTTGAAAATCGACTCTTTTTTAAGGGAAACACTGGCATACACACGGGACTCACTGGGTGATTTTTCACTCACACGTGTCTTTTATCTTACTTTTTTTTGTAGGATTCGGAATTGGAAGAACCTACAGATAGAGGACGATACCACAGAGACAACAGAATAGGTCCGGATGTCTCCTATTTGGACCTTATATACTCTATTGATTATTCGTTATAAAGACCCCTTGTCTGGGTATCTGGACGGGGCAACACCCAATATTGGTAGGCTTCCGTTGTTACCTTCAGTAGGGGTATTACAATTGGTATCAGAGCGTAGTTTTACAGAACTGTGGTATCATCATAAGGATTGATAGAACTCTTCCATTGTTTAGGTATGACGGATAGGAGTGATAAGTGCAAGCACCCCATAGATGAGTATAGCGATGATGGGAAGGAAGAGATAGAATAGCACTCAGGTGTGAAAAGAATTGGAAGGATTAGGATTATCCACCGAGCAGGTGTGCCAGGACGCTTTACTTGGATAGGATCCGGCCCTGGCTGCCATCATACACCTCATCTCACTAGGAGTGCATTTGACCCTGTAGTGCTTGGTATTTCCTTAATTGTGCGAGACCTTAGTCTAGAAAGGACTCCTAATCCCAAGAGGTTGTCGTCACCATATAAGGAGATGGGTGGCGATTTTGATGAAACTGATGGCGATATTAAATCATGCCATCAGGATAGTGATGAGGAGGATAGTGTCCCCGATGGTGTAGTATTGTCTGAGGATAATGAGAAGGAATTTGGCGGGGATACTCTGGGAATATTAGAAGATGAGATATTATGTTTCGAGGATGTTGAGATAGGAAGAGATTATGAGGTACCCGAGCCAAAGATACTTGTGGTCGAAGAGTTCAAAGAAGAATTGGAAAGTGACTCCAGACATACTGGTTTGGTTACATCCTGATGCAGAGAAAGGTGAACAATTCAATACAGTTGAATCCTACACAATTCCTACTAGTTCAGAACTAAAGAGAATGTTGGCATAAATGAGGATATGAGTAAGAGAAATCGAAGTGAATTTTGGAGTACAGGTCAAAAAATATTTAGAAGACCTCCATGACAGAAGAAAATAATGATGCAGAGGAGTGGAGGCCTGATTGGAGGACAACCCTCTTTTAGATGCTTTAATTATAGGAAGGAAAGACATAAGAGTTTCAATTGCCCTCACCCCCAAAGGACAGGAGGATAAAATTGACCAGGAAGAAACAATCAAGAGCAGAGGGCAGGACTAGAAAGAGAGAACCTAGACATGCTTCTACTCCTATAGCCGAACCTGCTAAACCAAGTAAATGCCCAAGTGATTGCATAAAAAAAGATGGATGATCACGTCGTAGTAGTGAAAGGTATACTTTTTAGCTTTAAATCATGATGCTAAAGTATTGGTAGATCCTACACATTCCTCTACAGCTAATGTATTTCTTGATGTTGTGAGGATAAAAAGAAGGAAGAAATTTCATAAGGAATGCTTGTCAATGCCCTATTGGAAAAGTAAATGAATAGTGAGAAAGTACATACGGAATGTAAGATCTTGGTAGGAAATGAAATTTTGGAAGGGATTTGATATGCCTGCCCATGGAGGACTAAGATACTATCTTGAGCATGGACTGGCTACCCTAGCATCGTAATCAGGTTGACTGAAGATATAAAGCAGTACAATTCTGTTAGCCTGGAAACCTATATTGGAATTTGTAGACGAGACTGGAAAGAAAGGTAATACTTGTATATCAGGACTTAAGGCCTGGAAGATAACTGAAAATAGTGTACTGGGACTATGTAATTAATAAGTCAGGAGGGGTTGAGAAACCTGAAGAAGTTTCTATTATAAATGAGTATTTGGATGTTTTTTCCAGTGGATTTGAAGGAATTACCACTGAAGAGAGAAGTAGAATTTTCTATTGAATTAGTGACATTGGCAAAGTTATTTTCACAAACTCCTTATTGAATGGCACCTACAGTATTACAGGAGTTTAAGAAATAAGTACAGGAATTAATGGAGCCAGAATTCATTTGGCCTAGTACTTCATTTTGGAGAGTACCTATCTTGTTTGCTAGAAAGAAAGATGAGTCGCCATGGATGCATATAGATTTATGAGGTTAAATGCAGTAACGATAAAGAATAAATATCCATTGCCCATGATTGATGAATTGTTTACGAAGAGCAGGATGATTCTCAGAGTTAAACTTGAAGCAAGGATATTATTAAGTTTGGATTCGAAAAGAAAATATACTAAAAACTACATTTAACACGATATGGCTTTTTCGAGCTTGTAGTGATGCCTCTTTGGTGTCACTAATGCCTGTTGTTTAAAGATCTAATGCACCGAACATTTCGGCCCAATTTTGTGGCTATATTCATAGATGATATTCTGGTGTACCACAAAGATCCCTAAGATCATGAACGATAATCTTCAGAAAATATTAGGAAAGTTAAGATAGTCCAAACTATATACAAAATTCAGTAAGTGTGAGTTTTGGTTACAAGAAGTAGCATTCTTGGGACATATGATATCTAAAGTCGCGAGTATAATAGATCCTGCAAAAGTTAAAGCAGTGATGAACTGGAAACATCCTGAGATCCTGACTGAATATGATGTATTATGTGATTTGCAGGATATTATTGGAGATTTACTGAGAAATTTTCTAAGATAACATTACTATGAGTTGACTCACTCAAAAGAAAGTTCCTTATATTTGGACTAGAAAATATAAAGGAAAAATCCAGGAGTTGAGAAAAGGATTAAGCTCTACTCCTGTTTTAACATTGCTAATAATGGACAAGCCTTATAAAGAGTACATAGATGTGTCAAAGGAAGGATTGAGAGCAGTATTGATGCAGGAGAGAAAGGTGATAGCTTATATGTTTAGGAAATGGAAACCCCATGAGGAGAATTACATTATACATGATTTGGAGTTAGTTGCTATTGTGTTTGCCCTTTTGAAGTGGAGACATTATGTGAAGCTAGTTTAGAATTCTTCACTGACCACAAAAGTTTGGACATGCTTTTACTTGAAAAGGATTTGAACATAAGGTAAAGTTGATGGATGGAAATTCTGGAAGGATTTTAATGACCAACTAAGTACCATCCTGGAAAAGCAAACACAATAGTAAATGCCCTTAGTAGGAAGGCAAATTTATCAGCTCTTCGGACGTTATAAATTTCGAAATTAGAAGTGTTTGCAGTAGACGGGGAAATAAGGATAAGTAATACTTTCATTTAACCTACCTTCCTACAAGAACCGGGGAGAGAGCAATATGAAGATGTAAAGCACAAAAGTTAGTGTAGAAGAAGCTAAATACAGGAGGAGATGAGTTCTGAAAGGAGAATGATGGGATTAATTGCTATTGGGGTCGGTATTATATTTTGAAACAATATGCGAGGAGATAAGATATTTAGCGGAGACACCTTGGAGTAAGTATACCACCCATCAAGAAGCTGCAAAGATGTATTAGAACCTAAAACAACATTATTGGTGGATTGGTAAGGAAAAGGACAATTCGGACTTTGTAAACAATGTTTAATCTGTCAAAAAAAAAGGGGGGGGCATCAACAAAGGCCTGGAGGGTTACAACTATTATCTACTCTATCGTGGAAATGGAATGAAATTACTATAGACCTCACTACAGGATTACCTATGATAGAGAAGCAGCAAGATACTATTGGGTGATAATGGATCGACTAACTAAGTCTGCTCATTTCATTCCTATTAATTAACGGAATTCCTCAGAGCAGTTGAGTGAAATCTATATGGAGGGAGTAATCAGACTGCATGAGTATCCTCTAGTACTGTGTCAGATCAAGATCAGAGATTTACCTCAAAGTTTTGGACTAAGCTACAGTAGAGGTATGGGACCACAATAAAGTTCAGTATAGCAGTGCACCTATATGCGTATAGACAGATAGAACGAGTGAATGGAATTTTGGAAGATATGTTCTAAGCATGCTTTTTGAATTTTGAGGTATAATAAATGGATAATTTAGCGCATGCAGAATTCATACACAATAATAGTTAATAATTAACAATTGGAATGGTCCCATTTAAAGCTCTTTATGGAAGGAAATGAAGTCCAATAGAAGAATGGGTGAACAAAATGCTTTGGGACTTGGAAAAGTCTAACATGCTGTGAAGATAATTAGCATCAAGTTGGAGGCAGTTCAGAGTAGACAAAAGAAGAATGAAATCGTACGGAGCGACGAAAGAGAAATTTGGAATTTGAGGAATAAGATCATGTATTCTTGAGGTTGACTCCACAATGACAATAGGGAATCAAAGAACAAGAAAAGGTACTGGACCAAACCCTATTGTCGAGAGGATTGGGAAAGTAGCCTATCAAGTTGGAATTACCAATAGAACTTCAGGTTATTCACTGCGTGTTTTATGTACCCCAATTTCGAAAGTATGCGGCTAAATTTACCCACATTTTGAAAGAAGAACCCATTGAGTTGGATCTAAGCTTGAAGAATGACGAAAAGCCATTAAGATCGTGAAGTATGATGAAAAGAAATTGCGGAATGAGAAAATTCCACTTGTGCAAGTATCATGGAATCATCATGCTTTGTAAGATGCAGCTTGGGGGAAATGAAAGCAAGGATATTAAAAAAAGTACCCAAATTTATTCCAAGTATAAGCCAAATTTCGAGGATGAAATTTTTGAAAGAAGGGGAGAATGTAACATCCTACCTTTTTACTTTCGGTTGGTTACTACCTGTAATAGGATGAGAATTTATATCAACGGCCAGAACAAAAGTTGATCGGTGTATTGAGACGAACACTCTGGAGAAATAAAATTTTGTTAGGACCTAGATGTAATTATTGGATTTGTTTTACCCGAACCCTAAATTTTTGGAAGGCTATTAAGATTAAAAGAATAAGAATTTTAGGGTACTCTAGAAAGAGAAATTTATCAGTGCAATGAGGTGCACGTTTTGGCGCGAATTATACTATCGGGGTATCGGGGGCATTTTCGTCATTTTGACCGCGCTCGCGACTTTGACCGCAAATTTGACCAAGTAGAGAGGGAATTGAAGAATTTAAGTGTTACCAATGGATTCAATGGAATTTTTGGAGTTGGGTAGTGAAATAAAATATTTTTCATTATGGACCCGATTTTGATCATTTCTGAAGAAAATGAAAAATTAAGGTTGGAAATGGGACGTGTGGCTTCTTATAATTGGTGGATGAAAATAAGTGTCATTTAGTGATTGGTTAATGAGGCCAAGTGTTTCTATTTGATAGGTTGTGATAAAAAAAAAAAAAAGGAAGAAGAAATAAAGAAGAATGGCCCACAAGAAATAAATAAGAATGGTTCACAAGAAATACATAAGGATAGCCCACAAGAATGAAAATTTTGACCAAGTTGGACCACCTTTTGACTTCATTTGACCAAGCTTAATTAAGCTACTCTTGATTTGAGTAAGTTAATCAAGGTTGATTATGCATGGCCATGCAAGATTAGAAAATATCTATAATGTTGTAAGAGTTTCTACCTTTAACTATAAATTTCTTTAAGGTTCTGGAGCACTCTAAAGTTTTCTATAAGTTTCTAAAAGTGATGAGTCATCACCTAAAGTTTTCTAGAAATTGTGGTTCATCATTCCATGTGTATCAATTACATTTCAAAGGTTCCTACTCAAGAGTCCTACATAAGCCATGACAAAACATGTGATGTAAGGCACTACATAAGCAAAGCTTCCTATACAAGCCTTCTAACATCTATAAAAAGGCCATAAAGGCCAACTAAAATGGCTTTAGATAGCCAGAATTTCGGAGCAAACAAGAAACAATATCATAAAGGCTTAGATTTTGTTAAGTTAACCATGTTTATATGTCAATATGTTTGTATGTAAATCTGTTCGTAGGTATATATGTTCCTTGTATGACATATGTTGTATTTTTGTATACTTGTAATTTAATAACCGTACATGTTGTAATTTTCTCTAATTTAATTTGTGACCATGTACCTTAAGTAACTAACATGATTTCATATTGTAATGTGCGTATATGATACAAACAAGTTATTTTGTATAGGTAAGATGGTCAATTGGAGCATGGGATGGTACCATATTACCTTAAAAAGGTTGTTAGAAAAATTTGTCGCCCATGTAACTAAACGTTTGAATGAGATAGACGACACATTGGGAAAATTTGAGGACATGATTAGAAATATGGAGAGGCAAATTTGATTTTTAACGGATTTAGTTATAAAGTCGCCATTAGGGGTGGAAACACAATATGATTCAGCTGCCATTACATTATGAAGTGGTAAAAAGCAACCCGATCCTAGCACGGAATTGGTACCATCTAAAGAAGATGGGCCAGAACCAACCCCTCTTGTTGAACCTTTTGAAAAGCAAACTAAAAACCTAGATTTCAACCACCAGTACCTTACCCTACTCGCACACACAAAGCATTAAAAGATGCATAATTTGACAAGTTTTTAGAAATATTCAAACAATTGCACATAAACATCCACTTAGTGAGGACTTAGTGCACATGCCTAAATATGCAATATTTCAAAAAAGCATGCTTGTTAACAAAAAAAAGGTTAGAGGAATTATCCACAGTGGTTTTAAAGAAGAATGCTCAGCTATCTTGCAGGACCAATGGACTTTTCCACGAAAAGAAAGTGATCTAGGGAGTTTTTCTATTTCTTGTCTTGTTGGGACTCTTACATTTTGTAATGCATTAGCGGACTTAGGTGCTAGTATTAATCCTTTTCCATATAAAACTTTCAAAAAGCTAGGCCTAGGTGAACCCAAGCCCACTAGGATGAGTATTCAACTTGCGGATAGATCAATTAAATATCCGAGGGGAATAATGGAAGATGTATTGGTTAAAGTGGATAGATTTATATTTCCTATGGATTTTATTATTCTTGATATGCATGAAGATTCTAAAGTCCCTTTAATCGAAGGTCTAACCTTTCTAGCAATTACCAAAGCATTAATTGATGTTTAAGGAGAAAATTTGACACTTAGGGTTAGGGATGAGGAAGTCATTGATGCGTGATTTTTAGAGTAGAAAATATTACCAACATATTACACAATCAATCAAGCTACAATTAAAATGCCAACCACTAAAACCACACACACAGGTAAGTATACCCATCATATAGTACAAGGAATTGCAAGTATCGAATCGACGAGAACATCGGCTCCCACCTTACTACCCAAATCTTTATTGTTTAGCCAATAACATACAAAGAGACTAAAAAGGAAAATAAATAAAGATAAAAATAGATATACCTCAAGAATGCAAATTCATGTAACTAGACAATTATCTTGAAAATAGAATATTGAATTACTTAGCATTCATCATAATCAAATGTCGTCTTGGCATCATGAATGAATATGAAGATAAATTCCATTCCATTTGTTAATACATGGAATTACTATATTTTGATTCATATTAATAGATTTGTCAATCAAGCTAACATAACCAAAACATCCATTAAGCTCATCACTATTTTTTGATTCAATTAGCAGATTCATCAATCAAGACATCTTAACCAAAAAAATCATGAATCTCAATTCCTTAAAATCATGACATTAGCTAACGACCCTAGGTCATGGTGAAATTAACTTAATCGTTGATCACTTAGTCCTAAAATCCTAACTCCATTTCCTAAATCCGTTAAGATTTGATAATTATAAAATCAATGCAATGAAACTCCTAACAACATTTTTTCAAGTCAATTAGAAGAACTCGCATCAATAACCAATCATAGCAACCAATCAAATACCAAAGATAACCATAGCTTGATCAAAAATTGCAATTAACTCAAAATCGTAATCTCCAAATTAATATCCAATTATAATCAAAACATTAAGCACATCTTTGACAAAGAAAAGTAAACAAAGGATAAAAGATACAACTCTTAGACAAGCCCTTCTCCTTCTCCTGAAAACAATATTTGAACAATGCTCCTTTGAGTCATGATTACGTAGCTAGCTTGGATCCATTAAATCTCATATTTCTTCTTTTGTTTTTTTTTTTTATTTATAAGCCTCATTGATACTAAAATTCGTTGCTTGTGAAGTCTAGTCTTTGTAGAATTCAGAAAATACCAAAATCATTTGGACAATACCAAATTCGCACACAATTGCCTCTGTGCAGAATAGACTTGGTGCCGGGTCCAATCTGTTTTTGGACTCAATTTTACTCCTTTCCAAGATAGACATGGCACCTGGTGCATTATCTGGACCTGGCATTAGGTCCGATATGGAATTCTTCACTTTTTGCTCGAAATCTACTCAATTCTATACAAATTCTTCAAAACATTTTTTACAAGCAAAATGTCAAATAGGAAGGAATATGCTTAGTTATTATAACAAAAGTATCTCAAAACAACCTCAAACAACTCAAAAAGTAATAATGATTTTAGCCGCTATCATATACCCCCACACTTGAACATTTGCTTGTCCTCAAGCATACAAGAATTAGAACACTATGAAAATGGCCTAAGCCAAAACAATTTCGCAAAATTTTCCTTAGCAAATCCATCCACAATGAAGACAAAACCTTCTTCCAACCTTAAACACAAACTTATCATTTATTCAACCCTTTCAAAACCCTGTAAACTCATGTACGAAATAGAACAATTCCAAGGCCATCAAAGCTTAGTTAAAGAAACTTATATCTAGTGCAAGAAAATCATCCTACTCCTTAAGCAAAATATAGATAACATAAATCATACAAATCAAGCCATTTAACCAATTTAAGCATTATAAACTCAAAATTATACAACTTAAGTTAATGAAATAAGGAAAACACTCCACTCTCTTTTTTTCCTCTCAATTTCCTTTTTCAACGACTTACGGAATTGATAGCATAAAGTGCATGGATTCCTTTTCACAACCATATTGGCACCCTTTTAGCCATCATTTTTATTTCAGCATTTTTTCCTCTCTTTTCTTTCTTCTTTCTTTCCTTACCTTCTTGCCTTTGAGATAGCCTCAAGAGAGTGTGATGCTTCTTTGTTTCTTCTCTTCCACTCACTGTATTAGACCCCTTTTCAACAAAAAGGTCTCCCAACATAAAAACTAAGAGTATTTATTTTTCAACTCAATTTTTTTTCTAAGACATAACAATGATTTTTTTTCACTCATTTTTTTTTTCATTCTCACATCTTTTTTTTTTTTTTGTAAATATTTTTTTCTTCACATTCCTTATTCACAACAAATAGCCAAGCAAACTTTAAATCCATAATACAGGAATTGAACAACAACGCATCCAATACTTTGTAAAATCATTCAAATTCAAACTCAAAGAATAAAACAAAACTCAAATACCAAATATAATCAAGGTTAACTTAAATTCTCAAGACTTAGCAAAATCTAACTTAATACACAAGTATAATTTTTAAATTAAGATCTAAGCATAAAGAATAACAAATCCATATCTGAAGTTGAAAAGAAAATCATAACTCGTTTATAAATAAATAAGCTCAACTTAACTCCACAATTTCCAAATGTTCAAATTTTCAAAATGTTCAACAAAATTGTTTGGTACCAAGAGAAAACCATGATCAGACCATGAAAACACCAAGATCATTGATAAGAAAATGGACAAATAATATTACTAAACCTCTCAGCCACACTTAAACTGGACAATGTCCTCATTAGACAAAAATTAACACACGAAAACATCTCCAAAGGGACCAAAAAGAATAAAAGGGTAGAAAGTTTAAGCAATACTCCCCAAGTGCAATAAATGCCAATAAATTTTAAACATAAAATAAAGAGAAAAGCTTGTCCAAGAGGACTTTATTCTGACCTACAAAAGAAAACACAAATAAAAGCATAAAGAAAAATAATAATAAAATAATGACACACCTAAATAAAAGAAAGCAAACTAAAAATCCTTAGAAAGCAAATAAAGACACGACTAACTCACCTACACCTAAGATGGAAAATAGTTTCCTTATTTGGGGAGGAAAAAATAAAATACTTAACAAAACTAAACACAAAACAAAAACTCTTTCCACTCATCATGCTTCCTCATCAAACCTGTGTAAAAGAAATTAAAGCTAATTTAAAATGGTAGGAATAATGAAAGTAGAAATAAGAGAGGTTTTTGAAAGTAGAAGGTTCACAAAACACATAAACCTTATTCTATAACATTCCTTTAGACAAACAAATAACTTTTTCAACAGATGAGTGCACATGGTATCTAAAGAATGCATCAATCTTGAAATCGCCATTTTTCCCTTCGAAATAATTTTCACAATTAAAGCTCCACTTTAAACTTAGTATTTGACTTCTTAAAGATGGGATCAAGAAATCCTTACTTTTCAATACATCTACAAATACCAAGTAACCTCCGATTTGATCGGAATTACCACCATCCTCCAAGGACTTCTTATGATGTAGCGTTGAATGATCCTACTCTTCGAACACATCATTAATTGGACCATCGTTCTCCAAGAATTGATTGGAACCTAAGAAATTATGTGACAAAGAGAGATTAGAATGATTAATGTAAAGAGAAGAATCAAACACCTCTCTTGTCACATTGTGCATTTGTCCTTCATATCCTCCCTCCTTTCATTGCGGATCCTATTGTTCAAAGGTATGGACCTTTATGGCATCTTCAACTAATCTGGCTAGTTGTGTTCTTTGATGGCTCAGTCGTTGGGATGCTTTTTCATGCCACCTAATGCACGTGTTGGTGTTGGCAACAAAAAATTTGATTGAAGCTTCAAGTGACATATCACTAAAAGCATTAATCCGAGCTTTGTAACCTTGCCAACATATCATCATTAAAGGACCTTTGACATTGTTCCCATGTATAATTGTCCATGATGATGTTTTGAATCTCACACTTAAAGAAAAACAAATTTTAAATAAATAATAATAGAAAAATAAGGAATAAAAAAACACACAAATTAAAAATATTCACAGTCTTCCTAAATACAAAAGTTAGTGATATTTACAAATACAACAAAGGCTAAATCAACAAGGCTCAAGTGTTTCCGATAGTGCCCAACCCTGGCAACGACGCTAAAAACTTGATGCGTGATTTTAGTGTAGAAAATATTACCAATAAATTACACAATAAATCAAGGTTTAATTAAAATGATAACCACTAAAACTACACATACGGGCAAGTATACCCATCATATAGTATAGGGAATGGCAAGTATTGAATCCACGAGAACTTAGGCTCCCACCTTACTTTACCCAAATCTATATTGTTTAGCTAATAACATAAGAAGAGACTATGAGTGCACACAAATAACTTTACCCAAATCTTTATTGTTTACATCAACTACATTCTCTAACATTCCTTTAGACACACAAATAACTATTTCAACATATGAGTGCACATGGTATCTAAATAATGCATGATCTTGAAATCTTATCTCTTCAAAATAATTTTCACAATTAAAACTCCCCTTTAAATTTAGTATTTGAGTTCTGAAAGATAGGATCAAGAAATCCTTACTTTTCAATACATCTACAAATACCAAGTTACTGCCCTTTGCGAGGGTGGAGGGTAGAAATTACCACCATCCTCCATGGACTTCTTATGATGTAACATTGAAAGATCCAACTCTATGAGGTATATCAAACAGAACACATCATCATTTTGACTATCATTCTTCAAGAATTGAGAGAAACCTAAGAAATCATGTGACAAAGAGAATTAGAATTTTTAACACATAGAGTAGAATTGAATACCTCTCTTGTCACATTTTGCAATTGTCCTTCATATCCTCTCTCCTTTCTTTGGGGGTCCTCTTGTTCAAGGGTATAGACCTTTATGGCATCTTCAACCAATATGGCTAGTTCTGATCTTTGACGGCTCAGTTATTGGGATACTTCTTCTTGTTACCTAATGAACATGTTTGTGTTGGCAACAAAGGATTTCATTCAAGCTTCAAGTTACGACTCACTAAAAGCATTAATCTGTGCTTGTTACCTTGCCAACATATCATCGTTAAAGCCCCTTTCTCATTGTGCCCATGTATAATTGCCCATGATGATGTGTTGAATCTCACACTCAAAGAAAAACAAAAATCAAATCAAAAATAAAAATAATAAAAAATAACAAAAAAATAAAGAAAATAAAAACTCACAAATTCAAAATATTCAAACTCTACCTAAACACAAAAGTTAGTGATATTTACAAATACAACAAAGGCTAAATCAACAAGACTTGAGTGTTTCTACTAGTGCCTATCCCCAGTAATGGCACCAAAACATTGATGCGTGATTTTTAGTGAAGAAAATATTACCAACAAATTACACAATCAATCAAGCTTTAATTAAAATGCCAACCATTAAAACCATACATACGGGCTAGTATACCCCATCGCATAGTATAGGGAATAGCAAATTTGAATCCACAAGAACTTAGGCTCTCCCCTTACTTTACCCAAATATTTATTGTTTAGCCAATAACATAAGAAGAGACTAAGATGAAAATAAATAAAGATAAAAATAGATATAACTCAAGAATACAATTTCATGTAGCTTGACAATTATCTTGAAAACATAATATTGAATTACTTAGCATTCATTACAATCAATTGTCGTCTTAGCATCATGAAGGAATATAAAGATAAATTCCACTTCACTTGTCAATCAATGGAATCACTATATTTTGATTCATATTAACATATTTGTCAATCAAGCTAACATAACCAAATTATGCATTAAGCTCATCACTATATTTTGATTCATTTAGTAAATTTGTCAATCAAGCCATCTTAACCAAACTATGCATGAATCTCAATTCCTTAAAATCATGAAATTAGCTAACGACCTTATGTCAAGGCAAAATCAACTTAATCTTTAATCACTTAGTCCTAAAATCCTAACTTCGTTTTCCTAGTCCATTAAGATTTGACAATTATGAAATCAATGCAATAAGCCTCCTAACATCATTTTTTTTTTCTAGTCAATTAGAATAACTCGCTCAATAACCATGGATAACAAGTAATCAAATATCAAAGATAACAATAGATTGATCAAAAATTCCAATTAACTCAAAATCATAATGTCGAAAATAATATGCAATTATAATCAAAACATTAAGCACATCATTGTTAAAGAAAAGTAAACAAAGTATAAAAGATAAAACTCATAGACAAGCCATTCTTTGAACAATGCTCCTTTAAGTGGTGATTGAGTAGCTACCTTTAATCCTTCAAATCTCACCTTTCCCTTGTGTTTTTCATGTATATATATGCCTCCTTGAAACCAAAATTTGTTGCCTGAGAAGTCTAGTCCGAGTAGAATTCAGAAAATAACAAAATCCTTTAAAAAAATAACAAATTTATGCACAACTGCCTTTGTGCTAAATGGACCTAGCAAAGGTATAGTCAAGCCACCTGGCGCCGAGTCCAATCAATTTTTGGACTAAATTTTACTCCTTTCCAGTGTAGACATGGTGCCTGGTGCATTATTTGGACCAGGTGCCGGGTCCAATCTATAATTCTTCACTTTTTGCTCGAAATCTATTCAATTTTGCACAAATTCGTCAGAAACACTTTTTTCAAACAAAATGTCCAAAAGGAATGAATATGCCCAGTTATTATAACAAAAGCATCTCAAAATAACAGTAAATAACTCGAAAAATAATAATGATTCTAGCCCCTATCGCATATCCCCACACTTGAAAATTTGCTTGTCCGCAAGCAAACAAGAATTAGAAAACTATGCAAATGGCCTAATGTAAAACAAATTCGCAAATTTTTCCTTAGCAATTCCATCTAAAATGAAGACAAAACCTTCTTCCATCCTTAAACACCAACTAGTCATTTATTCAACACTTTCAAAACCTTGTAGACTCATTTACTATATCAAACATTCCCAAGGCCATCAAAGTTAAGTTAATCAAGCTTATATCTTGTACAAGAAAATAATCTTACTCCTAAAAAAAACATAGATAACATAAATCATACAAGTTAAGCTATTTAACTAATTTAAGCATTATAAACTCAAATTTATACAACTCAAGTTAATGAAATAAGGAAAACACTCCACTCACTTTTTTTCCTCCCAATTTTTTTTTTTCAGTGACATAGGAAATTGATAGCGTCAAGTGCATGGATTTTTCTTCACACACCGTATTGGCCCTCTTTTAGTCATCATTTTTTTCAGCATTTTTTCCTAACTTTTCTTTCACCTTTCTTTGCTTACCTTCTCGCCTTCGGGATAGCCTCAAGAAAGTGTGATGCTTCTTTGTTTCTTCTTTTTCACTCACCGTATTGGCCCCCTTTTCAACAAAAGGTTTCTGAAAAGATAAAAAAATAAGAGCATTTTTTGTTTCAACTCAATTCTTTTTTTTTTTATCATATAACAATTATTTCTTTTCACTCATTTTTTTTTCATTGTCACATTTTTTTTTCCCACTAATTTGTTTCCCTCACATTCCTTATTCACAACTCAAAACCATGCAAGCTTTAAACCTATAATACAAGAATTAATCAACAACTATTTCAATACGTCATCATATCATCCACATTCGAACTCAAAGAAAAAAACAAAATGCAAATACCAAATATGATGAGACTCCACTTCATCATGGAGGTTAAGATCAAGCAGGGGGAGGCGTGACTATGCGAGGACAAGGACCGATGTCAAGATCTATGTCCAAAAAGCTTCAAGACGAGTTTCAATTGCTCATAACACCATCCCTGAGAATGGAAGAGGGTTGGAAGGTTAAGGAAGCTAGTCAAGAGCTTATTTTGATGACTATCCAAGAAAGACCCCAACAAGAACTCAAACCGGCAACAAAGATGGACGAAACTCGACCAAAAAGGAGGCCTCCAGTGTACAGCTAGCACCGGCCCAAGAAGCTGAACCGGCACCGACTTCAACCTGCACGCGATGGCCTGAGAAGCAGTGTGCAATCGGCACTGGCTGTAGAAGCCATAGTTGGCGCCGGCTCTATCTTGGGCAGCCGACGCCTACCTCATATTTTTTATGTTTGCTCTGTTTTTTTCTCAATTTTAAGTGTTTGTAAAGACTTATTTAGACCCTAAATTATACTAGAACCTCAGGGATTACCTAGCAAGGGTTAGGGTAGTATAAATAGAACCTTTAGTAATCTGACAACACAATTCACACTTTTTATTCAAATTTGAAGAGAGAGTCTTAGGAGGCCCTAGCCTCCTTGTTCATCTTGTTCAAGGCCATGTTTATGGGCTAGTCCTCCTTATGAATGTGTCTATAAAATATTTTGGATAATCCAATGTGGTTTCTTGAATGGGTCTTAGTAGCTTTGCTCTTCTAAGATTTGTTTGAATTCCATTACTTAGGTGCCTATTATCTCTATTCTATTTGCTCTTGTTTGCCTTTGTTGCTTTAAGGATATTGTAGTGAGATTATAGTAGAACTATCTACTATTTTTTAGGGTCTTTGAAGCTTAGTTCTTCAAAAGTTTGATAGAAGGTAGATTGTTAGTTTCATTTTCTCCTTTTTATCTCAAGAAATTCTTTGTTTTGGCCCTTTGGGTTGAGTGAAACTTATAACCAACTAAACCACCCACAACACCAAGAAAAAAAGCCCACTCAAGATCATATCAAATAGTTTGGTATCAGTGCAAGGAAAGCTTTGATTCCAATCAAAGCTTGAAAGCAAGAAAATGAGCCTTTCAAAGTCGTAGAAAAAAGAAAATAGAGAAATCTCGTAATTTAAAAAAACATGCTCCAAAAAGGTCAAGAAATCTTTGTTATACCTTGATTTTTCTTTTGGGAACTTACCTCTTGATGTTGATATAATCTTTGGGAACAAATTTTTCTTGTGTTTGTGGTGAAAATTAGCTTGAATATGAGTGAAAATATTGGTTGTTCTTAAGTGATGGAATTGCAGCCAAGGTATTTGATAAATGTTCTATGAGAATGCTTTTGGCTATAGTTGGGAACTTTGATTCTTATTTTTCATTCCTTGGGATTTTGGGACTTAGTATATCACTCTATTGTTAAATTCTATGCTTATTAAACTCAACTTTACTAGTGCACACTCGCGATCATATTGTTCTTCATAATCCTAGTTCTAGTTGTTCTTATTTCTTTGTTCTTGATAATTCTTGTTAGTTTCTTATTTAGAAGTGTTTCCTTGTGTGTCTAAGTGTTTGTTCTTGTGTTAGTTAAGTCCACATTCCTTGAAATTCTTTATTACAACTTGTTTGCTTAAAGTGCCCAACAAGTGTTTGTTGAAATTTCCCTAGGACCCCCTAATTGGAAAAATTCATTAACTTATGTGATTCACTAAGTTAGACTAAATCTTTAGCTATTATGGAGAATTGGGATTGAACAAGAAGGCTTGAGTATTGAGAAAAAGGAAAAAGGGTGAGACTATTACTAAAAGAGCCTAAGAGAGCAAATACGAGGGTGGATTGACCAACCTTTGAGAGCCAACACGCAAGGGAGCGAAGTGAGGATCTATTTTTCTCTTTAATCTCTTTTGTTTTGCAAGTATAAATAAGTGAATATTCCACCACGATGGCCCATGATCAAGAGATCTCTAGGCTAAACTCAAGTGGACCTAGTAGACCTAAAAAAAAAAAAAAAAATTGATGCTAGGGTTTTACGTGATGACTTGCAAGCTATGATAAGGACTATGTAAAGTGAGTTTCAAAACATGATAAGGGAATTGATAAATCATCTTGGGTAATCTTCTACCATCGTACAAAGGAGAGGCCAAGAGCGATTTGAAGTACGTAGTCTAGGATGAGGGATGGTGATACCCATACTCCTCCATTAAATGCCCAATAAGGGAAAGAGTGGGATGAGCACTCTATCGAAGGATTCTAACAAGCTCTTATGAGTGGGGGAAGACATGGTATGAGAGGAGGACGAAGTAGAGGTCAAGGAAGGAATGGTGGGAACAACTTAAGAGGGTTAGAAAGAGAGTTTGAGGGAGTTGATGAATAGTATGAGAGGGAATAAGTTGAAGCATTTGGGGAACACAATAAAGGATGGGGCAATAGAGGAGGTAGGAGAGAAGGAAATGATAAGGAGAAGGAGTTAAACCATATCAAATTGAAAGTGCCCACATTCTATGGCAAGAGTAACCCTGAAGCATATTTCGAGTAGGAAAGCAACATGGAGAGCTTCCTAGAAAGTCATACCTATAGTGAAAGGTCAAAGCTGAGGTTGGCTATTTTGGGATTTTTGGAGTATGCTTTGGTTTGGTGGGAGCAAGTTAGTGCATAAAGGAGACAAATGGGAGTGGAAACCGTGGTTAGTTGGAATGTATTAAAGGATATGATAAGGGCAAGGTTTATACCACACCATTACTACAATGATCTTTACCAAAAGCTCCAATCACTAAAGTAAGGGAACAAGAGTGTGAAAGATTACCATAAAGAGATGAAGGTAATGTTGATGAGAGCTCAAATTAATGAGGATCCTAGAGTAACAAGGGCAAGGTTCTTAGGAGGATTAAATAAGGAAGTTGTCAATTTGGTAGAATTGCACCCCTATAAACAATTGGAGGATATGGTACATGCCGCTATGAAGATTGAAAGGTAATTAAAGAGGAGGGCATTTACTAGACCACTACTTCCAAATCCCAACACTACTAGCAATATGCCAATTAAGAAAGATGAAGCCCCTAAGCCATTCCGAAGGGACTTCAACAAACCTAGAGAGGATTGAAAGCCTATGGAGGATTGGAAACCTAGGGAACGTTGGCATAAGGATAGGGAAAAAGCCATGGAGAGGCCACAAAGGAATACGGATATCAAGTGTTTTAAGTTCCTTGTATATGGACATACTTCCCATGACTATCCAAGCAAGAGAACGATGTATACTAATCCCTATGATGAGGTTTCTACTGACGAAGAAGAAGAGGGAGAAAGGTATCAAGGAGACAAAGAGGGAAATGGGGATGAGCAAAGTGATGAATGAGAAGTTATTGGTCAGGAATACTCTTTGGTGGGAGTCACAAGAAGGTCATTGAATTTACAAGCTATTGAAGACCAAGATCACAAATAAAGAGAGAGCATCTTCTACACTAGGTGTCTAATCAACAGGATCCTTTGTAGTGTTATTGTAGATAGTGGGAGTTGCACTAACGTGATTAGTGCAAACTTAGTTGAAGAATTAGACATGAGTTGGATTAAACACCACAAGCCCTACAAATTGCAATGGTTGAACGATAGCGGGGAATTAAGAGTAAGCAAAAAAAATTTGGCCTCTTTTGAGAAGGGTAAGTAGAAAGATGATGTGCTATGTGTTGTGGTACCCATGCAAGTGGGTCATTTGCTCCTAGGGAAGCTTTGGCAATATGATAGGCATATAAAGCATGATGGGAGGAAGAACACTTATTTCCTACTCAAGGAGGGAACTAAGTTTACCCTTACCCATATGGCCCCTAGTGAGGTGAACAAAGATTAAAGAATGATGAAGGAGAAAGAAAATAAGAAGGGACTACAAGATGTCAAACAATAACATGAAGTTGAGAGGAAAGAAAAAGAGTTGAGAGAGAGGATGGACAAATAAGTACCTTCAACGATCAAGGACATGAGTGAGCAAGGACAAGAGAGGGAAGGTAAAAAATGAGTAAATTTCTTTGCAAAAGAAAGTGAGGTCATAGAGGCTATAGAAGCTAAGGATCCAGTTATTCTTCTTTTATGCAAATGTTCTTATATTTCTACTAATGATTCTACATTGTCTTTGCCAAATGAAATTGCAGCTATTCTACGAGAATTTGAAGACATTTTTTTCAAATGAGGTGGTCAACCGAACACTTACCTAATTCTTGCGGACCATAATCAAGAAGAACTTGAAAAATTATGAGGAATGCTTGCCACATATTGAGTTTACTTATAAAAGGGCTATTCACTCTATCACTTCTTATTCTCCTTTTGAAATTGTATATGGTTTAAACCCTCTAACTCTTTTAGATTTGGTTCCCTTGCCTATAGGTGAACGAATGAACGTTGATGGAGCTAAGAAGGGGAAAATAGTGAAGGCACTCCATGTAGATGATGGCAATAATTCGGAGACGAACCCTTTTCAAGGAGAGGGAGCTGATGAGACTCCGCTTCAACATGGAGGTCAAGATCAAGGAGGGGGAGGCGTGACTATGCAAGGACAAGGACCAATGACAAGATTTAGGTCCAAGAAGCTTCAAGACGAGTTTCAATTGCTCATAAAACCATGCTTGAGAATGGAAGAGGGTGGAAGCTAGCCAAGAGCTCATTTTGATGACTATCTAAGAAGGACCCCGACAAGAACTCAAGCCAGCAACAAAGACGGACGAAACTTAACCAAAAAAGAGGCCTCCAGCGTACAGCTTGTGAAACCCCAGTCAAGACCAACCTTAGAGTAAGGGGGTTGGGGATGCATAACATGCTTTATTTTATGTTTAAATATGCTTTCATATGATTTTTATATGCTTTGGATGTGAGTTTATTTTTTTGAAGTTGTGTGGGTGAATGTTGTGTGAGAAGAGCAAAATGGTAATTTTTGCTCGAGGTGAAAATAGGGAGATAGCTTGTGGATTGAATAGAAAATAATTTTTCTAGTGAAAGTATCAACAAGAGTTGTTGTGGTTTAGTGGTTAGAGCTTTGGAATAAATTATTGAGGTCTAAGGTTCAAAGTCCATCATAAAAGCTTTAGCTTGAGTAAATTTTATTTTGCTTGGGAAAGGATGGTTTTGGCCTTAAGGGCCTAGATTAATGTGGTGATGATGTTTTAGGAGAGACATGATAGAAGTAATCTCATTCCACTCCTTTTACTCTTCTCGAAATTCTTATAGGGAAAATCATTCTTCCTTGATCTTTAGTTTTCCTTAGTTTCAACTCATTGGTTTGATCAAGATGTCCTGGCCTTTTTCTTACCAGAAAATCCAGTGGAGTGCTGAGGTCTTTTAGGATCAAAATGTCTTGGCAAAAGACTTCTTTTGGTTTGGAAAATATGGTAGATTTGTGGGAAAATTCAAGAGGAAAATCCCTCTTGAAAGCTTGCTGAAATTTTTCCTCTATCGTAGTTCATCTATCTTCATGGAATGAGCTGAAATTTTCCAGCTTGTTGTACCTTCAAAAGGGCAAAAATTCTAGCTCACATTCCCTCCCAAATGTTACCAGAAAAATGGTCTTTAGGATCAGTTTGAAACCTGAAAATTTTGGCCCAATTTCGGACTGCACAAGCTGGAGCAAAATAGGAAAAATTCCTGTACGAAAATTAGCTTTGAGAGCTCCAAACCAAGCTGTTTTCTCCCAGATTTTGTGTAGCACCTTAGCCATGTTTTTCCTTCATAAAGAAGGCTGGAAACCAGCCTTGAATACCCCTGAAATCCCCTTTAAAACTCGTTGTAAAATGGCTCTAAACAGCAGACGAAAATCTGCCAGAAAAATCACTGTGCAGCGAAAATTCTGTGCAGATTTTCGTCTAGCTTGTTTCCTATTTTGTTCCAACCGAAAACCCCAACCTACTTCTGTCAAAACCTCCCTTAAACCTCCATTAACAGAGCTACATTGTTTCCCTCAAGCTTCTGGACGAAAGGCAGCAATGGCTGTCCGAAAATTCCTCAACCAAATCCCTACAATTTAGCTTGATTACTTTCCAAAATTTCAGCCATCTTGCTTAACAACTTTCCATAAAATTTTGCTCAATTGATCAGACATCTTCTCTACCATTGTGCACCTTAGTTTCAGCCATCACAAGCCTCCTTTAACCAGATTTAATTCCCCAGAAGAGCTGCACAATCCAATCGGCCATAGGAGACTTCAAGCTATCCAAACAAATCAAGATATTCTTAGGATATCTACTTTCTAAATTCACTTCCCAAAAGTATTCTTCAAGGATTGTAACAACTAACCTTTCCTTTTCCCTTCCAAATCAGAGAATCAACTCCCTAAACCCTACTAGAATTCGGCCAGGCCAATTCCCACAGAAAAATCGGCAGCTGCACAAACCATCTCTCCCTCTCTCGATTTTTCTTCAAGCATCAAGAACACACACACACTACACCAAGAACACCCACTTCTTCTCTACACCTAATACCCCTCCAAACTACCTCAAACCCTCATGAAAATCTCCAGATTTAGTCTACTCATTGCTGTGAATCCATCAACACCATTATTAACATCAAACTCCTCCAAACATCTTGCTACTTCGGATCAAAGCAGAAATTTCTGAACAAGAACATCTTCAAGGTAAATTCACTCTATCAACATCATCCTCTTCAAACTTGATCTCTAGTGAGAATCTATATAAATAATCATGCTAATGACTTCTTCCTCTCTCTCTCTCTCTCTCTCTCTCTCTCTCCCATGGACCGAAATTCCCTCTCTTGGCCAAATGGTCTCTTCCTCCATGACCATGCTTTCGCCACCTTTCTTGAACAAGATTAGCCATCTAGGAGTTGAGATCTTCTCTAAACTCCTTCAAGTCATTCATCAACCAAGTAAGTACCTTCAATCCTCTCTTTAAACTTTAGAATCATGTCTCTAGGTTGATGTTGTGAGAAGATTAATGGCGATGGGTTTGTGTATGTGTTGTTGTCAAGATTGAAGCATGAGTATATGGATGATTGTGAAGGAGATGGGATTTATGCATGGAAGGATTATATTGGTGGATTGAATGATGAGTTGAGGTTTGATGCATGTCATAGGTAGTATTTGTGATGAAGCATGCTAGAGATTATGTCACCATTGGTGAATAGGATTTGTATGCATGATTAGATTTTGAAGCCATGATCATGTTTATGCTAGTAGAGGTTAAAGCATGTCTTAATAAATTTAGATCTATGCCTATGTGCAAGATTTGGATGATTTGATGAATTGAAGGATTGAGTATGTTATTGATTATGGTTGACCATGGAATCTTGATCATGATCTAGTTGTCCCTAAGCAAATTTTATTTCATGAATAAAATATTTACTAATAATTTTTGCTAGAGAATTTCAAAAACCCTAGGAAGGGTAGATTTGGAATTATAATATATGTAAAGGATATTTTAGTCAAATAAATAATAACTTTTCTAGAAAATAAAATAAATAAATATTATTTAAAAAAATTAATTAATTAAAGCCTTTATGGAAAAGATTTATACTTAATAAAATATTTACTAAATCAAAACCCTTAAGGATTTACTTATTATTTTCCAAGAAAGACTTATTAAATTTAATCTTAACTAGTTTTAGCTATCAATTATTTTCTAACAACTAAGCTATCATTAAATTACTATTTTACCTAGTACCACCTATGACTCCTGATCAAATAAACTCTAAATTTTCCTTAACAAGATTTAAACTTTCAACTTATTAGAATTTATTTCCGAATCCATTAATTATTTTAAATAACAAATTAAACTTAGCTTATAAACCTATTCAATTATTATTTTGCCTTAAAGCTTGGGACACTAGGATCATGGTAGTAGTGAATTGAGTTGATTTAAAATTAAGGAAGTGGATTGTGGCTTGAATCTGATTAAGATTTGTATTTGCCCATGTGGGGTTAGGTCAGTTGTTCGAGACCTTGTTGTTGTGAGCAAGAATCAGGTAAGCTCCTGCATAAAACCTGATTGATGTGAAATGATTTCCTTATGGCAAGCCAAATGTGGAGTGCAAGGACACTCGGTTATTTGAAAGCAATTGAGGGTTGAATTCATCATTAATTCCAACGCTTAAATTATTTAAAAGTCTTTGAGTAGATTTTTCCAAACTTGAAACTCTTTCTAAAACTAATTTCTCCCAAAGCTTTGGAAACCCTCAAATTGTTATTTTCATGAAGAACAATGCTTTGTTCATTTTATCCCGAGTGGGGAATGTCGTTGAGTACTCAATAAGGGTGGACTACTAGGACTAGTCTTTGAAGGGTTAGGGTAAGTCACTCAGTAGGTGGTCACCTCTGAGGGGTGAGTCCTTCCTGGATAAGATGCCAGTTCCAGTGAGTCGTGCCGGTCTGAGCTAGCAGTTTATTTTGTTTCAGTCAAGTGACTGTGTTTTTGCCGGAATGGACACCTGGCGGTTGTTTGGGTATAGAGAAGGAGGAGTATCTTGCCCAGTAGGCCGATCACCTACTTTTGTCAATCTGCACAAAGTGTTAGGCATTCTGACCAGTTATGGGGCCCAACGTGTGGTAACCCATATCCCTTTCTTTCGAGTGGTTGATTTCATTACTTACGTATGGCTAGAAGAGCCAAAACGCCAATCTTTCTTTTGACTAATGTTTATTGCTTGCCAATGTTTCTCTTATAAAGATTTCACACTTTGCATCCACGAACTGTTTCCACTAAACACCCAAAGCACACACAGACTTATTGAGATTTCTGTCTCACCACATTTTATCATGATTTCAAGTTGATCCTGTTGTGGGTGAGTAGCTACCTTGGAAGAGAATGTGTCTTTTGATTTCGTGTATTGCTTTGGGGAGACGAGAGTGGATGATTTTAATTATGGTTTTTGTTTTGGAATTGCATGGATGTACTTTTGAAGTATTTTGGGTTGTAATAAATTCTTTTTAAGTTCGAGTATTATTTATTTCAGCAATTTTATTTGTGACCTAGTTATAAAAACCTATTGTCCTTTTGACGGGGCGACATCCAAAGGGTTTGATAGAGGGTAGATTGTTAGTTTCATTTTCTCCTTTTTATCTCAAGAAATTCTCTGTTTTGGCCACTTGGGTTGAGTGGAACACATAACCAACTAAACCACCCACAATACCAAGAAAAAAGCCCACTCAAGATCATAATAAAATATAATCAATGTTAAATTAAATTCCCAAGATTTAGGAAACTCCAACTTAATACACTAGTTTAATTTTTAAATGAAAATCCAACCATAATGAATGACACATCCATGTCTCAAGTTGAAAGGAAAGTCATAACTCTATTATAGACAAATAAGCTCAATTTAGCTCCACAATTTATAAATGTTCAAAATTTCAAAATTTCAAAATATTCAACAAAATTGTTTGGTACCAAGAAAACACCAAGATGATACTAAGAAAACAACAAGATCATTTATTGAAACTTGGACAAAGAATATTACTAAATCACTCCCTCACGCTAAAATTGGACAATGTCCTCATTGGCCAAAAATTAACACACCAAAATATCTCCAAATGGGCCAAAAGGAATAAACGGGGAAAAAGTTTAGGCAATACTCCCCAAGTGCAATAAACGCCAATAAATTTTAAACATGAAAAAGAAAGAAGAGCTTGTCCAAGAGGTCTTTATTCTGACCTACAAAAGAAAAGACAAATAAAAGCACAAAAGAAAATAATAATAATAATAATAATAATAATAATAATAATAATAATAATAATAATAATAATAATAAAAGAACGATAAGGATGCAATTTCATGCAACTAGATAATTATCTTGTAAACACAATATTGAATTACTTAGCATTCATCACAATCAATTGTCATCTTGGCATCATTGAGGAATATAAAGATAAATTCCACTATGTTTGTCATTGCATGGAATCACTATATTTTGATTCACATTATCAAATTTGTCAATCACGCTAACATAACCAAAACATCTAGTAAGCTCATCTCTATATTTTGATTCAATTAGCAGATTCATCAATCAAGCCATCTTAACCAAAATATGCATGAATATCAATTCCTTAAAATCGTGAAATTATCTAATGACCCTATGTCCAGGCAAAATCAACTTAATCTTTGATCACTTAGTCCTAAAATCCTAACTTCATTTCTCAATTCTATTAAGATTTGAAAATTATGAAATCAATTGAATGAAACTCCTAATATCGTTTTTTCAAGTCAATTAGAAAAACTCGCATCAATAACTAATCACAACAGGTAATCAAATACCAATAACACCCATAGATTGATAAAAAATTCCAACTAACTCAAAATCATAATCTTCAAAATAATATCAAATTATAATGACAACATTAAGCACTTCATTGTTAAGGAAAAGTAAAAAAAGGATAAAGGATAGAACTCATAGACATACCTTCTTCTCTTAAAAACCTTCTTTAACCACTTTGAATGGTGATTGAGTAGCTAACTTGGATCCTTCGAATCACACATTTCTCTTTTGTTTGAGAAGTCTAGTCCAAGTAGAATTCAAAAAATATCAAAATCCATTGGATAATACCAAATTCATGGAAAACTGCCTCTGTGAAAAATGGACCTGATGCCAAGTACAGGTGGGCCACCTGACGCTAGGTCCAATTTGTTTTTGGAATCATTTTTGCTCATTTCCAGTGTAGACATGGCACCTGGTGCATTATCTGGACATAGAACTAGGTCTAATATGGAATTATTCACTTTTTGCTCAAAATCTACTCAATTCTTCACAAATTCATCAAAAACACTTTGTACAAGCAGAATGACAAATAGGAAAGAATATGCCTAGTTATTATAACAAAAGTATCTCAAAACAACGTCAAATAACTCGAAAAATAATAATGATTTTAGCTGCTATCACATACCCCCACACTTGAAAATTAGCTTGTCCTCATGCAAACAAAAATTAGAAAACTATGCAAATGGCCGAATGCAAAACAAATTTGAAAATTTTACCTTAGCAATTCCATCCAAAATGAAGACAAAACCTTCTTCCAACCTTAAACACCAACTAGTCATTTGTTCAACCCTTTCAAAACCTTGTAAACTCATGTATTAAATCAAAAAATCCCAAGACCATCAATTTTAAGTTAAACAAGCTTATACCTTGTACAACAAAATTATTTTACACCACAAACAAAACATATATAAAACAAATCATAGAAGTCAAGTCATTTAACCAATTTAAGCCTTATAAACTCAAATTTATATAACTCAAGTTAATGAAATAAGGGAAGCACTCCACTTTCTTTTTTTCCTCTCAATTTTTTTTTTTAGCGACTTAGGGAATTGATAGCGTCACGTGTATAGATTTCTCTTCACACACCGTATTGGCCCTTTTAGTCATCATTTTTTTCAGCATTTTTTCCTATCTTTTCTTTCTTCTTTCTTTGCTTACTTCTCACCTTTGGGATAGCCTTAAGAAAGTGTGATGTTTCTTTGTTTATTCGTTTCCACTCACGGTATTGGCCCCCTTTTCAGCAAAAGGTCTCTCAAGATAAAAAATAAGAGCATTTTTTTTTTCAACTCAATTCTTTTTTTTTTTATCGCATAATAATTATTTCGTTTCACTCATTTTTTTTCATTCGAACAATTTTTTTTTCAATAAATTTTTTCCCTCACATTCATTATTCTCAACTCAAAACTATGCAAACTTTAAATATATAATACAAGAATTAATCAACAACTCTTTCAAAACTTCATCATATCATCCATATTCGAACTCAAAGAATAAAACAAAACTCAAATACCAAATATAATCAAGGTTAACTAAAAATCTCAAAATTTAGGAAAATCCAACATAATACACAAGTTTATTTTTTAAATGAAAATCCAACCATAAGGAATGACAAATCCATGTCTCAAGTTGAAAAGAAAGTCATAACTCTATCTAGAAGAAAACCAAAATCTATGTCCTACACCGAATTTTCTATTCTGAATTGAATGCTTTTTTTTTTTTTTTTTGAGTTATTCGAAAATGAATATATCATTTTCTAAAATATATATATTCTTCTGTTCAGTTCAGTACTAATTTTTTATCTAAAGATTTTGGGATGAAATAAATCCTACATACAGGATGTACTTTAAAATTAAAGAGGGAAGATATGACATACAAAGCTTTAAGCTTAAGGGTTTCAGTTCCTCCCTTTTACCACAGATGTTGCAGTTGGAATTTAGAGAGGCAATATTGAGACTATTTTTGTAGTTTCAAATATAAATTGTTTCTTGCTAATTGGATTGCTAACTTTCTCCTTGATAAAAAAAAATTACCATATGTAAATTGAATTCTTACCTTAGATGCTCTCATGCGCTGTGCAGGGTTTATTATTATAAGTTTGATTATTGCATACTTCCTTGTCTTGGGTAACTCAACTATTGTAGCTATAAGATATTGATTGAAGTGATTGATTTAATTGTTGAGAGGACATTGAAAAGAATAAGGAAGCAAGAACTCAAAATTGCCCATGTTTAGCTAATTTATTTGAACTTTTTCTCTCATCTCCCAACACGTTGTTTGCTATGTCAATGTTGGTGCCGCCAAAACTGTGTGTGAAACTAATTTGATTGAAGCAAATTTTGTTAATAAAAATAAGAATGAAACTTGTGATGGTTTTTTTTCTAAAATTTATAGAAATAATGTGATAATGCTCTCTATTTTGTCAATTTTTTTATGAAGATCTTGTACTTATTTGATTACTTGTTGCAGGTTGTAGATGGAAAGCTTTCACAAGCTTGTTACCTTATGGCACTTGATTCATGCTACAATAGTTTATTTCACAAGTAAACTGCGTATTGATTAAATGTCTTTTTTTTTTCCCTTCGGAATGTGGGAGGAAATTTCCAATTGCTAATTGCATTAAATGTCTTCGGCACTTTAGATATGAGAAATTTAAGGGAAAGCAGTTTTCAATAGCTAATGCTCGCTATTTTGTATTTCATTCTCCATATAACAAGGTCATTTTCTCAAGTACATTAGTAATCTCAAATGAATTGAAGTATTTGTGATTATTATGTATGCTAGGAATAGTATAGTTGAAAATAATTTTGATTTATCATTATGTATGAAATAATGTAGCTTGTACAAAAGAGCTTTGCTAGATTGTGCTTCAATGAAATTTTGAGGAATGCCAGGTATATATTTCGCATTAAGATAAGTATTCACAAAACTCCAAGAGGCTTTATAAAATGATCATGCCTCTTTCTAATTTGCAGTGCCATCAACGAGGCCACTAAAGAAAAGATGGCACCTTTTGCTTCTTTAACAGGGGACGAAAACTACCAAAACCATGACCTTGAAAAGGTTAATATTCATTTGCATATTTCTCTTCCTTTTGTCCTGCTCTTCTAAGGTTGATGTTTAAAGATTCAAATTAATTTTTAAATGTGTTAGTTTAACAATTAATGGTTTATATTCCTTCCCCTACTGATCTATTATTATAAGAAATTATGATCATGCTAATTTCATATACAGGCATCCCAGCAAGTTGCAAAGCCATTCTATGATGAGAAGGTGTAGCCAACTACTTTAATTCCAAAGTAAGTGGGCAACATGTATACCACCTCTTTTTATGCAACATTTGCATCTCTAATTCACAATAAGCATAGCACCCTGGTAAAGATAGAGATACATGTATTTTGGTGTTACACTTGTTCTTTCACCTTCTGGTTATTAATATTTTCTCCTGTTATTTCTGCTAGGCTGGGCAAAGGGTGATACTACTCTCCTATGGATGTGGCTTGACTACTACCATGTTCCCACTGCGTCTTCGCAAGGGCCAATATCCCTTTAGCATGTCAAACATTGCAAGAGTGATGAATGTCTCAGAGAAGTTGAAGTCAAAGCATGAGGTATAATTCTCATTTAGGCTGCCATTTACTTCTAATTTTACATGCCTTTCCAACTCTTCAGTCAGATGCATAATGCAAGACTGACTACATGAAAATTATTCTTTTTTATCTTTATTTTTGTCTGAAAACATCATGGAGCATCTTTATTCATTCCCTCCTGAAAAATTTATCGAAACCATGCACTTGATAGAGCGTAGATATAGAGCTAAAAACTTCGTTACTAGTAAGGACAGTAGTGTTTTAGCTCCATGCACTTACTACCTCACGGAAGTTGATTCTATGTACCGCAAATTCTACACAAAAAAGGCTATGTTGGAAAGTATATCCTCAAAGACTATGCATTTTGTGTAAATGTATTGTAATAAAATGTTTATTCATTCAATTTAGTTTGTTTTTTATATTATTGTATATTTAAGATCCAAGTATGACAAGTAATGGTCTATGTGTTGGGTTGTTCTTCATAGTAAGGTATAGACTATGGGTACTTGTTATACAAGTAAAATTGAGTTCTTAGTTGTTTGATGGAATTAGACATTCCATCAAGCTAAGACTATTATGCCATGAGTTCCAATGAAGAATGGTTTACCTTGAATCAGTAAGTAGTTCACTAACATCACTGGCATAAGAATATTTTGAATACATAGAACTAGACCTATAGTAGTAGTCTCTTACAAAGTACTATGATTATAGAGACTGGACAATTACTGCTACAGTATGGACGGATACCTTCATATTTGAGTATGAGTTGGTGGTCAGGCAAAGCTAGGGTTTTATACTTTATTATATGTTGGGTGAGATTTTTTTTGTGAGATCAATATCTTATTATGTTGGTTTTATTACTCTAGTTAGTTAAGATAGACTCATGCAACAGAGTTTCTATGCTTCACTTAGTGAAGTTAAATCACTCCCTTGTGATTGTCCAGGATAATTTAATAATCCAGGGCCCTAGGAATGTGACTCTAGAATATGTGTTTTTAGGTAGCTTCCAATGATAAGTAAGTACATTCAAGTGAATCACAGATTATCGGACTAGAGATCTAAGGATGGTATATGTCTTTGAGATGGGTGTTAGTACAATTATCCTGTCTCATTGATGGGTGTTACATAGAGGGGTATTTTCATCATTTCACCTATAAGTTGGAGACATTACTTTAATAATATTATTCTTGGGGTCAATATTTTTATATGGTAACAAATGAAAACATTTAAAATAGTAAAATGCAGCTATTTAATCGTAAAGGCATTTTGGTCATTTTAGTAGCCATGAATAATATGTCTCTTGGTCCCCAGAGTAGTTCAAGTTACCTTAGTGTTATTTAAACACAATCTGGGCTTAATGGATAATTATTTGGAAGAGAATAAAATTTATTCTAAGATTTTAATTATAATTAATTAATTAGTCTTAGGTTTTGATAAGGCTTAGAAAAGATAATTAATTAATCAAGAAGATTGGCCTGGAATAAATTAATTAATTGGGCTGATATATGTTGACATACATTAAAAGTCTAATTAGAATAATTAATTAGTTTTGGGTATTTAATGAAGCCCAAAAAAGATAATTAATTAATTAAGAGGATTGTGTCAATCTTGGATTGGTTTCAGAGCACAACACTAAGCCCATTAGGGCTTAGTGTTTTCGACCATTAGGGTTTCATCAAGCCCTAAGGCTGGCCGAAATTAAGGTGTAAGAGAGAAAGAAAAATAACATGGTTCTTTCTTGAGCTCTCTTTCTGAGTATGCCATCTTTTCCTCATGTTCTCATCCTTCTCTTCTTTCTCTGTTAGAGATATGTTGATTATCTAAAGAAGGAGCTTTTACCAAGCTAACCCAAGAATAAGGTAGAGTCACACTCTGAAAGTTGAAGATAGGAAGCTTGGGGACGCTTAATGCGTAGGAGTTGAAGATTTGCGGGAATACTGGTCGAACTATAGGTGCCTTCTTCTCCCCTTCCAATGCTAGTTCCAGTGTAACCCAGCCCTTCGTTGGTTAATCCATGACCAATATAGAAAAGTAAGTACTCTCTCCTAGATGTTGCTCGAAAAACTGAAAAAATTTTCCACTACATTTTCTTTGATGTTTTTCATTTTTTGATCCTTTAAGTGGTAATAAAGACACGGTTTTCATCTAGCAGCATGTATTAGGGTTAAAAACTGAAAAATTTAGTTCCTTTACTATTAAAAATGAATCTTTTGTGATTTCATGTGATCCCTCATACATTAGTTTCTAGAGTTCATGTATGTCTCGCGGTTAGAGGTATAGGAACATGTATTCTAATGTTTTTTCCATTATTTTTCTGGTTTTGAGTAGATGCGATGTACATCTCATGGTTAGAGGCATAAGTACTTGTGAAGGAATATTTTTATCCGTGGTTTTGTGTTTCTTTTAATTTGTAAATTTTAGGGACTGAAGAACATGATTGCTGGAATAGTTGAAGGGCAAAAACGGCTGAAAAGCGGGATTTTTCTAGAAATCGGCGAACCCCAGAACAAACCCGGCGCCAGGTGGCCCGATTAGACTAGGCCCCAGGTCCATTCTGCCCAGCCGAAGGTTTTGGAGAAATAGTGCAGACCCAGCGCCAAGTGGACCCAATGGACCAGGCACCAAGTCCATTCTGCCCAGAGATGGATGTGCGCAATTTTGTCCACGAAAAATAAGAGCACTGCTAAAGTTCTGTACCTCAATTTTTCCTTGATGTAATCGTGTTTTGAAACCATTACATGAGGTTAATTTTCTGTAATAGTTTGAGTTATCTATGGATGAATAATTTGCATGAAAATGAGTAGTAAAGGATGGAGCCGCCTTAAGATTAAACAAGATCATTAATTTTTTAATTCATAATGTTTAATCTATTGTTTGGTTACTTAGAAATGAATGAATAGTCTGAGCATAAAAAAGATTACTTTTGTTATCATGCTTATTTCATTTTTGTGATCAAATGCATAAGTTCTTATGAGACCAAAGTCTTACTAGATAGAATGGGTTTTTTGATAAAACGTTTTAATCTAAGAAACTTTAAAATAAAAGAGTTCATGGTTTATTCTCTTAAAGGGTTTAATCCTTGACATAAAGAATAATGTTGAACTTAAGGTAATTTAATAAACTTTTATGTGGTTATTAACTTAAAATAGTAAAATAAATTCATAGTTTATTCTCTCAAATGATTTAATCCTTGACATAGACAGTAATATTGAAATTTAGTTTTTTACTAAAGTTAATGAAACCATAAGATTATAGAAAAAGTTTTTTGTGCTAAAACTCTATTTTCAATAAAAGATTAAATGGGAAAGGGGTTACAACGACCTCATGGCTTCCATCACAACTCTCATTAGAGATAGTGGATTTCTTCACGTCATTCTAAGCATGACCCCTTATATGATGGATTTCCACAAGTATCTAGAACTAATAAAAGTGTAACATTAAAAGTCTAGGGTATTTTCTAGGATCGACCAACCTACGTTGGAGATTTTTAGCACTAGATTACTTGTAGGTGGTGTGAATCAGTGGTTATCCTATCGGTGGAACTTTTTCTAGACCATTACCTATTTAGAAAGTATTGATTCGTGATGGTTATACACTTAACTTAGAATGCTATTAATCTTCCTACAAAGCTCTGTTAGCTTTTCTAAGAGACAAACTATTTATATTATTGATAATGGTTTTAAGAGTTATCTATTATCAAATAAATAATATAAAGAATATGCATTTTTATTTATTGCAAACTAAATGAATGTTTTTTTCAATATTTCAGAAATGTCAGGTTTTAGTCCATTGTCAATCATTCTCAAGGAGAATAAGTTGATAGGCTCAAATTATGTGCACTGGAAAGGAACCTGAACATAGTACTCACTGTCGAGGAGTACAAGTATATTGTTACAGATCCTTGTCCTAAGATTTAGGAAGAATCCACTGATTAGGAGCGAGAGACCGAGAAGGCATGGAAGAAAGCTGATGAGATGACTAAGTTCTATATGTTGGCTTCCATGTTTAGTGTGCTCCAATCTAAATATGAGCACATGCCCACTGCGTATGACATGGATTTGTCACTGCGTACCATGTTTGCTGATAAGAGTCGGCCCGCAAAACAAGAAGCTCTTCGGGCAATCATGAATGGTAGGATGGCTAAAGGGGTAAGGGTTCCAGAGTATATGCTCAAGGTAATTACTTGATTCATATTCTCAGTTCAAGTTAAACTAGAACATACACAAGTTGGATATGAATCTCACAGAGCTTATGAAAGAGTTCTAGGAGGCAAAGAAGATCACGAAGCCCGTGTCAAATGTTTTGGTCTCTCGTTCTGCTTCTTCTTCTGGAATTAAGGCAAAGCCTAAGAAATTTAAAAATAAGCTAGTCCATAATGACACAGAGGCCTAACCCAAAACAACTGGTCAGGCCAAACCCAATGGGAAGCCCAATGTCAAACAATTCAAGTATGGCAAGAAGAGGCATTGGAAGAAAGATTGTCCAGACTTCTTAGATAAGTCTACTTCAGGTATTACTCTTTAACTAGAGTTTATTTTGATGGTTCGATCAACAACTTCCTAGATAGTTGATTTTGGAGCCACTGACCATGTCTGTAACTCATTGTAGGGGTTCAGAAGGATAAAGAGACTCAGCAAGGGTGAGCCTGGACTTCAAGTAGGCAATGGAGCAAGAATATGGGCTCAAGTAGTAGGAGATCTTGAGCTTATTTTTTTATTATAATAGGAAGTTAATTTTAAAAGATATTTTATATGTTTCTTATTTTAAACAGAATTTAATTTCAGTTTCCAAATTGATGAATCAAGGATATTTTGTTTCTTTCCATTCTGGTGTTTTCATTTATCTGATGAGGTAAAAGTCTAGCTCTTTTGATAAATTCAAGGAGTTTAAGGCCGAAGTGGAGCATCAAATAGGTAAATTAACTAAAACTCTGAGATCGGATCGTAGTGAAGAGTACCTCCTCGGTGAGTTTAAGGATTACTTGGTGCATCACAGCATAATATCTCAGTTAACTATGCCTGAGACTCTCTAACAGAATGGAGTAGCTGAAAGAAGAAATAGAACTTTGATGGAAATAGTTAGAAGCATGATGAGTCATGTGTCTCTTCCTATTTCTTTTTGGGGGGTATGTCTTAGAAACAGCAGCATATGTTTTGAACTTGGTGCCTTCCAAATAAGAACCTAGGACACCCTACAAAATATAGACTAGATGAAAGCCCAGTCTGAACCATCTCAAGATATGGGGTTGTCCAACTTATGTGCTGACAAAAGAAAGTAGGCTAGAACCAAGGTCAGAGTTATGTTACTTTGTTGGGTACCCAAAAGGATCAAGAGGTGGATATTTCTATCATCCTCAAGAGTATAAAGTACTTGTTAGTACTAGTGCTAGATACTTAGAGGATGAATAAATTACTTCCACCACGGGTTCAAGTAGAATAGAGTTAGAAGAGAAGTTGGTCACTGATTCAACTTCAAGTACTTCTAACATCCCGATCGAGGAACCAAGAAAAATACTACCGGATGTTCCTATACAAACTGAGCCTTATCGTAGTGGGAGGATCACAAGAGTTCCAAAAAGGTGGACCAAAGATATCTACGATCTAGTCTTTGATCATCAGGAATAAGATCCTACTAGATATGAAGAGGCCATTATTGATGCTAATGCAGACAAATGACAGCTAGCCATGAATGCCGAGATTAAGTCCATGTACCTCAATCAGGTCTAGAATCTTGTCACTGCACCTGGTGGGATAAAATTCAGTGGGTGTAAGTGGGTATACAAGAGGAAAAGAAGTGCGGATGGAAAGGTTGAAACCTATAAAGCAAGGTTGGTTGCTAAAGATTATACTCAGAAAGAAGGGATCGATTATGAGGAAACCTTTTTACTAGTAGCCATGCTTAAGTCTATTCGAATTCTTTTAGCCACCGCATGTCATTATAACTATGAGATATGGCAAATAGATGTTAAAACAGCCTTCTTAAATAGCTATCCTAGCGAAAACATCTATATATCCCATCCAGAAGGTTTTGTTGCTAAAGGTCAAGAACAAATGGTCTGTAAGTTTCAGAAGTCCATCTATGAACTTAAGCAAGAATCACGAGCATGGAACATATGTTTTGATAAAACTGTGAAAGCTTATGGTTTCATTCAAAGCGTGGATAAACCATGTGTGTGTAGAAAATCAGATAGTGGCAAAGTGATTTTCTTGGTACTTTATATAGATGAAATTCTACACATTAGAAATAATGTAGGGACATTATCATCAATTAAAGTTTGGCTATCTAATTATTTTAGCATGAAAGACATGGGGGAAGCTAGCTACATTCTAGGTATTAAGTTTCTTAGAGATAGGAAGCGAAGAATGTTAGACTTATCCCAGTCTACTTATATTGACAAAATATTGGTCAAGTATAGTAAGGATCAATGTAAATAGGCTATTATACCCTTTAGACATGGATTATCCTTATATTCCAAGCATTGTCCTCAAACACAGTAAGACAAGCAGAAAATGAGCAAGATCCCTTATGCTTCGGCTGTGGGAAGTCTCATATATGCTATGCTTTGTACTAGGCCAGATATCTACTTTGCAGTAGGCATGATTAGTAGATATCAGTCAAACCTAAGGGAAGCTCACTGGCAAGCCATCAAGCATATACTAATATACCTCAAGAAAATGAGAGATCATATGCTTGTATATCCTGCTAATGATTTGGTTCCTATCGGTTACATAGACTCAGACTTCCAGGCAGATAAAGATGAAAGAAAATCCACTAGTAGATATATCTTCACTTTGCCTAGAGGAGCTATTTTATGGAAAAGTATCAAGCAATTCTACACTGCTGATTCTACCAAGGAAGCTGAGTATGTTGCTACTTCAGAAGCTTCTAAAAAAGTTGTATGGCTCTGGAAGTTCCTCATAGAACTTGGAGCAGTACCGTACATCGACAGGCCTGTCACAGTTTATTGTGAAAACACTGGAGAGGTGTCACAATGCAAGAAACCTTGAAACCATAAGAAGGGCAAACACATAGAGGGAAAGTATCACCTAATCCAGAAGCATCCAGAAATGGGAGATTGTGGTCAATCAAATTTCCTTTGTCAACAATCTGACCGATCCCTTTACCAAGCCTTTGACTGAAAAGATGTTTCGTAGACACTTAGATGTTATAGGGGTAGACACTTATGGACCTTCTCAATCTTTGTAGTGCAAGTGGGAGATTATTGGAAAGTATGCCCTCAAAAACTATGTATTCTGTGTAAATATATTGTAATAAAATATTTATTCATTCAATTTAATTTGTTTCTTCTATTATTGAATATTTAAGGTCCAGGTATGATAAGTACTAGTCTATATATTGGGTCGTTCTTCACAGTAAGGTATAGACCATGGATACTTATCATACAAGCAAAATTGAGTTCTTAGTCATTTGATGAAATTGGGCATTTCGTCAAGGTAAGACTATTATGTCATAGTTCTAATGTGGAATGGTCTATCATGAATCAGTGAGTAGTTCACTCACATCACTGGCATAAGCGTATTTCAAATATGTAAAACTAAACTTATAGTAGTGGTCTCTTATAAAGTATTATGATTATAGGGACTGGACTATTACTACTATAACGTGGACGGATACCTTCATACTTGAGTATGAGTTACTGGTCTAGCAAATCTAGGGTTTTATAATTTGATATATATTGGGTGAGATTTCTTATGTGAAATTAATATCCTTGTATGTTAGGTGTATTACACTAGTTAGTTAAGATGGACTCATGCAACAGAGTTTCTATGCTTCACTTAGTCAAGTTAAATCACTCCCTTGTGATTGTCCAGGATAATCTAATAATCTAAGGCCCTGGGAAGGTAACTCTAGAATGTGTACTTTTAGGTAGCTTTCAATAATAAGTAAGTACATTCAAGTGAGTCATAGATTATCAAACTAGAGATCTAAGGATGGTAAATTTCTTTGAGATGGGTGTTAGTACATTTATCCTATCTCATTGATAGGTGTTACATAGAGGGATATTTTTATCATTTCACCTATAGGTCGGAGATATTGCTTTAGAAATATTATTCTTAGGGTTAACATTTTCATATGGTGATAAATGGAAATATTTAGAATGGTAAAATTTAGCTATTTAATTGTAAGGGTATTTTGGTCATTTTAGTAGCCATGAATAATATGTCTCTTGGTCCCCAGAGTAGCTCAAGTTACCTTAGTATTATTTAGACACAATCTAGGCTTAATGGATAATTATTTGGAAGAGAATAAAATTCATTCTAAGAGTCCAATTAAAATTAATTAATTAGTCTTGGATTTTGATAAGGGCAAAAAAAGATAATTAATTAATTAAGAAGATTGGGCTGGAATAAATTAATTAATTAGGCTGATATATGTTGACATATATTAAGAGTCCAATTATAATTAATTAATTAGTCTTGTGTATTTAATGAAGCTCAGAAAAGATAATTAATTAAGAGGATTGGGCCAATCTTGGATTGGTTTTTGAGGACAACACCAAGCCCATTAGGGCCTATTGTTTCCTGCCATTATGGCTTCATCAAGCCCTAAGGCTGGCCAAAATTAAGGCACAAGAAAGGAAAAAAATAACATAATTTTTTCCTGAGCTCTCTCTCTGAATGTGATGTCTCTTCCTCATGTTCTCATCCTTCTCTTCTTTCTCTCTTGGAGATATTTTGATTATCTAAAAAAGGAGCTTTCACCAAGCTAATCCAAGAATAAGGTAGAGTCATACACCAGAAGACAAAAAGAGAAAGCTTGGAGACGCTTAATGCGTAGGAGTAGAAGATTGGCGGGAATACTAGTCAAACCGCAAGTGCCTTTTTCTCCCTTTCCAATGCATGTTCCAGTGCAACCTGGCCCTTCGTTGATTAATCCACGACCAATAAATAAAAGTAAGTACTCTCTCCTAGATGTGGCTCAAAAAACTGAAAAAAATTTCCGCTACGTTTTCTTTGATATTTTCCATTTTTGATCCTTCAGGCTAGTGAGAATAGATCATTGGCCAACGATCATTGTGCATAGTTTGAGTAGTGAGCATAAAAAAGAAGAAATGAAGTTGGCTATGTTGTTTTCTTACTCGTGTTTTGCTGTGAAATAATAATTATGTTTTCATAAGCTATAGAATATAAATATAGAATCATTTCATTGTTAGTAGACCAGAATTATAAATGGTTATTATGTTGGAATTCAATTCATCTTTTTTCCATTTATATTTGTTATAGTTTATTATTAGTTTTGGGTTTATCTCAGAATTTAATTTTCTTTGTTAAATTATTGAACGTTACACAACATTATAGGTTTGATATTTTGGAGAAAAAATGCTAAAAATTAGCACATATTTGTCATCTTAAATTGCTACGGATTTGCGATGGATTTTTTCCATTTTATTTTAGTTTGTAATTTTGTTGTCACAAATCCGTAGCTATGGATTTGCAATAGATTTTTATCCATTTTATTTTTGTTTTTAATTATGTTGTCGCAAATTCGTCACAACTTGCTATAGATTTGTGACAGATTTTTATCCATTTTATTTTAGTTTTTAATTTTGCCTTCTCAAATCCGTCATAGCTTGCTACGGATTTGCAACAGATTTTTTTTCCCATTTTATTTTAATTTGCATTTATACCATTGCAAATCTATCGCAACTTGCTACGGATTTGTGACGGTAAATTTATATCCGCCATAATGCCATAGCTAAAAGTTTTAGATTACTTTGGTTGACCAGCGAGTTTTGTCATCGTAAAAGTGTCAAAATTGCTACAGATTTAGCTTTCCGTTGTTGTTTGCGATGCTCTTATTTGTGACGGCCTGATCCGTCACAAAGCTGTTGCACATAAGAATTTGCGACAGATTAGGCCGTCACAAATCTCGATATTTTTGTAGTGCAAGTACTATCGATATATCTAAGAATCCAGTTTATCATAGTAGGACAAAGCATATTGATACCAGGCATCATTTTATTAGGGAGCTTGTTGAGCAATAAGTTGGGAAGATTGAATATGTTCCCACTTAGAAATAACTGGTTGACATCTTTACAAAACCTCTTAATGCTACACAATTTGAAGAATTGTGAAAATCATTAGGAATTTGCTACACATATCACCCTATCTCAAACTTTATATATAGCAAAATTTCTTTTGTTGCTTACTTTATTTGTTTTGTCAAAAACAAAAAAGCCAAAAACAAAGAGGCTGAGGACACGAGATATGTGCATATATTATTGGAGATATGCCTTAAACAATTTGTACATGTCATCTTGCATTATCGCAAGAATGTGAGGCATTTATTTTCATAAATAGTGTATTTCGTTTTATGGTCATCAAGTACGTGACTTGATATAAAAATCCTATAAACAAACAGAATAGCTATTCTTCAATTGTCCCTCATCAATTATTATTTGTGGAACAATAATAAACTAAGATTAGTATGTTTCTGACTTAATGATTATATTTTATTTGTCATGGATATATGGGATATCAAGTTAAAACATAAGTAAATATTGGAAAGCATTGTGTTGAACATGACCAATTATGAGAGTATTTCATGGGGCAGGTCATAAGTACTTTATATCCATATAATGATGTTATAAGTCCTTCAACCTAAATTCATTATAGTTGCCTACTTGACGAATTCTATATCTTGACATGGTTTTAAGTTATCTTTAACCAAATGATTAGTAAGATTACTATTGGATATAGAATAAGTCGGGGGGAGGAATATGAATAATAGTGAAGGAATTTGTTCCTATCATTCTTGAAAGAGATATCTATGGGTCCCTTTGTAATACCATGCATTTTAATCCTTGATTGGCTACTACTTGTAATAGGATGAGAATTTGTATCAATGGCCAGAACAAAAGATGATCAGTATAATGAAACGAATATTTTGGTATAATAATATTTTGTCGGGACCTAGATATAATTATTAGATTTGTTTTACATGTACCCTTAATCGTCAGAAGGCTACTACTATTAGTAGAATAAGAATTTAGGGGTATGTTGAGAATGGAAATTGACCAGTACGATGAAATGAATGTTTTGGTGTGAATTAAGTTATTCGGGTTATCGGGGGCAATTTCGTCATTTTGACCGCGCCCACGAATTTAACCAAACTGAGAAGGAATTGAAGAATTTAGGTATTACCAATGGATTTAGTGAAATTTTTAGAGTTGAATGGTAAAGCAAAATATTTTTCCATTTTGGACCCGATTTTTTGTCATTTCTAAGAAAAATTAAAAATGCGGTCGAAAATTTGGACATGTGGCATTTTGTGATTGGTAACCCATGAACATGTGTCAATTTATGAGAGGTTGCATGAAGAATTCATTCAAGACATATGGAATTAAGGAATTACAAAATAAATAAAAGAATGATGTGTTTAATTGTAATTGGAACACATCATTTGTGAAGCCATTTAATTAATGCCTTGCTCAATTTATTTGGCCAATATTTTTCCATGAAGATGGTGGTGGAATGGCTGGAAAATAGCCAACATCCACAAGAAAGAACAAAAGAGAAAATTTCAAGTAGGAAAATCAAGGAAATGATGTGTAATTTTGTGCTTGAAACACACCTATATGAAAACCACCATACAATTAATTGAATAAAAAATTTCTTGGCCAAAAAATTCTGGTGAAGGTGATGGTGAGAAGGCTGAAAAACAGCCAAAATTTTTGGCAGCCTTGGAGGAGAACAATAAGAGAACAAAAAATCAAAAGAAATTAGCAAAAAGAGAGAGAAAAGGTGAATAGTGTGTGTTCTTAGTGTAGTGTGTGTGTTCTTGAGAGATTCTTGGAGCAAATCATACCAAAGAACTCTATATACCAGGTAAAACCTTATCTTGATAGAATTAAAGTTGTGTTGGTGAATGGTGATTATTTTGATGTTTATTTTAATATAAAAACATAATTTTCATGTCTTGATTTTGGATCAAAAGCTAGGGTACATAAATTTTATTTGTGAAATTTGTTTGTAATTATGTGCGCCGCCTACCTAGGGGATTTATGGATAATGTTTTTTGTATGAAATATTGACATTTCATGGTAGTTCAAAGGGTTAATCTTGGTTGAAGAGATGATGATCAAAGTGAAATGAAATAGGAGTTAATTGGTTAGAAGGATGAATTATGCTAGCTTTTGATTGAAGGAAGTGAAATTGTGTTCAATAAACATGAATTTTATAAGTTGTTGGAATCTGAAAATTGAAGGATCAAAGATGATTTGAAGGAAAAATTGAATGAATTTAATGTTCCCAAGGTGTTAAAGATTAAAAGAAATCAAAGGATAACATAAAGGGTTGAGATGGAGCAAAACAACTGGGACTGTTTTGCCTCTGTATTGTGTCACGGGAATCTGAACTCAGGAGAGATCTTACATAAGATTAAATTTAAGAGTCTTATGATCGTTTTGATATATCATAGAGCCCAATCGGAGTTGAAAGTTATGTGCAAAACAAAATCATGTGTTAAGAAAGGAAATTCCAGAATTTCTGTTAAGAAATGAATGAACTTGAGAAGGATTAATTGTGTGATTTTTGATGAAATGAATGAGAAATATGAAGATAATTCCTTGTTCATGAAGAGATAAAGGATATGGAAAAAGGAAAATAGAAGAATTTAACAAATGACGAAAAAATGACATGAATGACCATTGTGCATTTTCTTGAACGATGTCCAAAAGTCGGCTAATCGTTGGGCACGTCGGTTGAATATCGGCTAACCATTGGGCACGTCAGTTGGACGTCGACTATTTTTTGACCAAACACAACTTAAACATAAAAACGATGTTCAATATAGGTTCACTGGTAAACGGCCAACGACACATTGAAAACGGTGAAAATGGTAGTCAAACAGCATGAACAATAAAAGCATATTTAGGACATGAGGTGAGTCCCTTTTACTTCTAAAACCATTTAAAAGCTAGTATGCTTTACTTTCCATGAAATGATACGTTTTATACCTTTTTGGAAATCTCTGAATATATTTAAGGTTTATTTGAGCAAGATTTATTTTTATGCCATGTTGGGCTCAAAAGAACATTATAATTGGCTTGGAAACCTTAACGGATGATTAAAGCACAAATTTTGTGAATTTAGTCCTTTTTTTATTAAATAATTAGAATTTTTAGAAAATGGTAATTTTTGAAATCGGGTATTCACAATTGACTAGAATACCCTTATTGGAACATTTTATGGAAAAATGATTGGAAACTTTGAATTTAATCCTCTTTTAGGATTAGAATTCTGGATTTCTTGAAATAAGTTCCTTTGGAAATCAGTTACTTGAAGAATAATCTAAATGTCCTTATTGGAATGTTTAATAGAAACCTTTGTAATTGGGCATTCGATAAATGACCAAAGTATTCTTATTGGAACTTTTGTGAACACTTTTCAAATCAAGTGATAGGGGCTAAATTAGTCATGTTTTTCCTAGTTATTTGAGATTCTTTTGTGATATATTTTGTTCAATAACTAGTTATATTCCATCATATTTGAGATTTTACCCTTGGAAGGGTGTTTTGTTCATTATTTCAAATTTTTAGGGTAAAACAAAACAAAAACGTCGCAGAACAGAGGAGAGGCAGCGCTGGCTAGGGCACTAGAACCGGCGCCAGCCAAGCACTGTTGGCATAAACTTCAAAGTGATAGAAAAATTGGTGAAACAGAGTAAAACAGAGTGGAACCGGCGCTAGCTCCAAGAGTCAAGGCAGCGCCGGCTGCATTCTGGTATTTATTGTGCAAAATTCAGAGAAAAATCGATGACCGAGTAGAGAAGCAGAACACAACCAGCGCCGGCTCCAAGAGCCAAAGCGGCGTCAGTTGTGCCCTGAAGATAAGGCGGTGCTTGATTTTTTCTACGCGGTTTTTGGTAATCTGTAGAGTTTTTTAGTATCTTCCAACTTTTACTTGGCCAAGAACTCTGTACCTACGAGTTTAGGCACTTCCTAAGCCAATAAATAGATGAAAAACACAAGGAAAAAGGAGAGAATTCATTGATCATCATAGAAAACTACTCAATCAAAGGAGAAATTTTTCAATTCAAGGAGAGTTGTACAAGAAGGTCTTCAAAGGAAGAAGAAGGAGGCTTATCTATGAGTGCTTTCTTTTAGTTTGTTTTCTTTTTCTTGAACAATGATATGTTAATTGTTTTATTGTAATTTGGCATTGTTGTAGATATTCATGATTCTTAGAGTTATTTGACCTTTTGATTAATTGATTGTTATTCTTGGTATTTGATTACTTGTGCATATTACGAGATTAATTGGTTGGGTCTTCCTATTAACTTGCTTAGACAAAGGGGTTAATGGTGGTCTCAATTCATTAATTTCTTATTTGTTAGCTTTTAACTTGCTTGGATAAAGGGGTTAAGAGTAGGGACAAAGTAATTAAAGGTTAATCGATGTCTACCAGGATATGGATTCATTCGTTAATTTCATGCATAATTTGCCAGGAATGGGAATTAAATCAAGGACTATGGTTAATGGATCTTTTGGGTAAGACTGGTTGAGACAGGATATGTGATGCTAAGTTACCTAGAAGATAGTGGTTCATAGGTTGGACAAAGAAGTGAATCTATATTATCCTTCATGATGTCAAGAGAATAATTAGCTATGATAAAGATTAAGTACTTTAGGTCATGTATGTCAAGATAATGGCTTAAGTTACATAATTCTACATCCTTGACATATATATATTTTTATTTTATTTTTTTATTTTCCTTTTTATTTATTTTTTACTTTACCGAGTCGGTTGAATATTGAAAGAAAGGTGATTAATGTCTACTTGTTCCTAGAGGATCGACACTCGTTTGAACCCTATGCTTGGTATGATGAGTATGCTTGCTTATATGTATGGTTTGGGTTTAACATTTTAATTTAAACTTGATTAGGAATATGCTTAGTTTTTGTATGATTTTTATACCCATGTCCTAACACATCAAGTTTTTGGATCCGTTGCTGGAAACAATAGCATGAAAGCTTTGATTTTGTTGATTTAACTATGTAAATATATAAAATATGTATAATTATTCTTTCCGCAAAAAGGTGCTATCCTATCTTTTGAATTTCATGTATTCTTGTACAACCTTATAACCTTACTTACTAACTTTGACTATGCTATTTTAACTAACTTTGTAACCTTTTAATTTTATTTTAATAATTAATTATGTTATCTAACTTGCTTCTCGTTTTCTTAGGTGTTATGCTTGATACATGACTTGAAAATCCGAAGGCGAGATAGTCGATTTGGACCCCGAAATCGAAAGGACATTATCAAAAATTTGCCGGATAATTCAAAGGAACTTGATCGTCGAGATGGATAGTGCTAAAAACAACAATGTCGGGAATGATAGAAGGGTTATGGATGACTTTGTGAAACCCGCAATCTCGGGCACAAGCTTGAGTATCACTAGACCTAGGATAGATACAAATAATTTTAAAATAAAGCCCAACATTATCCAAATGGTTCAAAATATAGTTCAATTTGATGGGTTACCTGAAGAAGATCCCAATGCTCACTTAGCTAGTTTTCTTGAGATTTGTGATACTTTCAAGATGAATGGTATTTTTGAGGATGCCATTAAGTTAAGACTTTTTCCTTTTTCCTTGAAAGATAGAGCTAAATCTTGGCTAAAGTCTTTACCTACAGGTTCCATCACTACTTGGAATGCCCTAGCTGACAAATTTTTGGCCAAATATTTTCCCCCAGCTAGGACGGCCAAACTTAGGAATGAAATCTTCGCTTTCCAACAATTAGATTCGGAGCCCTTATATGAAAGTTGGGAGAGATTCAAGGAGATGTTAAGAAAATGCCCACACCACGGATTTGAGCTGGGAATACAAATGCTTATCTTCTTGAATGGCCTCACGTTTGCAACACGGCAAGTGGTAGACTCTTCTGCAGGGGGTTCCATCAATCATAAGACCTCAGAATAGGTATTTGAGCTAATTGAAAATTTGGCTTCTAATAACTATTCTTGGGTGAGTGCAAGGTCAAGAGCTCATGTGCAAGGAGTGCACAAAGTGGATAGTGTGGCAGCATTAGAGGCTAAGGTGGATGCCTTAACTCAAAAGATGGAATAGATGGTGATGCCTCAAGGCCAGGTTTTAAACGTCAATTGTGATTTCTGTGGAGAAGGACACCCCAATCATGAATGCCAAAATATGGAGTTACTCCAAGAAACGTCGGAACGAGCGGACTTCGCAGGTAATGTCCAGCCAGGTAGCAACCCTTATTGCTCTACCTATAATCCTAGTTGGCAAAATCACCCTAATTTCTCTTGGAGCAATAGGAATCAACCTAGGCAAGGGTCTTTCAATTTTAGAAGTAATCAAAGGAATCCAAACCCCATGAACAATAATGCAGCATCTTCAAAGCCACCATTGGAAGAGTTGATTGGCCAATTGGTAAGTATCACGGAGGCTAAGTTCCAAGGAGTCGATGCAACAATAAGGAACTTAGAGGTTTCCATGCACAATTTGGAGAACTAAATTGGTCAACTAGCTAAACTCTTGGGAGATCGTCAAGCGGGGACATTACCAGGGAATACTGAGGAAAATCCATAGGATCACAGCCGTGGGAAACATTGAAGCAGTGTTACTTTTCTTTACTTTCAGTTTATGTGATTGAGATAATCTTTATTTTTGATTGATTAATTAGAATGCATTATTCAGCATTATTGTATGTTTCGCATTTTTGAAAAAAAAAATGGAAAAACCCTGGACAGAACCAAGCTGGTGCCGGCTCTAAGAGCTCGGACCGGCGCCGGTTCCTGTCGGGTGAAGTACAAATTAAGGGCCATTTTGGCCACTTTTTCTTCAAATTCTCTAATCTCCCTCTCAAATTCTCTCAAGCCTGCGCCGGTTTCACATCCCTCACTTCCCAAAAATTTGATTTTGCAACTCCTAAACACTTCTATAACATCTATTGACTTCTCTTTTGATGATCCAACGGATCAGAATTCTCAAAATCTTCAATTTTTCATAACAACATCACATTTAATCCATGAGCAAGAAGCTTAGATTTCTACACAAATCTAACATCTTTAGCTTGCCCATGTATACAAGAGCACAAAGGTATGTTTTTTATTCAATTCCTACGATTGAAATGGTGTAGATGATTTTTTTTTCTAATTTTGGGAACAGTTTTGGCCAAAACATAGGATTGTGCATGCCTTCTTGACTTATGCATTACTTCTCGAGCTTCATGAATTGGATTAAATTAGGAGTTATTGATCTTTCACTACTTAATTTATGCTTATAATCATTAGAGACTTCATATAGCTAAGGCTAGAATTGTGGCTATTTGTGATACTTGAATATATGGAACGTGCATTGTTTATCACATAATACCGTAATACTGCTTTCATTAACATGATCATGTCTACTTGCTTGCATTGAGGATAGTCAACACGTTTACGCTTTACAATGAACTTTACATGTATTATGCAGGGTGTTGAATTAATTGGAGGTGATTGATTGAATTGGTTGTTGAAGTTGATATCTTGAAGGAGTTTGGGTGTTGTGGATTGTGAGACTGGTTGATATGGGCTAAATTAGTCATGTTTTTCCTAGTTATTTGAGGTTCTTTTGTGACATATTTTGTTTAATAACTAGTTATATTCCTTCATATTTGAGATTTTACCCTTAGGAGGGTATTTTGTTCATTATTTCAGATTTTTAGGGTAAAACGAAACAAAAACGTCGGAGAACAAAGGAAAAGCAACACCGGCTAGGGCTCTAGAACCGGCGCCGGCCATGCACTGTTGGCATGAACTTCAAAGCGACGAAAAAATTGGTGAAACAGAGCAAAACAAAGTGAAACCAGCACCGGCTCCAAGAGTCAAGGCGGCGCCGGCTGCATTATGGTCTTCATTGTGCAAAATTCGGAGAAAAATCGGCGAACAAGTAGAGAAGCAGAACACAACCGGTACCGGCTCTGAGAGCCAAGGTAGTGCCGGTTGTGCCCTGAAGATAAAGTGGCGCTTGATTTTTTCTACACGGTTTTTGATAATATGTAGAGTTTTAGTATCTTTCAACGTTTACTCGGCCAAGAACTCTGTACCTACGAGTTTAGGCACTTCCTAAGCCTATAAATAGATGAAAAACACAAGGGAAAATGAGATAATTCATTGATCATCATAGAAAACTACTCAATCAAATGAGGAATTTTTCAATTCAAGGTGGGTTTTACAAGAAGGTCTTCAAAGGAAGAAGAAGGAGGCTTGTCTATGAGTGCTTTTTTTTAGTTTGTTTTCTTTTTCTTGAACAATGATATGTTAATTGTTTTATTGTAATTTGATATTGTTGTAGATATTCATGATTCTTAGAGTTATTTGACCTTTTGATTAATTGATTGTTATTCTTCGTATTTGATTATTTGTGCACATTACGAGATTAATTGATTGGGTCTTCCTATTAACTTACTTGGACAACGGGGTTAATGGTGGTCTCAATTCATTAATTTCTTATTTGTTGGCTTTTAATTTGCTTGGATAAAGGGGTTAAGAGTAGGGACAAAGAAATTAAAGGTTAATTGATGTCTGTCAGTATATGGATTCATTCGTTAATTTCATGCATAATTTGCCAGGAATGGGAATTAAATCAAGGACTATGGTTAATGGATCTTTTGGGTAAGACTGGTTGAGATAGGATATGTGATGCTAAGTTACCTAGAAGATAGGGGTTCATGGATTGGACAAAGAAGTGAATCTATATTATCTTTCTTAATGCCAAGAGAATAATTATTTATGATAAAGATTAAGTACTTTAGGTCATGTATGTCAAGATAATGGCTTATGTTACATAATTCTACATTCTTGACATGTATATATTTTTATTTTTTATTTTTTATTTTTTTATTTTTATTTATTTTTCACTTTATCGAGTCGGTTGAACATTGAAAGAAATGTGATTAATGTCTACTTGTTCCTGGAGGATCTACACTCGTTTGAACCCTATGTTTGGTTAATGATGAGTACGCTTGCTCATATGTGTGATTTGGGTTTAACGTTTTAATTTAAAGTTGATTGAGAATGTGCTTAGTTTTTCTGTTATTTTAATATCCAAGTCCGGACACATCCTCGAGTATGGGTAAAATAACCCGAATACCCTCGAAAACTCTTTTTGAAATTGGGTATGGGTTGAATGACCCGAATACCCATAGAGATGACTTTCGAGATCGAGTATAGGCAAAATGACCCGAATACTCTTGGAAACTTATTTTAATGTGCAAAAAGAACTATTTACCCTGTTTCCACACCATTTTCGAAAATAATCTCTCAGTATGAGATTGAATTTTGAAAAATGACACTTTGATTCCAGAAACTACTTTATTGGCCTAATGTGCCTTGGAATGAATTGATTGTCCCTGCAAAGCCTATGGTATTTATTATCTGACTTGCGAGTCAGTGGGATCAATTTCTGGAAAACGATATTTTACCTCTAAAAATGTTTGATTTGAAAATCCTACGGGAACAAATAATCCTCTGGCCTAATTAGTTAGTAGGGGTTGGTATTGGTAACGTTAAGTACTCAACAAGGACTTTGATCTTTGTACTAATTCATGTTAGAGATAGACGATCCCAAGTAGCTTAGCTAGTTCTAGGGATTATCTTACTCCAAACAGAGTGACAAGACATTGAGATAAGTCGTCCTGGCTAGCCGCCTAATGCCTGGCTGTGAAACCCCACTTAAAGCCAACTTTAGAGTAAGGGGGCTGGGATGCATACCATGTCATTCTGCATAAAAATATAATTTTTTTGAATGATTTTATGTGCTTTAGAATTATGATTTATAGGTTAAATGACTTGGTTATGCTTATTGGGTTGGAAGAGTAAAACGGTAATGTTGCTTGAGGTAAAAAAAGGAAGATGGCTTGAGGTGTAGATAAGAAGAATATTTGAGTGAGAAAATAAGAACAAGAGTTAGTATGGTTAGAGCTTTGTGAATTAATCTTTAAGGTCATGAGTTCAAATCCCATCACTTGAGTTTTATTCATGATTATCTTAACTATGTTTGAATTTTCGTTTTTCTTACATTCCATAAAGATAGGAATGTTGTCTTAGGGAAGACATGAAGAGAATGTCTTGATCATATGATCATGTCCTAAAAAGAATTCTAGAGGAATTCTTGTCTCTTCATTATCTCTAGCCTTGTCCTAACCTCTTCATAATTTAAATTATCCAAAATCCATTAAATCTCTTTTTTTAATTCCAAAAACACTATGATAATTATTTAGCCTTGAATTTCAAAATTCAGTCTTGAAGGATAGAGGAATGGCCGAAAATAGGAGAGAAATTGGGATGGGTTTCCAAAAGAAATAAATCACCATGGTTAAACCTTCAATCCTACCTTTATGTTGTTCATATTTTTAGAGAAGGAAAATCTAAAAATTTTCCAGAATTTTTGCAGACCAGCTTTCAAAAAATTCAGCCAATGATCCTACTCATTTACTTCTAGAAAAATGGTCATTTCATGTGGCTTGAAGGCTGAAAATTCTGTGCAAATTTTAGACTGCACAAGGTATGCAAAACCAGAAAAAAAAAATCCTGCACAATTCGCTGCATTCTAAACTGGAATTGAAGCTGTCTTTTTGTCATCAATTTAGCAAGAACACCCTCTGTTTTTCTCCAGAGAGAAGGCTGGAAAATCACCCTTGAAAGACCCTCAAACACCCGAGAAAAACAGCTGCAAATTGGGCCAAGGAAATGCAGAAAATTCTGCACCAAAAACCTTTACCATTCGAAGCTCTTGAACAAGTTGAAACCAGAAAATTTTCAGCTTTGTCTCTCAATGCCTAGACCGAAAAACACCCTTCAAACCTCTACAAATTAGACCTTGTTCAGCCATGGACTGAACACCATTGACCTCCACACTTACCTTGAGCACTTGGACTCTATAGTCACACCTCAAACAGCTCCTAAAATTACTCTATCCAAAGCTCTTTTGAGCTTCAAAAAAATTCCAGAATTTTGCTCCATTAAAAATACTCTTGTAGCAAGTAAACAAACCAGAATTTTCTCTGCCATCATAGACTGAATTTCCACCAGCCATATAACCTGAACAGCCTTCATTCATTTTAACAAAATTAGCTTGTTCAACCGGCACCATTGAAGAACAAAGAAACCTTCCTTGATCAATCACCATTAGCTAATCTTCTACCTCAAACAAGTCCTTAATTTCCTCCATTTGAATTTCAAAAAAATCTTATCACTCTCTCTCCTTCTAGCTAAAAATCAAAACACCTAATTACTCCAGACCATTCAGCCAACAGCTTTCCAGAAATCGCAAGCCATTTTCTCTCAAAAAACTAAGAACACCAAGAACACACCACATTTTTTCAAGCTTAAACCTACCTTAAACATCTCCAATCACTCTCAAATACTCCAGATCACTTCTACGTAATCCCTAGACTTCATTTCTAGCCTTTATAACACAAAATCACACAAACAAAACTCTTCAATCGAGTCAAAATCAATTTTTTTCTTGAAAGTCTCAAGAGCATCAACAAGGTAAATCAAGAACAACCTTCTTATTCATCCTCTTCCATTCAATTTTCTATATACCATTCTAATGCTCTCTCTCTCTCTCTCTCTCTCTCTCTCTCTCTCTCTCTCTCTCTCTCTCTCTCTCTCTCTCTCTCTCTCTCTCTCGGTCGAAATAGTTGATCAACCATCAACCATGGTTGTTTTTCCCTTGGACAACTAAAGACTCTCAATCACATGGACCTCCTTTAGTCTTCATCAAGTGATCAACTATCAAGTATTTTTCTTAAATCCTTCTTTTTATTTCTGAATTCATGTCTCTTAGATGATGATAGGAAGATTGAATATGAATAGGGGATCGAGTATATATATATGGATGAAGGGGATGGGGTTAGGACATAAGGATTGATATATGTATGATTAAGCTATATAGATTCTTCTTTTGAATCAATATATGTTTATCATGTTGAATGAGGTTTATGGATGTTTGAAGCATGTTAGATGTTATGACACCTATGGTGAATAGGCTTTTATGTTCTTATTTCCATTGAAGCCATGAATGATGAATATGCCTGGTAAGAAATTAGCCTTGTGATAGTATGTGTTAATTCAAGTATATGTTCATGAATGGTTTAGCCTAGTAGTTGATGTTTTGGAATGTGTTCATGAATCTTTTCTAGCAATAGGAAAAGCATGATGAAAGATTATTTTCTTGTTAATCCTAGATTATTTTTATTAACAAATTTTATTACTTTAATTAGAAATACCTTTATATTTTTCCTTCAAAATTCCTAGGGAAATTTTGAAATAGAATATTAAATGAAATATTAATATTTTATTAGTCAAATAAATAATATCTTTTATTATATATATATATATAAAATAAAATCTTTTATATAAATAATAATAATAAATGAAATAGTAGAATTAATTAATGACATTATAGACTATAATTAAAAATCTTACCTATATCCATAAATATTATTTATATTAAAATTTATTTGTTATTTATTAATTAAAAATTAAATATAACTCATTTTTATTAATTTTATTATTTATTACTGATTGTTTATTATCTGTTAATTATTAACTAAAAATTAAGTGTAATTTATTATTTATTTATAATAATACTATTTAAATATTACCATTTACCAACATTATTTAGGACTTAGTATTATTTAATTATTTAACACTAGTTTATTTATTATCAATAATACTTAAATTTTGTTATTTAAAACTATAACTTGTTAGTAATTATTTTAGAACCCCTAGTTATTTTAACTTATCAAGTTAGATTTATTTTATATAATACTTTATCATCTACCCTTTAAAGCTTAGGACATTATGGTCATGGTTCTAACTAGTTGAGCTAGGAATTATTTATGTAAGGCAGATATAGTTCGAATGTAACCTTATGCCTTGTGTTTACCCCAGGTGGGGTTAGGTTGACTTTGGAGGATTTTTTAGTTCAAGAAGAGCAAATGATCAGGTAAGCTCCTTCATGGAGTCATTTGAAGACCAAAATTAAGGTGGCAAGCCAAATGCAATGTGTATGAACAATTGTTTTGTAAAGGCAATTAAGGATAGTTTTCCTTTTTATTTTAGTCAAACAAACCATTTGAAAATTAAACAAGTAGTTTTATACAAAATGCTAAACTCTTTCTTAAACCAACTTTGGCAAGAATTTTAGAAACCTTAATTGCTATTTCCAAGTAAATCATTGTATGATCAATTTTCTCCCAAGTGGAACAACAACGTTGAGTACTCAATAAGGGTAGACTACTAGGACTAGTCTTTGAAGGGTTAGGATAAGTCTCTCAGTAGGTGGCCATCTCTAAGAGGTGAGTCCTTCCCGGATAGGATGCCAGTCCGGTAGGTCATACCGGTCCTAGCTAGCAAGTTCAGTCAAGTGGACTGCGTGTGTTTCGGAGTGGACAACTGGTAAGTTTGAGTGTAAAGATGGAGGAGAATCTCACCCAGTAGGCCGTACACGTACCTTATGTCAGCATGCTCAACGTGTGGCATTCTGACCGTCAACATGCTTAGCATGTGTCATTCTAACCGTTATATTATCATGGGGCCTAATGTGTGGTGCCATGGCTACCTCTTTGGGTGGTTGTATTTATTATGCACATGTATATTTTGGGAAAGCAAAAGGCCACTCTTTATTTACGACATTTATTTAGTGCTTGCTAGCATTTTCTCTTATAAAACTTTTACAACTTGCATACAAGAACTGTTTTACCTGAAAAACTCAAAGCACACACGAGCTTACTGAAATTTTTATCTCATCACCATTTATACCATGGTTTCAGGTCAATCCTACTGTAAAGGTCATTAGCTAAATTGTTGCTTATGGTTTTGAAGACTCTCTATTATTTTACTTATGTATAGCTTTTGAGAGATTATAGGAGAAAATTATTTTTCTTGAATTTGTTCATATATTTCTGGCTTGTAATAAGTTTAATTTTGAAGTATTTCTTTTATTTTATTTTATGTGACCTAGTTATAAAGACCCCTTGTCCTATAGACGAGGCGACATCCCCGGCCCTGATGGGCTTAGGTAGTAGGGTGTTACATTGGCAATTGTCGTGCCTTGTATGCACTTTGATTTAGGTTGTTCATGGGCTAGGCTAGACACCTGGCATTATTCAAACCCTTGCTACCACGATGGCTTAGGTAGCAAGTAAAAGATTTAGTGTGCTGTGGTGCACTTATTGATTTTAGTACGCTGTGGTATACTTACTTTCTGCTAACACATAGTTGAGTGCTATAAGTTGTGGTCTTAGTATAATAAGACGTGGCACTAAAGGCAAAGCCTTGTGAGCTTTGCGAGCAGGCCGACCTTTTGTTGGAGAAATGCCTGTAATGTGGAAATTGAGGCTTTGATTTGAAATTGAAACATAGTTTTTCAAAAATGATTCAGCTATGAATAAACTCTTCTTCAAAGAGTTTTAAACTTGTTTCCAATAGAAAAAAAAAATGAAATGCTTTTCCACAAGGATTTTATGTACTCTGTTTCTTTAATAAAGCACTAGTATACACGGGACTTACTGGGTGATTTTTCATTTACATGTGTTTTTTATCTTACTATTTTATAGGATCTGGAGTTGAGCAGACCTATGGATAGAAGGACAACACCACAGTGACAGTAGTCTAGGTCCAAACGCTTTCTCTTTTGATTATGTACTCTATTATTGATGCAGTATGAAGATTGCATGTATGAGATTCTCTGTTATATATGTATGTGACCATCAGTATGAGTTGTTAGTATCAGTCTAGGCCTTGATTACTTTTTTGGTTCTTCATTATAAAGACCCCTTGTCTAGGTAACTAGACAGGACGACACCCGATTTTAGTATGCTTTCATTGTTACTTTTGGTAGAGGTGTTACACCCTTGATAAATTAAACTATTGAAATACATAGTTGTGCTCAAATATATCAATTAAAAATATTAACATTATTTGTTTGAACAATTTACTTAGAGATCAAGAAATAGTTGATTAAGCTTTATAAGGATAACATGTTCCATGCCTTCCACTTAATCAGGATATCATATGATAGAATGACTAAATATCAAATTGTGAAATAGTTTCTATTAGATCAATGATCTTCATTTTAACTTGATAGTTATAATGTTTTGCTACAAACCAGTTATAACTTGTGGGCTACGTAATTATGGTTTAAGCATATTACCAATGTCAAATAAACTAATAGGGTCACACATTAAGTGAACAAATTAGGTTATTTTTTTAGTGACCAAATTCAATGTTTCTAAAAATGTGTCTAAGTTTATTGCATCTAGGATGATGTCCATATTAGATGCTTCTAGAAATGTATCCAAATTTGATGTATCTAGCAGCCATCTAGATTATTAGAATCTGGATTGGTAATCAGTAAAATTACTAAGATAAATTGAGAATCTTATCATATCTTGTTCAAATTTAATTTGATCTTGAAATAAGATGTGATAAGATACTGTGAAAGGTTTACTCTTAAACATTAAGTGGTTTTATTAGGTCAAAAACCCTGGCCATCTATGTGATTTTGTTACAACTTCATTTTCTAATAGGAATCGTCCCAGGCATGAAGGCCATTCTAAAGAAGGGGGAAGGAGGACAAAGACACAGCATTCCGCTCCATGGGTGAAGCTCATTTTCAAGAGACTTTAAGGCGTAATTCAAGATTCTAAGCCAAGGATGAAGAAGGTTGTCAAGAAATGAAGGATTAAAGAAGGGCAAAAATGATCAAAGCTTAAACAACAATTAGCATAGAGGGCCAAATGAGTGCAAGAGGAGGCTGAAAAGACAAGAAAAGTAAGGTGTGAGGATGGCAGAATGCACCTGGCACCGGGTACACTAGTACACCTGGCGCCAAGTCTACACTGGAATAGTATTGTTCTATTTGCATATCACACCTGCCACCAGGTCCACCAACACACCTAGTGCCAGGTCACTTCAGGCAATGCCCTGTTTTGCTAATTTTTCTTGTTTTATTTTATTTTATTTCAAATTTAATTCTCATGACTTTTGACTTGTAATAGGTATATTTTAGACTTACTTATGAGATGAATAGCTGAGATTACATCTCCCATTTGCTAGGTTTAGTTTGTTATCTTTATATATGCTTCTTTACTCTTGTAATAGTAAGACTTTTGAGATTTAGAATATTTTGGTAGAGAAACCAAATTCTCTCTAGAAGAGAGTGTGTAAAGGGTGATTCCCATTCAAGACCAAATCAAAGGGCTTAGTCCCACTTTTGATTCAATGTCTCTAAACTTCAAAGGGATAATCTAAATCTCTTTCTCTATTCTTGGGGTGTTAGTATTCTCTCTAGTATTCTTGATAGGTTGAGTTTTTGGGTGCATTCAAATCCTATCTTTTTGTTCTAATTTCTTGATAGATTGTGGTATTTAGGTGTTTTGATGTAGGCTAGATTTACCAATTCTCATTGGGTTAAGTGCATTTCATTTAGTTCATTTGTGTGTGTGAATTTGGTAGGGAGTTAGGTGACCAACTCTATGTTTCTTATTCTTCAAAAAAAATCAAGAGGCTTCCGTATTTTTAGCCGTATCAGGGTGGTATCAAAGCAAGATTATGTTGATTTTAATCAATACAACTTTCTTTGGGTAAAGGTACAATTTTCTTCAAGAACTTGTTAAAATTCCCAGATTTTCATAACTTATTTTGGGACTTTTTTTTAATGCTTAAAATTCAATATTATGCCATAAACTTGATGTGAAATTGAACTTACATGTTAGGTTTATGATTGGGTAGCTATTTGAGGATTAAAATTGCAGAAAATTTAAAATTTATTGAGTATATTTGCTGCAAGAATTTCTGGACACAACAAATCTGGTAATTCCTTTTTATGCTAATTTTGGGGGCTATAAAATTCAAGTTTTTGCTTTGTTCTTGCTTTGAAATTGTTCCTTGATGTTAGTATAATCATTGGAGAGTAATTTTTCTTGTGATTCTTGAGTTTGTGGGTTGTTACAAGTGTAAAAATTTTGAAACCCCTTGAGTTACGAGGTTGTACCTCAAGTGTTTGATATATTGCATCAATGAGTTGTGATTGCTCATACATGACTATCTCAAACTTTCATTCAAGAACTACATTGTCTCCTAGTATAGTAGATTTTTCTTAGTGAGGTAAATATTTCTTGTAGCCACTAGAAAGTTTGTTTCTCTTTGAATTATTCTTGAGCTTGGGAAGCACTTGAGTGGATTGAAAAAGGTAAGAGGGTAAGCTCCTTGTTGCAAAAGCCAAAGAAGAGTGTAAACAAGAGGGTTGATTAACATTGTTTGAGTGCCAAACACGTGAGAGTGTGACGTGAGAAACTTTTCTTGTGTGTTTTTCTACTCAAAATTTCTCTTTAAACAAAAACAAAATGGCTTATGAGAGTTCATATTATTCATCTTCTATATGTGCTCAAGGTGAAGTAAGTGATTTCTATGAAATGCCATGTTTAAGTAGAGGAGAATGTGATCACTATAATAAGGAAGAATGGGACTATGAAGAATGTGAAGATAATTGTGAATTATTGTATGATTGTGATTAACAGCAAAGCACTAATGGAGATAGAAATGGTGGATGTGAAAAAGGAAGAATTGAGCGGATAGATTATGAGAGTAATGGAATTCTTTTGAGAGGACCTCCAAAGAGAGCAAAAGGTAGATTGCAAAATTACTCAAATAATGGAGTGCAAAAAAAGAGAGAGTATGTGCAAAAGAAGAAGGAGTATGATTGCTCTAATTGTCGAGGAAAAAGCCATTACTTTTATAATTATCCTAATGAGCCATAATAGAGGAAGGATAAGTTGCAAGGTAGTAGAAATTCCGCCTATAGACACACCAAAGCTATTTATCCCAATAAATTAGCACATAGAAAATTTAATAGGGCACAAGGCAGAAAAGGAAAACATATGAATGTTGAGAAACAACCACAAGAAAAGTAAACCCAAAGCAAACCACTCATGCCAACCCTTTACTTAATCAATCAAGAGATATGCCAAATAAGAAACTTGGAAGTGTTGGACTGTGTAGTAAAGGTGGAATGGTGATTGAGCCAATTTGTCCATTGATTGGAGTAGCAAGAAGAGATGGAGATACTTGTGAAGGTAAAGAAGAAGATGAGATGCAAAGGGAAAATATCTTCTTTTTAAGGTGTCTTATTAACAAAAAACCATGTAGTGTGCTTATTGATAGGGAATGTTATAAAAATTTGATTAGTACTACATTGTTGGAGAAATTAGAGTTAGAAATCTTGAAACACCCTAGTCCCCACAAGCTTCATTGGTTGAATAATTGTGGAGAAGTAAAGGTAAACAAGCCAGCCAATATAGAATTTAACATGGGAGGATAGCATGATGAAGTGTTGTAAAAAAAAAGAGCATGGCAAGGTTCAAAAGACCACATTTTTACCTTCACCCAAAATTTCTTGTTTGAATTTCTATGTAAGTGACAATTCGAGGACAAATCATCACAAAGAAAGGGGAAATGGTAGGAATCATTCTAGGCATGAAGGCCATTCTAAAGTAGGGGGAAGGAGGACAAAAACACAATATCCGACTCCATGGGTGAAGCTAATTTTCAAGAGACTTCAATGTGCATTTCAAGATTCTAAGCCAAGGATGAAGAAGGTTGTCAAGCAATGGAGGATTAAAGAAAGGCCAAGAAGATCAAAGCTTGGACAACAATTAGTATGGAGTGCCAAAGGAAAGAAAGAGGAGGCTGAAAAGACAAGAAAAGTAAGGTGTGGGAAGGGCAGAATGCACCTGGCGCCAGGTACACTAGTACACCTGGTGCCAGGTTCACGCTGGAACAACATTGTTCCATTTGCATATCATACCTGGCGCCGGGTCCACCAGTACACCTAGCGCCAGGTCACTTCAAGCAATGCCCTGTTTTGCTGATTTTTCTTGTATTACTTTATTTTGTTTCGAATTTAATTCCCATGACTTTTGACTTGTAATAAGTATATTTTAGATTTATTTAAGAGGTGAATGGTTGAGATTACATCTCCCATTTGCTAGGTTTAGTTTGTTATCTTTATATATATCTCTTTACTCTTATAATAGTAAGACTTTTGAGACTTAGAATATTTTGGTAGAGAAACCAACTTTTCTTTAGATGAGAGTGTGTAAGGGGTGATTCACATTCAAGACCAAATTAAAGGGCTTAGTCCCACCTTTAATTCAATATTTTTAAACTTCAAAGGGATAATCTAGATCTCTTTCTCTATTCTTGGGTGCTGGTATTCTCTCTAGTGTTCTTGATAGGCTGAGTTTTTAGGTGCCTTCAAATCCCATCTTTTTGTTCTAATCTCTTGATAGATTAGGGATTTAGGTATTTTTAGGTAAGCTAGGTTAACTGCATTTGCATTTAGTTCATTTGTGTGTATGAATTTGCTAGGCAATTAGGTGACCAAATCTAGGGTTCTTGTTCTTCAAAAAAAAAATCAAGAGGCTTACGCATTTTTAGCTGTATCATTTTCTTAGAAACTAAAATAACTTACCAGAAATGTTTAACCTCAGACAGAATCCTAGGTGTTAGCACTCCTAGGTTCTTGGACTCAGCTCGTCATGTTAAATTATAGAGGGCATTCACTAATTGCTGCGTCAAATGATCATTCATTAAATGAATACTTCAGTGAAGTTCACAAGAAGAAGTTATCGTTTTGAGCTACATTAAGGTATTCCTTCGAAACCCTAGATCAATTTAGTTATTTAGTCTGGATCCTATAAGAATTTGTGGTTATTTTTTATGTTTAGGAGTCCAGGAATTTTAACAATATATGCTGCAAATATGAATGAATCTTAACAAGATTTGAACTCTACAAAAGAAGCAGTACAACAATCAAACATTGCCAATTTCTGTGTCTTATTCAATGCAACAAGCAAAACGTTAGGCAATTAACAGAAACTCGAAAGTCGCGAGAGTTCAAAAAGTGTTAAATCTTTTCCATATTGGCGGTAGTAGAAAGCAAAAACCCTAGTCATGGCTAAGAGACCTTTACATCATCTGCATTGAGCGATATTACTAAAGATGATATTGATTCTTTGCAAAAACCGCATTCAAAAGACATCGGTGCATCAACTGGCTCACAGAAAAGAACAGTGGGTAACGATCTATGAATTTTATCTCTAGTATTATTTTGAATGTTTATTGCAATGATGTAATTACTAAACTTGACAATTTTCTTTTATATTGTGTGTATCAAGAAAATGTGGAAGTGCATCAAGGCTATAGATTTGATAGTCCTAAATTATTCTAGAACAAGTCTAATGAACGTAATGAAAACAATGAGAACAATGATTTTCTCAAAGTTGTTTGTGAACCCATTATTAGTTCAAACATTTAAGGAAATTAAGGCTGAACACGATATTTGTTCAAAAGAGATTGCATCTTCTGTGTTACCAGATAGAGTCTTACATCTATTATATTGCTGGAATATATGCCTAAAATGGACAATGTATTTTTGTATTTTAGAAATGAATAAAATATTTTATTCATTAATAACTGTTTGTTTACATATATGTGCATATTAAGGTCTAAGTATGTTAGTAAGTAATCTACGTGATCGGGTCGTGCTTCCATAGTAAGGAGTATATTATAGGCTACTAACACATAGCAGAAAAATTATTCTTGATCGATTGATAAATTTGGGCACTTTATCAAGGTTAAAATCATTACACTATGGTTTCTAAATGGGGAATGGTTTACCTTAGAACAGTAAGTAGTCCACCCACGCCAATAGTATAAGCATATTTAAAATACGTATAACTAGACCACACGATAATAATCTTTATTAAAGTACTATAATAAATAAATATTGGTTTATCACCGCTACTGCATGAATGAGTACATTTAAACTTGAGTATAAGTGTGGTTTGATGAAGCTGGACTTATACACTTTGATGTATGATGGGTGAGGTCTTAACATAAAGGTAATAACCTTGTATGTTGGGCGTATGACTCTAATTAATTAAGACAGACTTATCCGATAGAGTTTCTATGCTTCACTTAATAAATATATCACACTATTGTGATTGTGCAGGATAATCTAAATAAACCAAGACCCTAGAAAATGTGATTTAGTATGTATGCTTTTAGGTAGCTCCCGGAAATAGGTTGGTGCATACTGGAAGTGATGGATTATCAAACTAGTTATCAAAGAATGGTAGATGTCATTAACAAAGGTTTTAGGACATTTTTTTCCTATCTCAATGACGGGTGTTAAATAGAGGGGTATTTTTATCATTACACCTGTAGGTCGAAGACATCGCGCTTGCAATATTATTCTTGGGGTTAATATTTCTATATAGTGATAAATAAAATATTTAAAATGATAAAATATAGCTATTTGTTAGCAAAAGTATTTTGATCATTTTAGTAGCAAAAAATAATACGTCTTTTGGTCTCCAAAATAGCTCAAGTAGCCTTAGTAAATTTTATTAACTATATAGGCTTGTTGGGTAAATTAATATTGGAAGAAATTATTCCAGGAGTCCAATAATTATTTATTTAGGCTAGAATAATTTATTAGGCCAATTTAAAAATTAATTTATTAATTAATTATCTTGGATAATTTTATATTGGACCGAAGTGGATTAATTAAATAATATAATTTATTGTACCAATTTGATTTAATTAGTTTATTAATTAATTGTCTTGGATAATTTTATATTGAGCCCATGAAGATCAATTAATTAATAAAAGAGCGGTTTAATTAGTCTTGGGAAAATTAGAAAAAACCTTAGCCTACTAGGATTGTGTGTGATGGTTTTTGTTATTTTGGAAACAAAGGATAGCCATCACAAGTAAAAGGAAAAAAAGGAAAAGAGAAAAGAAAAGAAAATGGAAACAACAATTAAAAAAAAAAAGGTCACCGAACTACAAATTCGGCAATTCATGATTTTGGTCATAAAATTGCAAAAATTGGCAATTTATGTTTTCTTTGTCAACCAAGGAAAACAATAGATAAAGTTTTCATAGTTTTAAGTCGTCGGTTCTTTTTTTTTTTTTTTAGTTTTTCCTTTGAAAAAAAATAATACCTCTCTCAATATTCTTCCAAGAAAATTATTCTTTCACCTATTATTCTACTTTCATTGGTAGTGAGCATATAGGAGGATTGAGAATACTTTGAAAGATTAAAAGCTAGCAATTCTAGTGTGCGTGTTTGATGTGAAGGAGTCAACGTTTGGCCGGTATTCCTGCAGAACAAGTAGTCTTGACAAACCAATGCATTTCCTTAGAATAAGGTAGGTAATAAAACATATAGAAGAAAATAACTTAATAATAAATGTATTACAATCCCAAAAACAATACTTGTACAAGTCTTAAAACAAATAGAAGGTAACTAAAATCTCCAACAAACAAACACAACAAAATAAAACTTCCAAACTCATGGCAATATAAGTAAATCAACATTCGAAGCAGATCGAATTGAAGGCATAATATAAAAAGGTGGTGAGAAACATTTCTCAGTAAGTCCTGTATGTGCTCATGATAGTTTAAGAAAACATTTCATGTATACAAGTTTTGAATTGGTCACAACAAAAAGACTACAAGTCCAGAAATTTATCTTTGAATACTGAGTGGAGTTTTATCAGCATTTGTAAAGTAAAAGTGCTCAACATGTAAAGAAATAACCACTCAAATAAAGTTAGCTATGAAACTCTGCATCATAGTCATGGCCATGAAACCCTACATCATGACCGGACATGGTACCACATATTGAGCACCATGACAAAAGAATGATTAGGATACCACACATTGTGCATTCTGATACAAGGTGAGTGTACGGCCCACCAAGTTTGATACTCCTTCACCTCTACACTCAAACTTATTAGTTGTCCACTCTGGAAATAAGCAGTCCACCTAAACTGTACTACTAGCTCGGACCAGTCTAACCAACATGAACTGTCATCTTGTCTAGGTAGAGTTCACCCCTCAGAGATAGCCTCCTACTGAGAGACTTACCCAACCCTTCAAAGACTAGATAGTCTACCTTTATTGAGTACTCAACGTTAAATTTGTCCTATTTGGAAAAAGTAGAATCAACCAAAGATTTTTCTTTGAAGAAGCAATTATGGTTTACAAAACAACCTTAGGTAAAAATTTGTTTAAGGAAAATTTATTGTTTTGCTTGAAATATTGTTTGCTTGACAAAATTTATTTTATTTTAGCAGAAGGAATAAATTGTCCACAACTGCATCCTAAAGTACATCTTCCATGGAAATCCACGCAATTGACTTGGGGAAGTACTTTTGTTCACAAACATCTTTATGCAAGGACTTACTTTGAACTCTTGATTCCACTTGGCAAAGTAATCCTCCAAGTCTTGCTCAAGGTGACCTAACCCTGTCTAGGGTAAATACAGGGTGTATGTCACTATTGGTGCACAACTAAACAACAAAATTGCATAGGTACAAATAACTCCTAACCTTACATACACATAATCAATAGCAACACTCAAACATGGTGCTAATGGTTTAGGAGTGCTAAAATTAATTAATAAAATATTTTAGAGGTTAACATTAATATAAGAATAATTTGATACTATAGCAACATAAGCAAGTGACATAAGTATTAATTGAGTATAACCAAAAATAGTAATATTGTCAAAAGTAAAAAATAATAATATTCCTATAAGGATAATGAAAATAATAATGTAAATAGTAATGATGATATTATTATGTATATAATAATATATTTTTTATAAAAAAAATAATGTTTAATAAAAATATTAGTATTAATAATAATAATAATAATAATAATAATAATAGGATTAAATAAAAATAATATGACTAGAAGCGATAATAATGGTAATAGTATAAATTTTATTAATATTTCTCTAGAGTAATGATTTTAGTAATAATAATAATAATACTAATATCATTACTATCGAAGATACTTAAAAATAGCAATATCTAATACTTATAATATTATTAATATTATTAAAAATAATATTATTAATAGTAATGTTTGATGGCAAGATCAACAATATTAAAGCTTTAGCGAAATCATAATAGCAACAATCTCCATATCCACCATATCATCTCATGCTAGTGTCATATAGACCCAATTCACAAATATACTAACAACATATCATTACCTCATGTTAAAATCAAAATCCAAAGCTACTACATAGAATAGTCTTAATACACACCTCAACCTATACATCATAAAATCATCTATGTCATATAAACATGCATTTATTTTCCCCAACACCACTAGATCATCCATCATCATATCAATAAGCCATCATCCTATTAATCTTGAGTTCGAAAATAAAGGGTGTTAGGACAACATACTTGTTTAATGATCAATCTAAGTTGAAGATATTGCTTTGACAATCGAAGAGCCTTGATGGTTCTTTTAAGAGACTGAGATTTGAAGAAGTCCAAGTTGGCCCCCCAATGAATTTGGCCAAGAAAGAGAGAGATTGAAATGAGAGTAAAAAGAAATGGAAGTAAAGAAACGAGAAAGAAAATGGATACTTGGTCTTGATTTACCTTATGGTGTTCTTCTTGACTTGCTAAAAAAATACTTGTTTGATCCGAATGAATGGTGCACTTTGGATGTTTTGGTGTTATAAAGTGTACCAAAGGAAAGAATATGATGATCTCTAGTTGATTTGAAGGTTTTAGAGTAGTTTGGGATGTTTAAAAGTGACTAAATGGTTGAAGGTGTGTAGTGTGTGTTCTTGGTGTTCTTGAGAGAATAGGAGAGAATGCTAGATGAAGTGGGAGAGTGTTCTTGGATGGTGTGGCCGAAATTCCTTGTGAAAATGAGTGTAGGATTCCTGGTTTAGTTTGATAGGATTGGTTGCTAGATAGGTGAGTGTTTGATGGAGCAAAAGGTGGGATTTAATTTTCAAATTCAAAGTGGATAGAATCTAGGAGAGGTTTGAGGTGCTTTACTGGAGTTTTGTTGGCCAACGTTGGTAAAGAAGAAAGGATGTTCTGCTAGGTCCCTAATATGGCCGAAAATAGATGAAGAAATGAAGTAGAATTGAAGAAGAAAATGAAGAGAAATTCTAGCTAGTTGAAGTATAGAAAAGCAGGAAAAAAAATTCTAGTTAGCTAGCTAGAAGAATTGATAAGATCTAGGTAGTTTGTTAGCTGGAATTCAAAATGTTTTGAATGGGTTTTTAGCTATTAACTAGGAGCATCTCAAGGTCCTTTAATGGTGATTTTCCCAGCAATTACCTTAAAGAAGAACAAGAACATGATAGAACTAATCCATGGTGTTGAATACCCAAAGTTTCTTGGCTATGACATTTACTTGTTTTGCTGAAAATTTTCTGGTTTAAACAAGCTATGAAGGAACCGAAATCTTCATGCTTGTTTCCAGCATTTGCACACAAAAAGGAGTGCTTGATTTTTAAAGGAATAAATGAGGTTCAAGCTACCCATTTTTTAAATCAAGCTAGGAAGAGGAACTAAAAATACTTTCCAGCTTTTTAACATAACAAGAACAACCAAAATGTAGTTCTTTAGGTAAATAACTTGGTGGTTTAATTTGAAGAACAAACCACCTAATTATTCCTCCTAAGTTTCGGCTAAATGATCTGCAAGAGTTGGGATTTTTCTTTTAAAAATTCAAGCCCAAGATAATCTAAAATATTTTATAAGAAAATTAAAAGAATTTAAGAAATAAGAATTTTTTAAGTTCAAACATGTTTAGGACATAGGTTGCTAAAACAATGAAGATTGAAACTCCTCTAGACTTTCTTTTAGGACAAGATCACATGGTTAGAATATTACCATTGTGTTTTCTCCAAGACAACATTCCTAATTTCATGGAATGCAAGAAAGAAAATTCAAACATTAGTTAAGATAATTAAAAATAATACATAGTTGAAGGGATTTGAACTCAAGATCTTAACCATTAGACACAAAGCTCTAATCACTTAACCACATTAATTCTTGTTTTTATTTTCCCAACTTATTACTCTTCCTTCCTACTTCCTAATTCTTTACTTCTCTCTTCTCTAAGCAAAATTTCCTAACTACCCTCACTACTCAACAAGCACAAAAAAATCATTTAAACCACATATAACAAATCTAAAATATACAAACTCATCCAATAAATATATTTTTATGTGATATGCCATGAAATGCATCCCATCCCTATAATTCTTGGATAGGGTTAGGTGGGGTTTTACATCCTCCCCTCCTTAGAAGAATTTCGTCCCGAAATTCAGCGTGTACCTTTATCTCAAGTCAAGATATTTCTATTTCATCCATTCTTTCACTTCCCACATGGCATCTTATGTGTTGGCATGCTGAACTTCAAATTAAAACCCATAGATATTTTGTACTTTGCCCAAAACCAAGATGTAGGCCTCGGATCTTGGTCAGAGATGATACTTAAGGGTACTTCATGCAACTTTACTATTTTTCATACATATATCTGAGCTAACTTTTCCATAAAGTCCCTTACACTTGTAGGGATAAAATGTGTTGTCTTCATGAGTGGATTAACCACTATCCAAATGGCATTCTTTTGGGTCTTTGATATAGGCAAGCTGGTGACAAAGTCCATCGTTACCGCCTCCCATTTCCATTTTGGCATTGGCAATGGTTGCAATAACCCAGCTGAATTCTTGTGTATCATAATGCTCACATAACACTTTCACCTTTGGTATCTGCTTATTCCAAAGAGTCTTGATGCTTCAATTTAGAATCTTAATTGGTTTCCCCATGTAACTCAAATTAGGATGCAATAGCAAAGGCACGTCGCTAAAACATGTTCCGAATCAGGATCATACATCTTTAGCTAAAATATATGAAACACATCTTGTAATCTTAACAAAATGTTTGGTATGTTCAATCTATAGGTGACAATTCCAACATTCTCCTTCTATCATTCACATAGCTCTTCTGCCGACTCTAAGTCGCTTTCAGTCTTTCTCTTGTTAGTTTTACCTTATTTGCCATTTCTTGAACACAAACTTTACCAGATTTAATAATCTACCTATCTTCTCTTTATCCCTACTATAATGGTACTTGACATGTCTGGCTTTGCATCGCTTCATATTGGACCAACTAATAGAAGATCGGTAATTATTTTTGTAGGCCAACTTGCATACGACACGCATTCAATCTATTTATCAACAAAGTTTAGTATATATGCCCTAAACATGTCCTTCAGTATCTAAATAAGTCTCTCCAACTGGCTATCAATTTTGAGGATATGTTGTAGTACAGAACTTCCAAGTTGATCCCATTATCTCTAGGAACTTAGTCTAAAACCTTGTAATGAATCTAGGATTTTTCTTGGATACAAAACTTGATGACATCCCATGCAACCTCTACCTTGGCTAGGGCTACCTTAAAACGCCCCTGATTACCTCTCATTCTAGAAATAGAATTATGCTCAACTAAACTTTCTCTTACCAAACTTAACAGAAATTTATGCTATCTCCACTTTCTAACACCAATTTCAACTGTTCCATGTCCTTAATGGCATTCAAAATACATAAGGTATTATCTAAAAAGGAACCATAAAATTATCAAAGTAGGATTAAATCTTATATGTCTACTCCATAAGTAATAGAACATCTGTCAATTGTCAATCAATATGACATCACCACCTGTCTTTAGTACCTATCCCTAATGTTAGTCGCAATCTCGAGTATATCCCTTTCTCAAATCCATACCTAATGATATCCCTATCTCAAGTCTAACTTAGGAGTAACCATATATATCCTTGATGACCAAACTATTCAATATTGGCTGGTCTAGACATAGCATTAAAATTCCATCCTTTTCTTGTACCATTACTATTGGGTCCCATAGGCTACAACACCAGGCCAGATATCCTTAGTATTCCTTCAACAGTTGTTTATGAACCATCGCTCCTAGTATTATGTACTACACTTCCTTCACCTTACCTCTTCTAAAATTTAATCATACCCATCTTATCTCCAGAAATGCATTATTCTATCTCTATAACCAACATAACTCCTTGCTTCAACAATCATTCCTTGTCTAATATGCTATTGTAATCCTCAAAAGAAAAATGAGTTAGATTCCCAATAAATTTTACTTCTTCAGCTAAAATTTCATCTCTCGGATCAAACCTATAAATCCTTACTTCCTTGCACAATGAAGGATGCGTAACCAATTAATAAGAAAATCTATACTATTCACAGTTGATAGATTCGTCTCTTATGGTCTAGCTTATCACTACTCAAACAAATAGTACATTTCACAATATATATGCTATACAGAACAAAGATCAAAGAGCATATTCTTTTAGAATAAATAAAGAATTAACCTGGCAACACGACTGCATCCGATCTCATGTCGTCTCTGCTCAACCACCTTAGTCATCACCTGTGGCTTTTACTTATTTTCTCCAATAACTATATTTCCTTAGCTGGCTGAATTCAGTGGTGGGGTCTAAATCAGGCATGTCCAACTATCACCCTAGTAGATCCCTCAGGTTTTGTCTCTTGTTCTTCTGTGTGCTCTTCTCCCACATCTGGTTGCGAGTGCTCTATTAGCTCAAATTCAGGTGTTAAGAATTTTCTGTCATGAGCAGTTCTACCTCTTACTATAATTTTACATCTAGGCACCATCTTCCATCATCATCACCATAATTATAGGTTGACAAATGCATACATATGCATATAAATATATTGTGTAAAGATAACATATATAACTTTTGCTCACTTATTGAACATATGAGAGTATTTTTGTTTTTTTTTTTTATGTAGTGAAATACTCAAAAGTTTTATTCAAAATAAATCATACATTAGCACAAAGAAATTGGATATCACAGATGATACCTATATAGGAATCAGATACTCAAAGACAAGAAAGTAAATAAGGTCATGAATTAAATAAACAAATTCTCTAATCAACAAATTACATCACAAATCTACTAAGTCTTCTCACTGCTCTAGTCGTCATACGAGTAGTCGGAAATAGGTTCTTCGAGCCATCCTTCTCTTCTTTTTCGGCAATCTAATCCCAATCCAAACCTAAGTGCGCTACCATCATTTCCACTCTTCCTAGGACTCTCCTACACCTTCCCTTTTCCGTTACCTTTCACCCCTAAGATTGACTCTCGAAGTGCTCTCATACCCAGGGTGAAGGATTTGAAAATAACCAGAGAACATGCACGGTGGATAAAAATGGACAGAAAAAAAACATAACAAAGCATGGCAGCAGCATGGAGGGATTAAACCATACCTCTTGGTGCATTAAACCTTGAAGATTGAAGGAGAGTTGATTGATTCACAAGAACAGCCTTCCTCCTCCGGTGCAATCAATGCCTGGCTTTTCATCTCTCAGAATATGACCCAGCTTAATCTCAGTAGGTGAACACAGAAATGGGATGAAGAAAGTCTCTCAGATTTTTCACCACCCTCTAATTGTAGGCTTCCTTTTAGTTTCTTATGTTAAGAAAACAAAAACCAAAAGCCAGTAAGAGAAAAGGCACGAGAAACAGAAAGCCAAGAGTCTAAGAAATTTTATTATTTTTATTTTTATTTCATTTTATTTTTCAACACAAAAAGCCAAGAGTCATGAAACTAAAAATAATTATTTTGATAAAAATAATATTCCCGAGATTTAATATTTTAAACACCCAAATATTATTAACAAAATAAATTTTGGCTTCTCCCTAAACTCTTCTGAACTGTGTCCAGAAAAATCCTATCATCCAGGCTATTGAGCTAAAATAATATTTATTATTTTTATTGGACCCGAAAAGTCCAAATAATAAACATTAATTATTTTTCTTGGGATTAAATAAATAACCCAATAAATAATTAATGTGCCTAAATGAACCAAAAAATAATTAAACTTTAATTATTTATTTCTTAGAATAAATAACCCAACAAATAATTAAGTATTAATTATTTTCCTCTAGTTTAAGTCCCGGTTAATTTTCTAATTTCTCTCGATTTATTTTATTTCAGTCCAATAATAAATTAGACTTCCTGAATAAAATAAAACCCTCTCAACTGAGATCAATTTCTCAACCCAAAAATTAATTAGGACTTAAAGACACATCGCCTTGACTATTAAAAATATCAAAATACCCCTACTATATAAATAGATGTAGTTTGCATTTTAAATATTTTCTAATATCACCATAAGAAAATATTGACCCCAAGGACAATGTTGCTTTATCAAAGTCTTCTACCTACAAGTAAAATGACTAAAATACTCCTCTACACATCGCCGTACAATTAGAGAGGAAGAAGTGTACTAATACCCCTTTAAATGACATCTACCATCCTTAGGCTTCTAGTCCAATGAACCACGACTACCTGGAGTGTTTCCGCTTTCCATGGGAGTTACCCTAAAGCAAACATCCAAGTCATGTTTCCCAGGGCCCTAGATATTTAGATCATTCAGACAACCACAAGAGGCGATATAGTGTAGAAACTATCTTGTACAAGTCTATCTTAACTAACTAGTCACACATACCCAACATACAAGTATATTGGCCCTATGATAGAACCTCAACTATAGCATATCAAAGTATATGCTTCCAACTTCGTTAGACCACCAACTCAACTCAAGTCATAGAGTACTAGTCCACGTTGTAGCAGTAGTAGTCTAGGTTTCTACTATATAGTACTTTTAGAAACCACTACTATAAGTCATGTTCTATGTATTCGAAATACGCTTATGTCATGAAGTGAGTGGACTACTCACTGGCTAAAGGTAAGCTATTCCCCATTGGAATTCATATCATAATAACCTAAACATGATGAGATTCTCATTCTCATCAATCGGTTAAGAATAAATGTTTATGTGTTTAAATAACCCATGATCCATACCTTACTGTGAAAGACCTCCATTCACAAGGATCACTTATTTAAACACAATGGGTCTTTTTCAAACGAAAATGTGCACAAATAAAGCAAATAAATTCACAAACGATTTTTGAAAATACATTATTTTATTAAAATATTCAATATTTATATCAGAAACCTAGTCTAAGAGGGCATACATTCCAACAATCTCCCACTTGTACTCTAAGACTAGATAAGTCCGTAGGTGCCCACCCCAATGGCGTCTAAGTGTCTTTTGAAGACTCTCTTAGGCAAAGGCTTGATGAATGGATCTGCTAGATTGTTATCTGAGGCAATCTATTCCATCACGACTTCCCGTCTCTGGATGAAATCCCTGATTAGGTGGTACTTCCTCTTGATATGATTTCCCTTCTTGTAGTTCCGAGATTCCTTAGACTGCGATACTACGCCAGTGTTGTCGTAGTACATCACAATCGGTCTATCCATATGTGGCACAACTCCAAGTTTTGAAAGGAACTTTCGGAGCCAGGCTGCTTCCTTGGATGCCTCCGAAGCTGCTACATACTCAGCTTCCATGGTTGAATCAGCAATGTAAGATTGCTTGATACTCCTCCATGAAATTGCTCCTCTAGACAAGGTGAAGACATATCCACTAATGGATTTTCTCTCATCCTTATCCACCTGGAAGTCTGAGTCTGTGTATCCAATAGGAAGCAAATCTTCAGCCCTATAAACCAGCATATAATCTCTCGTTCATTTGAGGTACTTGAGAATATGCTTTACAACTTGCCAATGAACCTCCCCAGGGTTTGACTGGTATCTGCTAATTAAGCCTACGACAAAGCAGATATCTTACCTAGTACACAGCATAGTGTATATGAGTCTTCCCACAGTCGAAGCGTAGAGAATCATACTCATTTTGTCCTTTTCTTCTTGAGACTTAGGACAGTCCCTTGAAGAAAGTGACAACCCATGTCTGCAAGGGATTAGAGTTCCCTTACATGAGTCCATACTGTACTTGGCCAGTGTCTTGTCAATATATGCGGCTTGGGATAATCCTAACATTATCGTCTTCCTATTTCTAAGAAATCTAATCCTGAAAATATAGCTGGCTTCTCCTAAGTCCTTCATACTGAATTGACTAGACAACCAAACTTTTGTAGATGACAATGACCCTACATCATTTCCAATGAGTAGAATGTCATCCATATACAAGACAAGAAAAACCACATTAAACCCCTCAAGTTTCTTGTACACGCATGGTTCATCCTCGTTTTGAATAAAATCGTAAGACTTTACAATCTCGTTAAAACGAATGTTCCAAGTTCTTGATGCCTGCTTAAGTCCATAAATGGACTTCTTAAGCTTGCAAACCATATGTTCTTGACTTTCAGCAATAAAACCTTCCGGTTGGGACATATAGATGTCTTCGCTAAGATGGCCATTTAAAAATGTCGTCTTGGTATCCACTTGCCATATCTTGTAGTCATAATGACATGCGATGGCAAGGAGGATACGGATGGATTTAAACATGGCTACCGTGGAAAAGGTTTCCTCATAATCGATCCCTTCTTTCTGAGTATACCCTTTTGCCACAAGCCTAGGTTTGATGGTTTCTACCTTCCCATCCGCTCCCCTCTTCCTCTTGTACACCCACTTTCACCCAATGAGTTTTATCCCCTCAAGTGAAGCTATAAGATCCCAAATTTGATTGAAGTACATAGACTCAATTTTGGCTTTCATTGTTTCATGCTATAGATTTGCATCGACATCAGCAACTGCCACTTCGTATCTAGTAGGGTCTTGTTCTTGATGGTCAGAGATCAGCTCAAAAGCTTCTCCATACCATCTATTCGGAACCCTAAACACTCTCCCACTACGATGAGGCACTATTTGTATAAGCTCTTGAGGTTGTGCCTCTTCTTATTCTACAATCGGGTCAGAAAAAGCTGCTTCCGAAGATAACTTCTCCTCGAGTTCCAACCTAGTCGAACCTTTCGTGGAAGTACTTTGATCATCCTCTAAGTATCTAGCATTGGTACTAACTAGTACTTTCTGCTCCTTAGGATGATAAAAGTACCCACCATTTGTTCTTTTTGGATACCCAACAAAATAGCATAATTTTGATCTTGGTTCCAACTTGTCTTCCTTGATTAGTACATAAGCTGGACAACCTCATATCCTGAGATGATTCAGACTTGGCTTATACCCAGTCCACATCTCATAAGGAGTCCTAGGTACTGACTTGGAAGGCACCAAATTCAAAATGTATGCCACTATTTCCAGGGCATATCCCTAAAAAGATACTGGAAGAGCAGCATGAGACATCATGCTTTTGACCATTTCCATCAATGTCCTGTTTCTTCTTTCAGCTACTCCGTTCTGCTGGGGTGTTCCCGGCGCAGAGAGCGGGAATAATATCCCATGATGTATCATGTAGTCCTTGAATTCACCTAGGAGGTACTTTTTACCACGATCCGATCATAAGGTCTTGATTAATTTACCTGTCTAACGCTCCACTTCAGCCTTAAACTCCTTGAATTTATCAAAAGAGTTAGACTTGCGTCTCATTAGGTAAATATAACCAAACCTTGTACAATCATCCGTGAAAGTGATAAAGTACTCAAAACCTCCTCTAGCTGGCGTAGATAAGGTACCACACACATCAGTGTGAACAAGACTCAGTACCTCCTTGGCCCTACCTGCCTTCGGGACAAAAGACCTTTTGGTCATCTTTCCCATCAGGCAGGATTCACACTGAGGCCAATTTTCCAATCTCAATGAGCCCAAAAGCCCATCATGGATTAGCCTCTGAATCCTGGTTGAATTGATATGTCCTAATCTTAGATGCCAAAGATATGAGTCATTGACATTGGTCTTTCTCTTCTTAGTTAAAGGTTCAGATTGAGCGTTATTTGATTGATTGTTAATAGGGTTTAAATTAAATAGATTTCCATACATGTGCTCAGTACATAAGATTTCTCCATCTCTACTGATAGAAATACCAGAATGGAAAGATATAGAATATCCTTGATTTATTAGTTTTGCAACTGAAATCAAATTCTGACGAAAACCAGGTACATATAAAATATCTATTAAAACCACTTTTTAATTACAATAAAAAAACAAGATCCAGCTCTCCCGCTGCAAGGGTCCAGACTTGTGCTCCATTTCCCACGCGTAATCCATGTTCGCCCTTCTTGAGTCTCTTATCTTTCTAAACCCCTGCAAGGAGTTACAGATATGATCAGTGGCTCCTGAATCAACAATCCAAGTGGAAGTTGATCCAACCATTGATATAGACTCTAGATAGAAAGCATTACCTGTAGGATTTTTCTTGGCATGAAGATCTAGACACTCCTTTTTCCAGTATCCCTTCTTCCCACATTTGAAGCACTTGCCTTTTGGTTTGTCTTTGGGCTGGGTGTTAGGCTGGGCTACTGCGTTTTCCTTCTTCCTTTTGAACTTTCTGGGCCTGGACCCAGTTCTTGAGGAAGAAGCCTTAGCAATCATGGCCTTTGATTGTGACTTCATGACCTTCTCTGCCATCTGAAGTTCCTTTATCAACTCAGGAAAACTCATGTTTAACTTGTTCATATTGTAATTTAATTTGAACTGAGTAAAGGAACTCAGTAGAGATTTGAGAACCATGCCCACTTGGCTCTCGGGGTCAATGATAGCTCCTAAGATTTCTACCTCCTCGAAAGTAGCAATCATCTTGAGCATATGCTCTCTAACTGATGCTCTCTCAGCCATCTTAGTGTTTATTATAGTTTGAAGAGCCTCCTACCTTGTGGGCCGGCTCTTATCCGCGAATATAGTGGCCAATGAATGAATAATGTCATACGCAGAAGCCATGTGCTCATGTTTAGACTGGAGCACATTAGACATGGAGGCTAGCATATAGCAACATGCCATTTCATTAGCCTTCTTCCATGCCTTCTCAGCCTCTCGCTCTTCGTCAGTGGAACCTTTCCCGATCACAGGGCAAGTCTCGTAAAGGACATACTTATACTCCTCGGCTATGAGCACTATGTCCAGGTTCCTCTTTCAGTTCACATAGTTTGGTCCCGTTAACTTATTCTCTCAGAGAATAAGGGCCAAAGGACTAAAAGAACCTCCCACCATTTCTGAAAAATCAAAAAATAAAAGAAATGATTTAATTTGTGAAAATAAATTTGTGCACGAAAATTCATTTGGCTCTTAGAAAAACTGACATAGCTTCTTTGGAAGATTAATATTTTCCTAAGCTAAGTGTATTAACCACCACAAATTAATTTCCCTTCTAGGTAATGATCTAGAGGATAACTCCATCGTGGGATGGCCATTTCCTCTCATTTCCTATGAACATTCCTCGCACTATAACCTCCAACGTGGGATGGTCGATTATAGTATGTGTCCTAAGTTATTAATTACATCTTCTATTAGATCTAGATCCTTGTGATATCCCCATCCTATACGGGTTCACTCCCAGGGTGGCACGAGGGGACCCATGATCTCTAATGAGGATCATGATGGAAGTCGTGGGGCCATTGGAACCCCTCTCCCACTTAGTCTTTTAAAATAAAGTTTTCTAAAAAATATCATTTTGAAAATTCCATTAAGTTTTTCCTTAACTTAAAAATAAAATATCTAAATCCATTAAAATCTCTATGTCAAGGATTATATCCTTCGAGAGATTTTTTCATGGACTAATTTTATTTAAGTTAAAACTTAATGATTTCAAAAATTTTCCAATTAAAACTTTCTAGAGACTTTGGTCTCAAGTTTATTTAACAAAACAATTTTTCTTCTGCAAAATAAAATAAAATGGCTTTCTATTTTAACTTACAAAAATATCTAAATCCAATATATTTTCTATGTCAATGATTAAATCCTTTGAGAAAATATCAAAGGATTAATTTTTGTTCAAGTTAAAATAACCATTTAATTTTTTAAAGAAAAATGTTTTCCTTGCAAAAATATTCCCAAAGACTTTGGTCTTTGAGAGAACGCGCACATAGGTTCACAAAAAAAATAGCATGCCAAAAAACAGTAAACATTTTCATGCTTTTCTATTTTTAAACCTAAGTGCCCAAAGAATCGAATTAAACACATTTATTAATTAATTAATGATCTTGTTTAATCCTAAAATCCCTTACTAATATTTTTCATACAAATATATTCCAAGAATATAAACTACTGCAAAAATATTAACTTCGCCTGGTATGGGACCCAAAACGGAAAAAAAATTAAAAAAATTGCAAAAATTGACTGACAGTCCACGTGCACCCGTCGCACCGAATCCGCGCCCAATTGCACTGCGGTTCACAGCGGCCTCGATGCACTAGCCGCACTGGATTGGCAGCTGCTTCAACCTGCGTGCTGCACCGTTTGCCCATGACCCGCGCCCAGATTGTCTCTGTCATTGACCCGCGAGTGACCCGCGTGTTTATCCGATACTGCCAGCCCGACCCACGCGCGAATTGCATTTCAATTGCAATTGAAATGCAGCTCCAATCCCCACCGCAAGCCGGCTCCAAACATAAAGGGGTAGCGGCTCAGCGCAATCGGCTCGGCTCCAATGGCGGCTTATGAATAGTACTTCTTCTTCTCCGTGATGTTTTTCTACATTCTGTCTTCGGTTTTCTCTGCAGATCGTTTCCATTGGCTTCTTTGGACATTTTTCATTCAAAAAACTCATCCAAACCAAAACTACAACCGCCTATATCCTTCTAAATTGGGTTTACACGATCAAAATGTCAAAGATAGAAAATTACAGTGAACCTTATGCTTCAACGGTGAAGCTTACAATCAAGTCTATCCCAAACCAAAACAGCGAATGATCATAGGTTTAATCACCAAACAATGTTCTTCTCCATTTTTATTAACTAACATACTCCCTAAGTCAATCAAATCCAATGCACTGATACCACTTGAAGGATTTGAAAACAACCAGAGAACATGCACCGTGGATAAAAATGGACAGAAAAAAAACATAATAGAGCATGGCAGTAGCATAGAGGGATTAAAACCATACCTCTTGCTGCCTTAAACCTTGAAGATTGAAGGAGAGTTGATTGATTCACAAGAATAGCCTTCCTCCTCCCGTGAGATCAAGCTTCCTGTACCGGTTGCCAATCTCTTTTTCTCCTCCGGTGCCATCAATGCCTGGCTTTTCAGCTCTCAAAATATGACCCAGCCTAATCTCAGTTAGTGAACATAGAAATGGGATGAAGAAAGTCTCTCAGATTTTTCACCACCCTCTAACGGTAGGCTTCCTTTTGGTTTCTTATGTTAAGAAAACAAAAACCAAAAGTTAGTAAGAGAAAAGGCACGAGAGACAGAAAGCTAAGAGTCTGAGAAATTTTTTTATTATTTTTTTTATTTCATTTTATTTTTTCACACAGAAAGCCAAGAGTCATGAAACCAAAAATAATTATTTTGATAAAAATAATATTCCCGGGATTTAATATTTCAAACACCCGAATATTATTAACAAAATAAATTTTGACTTTTCCCTAAACTGTTCTGAACTGTGTCTGAAAAAATCCTATGGTCCAGGCTATTTGGCCAAAATAATATTTATTATTTTTCTTGGACCCGAAAAGTCCAAAATAATAAACTTTAATTATTTTCCTTAGGATTAAATAAATAACTCAATAAATAATTAATGTGCCCAAATGAACCAAAAAATAATTAAATTTTAATTATTTATTTCTTAGATTAAATAACCTAATAAATAATTAAGTATTAATTATTTTTCTCTAGTTTAAGTCCCGGTTAATTTTCTAATTATTCAAACTGGACCTCGGCCCTGAATAATTAATTAACCAATTAAACCAGATAATAAATTTCTCTCCATTTATTTTATTTCAGTCCAATAATAAATTAGACTTCCTGAATAAAATAAAACTCTCTCAACTTAGATCAATTTCTCAACCCAAAAATTAATTAGGACCTAAAGACACATCGCCTTGGCTATTAAAATGACCAAAATACCCCTACTATATAAATATATGTAGTTTGCATTTTAAATATTTCATAATATCACCATAAGAAAGTATTGATCCCAAAGATAATGCTGCATTATCAAAGTCTTCTACCTATAGGTAAAATGACTAAAATACCCCTCTACACATCGCCGTACATTTAGAGAGGAAGAAGTGTCCTAACACCCCTTTAAATGACATCTATCATCCTTAGGATTCTAGTCCAATGATCCACAACTACCTGGAGTGTTTCCGCTTTCTAAGGGAGATACCCTAAAGCAAACATCTAAGTCATGTTTCCCAGGGCCCTAGATATTTAGATCATTCAGACAACCACAAGGGGCAATATAGTGTAGAAACTATCTTGTACAAGTCTGTCTTAACTAACTAGTCACACATACCCAACATGCAAGTATATTGGCTCTACAATAGAACCTCAACTATAGCACATCAAAGTATATGCTTCCAACTTCGTCAGACCACCAACTCATACTCAAGTCATAGAGTACTAGTCTACGCTGTAGCGGTAGTATTCTAGGTTTCTACCATATAGTATTTTTAGAAACCACTACTACAGATCATGTTCTGCGTATTCGAAATACGCTTATGTCATGAAGTGAGTGGACTACTCACTGGCTAAAGATAATCCATTCCCCATTGGAATTCATAACATAATAACCTAAATATGATGAGATTCTCATTCTTATTAATCGGTTAAGAACAAATGTTTATGTATTTAAATAACCCATGATACATACCTTACTAAGAAAGACCTCCATTCACATGGATCACTTATTTAAACATAATGGGTCTTTTCCAAATGAAAATGTGCACAAATAAAGCAAATAAATTCACAAACGACTTCTGAAAATACATTCTTTTATTAAAATATTCGATATTTACATCAGAAACCTAGTCTAAGAGGGCATACATTCCAACACAGGGTGAGTGTATCCCTCTAATTGGGTCCGTCATCACCAGACACCTCAAAGTCAAAGCCAAAAGGGGTAATGTTAAACTCTCCTATTAGTTGAGTCCGATGAGGTACAACCGCCTCTTCCTTCTCCTCATCAGACTCTTCCATCCCCCATTCTACTTCACTATCAATATCATCCATCTCTTTTCCTCCCTCATTGTCAGCATCGATCAACTCCTTACTTCCTTTACTATCAGCATCACCCATCTCATCTCCTCTCTCACCACCTAAGTCAATATCAGGAGCTTCCTCCTCAGCCTAGCTATTTGAGACTACATCAACCACTGGTATGGGATGGTCCACCGCCTACACATCCTCAACACCTCCCTCTAGCTCGGCTAACTCTAGTTCAACAACCTTAACCTCTATCTTCTCTTTCTTACCATCATTAGGTAAAATAGGGTTGGAAACCTCAATCTCCATCTCACTGCCACTACTTTCTAACTCAAACCAATCTAACCCAGGTTCAAGTTCTATGCTCGAGGAGGATAGGTCTACTACAAGAACATGAGTAGGTGTTCTACCACACATGAAAGGACAATCTCGAATAACGAATGCGAATCTCCTAACCATCCTACATACAGAACACATAAATTAGTATTAGAGATTATAAAATTTAACGTAATAAATCCAAATATTGCCAATAGCTACCTAAACCTAGGCTCTGATACCACTTGTAATACCCCGCTACCTATGTACTCCAAAAGGGGTGGGGGTGTCGCCCCGTTCTTAGGATAAGGGGTCTTTATAACTAAGTAATAGAACATATAGAAGAAAATAACTTGATAATAAATGTATTATAATCCCAAAAACAATACTTGTACAAGTCTTGAAACAAATAGAAGATAATTAAAATCTCCAACAAACAAACACATCAAAATAAATCTTCCAAACTCATGGCAACATAAGTAAATCAACCGTCGAAGTAGGATAGACCTAAAGACATGATATAAAAAGGCGGAGAGAAATATTTCTTCGTAAGTCCTGTCTATGCTTATGATAGTTTAAGAAAACATTTAATGTATGCAAGATTTGAACAAGTCACAACAAAAAGTCTGCAAGTCTAGAAATTTATCTTTGAATACTCAGTGGTGTTTTATCAGTATTTGTAAAGTAAAAGTGCTCAACTTATAAAGAAATAACTACTCAAATAAAGTTAACTATGAAACCCTGCATCATAGTCATGACTATGAAACCCTGCATCATGACTGGACATGGCACCACACATTGAGCACCATGACAAGAGAATGATCAAGATACCACACATTATGCATTCTGATACAAGGTGGGTGTACGGCCAACCGGGTGAGATACTTCTCCGTCTCTCCACTCAAACTCACCATTTGTCCACTTCAAAAAGAAACAGTCCACCTGAACTGTACTACTAACTTAGACCGGCCTGACCAACAAGAACTGTCGTCTTGTCTAGGCAAAGTTCACCCCTCAAAGATGACCTCCGACTGAGAGACTTACCTAACCCTTCAAAGACTAGTCTAGTAGTCTAACCTTATTAAGTATTCAATGTTAAATTTGTCCCATTTAGGAAAAGAAAAATCGTCCAAAGTTTTCTTTGAAATAGCAATAATGGTTTACAAAACAACCTTAGGTAAAAATTTGTTTAAGGAAAATTTATTGTTTTGCTTGACAAAATTTATTTTATTTTTGTAGAAGGAATAAATTGTCCACAATTGCATTGTAAAGTACATCTTCCATGGCAATGCATGCATTTGAATTGCAGAAGCACTTTTTGTTCACAAAAATCAATATGCAAGAACTAATTTTGAACTCTTGATTCCACTTGGCAAAGTAATCCTCCAAGTCTTGCTCAAGGCAACCTAACCCTGTCTAGGGTAAATACAGGGTTTAAATCATTATTAGTGCACAACTAAACAACAAAATTACATAGGTACAAATAACGTCCAACCTTACATACACATAATCAATAGTAACAATCAAACATAACGCTAATGTTTTAGGAGTTTTAAAATTAATTAATAAAATATTTTAGAGGTTAACATTAATATAAGAATAATTTGATACTATCGTAACATAAGTAAGTGACATAAGTATTAGTTGTGTATAACTACAATATTAATATTGTCAAAAGCATAAAATAATAATATTCCTATAAGGATAATGAAAATAATAATATAAATAGAAATGATGATATCATTATGCATATATATATATATATATATTAAATAAAAATAACAATGTTTAATAAAAATAATAATATTATTTATTATATTATTAATAATAGGATTAAATAAAAATAATATGACTAGTAGCGATAATAATGGTAATAGTTTAAATTTTATTAATATTTCTCTAAAATAATGATGTTTAGTAACAATAATAATAGTAATATTAATACTATCGATGATACTTAAAAATAGAAATATCAATAATAATACTTATAATACTAATAACATTATTGTTATTAAAAATAATAATATTCGTAGTAATGTTTGATGGCAAGATCAACAATAATAAAGCTTTAGCAAAATCATAATAGCAACAATCTTCATATCCATCATATCATCTCATGCTAGTGTCATATAGACCTAATTCACAAATATACTAACAACATATCATAGCCTCATGTTAAATTCAAAATCCAAACCTATTTCATAGAATAGTCTTAATAGACATATCAATTATTACATCATAAAATCATTCATGTCATATAAACATGCATTTATTTTTCCCAACACCAGTAGATCATCCATCATCATATCAATAAGCCATCATCCTATTAATCTTGAGTTCGAAAATAAATGAGGGAGTTTGGACAATATACTTGTTTAATGATCAATCTAAGTTGAAGATGTCGCTTTGACAATAATAGAGCCTTGATGAGTTCTTTAAGAGACTGAGATTTAAAGAAGTCCAAGTTGATAGGATTAAGAAAATAGAGAGATTAAGAAATGGAGAGAGAGAGATTAAGAAAAGAGTAAAAATAAATGGAAGTAAAGAAATGACAAAAAATGTTGATACTTGGTCTTGGTTTACCTTATGGTGTTCTTCTTGACTTGCTAAAAAAATGCTTGTTTGATCTGAATAAATGGTGCACTTTGGATGCTTTGGTGTTATAAAGTATACCAAATGAAAGAATATGATTATATCTAGTTGGTTTGAAGGTTTTAGAGTAGTTTGACATATTTAAAAATGACTAAATGGTTGACGTAGTGTGTGTTCTTGGTGTTCTTGAAAGAATAGGAGAGGAAGTTAGATGAAGCGGGAGAGTGTTCTTGGATGGTGTGGCCGAAATTCCATGTGGAAATGAGTGCAGAATTTTAGGTTTGGATTGATAGGATTGGTTGCTAGATAGGTGAGTGTTTGATGGAGGAAAAGGTGGGATTTAATTTTCAAATTCAAAGGATTTTGAATGGATAGAAACTAGGAGAGGTTTGAGGTGCTTTAACGGAGTTTTGTTGGCCAAGGTTGGTAAAGAAGAAAGGATGTTCAGCTAGGTCCCTAGTATGGCTGAAAATATATGAAGAAATGGAGGAGAATTTAAGAAGAAAATGAAGAGAAATGCTAGCTAGTTGAAGATTAGAAAAACTGAAAAAAAATTCTGGTTAGCTAGCTAGAAGAAGTGATAAAATCTAGGTAGTTTGTTAGCTAGAATTCAAAATGTTTTGAATGGGTTTTCAGCTATTAACTAGGAGCATCTCAAGGTTCTTTAATGGTGATTTTTCCATAAATTACCTTGAAGAAGAACAACCATGAAAGAACTAATTCATGGTATTGAATACCCAAAGTTTCTTGGCTATGGCATTTACTTGTTTTGCTGAAAATTTTCTGGTTTAAACAAGCCATGGAGGTGCCGAAATATTCATGCTTGTTTCCAGCTTTTGTACACAAAAAGGAGTGCTTGATTTTCAAGGGAATAAATAAGGTTCAAGCTATCCATTTTTGAAAACAAGCTAGGAAGAGGAACTAAAAATAATTTGCAGCTTTTTACGGTTACAAGAACAACCAAAATGTAGTTCTTTAGGTAAATAACTTGGTGATTTAATTTGAAGAAACAAACCACCCAATTATTCCTCTTAAGTTTTGGCCAAATGATCTCCCAGGGTTGGGGTTTTTATTTTAAAAAATCAAGCCCAAGTTAATCTAAAATATTTTATAAGAAAATTAAAAGAATTCAAGAAATAAAAATATTTTAAATTCAAACATGTTAGGACATGGGTTCCTAAAACAATGGAGATTGAAACTCCTCTATATTTTCTTTTAGAACAAGATCACATGGTTAGAGTATTACCATTGTGTATTGCCCAAGATAACATTCCTAATTTCATGGAATGCAAGAAAGAAAATTCAAACATTAGTTAGAATAACTAAAAATAATACAATGTTGAAGGGATTTGAACGCATAACCTTAGGAATTAGCCACAATGCTCTAATCACTTAACCACATTAATTCTTGTTTTTATTTTCCCAACTTATTTCTCTTCCCTCCTACTTCCTAATTATTTCCTTCTCTCTCCTCTGAGCAAAATTCCCTAATTACCTTCAATACTCAATAAGTACAAAAAAACCATATAAACTATATATAACAAATCTAAAATACACAAACTCATCCAGTAAATTTATTTTTATGCAATATGCCATAAAATGCATTCCATCCCTCTAATTCTAGTGTAGGTTTAAGTGAGGCTTTACACATGGAAATTGAAGGACTTGGGAAAGAAGTTGTTGTTTCTACTATCTGTCAAACAATTATAGACGTGGTAGTGAAGGAAACTTGAAATCCTCCACTTTGACTGGCTACTATTTTACCCTATATAAAATCTTTTGCTATAACTAGTTGCCAACTCACAATGTTTCTATTATACTCAAGGATTGGATAGTTTTTTTATCTACAAAATTGGGCATGGAATAATGTTCAATATAGGTGATCTAATTTTTTGCTAAGTGATGAAAATGGCACAAATGACTACTCGTAGTTCTACTCTCTTATCTTATCCTTGTTTACTAACTGAATATTTGAGTGCATGCCCTAGTTTTAGAGTGTTCAAATCTAACAAGATTATTAAGGATATCAAGATCCTTTGGCCACCACCTATTGCAACTATAATGGCAGTACCACATCCACCAACTTAAAGGTCTCCCAAGATAAGAAGTATCCCTTTTGAGGCATCAAGCTCCGAAGACCCATCATCTCATTCTATAGCCCATGCTCTACATCAACAACTTTATGCTTTTTCTAATCAAGTTGCTTTACTTGGTGCTTTTGTTGATGCCATTCTCAGCAAACTAGACATTTTACTGGCTACTTAGCAGCAACTTTAGCCTAATCTGCAGTCACTCTGTAAGAACTAATTAGCCATTTGTTTGAATAAAAAAAAAAAGGAGCCATGTGTGTTCAAGGGGAGTTTATTGTGCGTTCTTTCTATTGGAGTTGCTGGGGTCTTGGTTGGTTCCTTTGTTTGCGTGTTTCTGTTGTCTTGGTTTACTGGAACAATTAGTTACATTTGTTGATGAACAATATACTTTTTGGCTATGTAATAGTAATTAGGTGTACTAGTGTACTGGCTATTTACTACTTATAGTATTATCTCTTAATATCAGTATTGGTGTATGTTGGATAATGTGTTAGACTTTGTGTGTCATGAAAGCACAACTTATGGTTTTGCATCAAATAAGGCTAAAGAGGGAGATTGTTAGAGTTGTTTCTATTGAAACTGTGACAACGGACTTTAACAAACTGGATATGTAGTTCAGTCTAGAAAGGAAGTAGCATTGATGATTATTAGCATAAGTTTGATGCAAAGTAAAATTGAAGAAGAATTTAGAAGTATATCTATTAAAGATCTGGAGAAGATCTTGAGGACAAATCTAATGAATATTTTATTCCAAGATAGACAAAGTCAAGAAGGAAAGGAACTTTAGGTGATTAAGGAAACGTGAGAAGAAATTAGCGTTTAAATAGTTTCCTAATTCAAGTGAGCCATGTGCCTCTAACAAGTATTAATACAGCTGACTTGTAGAAGAAGGAATAAGATCAAGAAAGGCAAAATTGTGAGAATATTTACACAAAAGAGTTGTGCAAAAAGATAGTGTGAGTTTCATGTTTATATATTGAGAAGGTATGATGCAGGCAATTTCTATGATGCTGTTGTAATTCATGGTTGAGTGTTCGCATTAGAGATTCAAGTTTATTTACTTCAATATTGCTTATTATCAAGTTGAAGCCCTAATTAAACAAATCTTTTGAAAGCAATTATTTCTCTGAGGAGAAGATTCCACTTGTAAAACGAAGACCCATCGATCACTGCAATGTTGGTTGATGGGTGATCAATTATGATGGTTGAGTTCAATAATGGTCTTCTGCATATTTGACAAAAATAGCACTATGTTGTGTTCTTATTAGAGTCCTCTAAGGACACTTGGTGAATTAAGATAAGTGTTCCCATTATAACTTTTGTTATAGTTTAATGGATCATTTTTCCTATTCATAGACCCGCAAATATAGGCTTGCTATAACCGCACTATACTACTAATTTGTTATGTGTGTTAGATTCCTTATCTTATTATTTATCAAATTAACAAATTTTAACAGGAAGTTTAACAAAATCATAGGAATTTGACAATTCAAACCTAACAATTACATATATTTTGGATTCTATACATAATTATAACAAATGTATACACGAAGGGACACAAGTGTATATTGAATAAATGCTGATTTCATGATAGAAGATGACAAAGATGCTGAAATGCAAGGGAAAATAGGAGGATATTGCTTCAAAAAGCTAAATACTAGCCTATTTTCTAGTTGGTTATATGCTCTTTTTGCTTTGATTTCTATTATATAGATGAATCATTATAACTAGTATTGATTACCACTTGATAACGGTTGATTACTAAATAGAAAAGTACATATCATGAATAAGTTACCAATTTGATATGTAGACTTAGACGAATATTCTATATGCTCTTGGAAGTCATTTTAACTTCCCTTTTTCTTGAGTAGCTGTCTTTATACGATCACACCACTTTTCATTTTCGTGCATAAAATAGAACATATACACAATGACTACAATAATGGACAATTGTGTCATAACAGTTTCAATATGATCTTCCTTTTCGTTATAATTCAAGTGAATGGAAAAAAGTACTAAATTTTGATTAAAAATATAAATGATATGATATGATATCATCCTTTTTAGCACCAAAAAAAAAAAACAAAACAAAGTCTATTTCATGAACAATTCAGTTAAGTGAAAGGAAAATGTATTTTATCAAATTTACTATTATACCATTTTGCTAAAGGAGTAAATTAATTTATTTTTATTTGTTTTCTATAATTAGAAGTAAAGTAAATAGTTATATTATAAGATTGAGGCAAAATGTTATTTATTAGACAAGTCATTCATAATTTATTAGGCAATATATTAATATTTTTCAAAAAAAAATTAATATGAGACAAACAAAAAATATTTGCTTTATTACTAGAAAGAGTTGTGAAAAAGGATAGTGAGTATAAATGGTGGGAGAAATTTATATATATATATATATATATATATATATTTATATATATATATATATATATATAAGTTACAAGTTGGGAAAATATAAAAGGAAGAGATAAAAATTTAATAAGAAAAAATGTAAAAGTAAAAAAAACCTAATGTCATTTTAGTTTTTATAATGAAAGGATTGGTGCAATCCTTTCAAAATGGGAAGGGCCAAAATTCTGATGTGGAGGAGAAGAAGAATACCACTACATTTACTTTCCTTCTACATCAAACAAAGTAAATATCTTTCCAAATTTACTTCCTCTCTTCTTTTTCTTCCACTTATCACCCCAACCAAACAAAGGCTCATAGTACGTAGACGCAAACTGATTGGAATAGCTAAGTAGCAGCAATTTTCTACTTAGAAATCCATGCTCCGTATACAAAAAGAAAAATCCAATGCTTCAAACAAGATTTTCACAACAACCAAGTAAATCGCTATAGTAGATTAGAGAAATTTTATTTTGCCATCCATAATAATAGGCAAATTTCATATTGCCTTCTAATGGAGAAGTAAATTGAGAAAATTTAGAAGTTGAAATATCAATTTGATACAAAATAAAATGTAGATGACACTGTTACATTTGACCATTATTTGATGGCAAATTGATTTTTTTTTTTAATTAAAAATCCCACTTTTCCAAATCTTCATATTTTTGCAACACCTTTTCTACCATCCTTCATGTTAATGGCAATTTTATAATGGTCAGGCTACAAATACAAAATCTTTTTATTTAGAAATAGCTCAATTTTATGAATGTTTGTTTCTCCCAAAATTCGAATAGCACAAGAATGAAAATCCAAATCTCAGTAAGCATTCTTAAATGAACTTGCACATCTCAACAACAATAGTAGCACTTAACGGCCTTTATCCTTCCTGGCAGACTGATTTCTCAAATCCATACTACTCTTTTAGTACCTCAACCCCACTTTAACTCAATTAGTCCATATTATAATCTTTTGCTCTTGCATTTGATCTGGACCTCAAAATTTCATCCATTCTATAAATAAAAGACATGATAAACTCAAACCTAAAGAAAACTGATCTCTAAACCAAGAAAATAAAAGGGAAATTCTTATATGGACCCATTCCACGACCCAACCTGTGGATCGAGTCCTCCTAACAAGGACACCTATCCATTTGGATTATTTTATTCTAGTTCAAAATTGTTTCCTTTTTTTTTTTTTTTTTCCTTTTTCTTCCTAACCCCAACCATGGTTAGGTAGAAGCTGTTCCCAATGTGGCGAAATTTCGAATTTCCTCTAAAACTCTCCAAAGCACCGGATTCTATGCCCTCAAGCTCTTCATTCTACTCTCATCTCCCTTGCTCGATGTCGACCTCCGGTCTCTGTCGCTCTCTATTTCTTGTTTCCGACAATGTGGTGCTTTGTAGAATGTGGTATGCTTTTTCTTCCTTCTTTTTCTAATTCTAATCTGGTGACTCTCCAAAACACCAGATTCTCTGATCTCAACGGACCTCCAATCTTTGTCTATCTCTTTCTTTATCCGAATATGGCTTCCATTTTAGTCACAGCTCCAAACATTCTTAGATGGTTTGAGTTCTTCCTTCTTTCCCAGTTGTAATCTGGTGCCTGCCAGACCTACTCCCTCTCTCTCTCTTTCTGTCTGCGCATCCTTCTAATCGACAATGCGACTTCGTTTGTAGGTGCAAATCCAGAGATTCTACGGGAGTGAGCTTCAATTTGTAGCCCCAAAACTAATCTACCAGTTTAAGGTGAGATTTCTTGCATCCCTATGTTTCATTTTAGTTTGAGGACATTTGCCAATTCTTTTCTTGGATAGACTGATTATTTCATGTGAGTATGGTATTTGTGGCATGTACCAATAGCTGAGTCTTTTATTGCTAATATTGTATGAGTATTAGCCTAGTGGATGAGCTAAATTCTTTTCTAAAGCTAGTAATTTTCTTATTCCTTGAAGGCAAGATCTATTAATTTTTTCTCCCCTGCTTACCTATCTTTAACATGGTCTTCAAGTCAAAGAAATAAAAGAGCACACATTTAAAGATAGAAATAGATGGTATAGAGCATAGTTTTCTACTTATATGAATGAAAAAATTTTTATTGTAATGTTTCTACTTGATTTTGTTTTCTCTTTTAGCATATTTCAATATAAGGGTTTAAAATGTAATTTTATAGAATTGAATTTCTATCAGTTAGTATGGTGTTTCACTCAGGCAATCATTGTGATAAGAGTTTACCTGGGGTTTTGGAGTGTGTTCAACCAACATTTGCATTTCTGGCAGATTATTGTTGGGGATATGCCCTAGAGTCAATTTATACTTATACTATTGTCATTATATTTTATATAATAATATGAGGCTTTCCTTTCCATGAATAGTGAGTTTTCTTTTGTTGGTCATCAAGTACGTAACTTGATAGTAAAACCCTACAATGAATATAATGACTATTCTAAAACTGTCCCTGATCGATTATTATTATTGGAATAATAATCAATTAAGATTAGTATATTTGTGACTTGATGGCTATGTTTTACTGGCCATGGATATTTGTGATATCGAGTCAAGACATAAATAAATGTTAGAGAACATTGTATTGGACATGACCTACTGTGAGAGTACTTCATAAAATATGTCATAAGTACTTTCTAGCCATAATAATATTGAAAGTCCTTCGACCTATATTCATCATAGTTTCCTACTTGATAAATTCTATATTTTGACAATGTCTAAAGTTGTCTTTAATCAGATAATAAATTAGACTACTGTTGGATATAGAATAAATCAAGGAGAGGAATATGATTGATTGTGAAGGAATTTGTCCCTCTCAGTTATGGGAGAGATATCCATGTGCCCCTTGATAAGTTAGACTGTTAAAAATGCATGGTCGTGCTCAAATATATCAATCTAAGATATTGATATCATTTGTTTGAACAGTCTACTATGAAATCAAGAAATAATTAATTAAGCTTAATAAGGATGACATGCTCCGTGCCTTATGCTTAATCAGGATATCGTGTGACAAAAGGACTAAATATAAAATTATGGTTTGGTTCAAAGAGATCACCGATCTTCATTTAACCTGGATAGTTATAATGTTTTGCTAGAAACCGCTTATAACTTATGGGCCATTTAAATATGATTTAGGCACACTGTCAGTGTTAAATGAACCTATAGGGTCACACAATAAGTGAACTTGTTAGGTTATTTTTCTGGTGACCAGGTTCGATGAATCTGGAAATATGTCTAAGTTAATCGTACTTAGAAAATTTACCAGATACAATGAATCTGGAAATATGTCCACATTCGATGTATCTGGATGATGTCCAGATTATAAGAATCTGACTCGGTAAATTAATTAGTTAAATTACCGAGATAATGGCAGAATCTTATCATATCAGTTTAAATTTAATTTGAATTTAAATTAGAATATGATAAGATATTATTAGGGTTGGACTCTAAGAGGTTCGGGAGTTTTTAAGAAAATCCTAGCTGTCTTTTCAATAGTCCAATTTTTCGGTTGAGAACATTCGTGCCATTCTCTATCAGAAAAGGAAAAAAAAAAAAACCCTCTCAAACCCTAGGCCCTAGCACTCCCCGGGTATCGAGTGAGTTCGCGGTGTATATCCGATAGAGGACGTTCGCATACTGCAACGTCTGGTGATTGTTCGGGTTGAACGTACAACAGCGCAACCAGAATCGAAGGATTTCGATTACAGCAACCAGAGGTAATTCTTAAACCTTAGATCATCTTAATCGTTTACTTGGGTCCTCGGAAGGGATTCGTGGATGTTTTCCGCGTTTAGGGGTCCACGAATTCTAACAATTATTACCATGGTTCATGGTTGTGCTTTCCAATAAGGTTTGGGTGCTAAAATATCTAGCTAACTCTTTGACATAAATTTCAAGATTTAGTGCATTTTGAATTTTCAAGGGTAGGTGCTGCTTGGAGAACAGCAAATGTGGAAGTGGGATCTACCATTGCTATTTTTGGACTAGGGTCAATTGGACTAGTGGTATGACCTTGTATTCAACACAATACAAGCTTTTTGTTTGTTGTACTTAGAAAGATATCAGTAGGCATTTTTCAAGAGCATAATTGGTAGAGTGTCTCTATTATAGGTTGCAAAAGGAGCAAGACTCCGTGGTAACAAATTGCAAGATATTGGTTAATTAGTGTAAAGGAAAAGCCTACAAGGGCTCGGGCATATCAGTGGTTGTTAGGATTTGATGTATCTAGCATGTTAATTATACACTGCAAATTTCCCCCTCCTTTCACAACCCTAAAGAAATGTGTATGTTCGATTAGTTGCTGCAGAGAAAATAAAATTTAGCTCATCAAGTGAGATTAAAATGCCTACATAATAGAATGTGTAAAATGGTGCTCTATTATGCTTCTACAGGATGTTCTTGTATTGCTAAATAACTAAACAAAGCATTTCTAATGGGTGATGATTGTGATCAGTATAGAGTTGTGTTCATGACAAAATAGGAATTGGTGTATTGATATGATGAATTATTGTAAGTGTTTCTTTTGTTCTTGGAGATAAGTTATGTCTGATTGTACTTCTTATTTTCAATTGAAATCTATATTTTAATCTATACCTTTTAGTATCTATAGTTATGTTGATTCTACTTCTTATTTTTGTATCTATAGTTTTGTCTTATTTACCTTTTGGTTCATTTACAATTTTACTAGAAATGGCTATTCTTTTGGTATCATTTTGCAGATCGATATGAACCCATTGTTCTTTTCTATAATCTGTATTTGAAAGAGCTTGGTTTTTTTTTTCTCATTATAATATATAGTCTGTATTAATGTTTTCCATTTTTTTTTATTTTTGAAACAGAACATGGCTCTAAAAAAGTTCTATATTTTTCAAGGGAGACAACATGGGATATTTGAAGATTGGGTGAACTGTCATAAAGCAACTAACGGTTATAGAGGAACTATTTTCAAGTTTTTTTCACTGCTCGAAGAAGCTGAGAAAGCATGGCTGTCATATAAAAATGCAAACAAAAAAGCTCCAAGTAGAACAACAAACCAAAAGGACTACAAGGGGGCATCTTTTTCAAATGCTAAATATCCCAATCCATATTTTGAGCCATATCTACCCCACAACCCCTTCTTAGATGGCTTAAAAAGAAATGATATTGTCAGCTTAGTCGTACAACACTGTATTTGAATTAGAATATTGATTAGATATATGTCTAGAATGGTTCATTTCATTGTGGTATTTTATCTGTATGGAAACAAAATGGCTAACTAATGAATCAATGTAGTTTGTTTTCATATTTTGCAAATTCCTTCTTTTCAATTTTGTATTGCGGTTTTTTTAAGGTACATAACTGCTAGATCTTTTGTTATTGGATTATTCAATTTACAACCTTGTTCATTGTTGTGGTTCTCTTCTTTCCCCTACAGATGCACATGTTTTGCTCATGTTCCGTCTAGTTTGAAGATAGATCATTTTTAATAATTTGAACATCTTTTTATAATAAGAAGAGGCAATGATGAATCAGATTGTTTGTTGTGCATCTTCTTTCTGAATTCTTTTTTCCCCTCACTCTTTCTTTTTGTTCTAATTTTCTCTTCTAAAGTTCCAACGCTACTTCCTAAATTAAACAACACCATATCAGCCACTATTCAAGTCACATGAAGGTGGAGTCTTTAGTTGATAAACCAACAGATTTAAACTATGAGAGAAGAATGGAAACACATTGCCAATGAGAGACAAAGCAAAATAGTTTCCCAAATTCATTCAATGAACAATAAAACAAAGCCTGACAAAACTAATTATCATCTTTACAAGGTACAACAAAGCTCTGCAATGCTTGGATAACTAAGGTCGTTACTAAATTAACAATACAAACCATGAAAAGAGTTACAACAAAGCATATCTCTAAACAATTTGTTCTACTATAGTGGCACTTCTCAACCACAACTATGATTCTCTAAACTAATTGTCCCTGGTAGTAAGTCCTGAATAGAATTTGAGTTCTAATAAAATTAAAACCACCATTATAAGTACTACTTGCTACAAGGTGTACCACTGGCTAAGATAATTTAGCAAACGGCCAGTCATAATTTAGTTTCTACCTACTTTTGCCTAGCCATGAGACCCTTCCTTTTCATTTCCACCTACTTTTGCCTACCTATAAGACCTATCAAAGAAAACTAATGCAACAAAGGATAAAAGGATCAATATTAGCAAAACCTTCAGAAATGAGCTTTTTTTTTTTTTAAGCTAAAAAGAATGAGTAAAATGCATATTAAAAACACCCATATAGAAGCACCTAATAACTAGACACGTATTGAGCTGCTTCGAAGGGTTGGCAGAAAATGATTCTAGGCCAAGGAAAGAAAGTGCAATGCAAAACACTGTCCTTGAAAGAACAAATGTTGATTGATGACCACAATAAATAAATAGCTAAAATCACCCACGGGAGCAATTCTTGGTGCTCTAATGGTTTTCAATATATAAACTACAATATCAATACTCGTAGATATAAGGCCTGGAACCATTAATAACCAGATTTTGCATAGATCAAAGAATATATTAGGCCTCACTATACATTGCAAGCTTTGAATAAAAGAAAATAAAACCTATATATCCAAAACAAACAAACATTCTCTTACTGAAAGAATAAAAGGGAAAAATGGTAATCGGTGATTTTTAGTTACATTGATAAAGGTAAGAAATCTAAGAACACTTTCACCAAAAGCTATACAAAATAGCCAATGAATATTCCTCTCTACCCCCTCCAGATTGGCCATTGCAATGCAATCCTATTGCCATGACCCCTTCATACTAGTGAGGAAATTTTTACACAGAATTCTGAAGAAATGAGCATATGTGATAGCTAACATGAAAAATCACATTGACAAGGGAAACAAGAAAAAGAAATAGACAAAATTAAGAAGAAGATGCATTATCTATGATTAGACTATAACAAAACTATATTACCCATCATTTATCAGCTTTTAACACCAGGATAAGTAAGCAAACATTGGCAAGGAGCTATCTAAGCAACAGTTGCTGAAACACCTTTGACAAAAATTTATACATGTGCATCGATCAAACCTACTAAACAAGACACCAATTATTTGGACCTCAAATGGCAAAGAAATTTACACTAATTAAGCAAAACACACTGATTTCCTAATCAATAAGCTTGAACAAGTCAGCAACTTGTTTGCACAAGTCTAACTATACTTGACAACCAACAAGAATTCAAAAATATGCTATTAGTTCTTTCCATCTTGACATGAGACCCATCAAAGGAACCTAATACATCAGAGTAAGGAGGATCAATATTAGCAGAACTTTCAGAAATGAGCATTTTCTTTTTTAGCTAAAAAGAATGAGTAAAATACATATTAAAAACACAAGTTCCTGAAACTTTTTAATAGTGGGAACTAACTTCTTCATAGGCCTAGAAGCTATTAACAGCTACCAATTAATAAAACAATAATCTTGGAGTCCAAGTGCAGAGTTTTTAAGTAACTTCTGCCTGGTTAGTCTCCAATCTCTTATTGCAACTACCAAGGAAACTACCGTATTGATCAATTGAGATTAAAATACTCCTGAACAATGTGTGACAAAGTATACAAACTTTTAGTCAATGAATACATCCCTAGATCAAGGCACTTTTTTACTGAGTTAATTAATTAGTAAAAGGCTAAAATTGAGATAAAACACACATGAAAAATAGATAAAAACCTTAAAAACTTTAACAAACAGAATCTGAAATCCGAATTCATAGTTCTAAGCAGTATGAAACAACATCTATGGTAGACTCCAATACAATGCTAAATTCCTTAATATTACACAATACATACGAATAAGTCTAATATGCAACAGAATTGGACAAAATACATGATCACTGTCACAGTTGGTCAGTAATAAAAGACTCGACTATTGGTACATGCCACAAATACCATACTCATGCGAAATAATCAGTCTATCCAGGAAAAGCATTAGCAAATGTCCTCAAACTAAAATGAAACATAGGGATGCAAGAAATCTCACCTCAAAGTGGTAGACTAGTTTTGGGGCTACAAATCAAAGCCTACGCTCATAGAATCTCTGGATCTGCACCTACAAACGAAGCCGCATTGTCGATCAGAAAGACGTGCAGATAGAAAGAGAGAGAGAGGGAAGAGGTCCGGCGGGCACCAGATTACAACTAGGAAAGAAAGAAGAACTCAAACCGTCTACGAATGTCTGGAGCTGTGATGGAAGCCACATTCGGATAAAGAAAGAGATAGACAAAGATCGGAGGTCCGTTGAGATGAGAGAATCTGGTGCTTTGGAGAGTCACCAGATTAGAATTAGAAAAAGAAGGAAGAAAAAGCATACCACATTCTCTAAAGCACCACACTATTGGAAATAAGAAAGAGAGAGCGACAGAGATCAGAGATCGCCATCAAGCAAGGTAGATAAGAGCAGAGTGAAGAGCTTGAGGGCATAGAATCCGGTGCTTTGGAGAGTTTTAGCGGAAATTCGAAATTTCACCACATCGGGAACAGCTTCTCCCTAACCATGGTTAGGGTTAGGGAGAAAAATGGGAAAAAAAAGGAAAAATTTTTTAGTTGGAGTAAAATAATCCAAATGGACAGGTGTCACTGTTAGGAGGACCTGGTCCACAGATAAGGTCGTGGACCGGGTCCATAAAAGAATTTCCCAAAATAAAATGCCAAAAGTCCACTGTGCTCTTCAGATGAGGAAAGTCTACGAAAAGCAATGACAATTTATGAGTCTTCCGTGAATAGCAACTTGACTTTTTGGAGAACCCTATGGTAGGGGAAAATTCTTCTATAGACCGGGTTTACGGTGGACCGTCGCTTTAAAGTGTTGTACTTTTCTAGAAGTGTACAATTCACAAAACATGTAGTATAACACTCAAAGCATGTGGTTCATCATGAACCCGGTCCATATAAGAATTTTCCTATGGTAGGAGCCTTTAGTTGCAACTAAGAGGTTTGCATAGAATCTTCTTAGAATAAGCCTCGAGAATCTCACCAAAAACTTCTTATAATTTTTAGTAACCTAAAAAAAAAAAAACAAAAAGGCTGCAGAGCAGTGTAAGCAAGTTACTTTCAGGAAGCATATTAGAGTGCATTGGATTCTCAGATATCTCAGAGCAACTTCAAGGGTATGCTGGTAATGGAAAGGTCATTGGATGGATATACCATATTTTCTTTTCTACTTTTCTCTTTTCTTTTCAATGAGATGGACATATGTTTCATCCTATGCTTGAGAAGTGTTTAACCCAACTATGTGTTTGAAATTGAACTACTAATTTTTTATACGTTTGGTAATTGAAACTATGATAACTAGCTTTTCAAATTGTAATATTTTCAAGATTTAACAAAAATAGTCATAAACCTTGTGATTTTAATAGTGAATTTTGATAACTATTAACTTCTAAAATAAATGCATTTTTATTTACATTCCAAGATTACCATTTTTTAAAAAAATTTATAATCTTAAGATAAATCAATTCTTTTATTAGTGGTTTAATGGGAACGTTGCTACAGGTATTTAGGTTTAGGTTTAACTATAATAATTGCAGCTTTCAATATCCGGATTCAAATGACAAATAGTGAATAATGCTGCTCAACTATTTTTAATTCTTCCAAAAAATCCAAAAAAATTATGTCATTTTTATATTATAAATTATTTTTTTCTACCTCGCCACCGTCCTAACCGGTGATTTATGAGAATGCCATGGAATTTAAATGTGATAGCTTCTAGAGGGAAAAAGCTATTCGTGCCTAATAATTTCTTTAATAGTTTTAACACTTTTGTTCTTGAATTTTCTTTTCTTTATTCATTCTATATTTGTAAGACAATGAAAATGAAAATGAAAAAAAAAACTATTATATTCACAATGTAATAAAAAATTACAGCTTGTTTGGATTGAAGGAAATTTAGAGAAAGGAGAAAAGAGGAAATGAAGGATTTGAATTTTAAGTGTGTGAATTAGTTTTTTATAAAGGAAACAAAAGGGATAGAAGGGGAATGGGGAAACTAGATTCAATATAAAAGCTCCAACCTCCTTTTCTATTCAAAAATAGATGAAAATGGGGGGAGAGTAAACTTCATATAATGAATCTTTAATAAACGTACTAAAATATCCTTAATAAATAAAATACTTAATATTATTACATCAAATTACGTGGTAAAAATGTAAATCTAAATAGTATCATTTCCTTTCTTTTCCTTTCTTCCTTTTCTCCAATCACTATATTTTGCATTTCCTTAATTTCTTTTCCCTTTATGTCTAACAAACACAATGAATAATTATCAATCTATTCAATCATTAACAAACACAGTTTGAGTTTTCTTTGTTAACCAAGGAAAACAATAGATAAAGTTTACATTTTCTTTAGTTTTAAGTCGCCGGTTCTTTTTTTTTTTTTTTCTTTAGTTTTTCCTTTAAAAAAATAGTAGCTCTCTTAATATTCTTCTAAGAAAATTATTCTTTCACCTATTATTCTACTTTTATTAGTAGACAGCCTATAGGAAGTTCAAGAATACTTTGGAAGATTAAAATTTAGCAATTTTGGTGTGCGTGTTTTATGCGAAGGAGTTGATGTTTGGTTGGTATTCCTACGGAATAAGTAGTCGTGACAAATAAAAGTATTCCATCAAATTCAAATCCTCCAGTTGTTCAATCTAAGCGACCTAAAAGTAAGTATTTGTAGATTTTGGCAAGGAAAAAAATTATAAATTTGTATACTTCCGCTACATTTTTTTTTTTTTTTCCCACAATCCTTCAAGTGGTATCAGAGCCATGATTATAATCTAGAAGCATGCTTAGGATTAATAACTGAAAATGTGGATCCTTTACTAACTAAAAAATTCAATCTTTGTAATTGTATTGATCCCTCGTGGTTTTTTATATGGGTAGATATTGTGCTCGTCTCGCGTGTAGAGACATAGGCACTTGTATTTTTTGTTATTCGTTTTTCATAGAATTCGTGTACACCTCATTTTGAAAGGCATAGGCAATTAATATTGTATTAAAATTAATCTATTGAAATTTTTGTAACAATATTGGTGCATGAACAACATTGAAACTCCAAGGAGAAAAAAATTGGAGAAAATGGTTGATGATTTTGGAGCAAGCAAGAAGCGATTTTTCTTGGGTGATTCGATCACAGTTCGCGTAGTTTGAGTTTCCAATTTTTTCTATTTAATTTTTTCCTTGTAATTTTCTTTTTTTTTTTTTTTTTGGGACCCATATTAGATGAGGTTATTTTTTTTGTAGTAGTTTATTTATGCTAATAAATAATTTTGTATGAAAATGATTAGTAAAGGAGGAACCACCATAGGATTAAACAAGATAATTTTAACATTATTATTATGTTAAGTCCATTATTTGGTCACATAAGAATTAAAGGTTAGAAATAGCATTAAAATGTTTATTTTTGGAGCATAACTATTTTATTTAATTTTGTGATCAAATGTACAAAGATTTTTGAAATTTTAATTTTTTCTCTAGATAAAATAATTAAAGGAAAACATTTTTAAAATAAAATTCATAGTTTATTCTTCCAAAGGGTTTTATCCTTGACACAGAGAATATTTTGAATTTAAATAGTTTAAATTTAATTCCCAAAAAATGGTTTTAACTTAAGTAGTGAAAATAAAAATTCATTGTTTATTCTCTTAAAGAGTTTTATCCTTGACATGGAGAATAATTGTTGAATTTTTTTGGGGATTTCACTAAAGTTAATAAAAACTAATAAATTTTAAGAAAATATTTTTTCTAAAAACTTATTTTTCTCAAAAAATTAAGTAGGAGAGGGGTTCTAACGGCTTCACAACTTCTATTATGGATTCCTATTAGAGATTGTAGTTATCCTTATGTCATTTTGAGCATGACCCCTTATATGATGGGTTTTCACAAGAATCTAGAACTAATGGAGGAATTATAATTAATGCCTAGTATATGTATTAGTGTCGGTCAACCTATCATTGGAGGCATTAATACTAGGTTATCCGCAGGTGGTGAGAGTAATGGTCATCCTATCGATGGAACTCTCTTTGGATAATTACCTATTAAGGAAGTTTAATTTGTGAGTGTTATATACTTAACTTAAAAAATTGTTAACGTTCTTATGAAGCTCCATCAATGTTTCTAAGAGCTAAATTTTTCAGATTTTTTTATAATGGTTTAATAGGTTAACCATATCATGAAAATAATATGATATTTTAAATGTGCATTTCTTATGTGTTTTTCAAAACAAGCATTTTTCTAAATGAAGTTTTTTTTTTTTTTAATCAATAGCAATATCTGATTTTAGTCATTTGTCCATTATTCTCAAGGAGAATAAGTTAACTAGATCTAATTACATGGATTGGAAAAAGAATATGAACATAATACTTACTACAGAAGAGTACAATTATATGTTAACTAACCCATGTCTTTAAATTGGAGAAGATTCCACGGACTAAGATCATGAGGCTGAGAAGACATAGAAGAAAGCTAATGAGATGGTTAGATAGTATATGTTGGCTTCCATATCTAATGTTCTTCAGTCTACGAGAACATGCCTATTGCGTATGATATCAATATATTGTTGCACACCATGTTTGCTGACAAGAGTCGGCCCACAAGGCAGGAAGCTCTTAGAGCAATCATGAATTCTAAGATGACTGGGGGGGCATCAATTCGAGAGTATATGCTCAAAATGATTGCTCATTTTAAGGATGTCGAGATCCTAGGGGCAACAATCGATTCTGAGGGCCAAATTGATATAGTTCTTGAGACTTTACCAAATTCATATTCTCAATTCAAGTTAAACTATAACATGAAGAACTTGAGTATGTCTTTATCCGAGTTAATGAAAGAACTCTAGGCTGTTGAGAAAATTATGAAGCTTGTGTCAAAGGTTTTGGTTACTCGTTCTAGTTCATCTTATAGAATTAGAGCCCAACCCAAGAAGTTCAAGAAAAAGATTGCCCAAAACAATGCAGGGACCAACCTAAGCCTAGTCCATCCAATCCCAAAGGCAAATGTTTTAAGTGTGGCAAGAAGAGACACTTCAAAAAGATTGTTCGGACTTCTTGGCCAAGACCTCTTTAGGTACTGCTCTTTACTTAAAATCTATATTAATAGTTGGATCATCATCCACTTAAATTATTAATTCCGAAGCCATTGACTATATCTGTAACTTCTTGTCAGGGTACAGCAAGATTAGGCGACTCAGTAGAGGAGAGCATAGACTGAGAGTCAGCAACAGAGCACAAGTGTGGGATGAAACAATAGGCGACTTGGAACTATTATTTCATTATCATGGGATTTTAGTTTTAAACATATTTTATATGTTTCTAGTTTTAAATAAAAATTGATTTCAGTTTCAAGATTAATTAATTAAGGATATTCTATTTCTTTCCATTCTAGTATTTCAATTAGTAGAGATAGAAAAATTATTTGTTCTGGAAACATATATTATAATCTTTTCTATATTAATCCTATTAGCCGTCAAATAAATAATACTCAGATGGAACCTAATAATAATAATAATAATAATAATAATAATAATAATAATAATAATAATAATAATAATAATAATAATAATAATAATAATAATAATAATAATAATAATAATAATAATAATAATAATAATAATAATAAGAGAAATACCATATTAAATAACTCATATTTATGGCACTTAAGATTGGGGCATATAAATCCTAATCAAATTCAGAGGTTAATTCAAAATGGGTCCTTAGATTCATTGAAATTTGAGGAATGGCCACATTGTGAATCTTGTTTTATGGATGAAATGACCAAAAATTCCTTTACTCAAAAGGCAAAAAGGGCCAATGAAATATTAGAATTAGTTCATAACGATGTTTGCAATTCTATGTCTACATCTATTAGAGGAGGTTATGAATACTTTATCACATTCATGGATGATCGCACATGTTTTGGTTATGTTTACCTAATGAGGCACAAGTTTGACTCCTTTGATAAATTCAAGAAGTTTAAGGCTGAGGTGGAGCGTCAAACAGTTAAATTAATAAAAAACTAAGATCGGATCATAGTGGAGAGTATCTTCTTAGTGAATTCAATGACTACTTAGCACATCAGGAAATAGTATCTCAACTAATTGCACTTAGGACTCCCCAACAACATGGAGTAGTTGAAAGAAGAAATAGAACATTGACAGAAATAGTCAGAAGTATGATGAGTCGTGCAACTCTTCCTATTTCCTTTCCTAGGACTCCCCAACAAAATGGAGTAGTTGAGAGAAGAAATAGAACATTGATGGAAATGTTCAGAAGTATGATGAGTCATGCAACTCTTTCTATTTCCTTATGGGGATATGCTTTGGAAATAACAGCATATATTCTAAACTTGTTGCCTTCCAAGTCAGTATCCAGGACACCTTATGAGATGTGGACTGGATGCAACCCAGTATGAATCATCTCAAAGTACAAGGTTTTCCATATTATGTACTCACTAAAGGAAGTAAGTTAAACCCAATATCAGAATTAGGTTACTTTATAAGGTATCCAAAAAGAATAAGGGATAGATACTTTTATCATCCCCAAGAGTAAAAGGTATTTGTTAGTACTTATGCTAAATACTTAGAGGATGAACAAAATACGTCTACTAAGGTTTTGAATAAGATGGAATTGGAAGAAAAGTTGAGTGTCACTTCAACTTTTAGTGCCCTAATTAAGGAACCAGAAATGACACTATCAAATATTCTTATACAAAATGAACCAAGTCATAGTGAGAGGATATTTAAAATTTCAGAAAGATGGACTGAAGAAGCCTTTAAGGTAGTCTTCGACCATCAAGAATAAGATCCTACTAGAAATAATGAGGCCATTGCTAATGTTGACGTACATAAATGGTAAATAGCAATAGATGTCGAGATTGAATCCATGTATTTCAATCAAGTCTGGAATCTTGTCAGTACACTTGAAGGGATTAAACCTATAAGGTGCAAGTGGGTATTAAGAGAAATAGAGGTGCAAATGGAAAGATAAAAACCTATAAGACAAGGTTAGTTACAAAAGGTTATACTCAGAAAGAATTGATTGATTATGAGGATACCTTTTCACCTATTACCATCCTTAAGTCCATTCACATTCTTTTAGCCATTACATATCATTATGACTATGAGATATGGTAGATGAATGTTAAGACAGCCTTTCTTAATCGCTATCTTAGTGAAGATATCTATATAACTCAACTTGAAGGCTTTATTGCGAAAGATCAAGAACATATGGTCTATAAATTTAAGAAGTCCATTTATGGACTTAAGTAAGCATCACGTGCATGGAACATATGTTTTGATGAGACTATAAAATCTTATGATTACATACAAAACATAGGTGAATCGTGTGTGTATAGGAAGGCAAATGGGATGTTTTTTTTATGGTACTTTGTGTAGATGACATTCTACTCATTGGAGATGATATAGGGGCATTGTCATCTATAATGGTTTAGCTATCAAGTTAATTTAGCATAAAAGATATAGGAGAAATTAGCTACATTCTTGGTATAAAACTTCATAGAAATAGAAAGTAAAGAATGTTGGCTTATCCCAATCTGCTTACATTGACAAGATATTAGCTAAGTTTAGCATGGATCAGTGTAAATGAGCAATCATACCATTTAGGCACAGATTGACCTTGTCTTCTAAATAGCATCCTAAGATACAAGAAGAAAAACAAAAGGATGAGAAAGATTCCCTATACCTCGGCAGTGGAAAGTCTCATGTATGTCATGCTTTGTATAAGGTTAGATATCTGTTTTGTAGTAAGCATGGTTAGTAAGTATCAGTTAAACCCAAGAGAAGAACATTGACAAGTTGTAAAGTATATACTCAAGTACCTAAAGGGAACGATAGATTAGATGCTTGTTTATAGAGCTAATGATTTAATTCCTACCCGTTACATTGATTCAGACTTCCAAGCGAACAAAGATGAAAGAAAATCTACTAATAGATACGTTTTTACTTTGTTTGGAGGGACTATTTCTTGGAAGAGTGTTAAGCAATCTTGTATTGTTGATTCCACCATAGAAGTTGAGTATATGGCAGCTTCAGAAGTTTCAAAAGAAGTGATTTGGCTCCGCAAGTTCTTCATAGAACTTGGAGTTGTGCAATAAATGAACAGGCCCATTATCATATATTGTGACAATTCTATTGCTGTGTCACAATGTAAGTAACCAAAGAACCATAGGAAAGACAAGCATATTGAGAGGAAGTATCACTTTATCCGGGAGTTCATTCAGAAATGGGAGTAGTGGTTGATCAGATTTTCTCTTCAAATAATCTGGCAGACCCATTTACCAAGCCTTTGATGGAGAAGGTGTTCCGAAGACACTTGGACGTCATAGGGGTAGACATATCTAGAATATTATAGTCCATTTAGTGTAAGTGAAAAATTGTTACAATGTATGTCCAAAATAGATTGTGTATTTCTATATTTGGAAATTAATAAAATACTTCATTCATTAATAATTATTTATTTACATATATATGCACATTAAGGTTTAAGTGTATTAGTAAGTAATTTATGTGATTCAGTCGTGCTTTCACAGTAAAGAATAGATTATGGGCTATTAACACATAAGCAGCAAATTTTTTCTTGATCGATTGATAAAATTTGGTACTTTGTCAAGGTTTAAATCAATACACTATAGTTTCTAAATGGAGAATTATTTACCTTAGACTAGTGAGTAGTTCACTCATGCTAATAGTGTAAACGTATTTAGAATATGTAGAAATGGACCACACAATATTAATCCTTAGAAAAGTACTATAATAAATGAAGATTAGTTTATCGCCACTACTGCCTGGATAAGTACCTTTAGACTTAAATATAAGTTGGTGGTCTAGTTAACTAAACTTGTGCATTCTAATATATGATAGGTGAGGTCTTAACACTAGGTCAATAACCATATACGTTGGGTGTATAACTCTAGTTAATTAAGATGGACTTATACAATTGAGTTTCTCTACTTTACTTAGTAAAGATATCACCCCATTGTGATTGTCTAGAATAATATAAATAAACTAGGGCCTTGAGAAACGTGACTTAATATTTATACTTTTGGATAGCTCCCAAAAATAAGTTGGCGCATACTGGAAGTCATGGATTATCATACTAGTTATCAAAGGATGGTAGATATCATTGAGGAATGTGTTAGTACATTTTTTCCTATCTCAATGACGGTGTAAAAGGGTATTTTCGTCATTACACCTGTAGGTCGAAGACATTGCGCTTGCAATATTATTCTTAGTGTCAATATTTTCATATGTTAATAAATGGAATATTTAAAATGATAAAATATGGCTATTTGTTAGCATGGTTATTTTAGTTATTTTAGTAGTCAAGAATAATATGTCTTTTGATCCCAAAGTAACTCAAGTAACCATAATAAATTTTATTTACTATATGGGCTTGTTGGATGAAATTAATATTGGAAGAAATTATTTTAGGAGTCCAATAATTATTTATTTCGGCTAGAATAATTTATTAGGCCAATTTAATTGAATTAATTTATTAATTAATTATCTTGAATAATTTTATATTGGGCCTAAGTGCATTAATTAATTATTATAATATTTATTTGGCCAATTAATTTAATTATTTTATTAATTAATTGTCTTGGATAATTTTATATTGGGCTCAAGAAGATTAGTAATTAATAAAAGAGTTATTTAATTAGTTTTGGACAAATTAGAAAAAACTTTAGCCCACTAGAATTGTGTGTGATGGCTTTTGTTATTTTGAAAATAAAGGATAGCCGTCACATGTAGAGAGAGAGAGAAAGGAAACAACAATTAAAAAAAAAAAAAAAAAAAAAGGTCACCGAACTACAAATTCGGCAATTCGTGATTTTGGTCATAGAATTGCAAAATTTGGCAATTTGCATTTTCTTTGTCAACCAAGGAAAACAATAGATAAAGTTTTCGTTTTCTTCAGTTTTAAGCCGCCGGTTCTTTTTTTTTTTTTTTTCTTTAGTTTTTCCATTGAAAAAATAATAGTTCTCTCAATATTCTTCTAAGAAAATTATTCTTTCATCTATTATTCTATTTGCATCGGTAGACTGCGTATAGGAGGTTCGAAAATATTTTAAAATATTAAAAATTAATAATTTTGGTGCACGTGTTAGATGTAAAAGTGTCGATGTTTGGTTGGTATTCCTGCCGAACAAGTCGTTTGACAAATCAAAACATTCCGTCAAATCTAAATTCTTTGGTTATTTAAGCTAAAAGTAACAATTCCTAAGCTTTGGCTTGGGGGAAAAAAAATTAAATTTACATACTTCTGCTGTGTTTTTTTATCTTCCCGCTACCCTTTATATATCTGGTTTTTCAACAATTCCTATTGCTCCTATGAATCCCTATTTTCTGTATGTGTTGAAATCTAATCTTGAACCTGATATGGTGAGATGAGTAATGGATGAAAGGAATAGATTATTATTTTTGGGTAGTCAATTTGGAAGTACTGGTGAAAGCGATTTATTTGGAGCCATAGTTCTTGTGCCTAGTGTTGATACTCAAGTTGGAGTAATCTCTGAGCAACAGGATGCTGAACTTGTTGTTCCATCTGTGGAGGTAAGAGAACAAATATTTCTGAACTAATTCCACCAGCAAAAACTGATCAAGTTGGTAATGATACTGTTGAGAAGAAAGTTGAGCAGAGTGTTGTCATCGACATTAAAGTACTTGAGGAAAAGTCTTTCTCAAAGAAGAGGAAGACAAAAACGTTTAGTACGGTAGGGGTCCAAATAAACAAAGTCAAAAAGACTTGCTTCAAAATCTGAAGTCCATATGTTCTGAGACAAAACCAGCAAGGAACAGTTCAAAATTACATCTAACGAAGGATTTCTTGAGAGATGAAAGATAGACTTCTCAAAATTTAAGGCTTTTGATTTGAAGTCAATCCTGCAGAAGGTTGGCGTGCTAGAGTCGGTAGACTTTGTGGAGCCTTACAATAATTCTTTTGTGCGAGAATTCTATGCTAATCTAAAGTCTGCCATCACAGTGCCATCCAACGCTTTCTATCATTCAGTCTTTGTGCGAGGCTCACTGGTTACATTCAGTTCTAAGAACATTTCTGCTATATTTGATATTCCTCATGACATGGAAACTGAAGGACATGGGAAAGAGGTTGCGATTTCTACTATCTGTCAAACAATTATAGACGGGGTCGTGAAGGATTGGCTAGCTGAAGGATACTTGAAATCCTCCACTTTGACTAACCTCTATTTTACGCTCTATAAAATCTCTTGCTATAACTAGTTGCCAACTCATAATGTTTCTATTATACTCAAGGATCGGATAATTTTGATCTACAAAATTAGGCATGGAATGAAGTTCACTATGGGTGATCTGATTTTTCGCTAAGTGATTAAAATGGCACAAATGACTGCTCACAGTACTACTCTCTTATCTTATCCTTGTTTACTGACTAAATATTTGAGCGCGTGCCCCAGTCATGGAATAGTACGAGAATGTCATGGAATTTAAATGTGATTGCTTTTAGAGGGAAAAAGCTAGTCGTGCCTAATAATTTCTTTAATAGTTTGTGCTCTTTTATTCTTGAATTTTGTTTTCTTTATTCATTCTATATTTGTAAGACAATGAAAATGAAAATGGAAAAAAAATTATCTTCACAATGTAATAAAAAATTACAGCTTGTTTGGATTGAAGGAAAATAAGGGAAAGAAGATAAGAGGAAATGGAGGGTTTGAATTTAAGTGTTTGAATTAATTTTTTATAAAGCAAACAAAAGGAATAGAAGGGGAATGGAGAATCTATATTCAATATAAAAGCTCCGACCTCCTTTCCATTTAAAAATAAATGGAAATGGAGGGAGAGTAAACTTCATAAAATGAATATTTAATAAACAAACTAAAATATCCTTAATAAATAAAATACTTAATATTATTACATCAAATTAGTTGGTAACAATGTAAATTCAAATAGTATCATTTCCTTTCTTCCCTTTCTCCAATTACTATATTTAGCATTTTCTTGATTTCTTTTCCCTTTATGTCTAACAAACACAATAAATAATTATTAACCTCGTCTCTTCTTCTTCTTCTTTTTTTTTAATCCTACTCCTACCCTACCCTATCCTCTCTTTTCCTCTCCTCTCCCCTCCTTTCCTTTCATTTTCTTTCCTTTCCTTTCTTCTAATCCAAACAGGCCCTTAGTGTTTGAGATTCGGAATGATATCAATCGGATTAATGGCGAACCAATTGGAGCAGTTGATTTGTGGATAGGGTTAGGATATATTAAAAATATTATAAGGATCTTTCCACCACCATAAACTATTTAGATGTATTAAGCAATTGGAATTTTGTTAAACAATTGTGGTTATTTGTGTATGATTTGGGAATGTATTGAAATGAAAAGAGGTGTCATTCTTACAGGCGCTATTTCCTCTTGCTTTTGGCAAAATCCATATTGAAATTTGACCCCATTGGGTCCCTTTACTCTTTCTGCCTCTGGAAAACTCTAATGCATGCCAGAGCCCAAGAACCCTTACTTTTAGCTTTCCAGACTTCAATTATGTAATTGAAGCCGTTCAATAACGACCAAATTGCAACCAGGGTTAGAATTTGTAGATTCGTGCAATGGGCTTTGGATTTACAAAGGCCTTGTGATGCTATGGTATAGGTTTGGAGGGTGGTGAATAGGGTTTGAATTTGCAGAGGTGATGGGATGTAATGGGATGGGGATCAGATTTACAAAAGCTGTGTGAAGCAGTGAGATAAGGCTTGGATTTGCATGAGCAAGGAGGAAAACAAATATTAAATATTTTGACCATTACGCCCTTCAAAAACTAGTTAACTGAAATCCTTGACGTTATCCACTAAAAACCCCAAGAATGATTATGAGATAGAAAAAAAAGAATGAAAATAGTTTTGATGTTAAAAATAAGGTAAAATTTTGTGGATATCGATAAGGTTTATGGTAGTAAGTTAGTAACTTACGTATAACACATAAGGTACGTTTTAACTAATACAAATAAAATATGTGAAAAATAAAGGCCCACTCAATCTTAAAAATGAATGTCAACTCAACTCAATCTGGGAAATGGATGCCAACTCAAATATTAGATAAGTGGGTTGAGTTAGCATGCACTTTTTAAAGTTAAATGGACATTCACTTATCACATGTTTTATTTTTATTGGTTAAAAAGTAACTTATTAGTTATTTTTATTGTACCTAAGTTACTAGTCTATCATCATAAATCTTCTCAAATTAAGTACCATTTTTACGAGTGTAAACTAAAGGAATTTATTCTAATTTTCCCTTTCCTTTTCTAGAAAGAAAAAATCCTTCCAACACTACCCTTCAATCAATCGAGACAACAATCAACTCCTACTCCCGTTAAATTTTAAAAGTATTTAAGTAATTTGATATTAATTTTTAAATTCATCATCATTATCATCATCATCTCCTTCCTCATTTCTTTTCTTCTTTCTCTAATTTTTCAGGTGCGGGGACTGTAACCCACCATTACCACCATTTTTCTTTGATTCCTTTTCTTCCTTGAGGCTTGAGCTGTAGAAGAGACCAGATGATACAAGTCTCATTCTAATACTTCATTTTTACTTTGATTTGATAGTCAACCACAACACCAAAATTAGAATGCCCATCATTGCCACCATTTTATCACTAGTTCCTTTTTTTTCCTTTTCCTTCATCTTTTCTTCTTCTCTTCCCACTCAAACATTGAATCAAACTTGTTAAAACTTATGTTGCAAGCTTAGCAGTTGCCAACTTATCTTCCAGCCAATTGCAATTTGATCCTGGTTGATGTTAGTTAGTTACCGCCAAGTTGTTGATGTTAACTACAATTTGTTTCCAGATGCTTCTTTTCTACCAGCTGGTTTTCCATTTTAATTATTAGAAATCAATATAGATAGTTTATTTTTGGTTCATAGTTCCATGTATATATAAGCTTTAGTTTACAGTTCCGTGTATATACAAGCCTTGACTAGATCATTTGTTGGTTAATGAAAAAGAGAAAGCTTCTGCAATTATCCTATTTTCTCTCTTTTCTTTCCATCACAATTCTTTTTTTTTTAGTACAAAGTTAATGTTGGGATTCGTGGACTCCTAAACGCGGAAAACATCTACGAATCCCTCCCGAGGACCCAAGTAAACGATTAAGAAGATCTAAGCTTTAAGAATTACCTCTGGTTGCTGTAATCGAAATCCTTCGATTCTGGTTGCGCTGTTGTACGTTCAACCCGAAAAATCACCAGACGCTGCAGTATGCGAACGTCCTCTATCGGATACACACCGCGAACTCACTCGATACCCGGGGAGTGCTAGCACCTAGGGTTTGAGAGGTTTTTTTTTTTTTTTCTCTGGAAGAGAATGGCACGAATGTTCTCAACCGAAAAATTGGACTATTGAAAGACGGCTAGGGTTTTCTTAAAAAAACCCTCGAACCTCTTAGAGTCCAACCCTAATAATATCTTATCATATTCTAATTTAAATTCAAATTAAATTAAAACTGATATGATAAGATTCTGCCATTATCTCGGTAATTTAACTAATTATTTTACCGAGTCAGATTCTTTTAATCTGGATATCATCCAGATTCATCGAACCTGGTCACCAGAAAAATAACCTAACAAGTTCGCTTATTGTATGACCCTATAGGTTCATTTAACACTGGCAGCGTGCCTAGATCATATTTAAATGGCCCACAAGTTATAAGCGGTTTCTAGCAAAACATTATAACTATCCAGGTTAAATGAAGATCGATGATCTCTTTGAACCAAACCATAATTTTATATTTAGTCCTTTTGTCACACGATATCCAGATTAAGCATAAGGCACGGAGCATGTCATCCTTATTAAGCTTAATCAATTATTTCTTGATTTCATAGTAGACTGTTCAAACAAATGATATCAATATCTTAGATTGATATATTTGAGCACGGCCATGCATTTTAACAGTCTAACTTATCAAGGGGCCCATGGATATCTCTCCCATAATTGAGAGGGACAAATTCCTTCACAATCAATCATATTCCTCTCCTTGATTTATTCTATATCCAACAGTAGTCTAATTTATTATCTGGTTAAAGACAACTTTAGACAATGTCAAAATATAGAATTTATCAAGTAAGAAACTATGATGAATTTAGGTCGAAGGACTTTCAATATTATTATGGCTAGAAAGTACTTATGACATATTCCATGAAGTACTCTCACAGTGGGTCATGTCCAATACAATGTTCTCTAATATTTATTTATGTCTTGACTCGATATCACAAATATCCATGGCCAGTAAAATATAGTCATCAAGTCACAAACATACTAATCTTAATTTATTATTATTCCAATAATAATAATCGATCAGGGACAGTTTTAGAATAGTCATTGTATTCATTGTAGGGTTTTACTATCAAGTCACGTACTTGATGACCAACAAAACAAAACTCACTATTCATGGAAAGGAAAGTCTCATATTATTATATAAAACATAATGACAATTGTATAAGTACAAATTGACTCTAGGGTATATCCCCAACAGTCTCCCACTTGCACTAAGACCAATTTGGCATAAGCCGTAATCCCATTGTTCTGGTATGACTATCATGTTTAGACGATGGGAGAGGCTTTGTCGATGGATCTGCAACATTGTCATCGATTGGCACCTTGCATACATTGACATCTCCTCTATCAACAATTTCTCGAATGAGATGAAAACGTCTAAGTATATGTTTGGATCGCTGATGTGATCTTGGTTCCTTAGCTTGTGCAATGGCTCCGTTGTTGTCACAATAGAGATCCACTGGGTTCACAATACTAGGAACTACATCTAGTTCTGTAATGAACTTTTTAATCCAAACTGCTTCTTTAGCTGCAGCTGAGGCAGCTACATACTCGACTTCGTAGTAGAATCGGCCACGGTGTCTTGCTTTGAACTTTTCCAGCTTACAAGCACCTCCATTCAAACAAAATAGAAAACCCGATTGCGATCTATAATCATCTATGTCGGACCGAAAACTAGCATCGGTGTAACCATTTACAACTAGCTCGCCTTCTTGTCCTCCATAAACTAAGAACATATCTTTAGTTCTTCTTAAGTACTTTAGTATGTTCTTGACGACAGATCCAAGTGTGCCTCTCCGGGATCTGATCGGAACCCGCTTGTCATGCTCAATGCATATGATACATCGGGTCGAGTACATAACATGGCATACATGATAGACCCTATAGCGGAAGCGTATGGTATCTTGTTCATGCGCTCTTCTTCATCCTTCGTAGAAGGACTTTGAGTTTTGCTGAGCTTAATGCCATGTGACATTGGCAAGAATCTTCTCTTAGAGTCTTGCATACTGAACCTTTTCAGTACCTTGTCAATGTATGCACTTTGACTTAGTCCAATTAGCTTTCTAGATCTATCTCTATAGATCCTTATACCTAGAATATAGGCAGCTTCACCTAAGTCTTTCATTGAGAAACAATTTCCCAACCATGTCTTTACACTTTGTAGAGTTGGGATGTCGTTTCCAATGAGTAAGATATCATCAACATAAAGTACCAAAAAGACTATTGCATTCCCACTTGTTTTCTTATAGACACAAGGCTCATCTTCATTTTTGATAAAGTTAAATTCTTTAATTGCTTCATCAAAATGAAGATTTCAGCTTCGAGATGCTTGCTTCAATCCATAAATGGATCTTTGAAACTTGCACACTTTATTAGAATTTAAAGGATCATCAAAACCCTCAGGTTGTGTCATGTACACATCTTCGAGTAAGTTTCCATTAAGAAACGCTGTTTTGACATCCATTTGCCAAATTTCATAGTTACACTATGCTGCTATGGCAAGAAGAATTCTGATAGATTTAAGCATTACAACTGGTGAAAATGTTTCATCATAGTCTATACCATGAGTTTGTCTATAACCTTTTGCTACCAGTCGTGCTTTGTAAGTATGCACATTTCCCTCCATGTCTGTTTTCTTTTTGAAAACCCACTTACACCCAATGGTTTTTGAACCTTTAGGTGGGTTAACCAAAGTCCAAACTTGGTTATCATACATGGATTGCATCTCAGACTTCATAACCTCTAACCATTTTCTAGAGTCAGAACTCTTAATGGCTTCTTGATAGGAAGTGGGCTCATCATTAACCATAAGCTCCACATTGTGATCGTCGGTGATGAGAAATCCATATCTCTCGAGGTTGTTGACGAACCCTATCGGATCTCCGAGGTCCTTGTTCTATAGATGTAGGCTCATCTTGGACTTGTGAGCCATCTAATCGAGATTCATTATTTGGTTCAGGCACTAATTGTGGCTCTTGAATCTCATCTTGATGAGGTTCAGGCACTAACTCGTGGTCCTTGAATCTCATCAAGATGTATTTTACTCCCATCGATTCTTTTGGAAATAAATTCCTTTTCAAGAAAGAATCCATTTCGAGCAACAATTACTCTATTTTCTTTTGGGAGATAAAATTGATATCCTTTAGTTTCTTTAGGATACCCCACAAATATGCATTTATCAGATTTAGGTGCAAGTTTATCGGATAATAAACGCTTTACATAAACTTCACAACCCCAAATCTTCGTAAATAACAAACTAGGTTGTCTCCCAGTCCATATCTCATATGGCGTTTTCTGAACCGATTTAGATGGAACTCGATTTAGTATGAATGCAGCAGTCTCCAGGGCATAACCCCAAAAGGAGATTAGAAGTTCAGTTTGACTCATCATTGATCGAACCATATCTAATAAAGTCCGATTTCTCCGTTCAGATACACCATTCCATTGAGGTGTTCCTGGTGGAGTTAATTGGGAAATAATTCCACAATTTTTAAGATGCTCGTCAAACTCGTGGCTTAAGTATTCACCACCTCGATCCGATCGAAGTGTTTTGATACTTTTGCCAAGTTGATTTTGTACTTCATTTTGAAATTCTTTGAATTTCTGGAACGATTCAGATTTGTGTTTCATCAGATACAGGTAGCCATATCTGCTGAAATCATCTGTAAATGTAATGAAGTACTGAAATCCTCCTCTAGCGAGTGAATTCATTGGTCCACATACATCAGTATGTATTAGGCCCAATAAATCAGTTGCCCTTTCATTTTGTCTCTTGAAAGGCGCTTTAGTCATTTTTCCTAATAAACAAGAATCACATGTTCTGTAAAATTCTAAATCGAACAATTTTAGAAGCCCATCATTATGAAGCTTTGTTATGCGTTTCTCATTTATATGGCCCAAACGACAATGCCAGAAGTAAGTCTGATTTAAATCATTGGATTTCAATCTCTTAGTATTTATATTATAGATAGACATGTCTGAAGATCCACGAAGATTTAGAATATAAAGCCAATTCGATAATGAAGCATTTCCATAAAAAATGCCGTTTTTATTAATGGAGCAAATATTATTCCTAATAACAAATTCAAAACCTTCTAAATCCAAACAAGAAACTGAAATAATATTCTTACTCATAGCAGGAACATAAAAACAATTGTTCAGTTCTAAAACAAGCCCACTGGGCAAAATTAATTCAAAAGTTCCTACAGCTACTGCAGCAACTTTTGCTCCATTGGCAACTCGTAGGTCCACCTCGCCTTTTGCCAAGGCTCTACTCCTTTTTAGACCCTGCACATTTACACAAATGTGAGATCCACAACCGGTATCCAATACCCATGAATCGAAGTAGATAAATTAATTTCAATAACATAAATACCTGAAGCGGCAGTCTCACTGTCCTTCTTTTTCCTTGCTTCCAAATAGAGCTTGCAATTTCTTAACCAATGTCCTTGTTCTCCACAATGGTGGCAAGCTCCTTCCTTTGGTGTCTTGGCCTTAGGTTTGGGCTTGAACTTGGACTTTGCCTTGTCCTTACCTTTACTAGCCATGACCTTGCCCTTTTGGTTGTTCTTTTTGCCTTTCCCTTTTTGAACCATTAGAACACTTGGAGTATTCTTCTTAATGTTCAGTTCAGCTTGTTTTAGCATCCCATGCAATTCAGTAATGGATTTCTCCATATTATGCATGTTAAAATTCATGACAAACTGGTCATACTCAGCAGGTAAAGAGCCCAAGATCAAATCCGTGGCCATGTCATGATTAACAGGAGCACCAAGCTTATCAAGATGATCTAGATAGCCCTTCATTTTAAGGACATGAGCACTTATCGAGGTGCCAGAAACCATCTTACATGCATTTAACGCCTTGTGAGTTTCAAATCTCTCTTGTCGTGCTTGCTCTTGGAACATTTCCTTGAGATGCACAATCATGTCATATGCCTCTGCTTCTTCAAACTGTTTTTGAAGTTCAGAGTTTATGGTTGCTAGCATGAGGCAAGTAACATCGTTGGAGTCATCTTTGTGCTTAGTATAAGCATCTTTTTCAGCTTTTGAGGCGTTATTCGCTGGAGCAGGGGGAATAGAATTTTCAAGAACATAGAGCCTTTTTTCTTGCTTAAGAACAATTCTTAAGTTTCGTGCCCAATCAAGAAAGTTAGTCCCACTAAGCTTGTCTTTCTCAAGCACAGATCGCAATGAATTTTTCCAACTGTTTGTTGCCATTATCTACATACAAAAATATGCAAAGTAATTAATTTTTTGAGACTCTAACGAAAAACTCCCACTAAAAAGCATTTAAACTTTTTGAAACTTCAACATTTTGATGTTTCGTAGTGGGGAAAAATATTTTATTTTAATCATAAGTAAGCTTTGGCTTTAATCTTATAATTAAATAAAATTCTAATTTTAAATGAGATAGACATCAAATGTCCCGGCTAAAAATATCTCATAAAATGCCCTAGGCCCAAAACCATTTTGATAGCCCAGTTAAGTCAAACCATATCAAACATATGGAAAACTATTTTCCATCTTATCTCACCAAGATAATCAAAAGCATCCTACTTTGGTAGGAATGACCATATGATGATCCAAGTAATAACAAGTGTTTGATTTTGGAAGGCATTTAACACTTAAATTTTTTTCTTTAAAAATTTGATTGGATTGTAGTAAGCAGAAAATAAACATATCAAATACGCATGCAAGACATAAATAAAAGTGACATAGCATGGCCCATAACCTATGTTGATCATCACGAGCAAAGTGAAGATCAAGGTGGTCAATCTAGGTATATGAACTCCTTAAGCATTCTCTAATGCCTTGAGCATACTCCTCCTTGGTTGTAAATGTCGGCTGCCGTCTTCTTTTACATTGGATAGTAAAATTAAAATAATTCATGTTCTAGGAAAGCAGTACAATTTTACAACAATGAAAAATGACACGCAGGCCGTATTTAAAAAATTACAACTTAAAACAACCATAATGTAATCAGCCAATCACATTGGGATAAAACGGGCCATGCTATGCACTATTCAAAGTAATCCACAACTACAATCAAAAACATTGACGAATAACACACAACGAACAGTTAGTTGGGGTTCCAAGGGGCAACGCCCCTGGCGGGGTCAAGGGGCAGCGCCCCTGGCGGAGGTCCCGATTTTTCCTACTCTCATTGAATGAGATTTTGCCTTCCGATTTTCGAAAATTAATCAAATTAACGTTCGGACCCCTTAATAACCATCGCCGTGAAAATTCATATTACAGACAATATGCGTTCTTTTAATCATATTTATACAGATAACATATTATCATGTCCGATTAATAAAAGCAATTTGCAAATATAGAACGACGGATAACATGCTTACGATACCATATCATATTAAAATAGACCAATTTATAGACAATCTGCAACTAATCTGGTCTGATCAGGCGACTAAGATGCACACATTAAACCTAATTCAGGCAGTCTGCATGCTAAGTATTCTAAAATCATAATCATGCGAACATGCTGATACATACCCGTTAAGTTCATATATACATATTATACATGTATTCAACAATACGATTAATACAGATAAATCAACCTAATCGTTTAGCAAGTTGCTCTGATACCACTGTTGGGATTCGTGGACTCCTAAACGCGGAAAAACTCTACGAATCCCTCCCGAGGACCCAAGTAAACGATTAAGAAGATCTAAGCTTTAAGAATTACCTCTGGTTGCTGTAATCGAAATCCTTCTATTCTGGTTGCACTGTTGTACGTTCAACCAGAACAATCACCAGACGCTGCAGTATGCGAACGTCCTCTATCGGATACACACCGCGAACTCACTCGATACCCGGGGAGTGCTAGCACCTAGGGTTTGAGAGGTTTTTTTTTTTTTTCTCTGGTAGAAAATGGCACGAATGTTCTCAACCAAAAAATTGGACTATTGAAAGACGGCTAGGGTTTTCTTAAAAAAACCCTCGAACCTCTTAGAGTCCAACCCTAATAATATCTTATCATATTCTAATTTAAATTCAAATTAAATTAAAACTGATATGATAAGATTCTGCCATTATCTCGGTAATTTAACTAATTATTTTACCGAGTCAGATTCTTATAATCTGGATATCATCCAGATTCATCGAACCTGGTCACCAGAAAAATAACCTAACAAGTTCGCTTATTGTGTGACCCTATAGGTTCATTTAACACTGGCAGCGTGCCTAAATCATATTTAAATGGCCCATAAGTTATAAGCGGTTTCTAGCAAAATATTATAACTATCCAGGTTAAATGAAGATTGGTGATCTCTTTGAACCAAACCATAATTTTATATTTAGTCCTTTTGTTACACGATATCCAGATTAAGCATAAGGCACGGAGCATGTCATCCTTATTAAGCTTAATCAATTATTTCTTGATTTCATAGTAGACTATTCAAACAAATGATATCAATATCTTAGATTGATATATTTGAGCACGGCCATGCATTTTAACAGTCTAACTTATCAAGGGGCCCATGGATATCTCTCCCATAACTGAGAGGGACAAATTCCTTCACAATCAATCATATTCCTCTCCTTGATTTATTCTATATCCAACAGTAGTCTAATTTATTATCTGGTTAAAGACAACTTTAGACAATGTCAAAATATAGAATTTATCAAGTAAGAAACTATGATGAATTTAGGTCGAAGGACTTTCAATATTATTATAGCTAGAAAGTACTTATGACATATTCCATGAAGTACTCTCACAATGGGTCATGTCCAATACAATGTTCTCTAACATTTATTTATGTCTTGACTCGATATCACAAATATCCATGGCCAGTAAAATATAGCCATCAAGTCACAAACATACTAATCTTAATTTATTATTATTCCAATAATAATAATCGATCAGGGACAGTTTTAGAATAGTCATTGTATTCATTGTAGGGTTTTACTATCAAGTCACGTACTTGATGACCAACAAAACAAAACTCACTATTCATGGAAAGGAAAGCCTCATATTATTATATAAAATATAATGACAATTGTATAAGTACAAATTGACTCTAGGGCATATCCCCAACAGTTAACACTTTTGATTTCAACATGGTATCAGAGCTTCGATCTTGTTATTCTGCAACATAAAAAGGTGATTTGATTAATCAATTACTGAAGTAATCATCAAATTCCTACGGTTTGTTATGTGAATTTTATTTAATCGGTGGGGTTATTGTACAATCTAGTGGTGATCCAATGGCTAGTCAAGATATAGCTATCTCTAGTTCTTATTATCTACATCCGAGTGATAATTCTTCTTTGATTCTGGTTTAACATTCTCCAAATGAGAAGAACTGCCGTCAATGGTACAGAGCCATGAGGGTGGCTTTAATTTCTAAGAACAAATTAAGCTTTGTCAATAGAACCATCAAAGCACTGAGTTGGCAAACAGCTCTTATGTAGCTTGTGAGCAGTGTAACAATATGGTTTTATCATGGATTCTGAATTCAGTTTCACCTTTTATAGCTCAGAGTGTTATATGGATAGATGCAGCCTATTAAGTATGGACTGATTTGTGTGAATGTTTTTCTCAAAAAGAATCATTTAGGATTTCAGATTTTCAAGAGGATATCTACAATCTCAAACTTGGCTCTTCAACTATAAATGAGTATTTCACCAATTTAAAGACCTTGTAGAAAGAGTTATTAAATTTAAGGCCACTTCCTATTTGCTATGTAATGTGATCCAAAATGTAAATATCCAGTACTACTTGAATTAAAATCCAATAATGATGCAAATTTTGTTATCAGGTTTATAAAAGGATCAAGTGATAAATTCAATGGGATCAAGTCTTAAGTTCTACTGACTCAACCTTTTCTTACTATAAATCAAGCATTCTTTATGGTTTCCACACCTAAGAGATCACTCAACTATAATGCCACACATTCTAATATCTCAGTTTCTATTAATTCTCAAGTATTTTCTACAAGAAATGTTGTGGCTAAGTCACATGTGCAAGCTAGAAATAATTTCAGGAGAGAACAGTTGGTGAACCTAATTGGAAATACAAATGGGAGGAATTTACTTGGTTCTGATGTAGTGCTAAATCACTTTGGTAGTAATTCATATAATACCTCGCACTTTTACCTTTGATTGGTTACTGCTTGTAATAGAATGAGAATTTATATTAATGGCCAGAACAAAAGATGATCGGTGTAAGTAGATAAATATTTTGGTATAATAATATTTTGTCAGGACCTGGATGATATTATTGGATTTGTTCTACCAATACTCTAAATCTTCGAAAGGCTACTATTGTTAATAAAATAAGAATTTTAGGGTACGCTGAGAAGAGAAATTGATCAGTGCGATGAAATGCACGTTTTGATGTGAACTATACTATTCAGGTCACCGGGGGCATTTTCGTCATTTGACCAAAATGAGAAGGAATTGAAAATTTTAAGTATTACCAATGGACTCGGTGAAATTTTTGGAGTTGAATGGTGAAATAAAATATTTTTCTATTCCGGACCTGATTTTGGTCATTTTTGAGGAAAAATGAAAAATGTGATCGAAAAATTGGACGTGTGGCATTTTGTGATTGGTTGCCCAAGAACATGTGCCAATTTAAGAGAAGTTGCATGAAGAGTTCATGCAAGACACATGAAATTAAAGGATTACAAAATAATTAAAGAATTATGTGTAAATTTTGTGATTGGAACACATCACTTGTGGGCCCTTTAACTAAGATCTTGTGAAATGTGATTGGCCAAAACTTAGACCATGAGAAGGTGGATGAATGGCTGGAAATTGGCCAAGAAAACCAGCAGCCATACAAGAGAAATGAAGAGAAATTTTTTGGGAGGAAATTAAGTGGTTGTGTGTAAATTTTTCATTGAAACACAGCTATACATTAGCCACCATACAATAAATTGATTTAAAATTTTCTTGGCCAAATTTCTGATGAGAATGGTGGTGGGAAGGCTGTTATACAGCCCAGAATTTCAGCACCCTCAAGGGGAGAGAAATAAAGGTAAAGAAATCAAGAGAAAATAGAGAAAGAAAAAAAAGAAAAAGGTAGATAGTGTGTGTTCTTGGTGTAGCGTGTGAGTTCTTGAGAGGTTCTTAGAGAAAATCACACCAAAGAGCTCTAAATACAAGGTAAAACCCTACCTTACTTAAATTAAAATTGTTGTTGAAGGCCTAAAATGGCAAAAAAATCATCAAATCGAAAGCATGCTAGCAAAACGAAAAATTTACCTCTGTGATAAAATGGTCATGTTCACACTGATGTAGATGTCTATACAAGGATACTTGAAGCTATTGGATCACGTCCTTGTAAACGTCAATTGCATCTCATTCACGCAAAGTTTTTTATCTTCCGAAATGATGCCCATAGCACAGCCGGTGAAAGCTTAAAAAAGTGGGTTTGATAAGCTTTTGGTGAATACTTCACAGAAGCTCTTTGTGACCAAAGTTGGGTTTCATCACTGTGAATAATGAACCCAAAAGTGCAAAACCAAAAACTACACTTCAATTCATTTTCCATTTATTTCAACAAATTCCCCGAGAGAAAATCCATCCACATGCAAATAGAAAGCATCCATGCTTTTTGTTATCCTTCACGCAAAACAACATAGGATTTATCCATAAATAATAAATCTCAATTATTTATTTTCTAAGCTTTATTAAATAGTCCAATAAATAATTAACAAGCCCAAATAGACCAATATAAAATTTCATACCTTTTATCTAGTTTATATCCAGATTAATTTTCTAATTATTCAATCTGGATCTTAGGCCTTGAATAATTAATTAACGAATTAAACTAGATAAATTATATCATCTCTCTCTCTCGGGCCTTTTATTTTATTCTAATCCAATAATAAATTACACTAATAAAATAAAATTGATAATTATCAAGACTAATTCCTTAACCCAAATCTTTCAGGATTTAAGGACCATTTTGAGGACTAAAAGACACATCGTCTTGGCTACTAAAATGATCAAAATACCCTTACTATATAAATAGCTATATTTTGTATTTTAAATATTTCATAATATCACCATAAAAAAATATTGACCCCAAGAATAATGCTACATTAGCAAAGTCTTCGACCTACAGGTGTAATGACTAAAATACCGCTGTATACATCATAGTGCATTTAGAGAGGAAGAATGTACTAACACCTCTCTAACAAATATCTACCATCCTTAGATCTCTAGTCCAATGATCCACGACTCTTGGAATGTTTCCACTTTCCAAGGGAGTTACCCTAAAGTAAACATCAAAGTCATGTTTCCCAAGGCCATGGATAGTTAGATCATTTGAACAGTCACAAGGAGCGATATAGCGCAGAACCTATCTTGTACAAGTTTATCTTAACTAACTAGTCACATATACTTAAACATACAAGTATATCAGCTCTACGAAAGAACCTCAACTACAGTATATCAAAGTATGTGCTCCCAGTTTCGTCAAACCACTAACGTATACTCAAATAGTAGAGTATCAGTCCATGCTGTAGCAGTAATAGTCTAGATTTCTTTTAAATAGTACTTTTAGAAACCATTATTACAGGTCATGTTCTGCGTATTCGAAATACGCTCGTGCTATGAAGTGAGTATACTACTCACTGGCTAAAGATAAGCCATTCTCCATTTGGAATTTATAACACAATAACCTAAACACGATGAGATTCCTATTCTCATCAATCAGTTAAAAATAAACTTTTATATGTTAAGTAACCCGTGATCCATACCTTACTATAAAAGACCTCTAGTCACATGGATCACTTACTTAAATACTCCAAACAAAATTCGTGCACAAATAAAATATAAATTCATAAACAAATCTTGTGAATAAATTCTTTTATTAATAAATTTAATAATTACATAAGATAAACTAGTCTAAAGGGCAAATATTCCAACAATCTCCCATTTGCACTCTAAGACTAAAAAAGCTTGTAGGTGCCCACCCCTATGACGTCTAAATGTCTCTTGAAGACTCTCTCTGCCAAAGGCTTGGTGAAGGGATCTGCTAAGTTATTCTCCGAAGCTATCTATTCCACCACGATTTCTTATCTTTGAATGAAATTACAGATCAGGTGGTACTTCCTCTGGTTGTACTTCCCCTTCTTATGGTTCCTAGGTTCATTGTATTGCGAGACTGCTCCAGTGTTGTCGCAATACACCACAATCAGTCTGTCCATATATGGCACAACTCCAAGTTCTGAAAGGAACTTCCAGAGCCAGACTGCTTTCTTGGATGCTTCTGAAGCTGCTACATACTTAGCTTCCATGGTTGAGTCAGCAATATAAGATTGATTGATACTTCTCCATGAAATAGCTCCTCTAGACAAGGTGAAAACATATCCACTAGTGGATTTTCTCTCATCCTTATCTGCTTAAAAATCTGAGTCTGTTGATCCAGTAGACACTAAATCGTCAGCTTTGTAAACCAGCATATAATCTTTTATACCTTTAAGGTACTTAAGAATATGCTTTACAGTTTGCCAATGAACCTCCCCAGAGCTTAACTGATATCTACTAACTAAGCCTAAGGCAAAGTAGATATCTAGCTTAGTACATAACATGACGTACATGAGATTTCCCACTGCCGAAGCTTAGGGAATCCTACTTATCCTGTCTTTTTCCTCTTGAGACTTAGGACAGTCCTTAGAACAAAAAAACAACCTATGTTTATAAGGGATTAGAGCTCCCTTGCATGAATCCATGCTAAACTTAGCCAGCATCTTGTCAATGTATGTCATTTGGGATAATCATAACATTCTCTGCTTTCTATTTCTAAGAAGCTTAATCCCGAGAATGTAACTGGCTTCTCCCAAGTTTTTCATACTAAATTAACTAGATAGCCAAACCTTAGTAGATGACAATGTCCCTACATCATTTCCAATGAGTAGAATGTCATTCACATATAGGACAAGAAAAATCACTTTTATGCCTTCCAATTTCCTGTACACACATGGTTTATCCTCATTTTGAATGAAATTATAAGACTTTACAATCTTGTCAAAACGAATGTTCCACGTTCTAGATGCCTGCTTAAATCCATAAATGGACTTCTTAAGCTTGCAAACCATATGTTCCTAGCCTTTAGCAATAAAACCTTCTGGTTGAGACATATAGATGTCTTTATTAAGATGGCCATTAAGAAATGTCGTGTTGACGTCCATTTGCCATATCTCATAGTTGTAATGACATGTAATGATAAGGAGGATATGGATAGACTTAAGCATAGCTACAGGGAAAAATGTTTCATCATAATCGATTCCCTCTTTCTGATTATACCCTTTCGCCACAAGCCTAGCTTTGAAGGTTTCCACATTTCCATCCGCTCCCCTCTTCCTCTTGTATAACCACTTACACCCAATGGGTTTTATCCCTTCAGTGAAGTTACAAGATCCCAAACCTAATTGAAGTACATAGATTTAATCTCGGTTTTCATTGCTTCATGCCATAGATCTGCATCGACATCAGTAATAGCCTCCTCGTATCTAGTGGGATCTTATTCCTGATGGTCAGAGGCTAGCTCGAAAGCATCTCCTGTCCATCTTTCTAGAGCTCTAGATACCCTCCCACTACGACGAAACTCTATTTGTATTGGTTCTTGAGGCTGTGCCTCTTCTTGCTCTATAATCGGGTCTAAAGAAGTTGATTCTGAAGATAATTTCTCCTCGAGTTCCAACCTTGTTGAACCTTTAGTGGAAGTACTTTGATCATTCTCCAAGTATCTAGCATTAGTACTTACCACTACTTTCTGCTCATTGGGATGATAAAAGTAACCTCCTTTTGTCCCTTTTGAATATCTAACAAAATAGCATAATTCTGATCTTGGTTCTAGCTTACCTCCATTAATCAGTACATAAGCTGGACAGCCCCATATCTTGAGATGATTTAGATTTAGCTTTCGCCCAGTCCACATGTCATAGGGTATCCTAGGTACTGACTTGGAAGGCACCAAGTTTAGAATGTATGCTGATGTTTCCAAGGCATATCCCCAAAAAGAGACCAGAAGTTCGGACCATTTTCATTAAAGTCCTATTCATTCTTTCAGCTACTCCATTCTGCTGGAGTGTACCCGACGCAAAAAGTTGAGATACTATTTCATGATGTACCATGTAATCCTTGAACTCACCGAGGAGGTATTCTCCACCACGATCCGATTGTAAGGTTTTGATCAGTTTACCTGTCCAACGCTCCACTTCAGCCTTAAACTCTTTAAACTTGTCAAAAGAGTCAGACTTGTGCCTTATCAGGTAAATATAACCAAACCTCGTACAATTATCCGTGAAAGTGATGAAGTACTCAAAACTCCCTCTAGCTTGAGTAGATAAAGGACCACACACATCAGTCTAAACAAGACACAATATCTCCTTGGCTCAATCAGCCTTTTGGGTGAACGACCTTTTGGTCATTTTTCGCATAAGACAAGATTCACACACAGGCCAACTTTCCAATCTTAATAAGCCCAAAGGCCCATCATGGATTAACCTCTAAATCTTGGTTGAGTTAATACGGCCCAACTTTAAATGCCAAAGATATAAGTCATTGACATTGGTCTTTCTCTTCTTACTTAAAGGTTCAGAACGAGCATTGTTTATTTGATTATTTGTAGGATTTAAAAAGAATAAATTTCTATATATACATGTGCTCTGTACATAAAACTTCTCCATTTTTTCTGATAGTAATACCAGAATGGAAAAAACAGAATATCCATGATTTATTAGCTTTGCAACTGAAATCAAATTCTGTCTAAAATCAAGTACATATAAAATATCCTTTAATACAACTACTTTATTACAATAAAAAAACAAGATCCAACTCTCCTACTACAAGGGCCTATACTCGTGCTCTATTTCTTATTCGTAGTCCATGCTCGTCATTCTAGAGTCTTCTTATCTTCCTAAACTCCCGCAACAAGTTACAGATATGATCAGTGGCATCAGAATCAACAATTCAAGTGGAAGTTAATCCAACTATTAAAATAGACTCTAGATAGAGATTAATACCTGTAGGGTTTTTCTTGGCCTGAAATTCTGGACACTCCTTTTTTCAATGTCCTTTCTGCTCGCATTTGAAGCATTTACCTTTGGGCTTGTTGGGTTGGGCCGATGCATTTCCCTTCTTCTGCTTAAACTTCCTAAGCTTGGGCCTAGTTTTGGAATTAAAAATCTTAGCAATTATAGCCTTGGACTTTGGCTTCATGACCTTCATTTCCACCTAGAGCTCTTTCATTAACTCAGTTAAACTCATGTTTAACTTGTTCATGTTGTAGTTAAACTTAAATTGAGTAAAAGAGCCCGGTAGAGATTCGAGAACCATGTCCATTTGGCTCTTAGGGTCAATAACAGCCCCTAAGACTTCCACTTCCTCGAAAGCAGCAATCATTTTAAGCATATACTCCCTGACTGATGCTTCCTCAGTCATCTTAGTGTTTATGATTGTCCTAAAATCTTCCTGCCGGCTTTTATCAGCAAACATTGTAACTAATAATTGGCTAATGTCGCATGCAATGGCCATATGCTCATGTTTTGACTGGAGTACATTAGAAATAGAGGCTAACATGTAGCATCGAACCATCTCGTTGGCGATCTTCCATGCTTTCTCAGCCTCATGCTCCTCAATGGTGGAACCCTCCTCGATAACAGGGCAGGTTTCAAAGAGGACATATTTATACTCCTTAGCAGTGAGTATTATATCCAAGTTCCTTTTTCAATCCGTATAATTTGGACCCGTTAACTTATTCTCACTGAGAATAATGGCCAAAGGACTAAAAGAATCTCCACTAACCATTTCTAAAAAAGCAAAAATAAAAGAAAATTTAGTTTGAGAAAAATAAAATTATTTGTGACTTTATCCTCATATTAAATTCGATAATAGTTAATTCTATCAATATTATCTTTAATATGATTAGTTTGGCTCTTAGAAAAGCTAACATAGCTTCTTAGGAAGATTAACAGTTTCCTAAGTTAAGTGTATTAACCGCCACAAATTAATTTTTCTTCTAGGTAATGATCTAGAAGATAACTCCATCGTAGGATAACCGTTTTTTCTCATTTCCTATGGACATTCCTTGCACTATAACCTCCAACATGGGCTGGCTGATCATAGTACGTGTTCTGAGTTATTAATTACATCTATCTATTAATTCTAAATTCTTGTGGTATCCCCATCCTATACGGTTCACTCCCAAGATGACGCGAGGGGACCCACAATCTCTAATGCGAATCGTGATGGAAGCTGTGGGGCCGTTAGAACCCCTCTCCTACTTAGTATTTTAAAATAAGGGGTTTTCTTAGAAAATATCATCTGAAAATTTCAATTAAGTTTTCTTTTAACTCAAAATAAAATATCTAAACCCATAAAAATTTCTATGTCAAGGTTTATACCCTTTAAGAAAATTTTCCATGGATTAATTTTATTTAAGTTAACAAACTTAATAATTTCAAAATTTCCAATAAAATTTTTGAGAGATTTTGATCTCAAGATTAATTTGACAAAAACAAATTTTCTTGTTAAAATTCAATCAAAATGGTTTTCTATTTTAATTCACAAAAATATCTAAATCCAATATATTTTTTTATGTCAATGGTATAATCCTTTGAGAAAATAACCTAGAATTAATTTTTGTTCGAATTTAAATTAACCATTTGATTTTTAAAAAAAATATTTTTCTTTGTAAAAAATTCCCAAAGACTTTGGTCTTTGAGAAAACCTGCACATAGGGTACAAAAAGAAATAAGCATGCTAAAAAAATTTAAATATTTTTATGCTTTTCTATTATTTCCACCTAAGTGTCCAAAAAATAGAATTAAACACATTAATAAATTAATGGTCTTGTTTAATCCAAAATTTCTTTTACTTTTATTTTTAATGCAAAATATTCAAAGAATATTAACTATTGCAATAAAAATAATTTCACCTGATTTGGAACAAAAAAAAAAAATTATTCGGGTCTAGTGCACCCGCCACACTAGATCATGGCCCATGGGAAAAACCATGGGCCGGATCTGGGCGGGTGCCTGCGACCCACCCGCACCCGCCCCAGCTGCGATCAAAATTGTTGACTGCAGCACCAATTTGCAAAATGCAAATTGAAATGCTTCCGCGAGGAAGCTGTCCTCGCGAAGCTAGCGCGGTTCACGGCTCGCGGCTCCTCTCACAGCATACGGTGGCTTGGCTTGGTCGGCTCAGCTCGCCATGCGGCTTGCTACAGTACCTTCTTCTCTAGCAAATTTTCTCTACGTTTCAATGGCTCTGTACGCAGTTTTTTCTTCTGTTTTTTTTTTTTTTTTATCAAAACTCATCCAAACAACCATCTATACCCTTAAAAATACTGGGCTTACACGATATATATGAAAGCAATCAAAATACAATGTTCCTATGCTTCCACTCGCGAATCTTACACTGAAACTGCCCATACCAGTAAACACGAAGGATCACAGAAAAAATTCAAAAAAAATATTTCTTGTTTTAGTTAAGTCTAGCATGCTTCTTACATTTGTTAAACCATGGCTCTGAAACCAATTGAAGGCCTAAAATGGCAAAAAATCATCAAATCGAAAGCATGCTCGCAAAATGAAAAATTTTTCTCTGTGGTTGAATGACCCTATTCGCACTAATATAGATGTCTGTACAAGGATACTTGAAGCTATTGGATCACACCCTTGTAAATGTCGACTGTGTCTCATTCATGCAAAGCCTTTAATCTTTTGAAATGGTGCCCGTAGCACAGCCGGTGAAAGCTTAAAGAAATAGGGTTGATAAGCTTTTGGTGAATGCTTCACAGAAGCTCTCTGTGACCAAAGTTGGGTTTCATCTCTGTGAATGATAAACCCAGAAGTGCAAAACCAAAAACTACACTTCAATTCATTTTCCATTCATTTCAACAAATGCTCTGAGAGTGAATCCATCTGCATGCAAATAGAAAGCATCCATGCTTTTTATTATCCTTCACATGAAATAACACGGGATCCATCCATAAATAATAAATCTTTATTATTTATTTTATGGGCTTTATTAAATAGCCCAATAAATAATTAACAAGCCTAAATAGACCAATATAAAATTTCATACCTTTTATCTAGTTTATATCCAGATTAATTTTTTAATTATTCAATATGGGCATTGGGCCCGAATAATTAATTAACCAATTAAACTAGATAAATTATACTCTCTCTCTCTCTCTCTCGGGCCTTTTATTTTTTTCTAATCAAATAATAAATTAAACTAATAAAATAAAACCCATAATTATCAAGACCAATTCCTTAACCCAAATCTTTCAGGACTGAAGGGCTATTTCGGAGACCAAAAGACACATTGCCTTAGCTACTAAAATGATCAAAACACCCTTATTATATAAATAGCTATATTTTACATTTTAAATAATTTCTAATATCACCATAAGGAAATATTGACCCCAAGGATAATGATGCATTAGCAAAGTCTTCGACCTACAGGTGTAATGACTAAAATACCCCTCTATGCATCGCCATGTATTTAGAGTGGAAGAGTGTACTAACATCTCTCTAAAAGACATCTACCATTCTTAGACCTCTAGTCCAATAATCCATGACTCCTGAAATATTTTCACTTTCCAAGGGAGCTACTCTAAAGTAAATATCAAAGTCATGTTCCTCAGGGCCTTGGATAATTAGATCATTTGAACAGTCACAAGGGGCGATATAGCGTAGAACCTATCTTGTCCAAATCTGTCTTAACTAACCAGTCATATATACCCAACATACAAGTATATCAGCTCTACGAAAGAACCTCAACTACAGTATATCAAAGTATGTGCTCCCAGCTTCGTCAGACCAGTAACTCATACTCAAGCAGTAGAGTATTAGTCCACGCTGGAGCAATAATAGTTTGGATTTTTTTTAAATAGTACTTTTAGAAACCACTATTACAGGTCTTGTTATATGTATTCAAAATACGCTCATGCTATGAAGTGAGTGGACTACTCACTGGCTAAAGGTAAACCATTCTCCATTTGAAATTCATAACACAATAACCTAAACATGATGCGATTCTCATTCTCATCAATCGATTAAGAACAAACTTTAATGTGTTAGTAACCTGTGATCCATATCTTACTGTGAAAGACCACCATTCACATGGATTACTTACTTAAACGCAATGGGTCCTTTCCAAATGAAATTTGTGCACAAAAAAAAAAAAAGTAAATTCACAAACAAATTTTGAGAATAAATTTTTTTATTAATAAATTCAATAATTACATCAGATAAACTAGCCTAGAGGGGAAATATTCCAACAATTTTTGGGTGAATGGTGGTCATTATGATATTAATTTTAACATGAAAATATTATTTTCATGCCTTGATTTTAGATCAAAAGCTAGGGTTTATAAACTTTGTTGTTGAACTCTCTATGTATTTATGTGTGTGTCGGCTGACTGGAAGCTTTATGGATATTTTTTTGTGTGGGGAAGAACTGAATATTCATGGTAGCTTAAAGGATTGTTTTCGATTGGGAAGATGATGACTAAAGTAGAATGAAAATGGAAGTTACTTAGTTGGAAAAATGAATTATACTAGCTTTTTATTAGACAAAGTGAATTTATGTTGAATAAGTGTGATTCTTGTGAGATATTAGAATCTGGAAATTACAGAATCAGAGATGATTTGAAGGGTGAATTAATGTTCCCAAGGTGTTAAAGGCTAAAGGAAAACAAAGGAAAGCATGAATAGTAGAATTGAAACAAAACTACTGGGGTTGTTTTTGCCCTGTAGCATGTCACGGGAACTAGGATTCTTAAAAGGGCTTCTACAGAATTAAAGTTAAGAATCTTACGGTCATTTTCGTATATCATAGAGTCGAATCGGAGATGTGAATTGAAAGTTATGTGCAAAACCAAATTGTGTGCCAAAGCAGCGAAATTTCAGGATTATGCTTGGAAAGTGAATGAACTTAAGGAAGAAAATTTTTGTGATTTTGGATGAAATAAATGAGAAATATCAAGTGAATCCTTTGAATATAAAGGGAGAAAGGATGTGGAAAAATGGAAAAGAAAGAATTGAACAAACGATGAAAAAACAACGTAAACAAAAGTTAAACGTTTTCCTTAACTATCAGCCTGGACGGCTAACCATGGGCTAAACGCCGATTAGACGTTCGCTAACTGTCAGGCATATCGGCTGGACGTCGGCTGTTTTTCGGACAAACACGACTTGACCTAAAAACAATGTTTGGTGTAGGTTTATCGATAAACGGCCAATGGTTCGTCGAAAATGATAGAAACGGTGGTCGAACGGTCGTAAATGGAAAGAGTTAATTAGAACACGAGGTGAGTCCCTTTGATTTCTAAAACTCTTTAAAAGCTAGTGTGCTTCACTATTCCATGAAATGCTATATTTTGTACCATTTTAGAAACCTCTGAATATATTTAAGGTTTACTAAGCAAGAATTGTTTTGCGTCATTTTTTGCTCCAATGAACTTCATAATTGGCTTGGAAACCTTAATGGATGACTAAAACATGAATTTTGTGAATTTAGTCCTTTTTGGATTAAATACTTGAAATTTTCAGAAAATGGTAAATTTTGAAATCGGGTATTCATAAATTGACTAGAATGCCCTTATTGGAACATATTGTGGAAATGTGTTTGGAAACTTTGAATTTAATCCACTTTTTTTTATTAAAATTCTTGATTTCTTGAAATGAGTTCCTATTGGAATCGGGTATTTGGAAAATGATTCAAATGTCCTTTTTGGAATGTTTTATGAAAACCTTTGGAATCGAGTATTTAGTAAATGACCGAAATATCCTTATTAGAACTCTTGTGAACATTTTTCAAATTAGGTAAGGGTAAAATGACCCGAATACCCTCGAAATATCTTTTGGAATTAGGCATGGGTGAAATGACACGAATGCCCTTGAAAATGACTTTTGTGATCAAGTATGGGTAAAATGACCTGAATGCTCCTGAAAACTTGTTTTGATGTATGAAAAGAACTATTTAACCTATTTTGACACGGTTTTGGAAAAAAAAAAAATGATCTCTCGTGATGAGATTAACTTTTAAAAAATGACATTTTGATCCTGGAAATTGTTTTATTGGCTTGATGTGCCTATGGAATGAATTGATTGGCCTGCGGAGCCTATGGGAATTATGGTCTGACTTGTGAGTCAATGGGATCAAATTTTGAAAAATGTTATTTTACCCCAAAAATGTTATTTTGAAAATGCTACAGGATTAGATAACCCTTTGGCCTGATCAGTCAAAAGGGATTGGCATTGGTAACGTTAAGTACTCAACAAAAACTTTGATCTTTGTACTAACTTATGTTAGAGATAGACGACCCCAAGTAACTCGATCAGTTCTGGGGATTGTCTTACTCCAAACAGGGCAACAGAACATTGAGATGATTCGTTCTGGCTAGCTATCTAGTGCCTGGCAATTGCTGTGCCTTGTGTGCATTTTGTGATTGGGGTTGTTCACGGGTTGGGCTGGACACCTGGCGTTGTTCAACCCCTTGTTACCTCGATGGTGATTGACGTCAGAATTAGGTCCCCTGGCTGATGGTAGCAAGTAAAAGATTTAGTGTATTGTGTGCACTTGTTGATTATAGTACGCTACGATGTACATATTTTCCAGTGACGCGCGGATTAGGTACTATATGCTATGGCTTAAGTATAATAATACGTGTAAGTTGGTGTACCATAGGTTATGGCTTAAGTACTATAGGCTGCAGTCTCTATACAATGATACGTGGCACTAAAGATAAGGACTGCGGGGTTTGTATTCAGGCCAACGTTCTGTTGGAGAAGTACCTGTAATTTAGAATTTGGGCATTGATTTAAAATTGAAATATAAGTTTTCAAAAATGATTGAGTTCTGAATAAACTTTTTTTGAGAGAATTTTGGAATTGTTTCTAGTGAACAGACAAAATTCTTTCCCCACAACAATTTTATGTACTTTGTTTCTTTACTAATGCACAAGCACACATGGGACTCACTGGGTGATTTGTTACTTACACGTGTCTTTATCTTACCTATTTATAGGATCCAGAGTTAAGTGGACCTACAGATAGAAGGACGATACCACAGTGTTAGCTATATAGGTCTGGATGACTCCCATTTTGATTATGTACTTATTACTATTATAGTTTGGGATGGCATGTATGAGATTCTTTGATATATGTATATCCCCTTTTGATTTTGTACTTATTACTATTGTAGTTTGGGATGGCATGTATGAAATTCTTTGATATATATGTATATGTATGGACATCAGTATGGGATATTAAATGAGTCTGAACCTTGTATACTCCATTGTTTTCATTATAAAGATCCCTTATCTAGGAAACTAGACGGGACAACACCCGACATTGATATGCTTCTGCTATTATCTTTAGTAGGGGTGCTACAATTGGTATCAGAGCCTAGTATTATAGAAATGTGGTATCGTCATAGGGATTGATAGTACTCTTTCATTGTAGAGGTATAACGTATAGGAGTGATAAGGGCAAACGCCTAATGGATGAGCATAGCCATGATGGGAAGAAAAAGATAGGTGAGGATTCGGGTATGAAAAAATCTGGGAAGATTAGGACAATCTACCGAGCAGGCATGCCGGGACGTTTTATCTTAACAGGACCTGGCCGCTTTCATACACCCTGTCTCACCAGAAGCTTGTTTGTCCTGGCAATACCTACCATTACTTTGTTTGTGAGAGACCTTAGTTTGAAGAGGACACTTATTCCCGAGAGGACATCATCACCACAAAGTCAGATAGAGAAGGTAGGTGGCAATTCTGATTAGGTTGATTGCAATATTGAACCATGACATCAAGATAATGATAAAAAGGACAGTATCCCCAATGGTGCAGTATTATCTGAGGATGATGAGAAGGTGAGGATATTTGTTGGGTATCTCAGGCTTGTATCGTATACGGCGCAGTAAAAAATAAAACGAGATACGCTCCCAAGACCCGTCTATGTGTAGAAAACAAGACATAAAGAAAATAAAGGTAACAACTTTTACCTTTGGGTGATCGTCCGAAGAACAAAAAATTTCTTCTTCAAGTTAAGGCGTGATCCAGCAATCCTCATGATTAACCTCCATGTGAGTCGAACGTTTAACCACTATAATCACAATGTGTGATTATCTTTAATAGTAATCCACACAGAGGGATACTCAAGCACCAAATTTTCTATGCTAGCAGAAAAAGATGGCGGCTAGGCTTCTCAAGAACAATCGAGAGAGAGAGGGAGAAGAGAGAATGTTCGTGGTTGTTGTTTTGTGTGTTTATTGATCCAAAACCTCAGCTAGGGTTTCGATTATATCATATATATAACCAAAATATCCTGCTAAAATTGAGAATTCTAATCCTATTAGAATTCCCTAATTGTAATTGAAAACATGAAGTTCTCACAATTACAACTTAGACAACAATTATAACTAATTATAATTTATCCACAACTTCTCTTTCTCTCAATCAACCCCACTATGTTATCAAATAACATCTTGAGTATGCAATCCTCTATTGTGTGTGACCTATTAGGTTTCCTAGTCAATTGGTAGAGAACATGAATTAATCCAAACGTCTTTGAGATTAATAATCCATAATTAATTAGAATTACTCTTATTAATTCTAATCAGGATTAGTTTATTAATTCATCAATTAATAAACCAATATTCCCAGATTATGAGTAGTATCTAGGAACACATCATGACCACCCAAGAGTCCAGGAAGTCAAATGGCTTGACATGAACCCTTCAATAACAAACTTCAGTGCAATTAACTCATTTCACCATACAATATCTCATTTAGTTTGGAGTACGGAATTAGTGCCATCTCCCTCCATAATTAATTCTGGCCCGAATATAATAGTACTTGTACCAGGAACCCACTACTCTAGATGTGTATCAATTGAAACTATTTCCAATACACAATTGCCTTGGCTAAGGACTTTTGAGTAGTAATTGCTACAAGTGGCCATGAGATATTCGCCCCTACTATTAAGAGTGGTGAATCCTTTATTGACCATCTCAACTACTTTCGTTTACCTCACAATGTACCCAATATCTATCCCATAGGCAGCCCTCAATCGAGCTCCGGAGATTGGAATCAAAGTACAAAACTCAGCAAACAAAGTACCTTGGAGATCTCAAGTCTAAGGATATTTGCACGTTTACTATATTGAAATTATATTATTGGCACTAAATAGTTATCCATGTGATTGTCTCAAAGCTATGTCATCCAATGAACTTGTTCCATTAACAAGCATCCATGTGTTAACTTTGAGTATCTCAATACTCACGGTTATGAGAACCACCGCCTGATCAAATCAAGAAGTCTAACACATGCTAGTCTTAACGCATTAATAATGTCCTGTCTCATTAATTCTATGATTAGAGACTATTTAAGTACTAACACCATCCAGTGTAGTAGGAATCTCATACCATGATTTTCTTAACACAGTGTTGTACTAGGGACTTTATCGAACAGTTATATTACTTAAAGTAAACAAAAAAAATTGTAAGATAAATAATGTCTTTTATTAAAATAAAATGTAGCATATACAGTATACAAGTGATTGCCTCTAGGGCACAACACTAACAATATTTCGGTAGTATTAGAGGAAGAGATGCCAGGACTGGAGGTTGTTGAAGCTGGAGGGGATCAAGAGGTACCTGAGGTAGTGATGCCTATACTCGAGCTCGAGAAGGAAATGGAGATAGACCCAGAGATGCTGGCTTGGTTGCACCCTAATATGGATGGAGATGAGGGATTTAACGCAACCGAGTCTTACACGATTTCTACTTATTCAGGACTTCCCGTTTCGGATAGCGATGATGATGAGCAAGAGGATGATATGTGGATATAAGTAGCAAGATATGTATAGTTCGGCTAGTGTTTATGACTGTGTGCTTAGCACACAAATTTTGTACTGGCTTTGTGTTTAATGAGAATGAGTATATGTTATGATCCTGCTATATGCACTATAGCCTTTTTGTGCCTGCTCTTAAGTTATGTTATATCATTTTACCAACAAAACTATATGAACTGTACAAATGTCTCCTGAATGGACTTTTGGACGATCATTGCGAACTACTCGAAATAATACTTAAGCCAATGGTGGAGGAATCGTATGTGGAAGGTCCCTACCTTGTAACTTTGGACAATCCTATGTTCCAAACTTTCTAGAAAATGGTTGATATCATTTAACAGTTAACTGAGACTATCACTAGAGTCAATGAGAATGCTGGAATAAATGAGAATATGAGTAGGAGAAATTGAAGTGGACTTCGAGGTATGAGTCAGAAAAGATTTGGAGACCTCGATGGCAAAAGAAATGAAAGATGTAAATGAGGGGAAGCTAATTGAAGGACAACCTTCTTTAAGATACTTTAATTGTGGGAAGATAGGGCATAAAAGATTCAATTGCCCTCACCCTCGAAGAATAGGAGGATTGAGTCGATCAGGAAAGAAATAATCAGGGGCAGAGTTCAGGACTGGAAAGAGAAAACCTAGGACAATTTTTGATCTCTAGACCTGGACCTGCTAAACCACAAGTGAATGTTCAAGTGGTTGCATTGGAAAAGATGGATAATCATGCCACAGTAGTGGAATGTACGCTCCTTATTTTGAATCATGATGCTAAAATATTAGTAGATCTCGGTTCTATGCATTCCTTTATTACCAATTCATTTCTTGATGCTATGGGGACAAAAGGGGAAGAAACTTCATTATAAAATGATTGTTAGTATCCTATTGGGACAGTGAATGAATAGTGATAAAGTACGTAAGGAATACAAGACTTTGGTGGAGAATGAAATTTTGGGAAGAGATTTGATAAGTCTGCTCATAGAGGATTATGATGCTATTTTGGGCATGGATTGTCTATCTCAGCAACATGCTCAAGTTGATTGTAGACATAAAGTAGTACGATTCTGTCGGCCTAGGAAACCTATATTGGAATTTGTAGATGAGGCTGGAAGGAAAAGTAATATTTTTATATCAGGACTCAAGGCCTGGAAAATGATTAGGAAAGGGTGTACTGGATACTTGGCTTATGTGATTAATAAATCCAAAGAAATAACTGTTATGAATGAGTGTTTAGATGTTTTTTCAACAAAATTGAAAAAGTTCCCACCGGAGAGAGAAGTAGTGTTTTCTATTAATTTACTGCTATTAGCAGAACCAATTTTAAGGAGTCCTTATAGAATGGCACCTATAGAGTTACAGGAGCTCAAGAAACAATTACAGGAATTAATGGAGCAAGGGTTCATTCAGTAAAATACTTCACCGTGGGGAGCACCTATATTATTTGTCAAGAAGAAAGATGGGTCATTACGAATATGTATAGATTATCGAGGGTTGAATACAGTAACAATAAAGAATAAATATCCATTGCCTATGGTTGATGAACTGTTTAACTAGTTATAGGGAGCAGGATGTGTCTCAAAATTAGACCTGAGGTAAGGATATTACCAAGTTCGGATTTGGAAAGCAGATATACCAAAAACTGTATTTAACACGCGATATGGGCATTTTGAGTTTGTAGTGATACCCTTTGGTGTTACTAATGCTCCTACTGTTTTCACGGACTTGATGCACCGAACATTTTGGCCTTACTTAGATAATTTTGTAGTTATATTCATAGATGATATCTTAGTGTATTCTAAGGATCCTCAAGAACATGAATAACATCTTCAGAAAGTATTAAGAAAGTTAAGGGAGACCAGACTATATTCAAAATTCAGTAAGCGTGAGTTTTAGCCACAAGAAGTAGCATTCTTAGAACATGTGATATCCAAAGACGAGATTGCAATAGATCCTGCAAAAGTTGAAACAGTGACTAATTGGAAACGTCCCGAGACTCTAACTGAAATACGAAGTTTTCTGGGATTAGTAGGATATTATTAGAGATTTGTTAAGGGATTTTCTAAGATAGCTTCACCTTTGATTTGACTCACCCAAAGAAAGCCCCTTATGTGTGGACTGTGTAAACTGAGAAGTGTGAGAAAAGTTTTCAAAAATTGAAGAAAATGTTAAGTTCTATTCCTATGCTAGCATTGCCGATGAAGAATAAACCTTATGAGGCATACACAAATATGTCAAATGAAGGATTGTGAGGAGTATTGATGAAAGAGAAAAAAGGTGATAGCTTATATCTCTAGAAAATTGAAATCCCACGAGGAGCTTTACCCTACACATAATTTGGATTTAGCCGCTATTGTGTCTGCCCTTAAGACGTGGAGATATTATTTGTATAAGGTGGAGTTTAAAGTCTTCACCAACCACTAAAGCTTGAAGTATGTTTTACCAAGAAGAGATTGAACATGAGACAACATCGGTGGATGGAATTTTTGGAAGAATTTTGGTGTCCAATTAAGTATCAGCCTGGAAAAGTAAACACAGTAGCAGATACCCTTAGTAGGAAGGCAAATTTATCAGCTCTCTGGAGATTACGAATTCTAGAACTGAAATAATTGCAGTAGACGAATAAATAAGAATGAGTAATATCTCCATTCAACCTATTTCCCTACAACAGTAAAAGGGAAAGTAAGATAAAGATGAAGAGTTGCAAAAGCTAGTGCAAAAGGAAGTGAATAAAGGAGGAGATGGGTTTCGAAAAGATAATAATAGAATTATTTGTTACCGGGGTCGGTATTGTATTACGAAATAATTTGTGATGAGACAAGATGTTTTAACAGGGGCACCATAGAGTAAGTATACCATCCATCTAGGAGCCGTAAAGATGTATCAGGACTTAAAATAGCATTATTGGTAGATTGGTATGAAAAGGGGTATTTCAGACTTTATAGCTCGATGTTTAACTTGTCAGCAAGTGAAAGCCGATCAGCAACGGCCTGGAGGGTTACTACAGCCATTGCCTACTCCATCATGGAAATAGGATGAAATTACTATCGATTTCATTACTGGATTACCCATAGCAATAGGACAGCGAGATACGATATGGGTAATAGTAGATCGACTTACTAAGTCTGCTCATTTCATTCCCATTAACTAATGGGATTCCCTAGAAAAGTTAAGTGGAATCTATATGGAGGAAATAATCAGACTACATGAGTACCTTCTGGCATTGTGTCAGATTGAGATCCTAGACTTACCTCGAAGTTGGAAAGCTGCTGTAAAGGTATAGGACCATAATAAAGTTCAACATAGTAAAGCACCCACAAACGAATAGACAGACAGAATGAGTGAATAAAGTTTTGGAAGACATATAGTGAGCTTGTGCTTTGGATTTTGAAACTAAGTGGATTGATAATTTAGCGTATGCAGAATTTGCATACACTAATAATTATCAATCAACAATTGGAATGGCCTTGTTTGAAGCTCTATATGAAAGGAAATGTAGTCTAGGATGAAGGACGGGTGAATAAGATGCTTTAAATCTTGAAAAGCTTGGTAGGCTATGGAGATGATTAAAATTAAGTTGGAGGCAGTTCAAAGTAGACAGGAAAGTTATGTGGATTAACGTAAAAGAGATTTGAACTTTGCAAAAGGAAATCGTGTATTCTTGAAGTTGACTCCACAATAATAATTGGAAATTAAGGGACTAAGAAAGAAGCTGGCACCTAGGTATATTGGATCATTCCCTATTATCGAGAGGATTAGGAAGGTGACTTATCGATTAGAGTTACCGAAAGAACTTCAAAATATTCCCGATGTGTTCTATGTTTCAGAAATTTGTAGCTGATCTCGCACACATTTTGAATGAAGAGCCTATTGAGATAGCTCCATGCTTGAAATATAAGGAAAAGTCTATTTAGATCTTAGAGTATGCTAAAAAGGAATTGAGGAATAAGAAAAATTCCACTTATAAAAGTGTTGTGGAATTATCATCCAGTGCAAAATGCAACTTGAGAAACGGAAGAGAAGATGTTGAAAAAGCATCCAGAATTAATTCAGGGTAAGCCAATTTTGAGGATGAAATCTTTTGTAAGGAGGGAAGAATGTAATACCCCGCACTTTTATCTTTGATTAGCTACTACTTGTAATAGAATGAGAATTTATATTAATGGTCAGAACAAAAGATGATCGGTGTAACGAGACGAATATTTTGGTATAATAATATTTTGTTGGGACCTGGATGTAATTATTGGATTTGTTTTACTAATTCCCTAAATCTTCGAAAGGCAGCTATTGTTAATAAAATAATAATTTGAGGGTATGCTGAGAAGAGAAATTGATCAGTGCGATGAAACGCACGTTTTGGTGTGAACTATACTATTCGGGTCACCGGGGGCATTTTCGTCATTTTGACCGCGCCTAAGACTTTGACACATGAAATTAAAGGATTACAAAATAAATAAAGAATAATGTGTAAATTTTGTGATTGGAACACATCACTCGTGGGCCCTTTGACTAAGATCTTGTGAAATGTGATTAGCCAATACTTGGACCATGAGAAGGAGGATGAATGGCTGAAAATTAGCCAAGAAAACCAGCAGCCATACAAGAGAAATGAAGAGATATTTTTGAGGAGGAAATTAAGTGGTTGGTGTGTAAATTTTTCATTGGAACACACCTATACATTAGCCACCATACTATTAATTGATTTAAAAATTTCTTGGCCAAATTTTTGATGAGAATGGTGGTGGGAAATCTATTATACAGGCCAAAATTTTGGCTGTCTCAAGGGGAGATAAATAAAAGAAAGAAATCAAGAGAAAAATAGCAAAAAGAAAGAAAAAGGCAACTAGTGTGTGTTCTTGGTGTAGTGTATGTGTGTTCTTGGTGTAGTGTGTGAGTTCTTGAGAGGTTCTTGGAGCAAATCACACCAAAGAGCTCTAAATACAATGTAAAACCCTACATTTCTTGAATTAAAGCTGTTGTTGGGTGAATGGTGGTCATTATGATATTAATTTTAACATGAAAACATGATTTTCAAGCCTTGATTTTGGATCAAAAGCTAGAGTTTATAAACTTTGTTGTTGAACTCTCTATGTGTTTATTTGTGTGTCGGGTGCCTAGAAGCTTTATGGATATTATTTTGTGTGGGGAAGAACTGAATATTCATGGTAGCTTGAAGGATTGTTTTCGGTTGGGAAGATGATGACCAAAGTAGAATGAAAATGGAAGTTACTTGGTTGGAAAAATGAATTATACTAACTTTTGATTACAAAAGGTGAATTTTTTTTGAATAAGTGTGATTCTTGTGAGCTATTGGATCTAGAAATCACAGAATCAAAGATGATTTGTAGGAAAAATTGAGTGAATTAATGTTCCCAAGGTGTTAAAGGCTAAAGGAAAGCATGAATAGTAGAATTGAAGCAAAACTACTGGGGCTGTTTTTTCCCTGTAGCATGTCACTGGAACTAGGACTCTAAAAATGGCTTATACAAATTTAAATCTAAGAATCTTACGATCATTTTGGTATATCATAGAGCCAAATCGGAGATGTGGATCGAAAGTTATGTGCGAAACAAAATTGTGTGTCAAAGCAGCGAAATTTCAGGATTATGCTTGGAAAGTGAATGAACTTAAGGAAGAATAATTGTGTGACTTTGGATGAAATAAATGAGGAATATGAAATAAATCCCTTGTATATGAAGGTAGAAAGGATGTGGAAAAAGAAAAATGAAAGAATCAAACAAAACAACAGAAAAATGACATGAACGAAAGTTGAATGTTTTACTTAACCGTCGGCTAAACTTCGGTTGGACGTCGGCTACCTGTCGGGCACGTCAGCTGGACGTCGGCTATTTTTCGGCCAAGCACAACTTAACCTAACAACGATGTTTGGTGTAGGTTTATCGATAAATGGCCAATAGTTCGTCAAAAATGATAGAAACATTGGTCGATTGGCCATAAACGGAAAAAATTAATTAGAACACGAGGTGGATCCTTTTGATTTCTAAAACTCTCTGAAGCTAGTGTGCTTCACTTTTCTATAAAATGCTATATTTTATACCATTTTAGAAATCCCTAAATATATTTAAGCATCAGAGCAAGAATTGTTTTGCGCCATTTTGGGCTCGAATGCACTTCATAATTAGCTTAGAAACCTTAATGGATAACTAAAGCATGAATTTTATGAATTTAGTCCTTTTTGAATTAAATATTTGGGATTTTCGGAAAATGATAAATTTTGGAATCGGGTATTCATCAATTAACTAAAATGCCCTTATTGGAACATATTATGGAAATGTGTTTGGAAACTTTGAACTTAATCCTCTTTTGGGATTAGAATTCTGGATTTCTTGAAATGAGTTCCTTTTGGAATCGGATATTTGAAAAATGATTCAAATGTCCTTATTGGAATGTTTTATGAAAATTTTTAGAATCGAGTATTTGGTAAATGGCCGAAATATCCTTATTAAAACTCTTGTGAACACTTTTCAAATCGGGTAAGGTTAAAATAACCCGAATACCCTCAGAAAGTCTTTTGGAATTGGACATGGGTGAAATGACCCGAATGCCCTTAGAAATGATTGTTGTGATCAAGTATGGGCAAAATGACCCGAATACTCCTAGAAACTTTTTTTTATGTGTAAAAAGAACTCTTTAACCTGTTTTGACATGGTTTTGGAAAAAATTATCTCTCATGATGAGATTAACTTTTGGAAAATGACATTCTGATTCCGAAAATTATTTTATTGGCTTGATATACCTATGGAATGAATTAATTGGCCTACAGAGCCTATAGGAATTATGGTCTGACTTATGAGTTAGTGGGATCAAATTCTGAAAAATGTTATTTTGTCCCAAAAATGTTGTTTTGAAAATCATGCGAGATCAGATAACCCTCTAGTCTAATAAGTCAGAAGTTGTTGGTATTGGTAATGTTGAGTACTCAGCAAGAAATTTGATCTTTGTACTAGCATATATTAGAGATAGACGACCCCAAGTAACCCAATCAGTTCTGGGGATTGTCTTACTCCAAAAAGGGCGATAGAACTTTGAGATGAGTCGTCCAGGCTAGCCATCTAGTATCTGGCAATTGTCGTGCCTTGTATGCACTTTGTGATTTGGGTTGTTCACGGGTTAGGCTGGACACCTAGCGTTGTTCAACCCCTTGCTACCTCGATAGTGATTGACATTAGGATTGGGACCCCTGACTTATAGTAGTAAGTAAAAGATTTAGTGTGTTGTGTGCACTTGTTGATTATAGTATGCTACAGTGTACTTATTTTCTAGCGCTGCACGGATTGAATATTGTAGGCTACAGCCTAAGTATAATGATTCGTGCAAGTTGGTGTACTTTTTCGGCGACGCACAAATTGAGTACTATAGGTTGCGGTCTCTGTACAATGATACGTGACGCTGAAGGTACGGACGCGAGACTTGTATATAGGCTGACCTTTTATTGGAGAAGTGCCTGTGATTTAGAAATTGCGGCAATGATTTGAAATTGAAATACAGTTTTCGAAACATGATTGAGTTCTGAATAAAGTCTTTCTGAGGGAGTTTTGAAATTATTTCCTGTGAACGAAAATTGGGGCAATACTCGGTGTTGATATGCTTCCATTATTATCTTTAGTAGGGGTGTTACAATTCAAGTGGCAGAAATATATACACTATTCCAGGAATCAAGGTTATAGAAAAGGAAGTAATTTAAATGGGAAGTTGGAATTGACTTTCTGTTGGAAAGTATGCCCTCAAAGACTATGTATTCTGTGTAAATATATTACAATAAAAATGTTTATTTATTTAATTTAGTTTATTTCTTATATTATTGCACATTTAAGGTCCAAGTATGATAAGTAATGGTCTATATTTTGGGTCGTTCTTTACAGTAAGGTATAGACCATGGGTAGTTGTTATATAAGTAAAATTGAGTTCTTAGTCGTTTGATAGAATTGGGCATTTTATCAAGGTAAGACCATTATGCCATGAGTTCCAATGAGGAATGGTTTACCTTGAATTAGTGAGTAGTTCACTCACATCACTGGCATATGCGTATTTTGAATACATAGAATTAGACCTATAGTAGTGGTCTCTTATAAAGTACTATCATTATAGAGACCGGACTATTACTACTACAGCGTGGACGGATACCTTCATACTTGTGTATGAGTTGGCGGTCTGGCAAAGCTAGGGTTTTATACTTTGATATATGTTGGGTGAGATTTCATTTGTGAGTTCAATATCCTTGTATATTGGGTGTATTACTCTAGTTAGTTAAGACGGACTCATGCAACAGAGTTTATATGCTTCACTTAGTGAAGTTAAATCACCATCTTGTGATTGTCCAGGATAATCTAATAATCCAGGGCCCTAGGAACGTGAATCTAGAATGTGTGCTTTTGGGTAGCTTCCAATGATGAGTAAGTATATTCAAGTAAGTCATGGATTATCGGACTAGAAATCTAAGGATGATAGATGTCGTTGAGATGGGTGTTAGTACATTTATCCTGTTTCATTCATGGTGTTACATAGAGGGGTATTTTCGTCATTTTACCTTAGGTCGGAGACATTGCTTTAGAAATATATTTTTTGGGATCAATATTTTCATATGGTGATAAATAAAATATTTAAAATGGTAAAATACAGTTATTTAATAGTGAGGGCATTTTGATCATTTTGGTATTCGTGAATAATATGTCTCTTGGTCCCAGGAGTAGCTCTAGTTACCTTAGTGTTGTTTAGATACAATCTGGGCTAAATGGATAATTATTTGGAAGAGAATAAAATTCATTCTAAGAGTTCAATTTGAATTAATTAATTAGTCTTAGGTTTCGATAAGGCCTAGAAAAGATAATTAATAAATTAAAAGAATTGGACAAGAATAAATTATTAATTGGGCTGATGTATGTTGACATATATTAAGAGTCCAATTAAAATTAATTAATTAGTCTTGGGTATATTTAATGAAGCCCAAAAAAGATAATTAATTAATTAATTAAGAGGATTGAGCTAGTCTTGGATTAGTTTTAGAGCATAGCACCAAGCCCATCAGGGCTTAATGTTTTTTGCCATTAGGGCTTAATCAAGCCCTAAGGCTGGCCGAAATCAAGGGTTCAAGAGAGGGAGAAAAATAACGTTGGTTGTTGCGTGAGTTCCTCTCTCTGGAAAAAAAAAATAGTTTGCCGTCTTTTCCTCTCACTCTCTGTTCCACGTTCTTCTTCTCCTTCTCTCTTGGAGAGTATCTAAATTATCCAAAGAATGAGCTTTCACCAAACTAACCCAAAAAAAGGTAGAGTTATACTCTGAAAGACGAAGAGAGAAAGCTTAAAGACGCTTGATGCGTAGGAGTAGAAGATTGGTGGGAATACCGATCGAACCATAGGCGTCTTCTTCTCCCCTTCCAATGCAAGTTCCAGTGCATCCCGACCCCTCGTTGGTTAATCCGCAACCAATCAAGAAAAGAAAGTACTTTCTCCTAGATGTGGCTCAGAAAATTGAAAATTTTTTTGCTGCATTTTCTTTAATGTTTTTCATTTTGATCCTTCAAGTGGTATCAAAGCTACGGTTTTAATCTAGGAGCATGTACTAGGGTTAAAAACTAGAAAAAGTGGTTCCTTTACTATTAAAAATGAATCTTTTGTGATTTCATGTGATCCCTCATACATTGGTTTCTAGAGTTCATGTACGCCTCACAGTTAGAGGTATAGGATCATGTATTTTAATGATTTCTCCATTATTTTTCTAGTTTTGAGTAGCTACAATGTATGCCTCGTGGTTAGAGGCATAAGTACTTGTAATAGCATGTTTTTATGCCTAGTTTTGCATTTATTTTCACCTGTACATTTTGGGGAATGAAGAACGTGATTGCTAGATTTGTTGAGGGGCAAAAAATGGCCAAAAAATAGGATTTTTTCAGAAATCGACAAACTCCAAAACAGACCCGACACCAGGTGGCCCGATCGGACCAGGCGCTATGTCCACTCTACCTAGTTGAAGATTTTGGAGAAACAAAGTAGACCCGGCACCAAGTGGGCCCAATGGACCAAACACCAGGTCCATTCTGCCCAGAGGCGAATGCAAGCAATTTTGTCCAAGAAAAGGGAGAGCACTGTTGAAGTTCTATACCTCAATTTTTCCTTGATATAATCATGTTTTGAAACCATTGTATGAGGTTAATTTTCTACAATAGTTTTCTTTATCTATAAATGAGTAGTAAAAGATGGAACCACCTTAGGATTAACAAGATCATTAATTTTTAATTCATGATGTTTAATCCATTGTTTGGTCAATTAGGTATAAGTAAATAGTTTGAGCATGAAAAAGTTTACTTTTGTTATCATGCATATTTCATTTTTGTGATCAATAGCGCAAGTTCTTGTGAGACCAAAGTCTCACTAGACAAAATAATTTTTGATAAAACATTTCAATCTAAGAAGTTTAAAATAAAAGAGTTCATGGTTTATTCTTTTAAAGGGTGTAATCCTTGACATAGGGAATAATATTAAACTTAAGGTTATTTAATAAACTTTTACTTGGTTATTAACTTAGAATAGTAAAATATATTCATAGTTTATTCTCTCAAAGGATTTAATCCTTGACATAGAGAATAATATTGAATTTCAAATTTTTACTAAAGTTAATGAAATCATAAGATTATAGAAAATCTTTTTAGGCCTAAAACTCAATTTTTAATAAAAGATTAAGTGGGAGAGGGGTTCTAATGACCTCATAGCTTCCATCACAACTCTCATTAGAGATAATGGATTTTCTCATGTCATTCTAAGAATGATCCCCTATAGGATGGATTTTCACAAGTATCTAAAACTAATGGAAGATTAAAGTTAAAAGCCTAGAGTATTTGTTAGTATTAAGCAACCTATGTTGGAGGTTTATAGCACTAGATTGCCCTTAGATAGTGTGAATCAGTGGTCATCCTATCGGTGGAACTTTTTTTAGACCATTACCTATTAAGGAAGTTTTGATTCGTGATAGTTATACACTTAACTTAGAATGCTATTAATCTTCCTATGAAGCTCTGCTAGTTTTTTTAAAGGCCAAACTATTTATATTATTGATAATGATTTTAAGAGTTATCTATTATCAAAGAACGTGCATTTTTATTTCTGGCCAACTAAATGAATGTTTTTTCGCAACATTTCAGAAATGTCTAGTTTTAGTCCATTGTCAATCATTCTCAAGGAGAATAAGTTAACATGCCTAAATTATGTGGATTGGAAGAGGAACCTGAACATAATACTCATCGCCCAGGAGGACAAGTATATTCTTATGGATCCCTGTCCTAAGATTGAGGAAGAATCTACTGATCAGGAGCGAGAGGTCGAGAAGGCATGGAAAAAAGTTGATGAGATGGCTAAGTGCTATATGTTGGCTTCCATGTCTAGTGTACTCCAATCTAAGCATGAGCGCATGGCCATTGCATATGACATAGATTTGTCATTGTGTACCATGTTTACAAATAAGAGTTGGCCTGTAAGGCAGGAAGCTCTTAGGGCAATCATGAACACTAGAATGGCTGAGGGGGCATCGATTCGAGAGCATCTGCTCAAGATGATTGCCTACTTCGAGGAGGCCAAGGTCCTAAGCGTAACGATAGATCTTGAGAGCCAAATTGAAATGGTTCTTAAAACTCTGTCTGATTCATATTCTCAGTTGAAGTTGAACTACAACATGAACAAGTTGGATATGAATCTCACAGAGCTTATGAAAGAGCTCCAGGTGGCAAAGAAGATCATGACGCCCATGTCAAATGTTTTGGTCTCTCGTCCTGCTTCTTTTTTTGGAATTAAGGCAAAGCCTAAGAAATTCAAGAAGAGGAAGGCCCAGAACAACGCAGAAGCCCAGCCCAAAGCATCTCGTCAAGCCAAGCCCATTGGGAAGCCCAAAGGCAAATGCTTCAAGTGTGGCAAGAGGGGGCATTGGAAGAAAGATTGTCCGGACTTCTTAGCCAAGTCTACTTCAGGTATTATTCTATACCTAGAGTCTATTTTGATGGTTGGATCAACATCTTCCTGGATAGTTGATTCTGAAGCCACTGACCATGTTTGTAACTCTTTGCAGGGGTTCAGAAGGATAAGGAGACTCAGCAAGGGTGAGCATGGCCTTCAAGTAGGCAATGGAGCAAGAATATGAGCTGAAGCAGTGGGAGATCTTGAGCTTATTTTTTATTGTAATAGAAAGTTAATTTTAAAAGATATTTTATATGTTTCTAGTTTTAAGCAGAATTTGATTTTAGTTTCCAAATTGATGAATCAAGGATATTCTATTTCTTTCCATTCTGGTGTTTCCATCAGTAGAGATGGCAATTTAATTTGTACTGGAAACATGTATGGAAATCTCTTTTACATACATCCTATTAGAAATTAAGTAAACAATATTCAAACTAAACTGGATAATAAAAAGAGAAAGGCAATATCAAATAACTCGTATTTGTGGCATCTAAGATTGAGACATATAAATTCAAATCGGATTCAGAGGCTAATCCATGATGGGCTTTTAAGTTCATTGAGATTGGAAGAATAGCCTCAGTGTGAATCTTACCTTAAAGGTAAAATAACCAAAAGGTCCTTTACCAAAAAGGTAGATAAAGCCATGGAAATAGTAGCACTAGTTCATACGGATGTTTATGGTCCGATGACTATACCAACTAGAGGAGGCTACGAGTACTTCATCACTTTTACAGATGATCACACTTGTTTTAGTTATATTTATCTGATGAGGATCAAGTCTAACTCTTTTGATAAATTTAAGGAGTTTAAGGCTGAAATAGAGCATCAAACAGGTAAATTAATTAAAACTTTGAGATCAAATCGTGGTGGAGAGTACCTCCTCGGTGAGTTTAAGGATTACTTGGTACATCACGGCATAATATCTCAATTAACTATGGCTAGGACTCCCCAGTAGAATGGAGTAGCTGAGAGAAGAAATAGAATTTTGATGGAAATGGTCAGAAGCATGATGAGTCATGCGTCTCTTCCTATTTCTTTTTGGTATGCCTTAGAAACAGTGATATATGTTTTGAACTTAGTGCCTTCCAAATCAGTACCTAAGACATCCTATGAAATGTGGACTCGACGAAGCCCAGTTTGAATTATCTCAAGATATTGGGTTGTCCAACTTATATGATGACAAAAGAAAGTAAGCTAGAATCAAGATTAGAGTTATGCTACTTCGTTAGATATCCAAAAGAAATGAAAGGTGGATATTTCTATCATCCTCAAGAGTATAAAGTACTTGTTAGTATTAATACTAGATACTTAGATGATAAATAAGTTACATCCACCACGGGTTCAAGTAGAATAGAGTTAGAAGAGAAGTTGGTTACTAATTCAACTTTAGGTACTTCTAACACTCCGATCAAGAAGCCAAGAAAAACACTACCGGATGTTCCTATACAAATTGAGCCTCGTCGTAGTAAGAGGATCACAAGAGTTCTAGAAAGGTGGACCGGAGAGATCTATGATCTAGTCTCTAATCATCAAGAACAAAATTCTACTAGATACGAGGAGGCTATTATTGATGCTAATGCAGATAAGTGGCAGCTAGCCATGAATGTCGAGATTGAATCTATGTACCTCAATTAGGTCTGGAATCTTGTCACTGCAGCTGATGGGATAAAACTTATTGGGTGTAAGTGGGTATACAAGAGGAAGAGAGGTGCAAATGGAAATGTTGAAACCTATAAAGCAAGGTTGGCTGCTAAATGTTATACTCTGAAAGAAGTGATTGATTATGAGGAACCCTTTTCACTAGTAGCTATGCTTAAGTCTATTCGTACTATCTTAGCCATCACATGTCATTATGTCTATGAGATATGGCAGATGGATGTCAAGACAACCTTCTTAAATAGTTATCTTAGCGAAAACATCTATATGTCCTAACCAGAAGGTTTTGTTGCTAAAGGTCAAGAACAAATGGTCTGTAAGTTTAAGAAGTCCATCTATGGACTTAAGTAGCGTCACAAGCATAGAATATATGTTTCGAAGAAACTGTGAAAGTTTATGGTTTCATTCAAAAACGTGGATGAACTATGTGTATATAAGAAATTGGACAGTGGTAAAGTGACTTTCTTAGTACTTTATATAGATGACATTCTACTCATTGAAAATGCTGTAGCAACATTATTATTAGTTAAGGTTTGGCTATCTATTCAATTTAGCATGAAAGACATGGGGAAAGCTAGCTACATTCTAGGTATTAAGCTTCTTAGATATAGGAACCAGAGAATGTTAGGCTTATCCCAGTCTGCTTATATTAACAAGATATTAGTCAAGTATAGTATAGATCAATGTAAAGGGACTGTTATACCTTTTAGACATGGATTATCCTTATCTTCTAAGCCGTATTCTCAGACACAGGAAGACAAGTAAAAAATGAGCTAGATCCCTTATGCTTTGGCTGTAAGAAATCTCATGTATGCTATGTTTTGTACTAGGCCAGATATCTGCTTTGCAATAGGCATGGTTAGTAGATATTAGGCTATTAGGCAAACGCATGTGAAACTCACTGGCAAGCCGTAAAGTATATACTCAAATATCTCAAGGAAACGAGAGATTATATGCTTTTATATCGTACTGATGTTTTGGCTCCTACCGGTTACACAGACTCAGACTTCCAGGAGGATAAAGATGAAAGAAAATCCACTAGTGGATATGTTTTCATTTTGTCCAGAGGAGCTATCTCGTAGAAAAGTATCAAGCAATCTTGCATTGTTGATTCTACCATGGAAGCTGAGTACGTTACTGTTTCAGAAGCTTCTAAAGAAGCTATGTGACTCTCGAAGTTCCTCACAGAACTTAGAGTAGGACTGCACATGGACAGGTTGTCACGATTTATTGTGACAACACTAGAGCGGTGTCACAATGCAAGGAACCTCGAAACCATAGGAAAGGTAAGTGCATAGAGAGGAAGTATCACCTCATCCGAGAGTTCATCCAAAAATAGGAGATTGTGGTCGATCAGATTTCCTCTGTTAACAATCTGGCGGATCCCTTTACCAAGCCTTTCGTAGAAAAGGTATTTTGCAAAAACTTAGATGTCATAGGGGTAGTGCAAGTAGGAGATTGTTGAAAAATATGCCCTTAGAGACTATGTATTGTGTGTAAATATATTGCAATAAAAATGTTTATTCATTCAATTTATTTTGTTTCGTATATTATTGCATATTTAAGGTCCAAGTATGATAAATAATTGTCTATGTGTTGGGTCGTTCTTTACAGTAAGATATAGACCATGGGTACTTGTCATACAAGTAAAATTGAGTTCTTAGTCATTTGATGGAATTGAGCATTTCATCAAGGTAAGACTATTATGCCATGAGTTTCAATGAGAAATAGTTTACCTTAAATTAGTGAGTAGTTCACTCACATCACTGACATAAGCATATTTTGAATACGTAGAACTAGAACTGTAATAGTGGTCTCTTATAAAGTACTATAATTATAGAGACCGGACTATTACTGCTACAACATGGATGAATACCTTCTTACTTAAGTATGAGTTGATAGTCTGGCGAAGTGAGGGTTTTATACTTTCATATATGCTGGGTGAGATTTCTTTTGTGAGATCAATATCTTTGTATGTTGAGTATATTACTCTAGTCAGTTAAGACAGACTCATATAACATAGTTTCTATGCTTCACTTAGTGAAGTTAAATCACCCCCTTGTGATTGTCCAGGATAATCTAATAATTCAGGGTCTTGGCAACGTGATTTTAGAATGTGTGCTTTTGGATAGCTTCCAATGATAAGAAAGTACATTCGAGTGAGTCATAGATTATCGGACTAGAGATCTAAGGATGGTAGATGTCTTTGAGTACACTTATCCTGTCTCAATGATGAGTGTTACATAGAAGGGTATTTTTGTCATTTCACTTGTTGGTCGAAGACATTGCTTTAGCAATATTATTCTTGGGGTTAATATTTTCATATGGTGGGAAAATACAGCTATTTAATAGTAAAGGCATTTTGATCATTTTAGTAGCCATGAACAATATGTCTCTTGGTCCCCGAAATAGCTCAAGTTACCTTGGTGTTGTTTAGATACAATTTGGGCTAAATGGATAATTATTTGGAAGATAATAAAATTTATTTTAAAAGTCCAATTAGAATTAATTAATTAGTCTTGAGCTTTGATAAAGCCTAGAAAAAATAAATAAATAATTAAGAGAATTAGGCTAAAATAAATTAATTAGTTGGACTGATGTATGTTGACATATATTAAGAGTCCAATTAGAATTAATTAATTAGTCTTGAATTTTTATTGAAGCCCAGAAAAGACAATTAATTAATTAAGAGGATTTGGCCAGTTTTGAATTGGTTTTAGAGCACAGCACCAAGCCCATCAGGGCTAAATGTTTTTTGGCCATTAGGGCTTAATCAAGCTTTAAGGCTGGCCGAAATCAAGGGTGCAAGAGAGGGAGAAAAATAACGTTATTTGTTGCGTGAGTTCCTCTCTCTGGAAAAAAAAGTGTGTCGTCTTTTCCTCTCTCTGTTCCACATTCTTCTCTTCCTTCTCTCTTGGAAAGTATCTAGATTATCTAAAGAAGGAGCTTTCACCAAGCAAACCCAAAAGAAGGTAGAGTCATACTCCGAAAGACGAAGAGAGGAAGATTGAAGACGCTTAATGCATAAGAGTAGAAGATTAGCGGGAATACCAATTGAACTGTAGGCACCTTCTTCTCTCCTTCCAATACAAGTTCCAGTGTAACCTGACCCCTCATTGCTTAATCTGCAACCAATCAAGAAAAGTAAGTACTCTCTCCTAGAGGTGGCTCGGAAAACTGAAAAATTTTCCACTGCGCTTTCTTTGATGTTTTTCGTTTTGATCCTTCACTTTCTACGGATTACAAGAGCACACTATTGATGGATACCATAAAAAGTATGGTTTTCTTGTTCGGTATAGGAACAAAACAAAAAATTCAGGACCAAGATTTATTCTTCAAGCTAATGCTTTTATTGACAACAATGATTTTCAGAATACCTCTACTACTATGAATTCAGTTGTAGGCTTCTCTAATGTTTCCACATATTCACAAACTTTGAAATTTGTGAGCAAGAACAATATCAATAGTTGTTACATTTGATTCAGTCATATCATTTTCATCCAAATCCTAAATCTAATGCTACTTCTGAACATGCCCATTCAATTAACCAAGCCAGTATTCTCTCAACAGATTTTTCCAACTGCTCATATCGTGCTCAATGCAGGTATATGTTTCTCTACTTAGATTTTAAATTCGAGTGCTATAGACCATATTTGTTAATGTTTGGAACATTTTTCTAAATGTTATCCTGCATTGAATATCTCTGTTAAGCTGCCTACCGAAGATATGCTCATATCGTGCTCAATGCAGGTATATGTTTCTCTACTTGGATTTTAAATTCGAGTGCTATAGACCATATTTGTTAATGTTTGGAACATTTTTCTAAATGTTATCCTGCATTGAATATCTCTGTTAAGCTGCCTACCGAAGATATGGTAAATGTCTATCATATAGGAACTGTCCAGTTGACTCCTTCTATAGTGTTATACCATGTGCATTTTATTTATCTTTTAATTCGATATCTGTTAGCAAACTTCTTCAACAACTAAAGTGTGTCATAACTTTCAAACATGATTGTTGTTTTCTTTAGGATCCTCATCTTGCATAAATGATTAGATCAGCTAAGTTGTCAAGTGGACTCTGTCATTTTGATTTTTTTAGTTAGGTCCTCTCACAACTATGGCATGTATTTTATCAAATGGTGATCTTTGTGATAAGTCCTTATTGTGGCATTTTAAACTACGACATCTTTCTTCCAAGAAATTAGCTAAAGTGCAAAAGTCTAATCCTTCTGTTACTTTACCTTATGGAGATATATTTTGCCCCATTAGTCCCTTAGCTAAACTACACAAGCTATATTTTCCTTTACATCATGGAGTTGCTAAATCCATTTCTTATCTTGTTCATAAGGATATCTGGGGACCATTCAATGTCACCATTATTCATGGGCATAAATATTTTTTTACTATAGTTGATGATTTTAGTAGGTTTACTTGGGTTTTTTTTTTTTCACTTTAAAAAAAAAAAAATCTGAAGTTGGTCTTTTAATTTAGCATTTTGTTGCTTACATTCAGACTCAATTTCACAAACAACTTAAACCTCTAAGGTCAAATAATGCCTTGAGTTTCAACTTATAGAGTTTTATCACTCAAAGGGAATTATTCATCAAACTTCTTATCCTAATACTCCTAAATAGAATGGTATTATAGAAAGAAAATATCAATATATCCTCAATGTGGCAAGGGCCCTTAGATTTCAATCACAAATACCATTAGTGTATTGGGGATATTGGATCAAACACATGATGTGTATTTGATAAATATCACTCCAACTCTCATTTTGAGTTAACAAACACCTTTTGAAAGATTGTATAATAAACCCCTAGATTATAATACTCTTAAGGTTTTTGGTAGTTTAACTTATTCTTGCATTTAGCTATCTCATAAAAATAAGTTTGATTCTAGAAGTAGACCTGGTGGTTTTCTTGGGTTTTCTCAGTCTATTAGAGGATATCTTCTGTTAGATTTCTTTTCCAGAGAGATTTTCATGTTAAGAAATGTTTCCTTTCTTGAATCACATTTCTCTTTTCTGCATACAAAAGTCTCATCTACTCTAGACATACAAAAGCTTTTATTGTCTTTTCCTTATTCCACATCTTTCAGTTCTCCTGTTGTTGAATCTACATAGTCACTTGATGCTATTTTAGTTTCGTCTTATTTGTCTTCTTCCATTCCTCCTTCTAGAAAGTCAACTAGATCAACTACCACTCTAGCTTATCTATCTGATTACATATATTATGAAGTGCATAAAGTCACTACTCCACATAACCTGTCTTCTTCTACTACTTTATCAGCTTTTTCGTGTAATTCCTCTATTCATTCTAAGCCTAAACATTATTTTGAAGCTATGCAATACAAGTAGTGGTGTGTAGCTATGCAAGCAGAAATTGCAGTTTTAGAAGTAAATAAAACTTAGAATTTAGTTCCTTTGCCTCCAGGAAAAAGGACTATTGGTTGCAAGTGGGTATATTGGATCAAATGTAAGGCAGATGGGTCTCTTGATAGATACAAGGTAAGATTGGTAGCAAAAAAGTACACTCTGTTGGCTATCTCAAGTTCGTATCCCATACGGCGCAACGGAAATCAAATAAGATACCCTCCCAGGACCCATCTGTGTGTGGAAAACAAGACATAAAGAGAGTAAAGGTAACAGCTTTTTACCTTTGGGTGATCGTGCGAAGAACAAAAATTTCTTCATCAAGTTGAGGCATGATCCAGCAATCCTCGTGATCAACCTCCACGTGAGTTGAACGTCAAACTACTATAATTACAGTGTGTGATTATCTCTAACAGTAATCCACACAGAGGTATACTCAAGCACCAAAATTTCTGTGCTAGCAAAAATTAATGGCGGCTAGGGTTTTACTTTCAAGAAGAAAAACGAGAAAGAGAGAACAAAGGAGAGAGAATCATGTGTTGTTCAGCTATTTTTGGCCAGATTTCATGTGACTCAACATCAGCTAGGGTTTTTGGTTATATCATACATATATACCTAAAATCCTGCTAAAACTGAGAATTCTAATCCTATTAGAATTCCCTAATTGTAATTGGAAACATCAAGTTCTCATAATTACAACTTAGACCATAAATTATAACTAATTATAATTTATCCACAACTTCTCTTTCTCTCAATCAACCCCACAATGTTATCAATTAACATTTTGAGTACATAATCCTCTATTGTGTATGACCTATTAGGTTTCCTAGTCAATTGGTAGAGAACATGAATTAATCCAAATGCATTTGAGATTAATAATCCATAATTAATTAGAATTAATCCTATTAATTCTAATCAGGATTGGTTTATTAATTCATCAATTAATAAACCCATATTCCCAAATCATGAGTGGTATCTAGCAACACATCATGACCACCCAAGAGTCCAGGAAGTCAAGTGGCTTGACATGAACCCTTCAATAACAAACTTCAATGCAATTAACTCCATTCACCATACAATATCTCATTCGGTTTGGAGTACGGAATTAGTGTCAACTCCCTCCAGAATTAATTCTGGCCCGAATACAATAGTACTTGTACCAAGAACCCACTACTCTAGATGTGTATCAATTGGAACTATTTCCAATACACAATTGCCTTGGCCAAGGACTTTTGAGTAGTAATTGCTACAAGTGGCCATGAGATATTCGCCCCTACTATTAGGAGTGGTGAATCCTTTATTGACCTTCTCAACTACTTTCGTTTACCTCACAATGTACCCAATATCCATCCCATAGGCGGCTCTCAATTGAGCTCTGGAGATTGGAATCAAAGTACAAAGCTCAGCAAACAAAGTACCTTGGAGATCTCAAGTCTAAGGATACTTGCACGTTTGCTATATTGAGATTATATCACTGACACTAAATAGTTATTCATATGATTATCTCAAAGCTAGGTCATCCAATGAACTTGTTCCATTAACAAGCATCCATGTGTTAACTTTGAGTATCTCAATACTCACGGTTATGAGAACCACCGCCTAATCAAATCAGGAACTCTAACACATGCTAGTCTTAACGTATTAATGATGTCCTATCTCATTAATACTATGACTAGGGACTATTTAAGTACTAACACTATCCAGTGTAGTAGGAATCCATATTATGATCTCTATCATAATTTCCTTAATACAGTGTTGTACTAGGGACTTTATCGAACAGTTATATTACTTAAAGTAAACAAAAGAAACTGTAAGATAAATAATGCATTTATTAAAATAAAATGTGTCATATACAATGTACAAGTGATTGCAGTAGGGCACAACACTAACACACTCAACAAGAAGGGATTGATTTTTTAGACACATTTGCACTAGTTGTTGAAATTACTACTATTAGAATCATGTTAGCCTTTGCAGCTATGTCTAATTGGCCTATACATTAATTTGATATTAATAATGCTTTTCTACATGGTGACTTATTTGAAGATGTGTATATGACTTTGCCTCCAGGATTTGCTTCTAATGATCCTAATTTAGCCTGCAAACTTGGTAAGTCTTTTTACGGACTTAAACTAGCAAGTAGATAATGGAATTCCAAGCTTACTGGATTCTTGTTATCCCATGGTTTTCATCAATCAAAATGTGATTATAGTTTGTTCTTTCAACATAATACTGATGTGTTTATTGCTCTCTTATTTTATATTGATGATATCATTCTTCTGATTAATTAGTTAGAGGATATTGCTAATAGCAAGGCTCAATTACACCATCAATTTCAAATTAAAGACCTAGGGGAATTACATTATTTTTTAGGTGTTGAAGTTCATAGAACTTCAATAGGTATTATTCTCTCTCAAAAGAAGTATGTGCTTGATCTACTTCAAACACATGGTTACATTAGATGTAAACCTGTTTCTACTCCTCTAAACAGTAAACAAAAATTTGCTACAAGTTGTTCTATGATGCTTCTCTTTATAGGAGTCTTGTTGGCAGACTTTTATACTTAACTCATTGTAGATATGATATTTCCTTTGCTATGCAACAGTTAAGTCAATTTTTGGTTGCACATACTATGTTGTAAATGATAGCTGTATATAGAGTGCTTAGATATCTTAAAGGTTCTCTTAAGCTTGGTTTAATCTTTCCTGTTGAAAACTCTTTTGGTCTTCAAGTCTATTTAGATTCTGACTAGACAAGTTATCTTGATTCTAGATGATCCATCACTGGATACTGCACTTATCTTAGCTTAGCTCTTGGAAATCCAATAAACAATCTATTATGGCTCGCAGTTTTGTGGAAGAAGAATATAGTGTATTGGCATAATCTACTTGTGAATTACATTAGATTTTACATCTTCTCCATGAGCTTAATTTTTCTTGTCCTTTACCAATTCTTGTGTTTTGTGATAATAGAAATGCAGTATATTACTTAAGAATCCTAGGTTTCATGAGAGAACAAAGCACGTTGAGCTTGATTATTGATTGGAGCTAAATTCTTCACTATTTTTCTAGTTATTTGAGGTTAATTTGAGATACTTTTGATATAATAACTAGATATATTCCTTCCTATTCGATATTTTACTGGTGGAAAGTGTTTTGGATGAATTTGTGCAGGATTTAAGATATTTCGAGCAAAAAGGATAAATTTTCAGCTTGCACCTAGCGCCAAGTCTGGCTAATGCACTAGGCACTAGGTCCATTCTGGAGAAACAAAGGAAAACAGAGCACAAGTGAGGGGTGAACCAGAATGCACCTAGCGTCAAGGGAGTCGAAGTGACCCAGCGCTAGGTACGATCTGTAAGGGGCGAATTTTGTGCATGAATTTAGTATCTTCCAAAGGATTTTGGTATCTTCTAAATTCTACTGGGCCAAGACTTCTCAAGCTACGAATTTTGGTATCAACGGAGCTTATAAAGACAAGAAACGTACAAGATAAAATAGTGAATCCAAGGATCTAAATTTCCAATCACATAAAAAAGGTGAGATTCATCATTCTAGGAGCATTATTCAAGAATTTTTTGAAGGATCAAAATATAAAACATCAAAGAAAGTGCAGCAAAAAATTTTTCAATTTTCCGAGCCACATTTAGGAGAGAGTACTTATTTTTCCTTATTGGTCACGAATTAACCAACGAAGAGCTAGGTTGCTGTGAAACCCCAGTCAAAACCAACCTTAGAGTAAGGGGGTTGGGATGCATATCATGCTTTATTTCATGATTAAATACATTTTCATATGATTTTATGTGCTTTGGATTTGAGTTTTATTGTTTTGAAGTCTTTTTGGTGAGTATTGTGTGAGAGGGGCAAAATGGTAATTTTTGCCCGAGGTGAAAATAGAGAGATAGCTTGTGGAAGGAATAGGAATTAATTTTCTAGTAAAAATAGCAACAAGAGTTGTTGTGGTTTAGTGGTTAAAGCCTTGGAATTAATTCTTGAGGTCTTGGGTTCGAATTTCGCCGTAGAAGCTTTAGCTTGATTAAAATTTTATTTTTGCTTAGGGAGGATTAGTTTCGGCCTTAAGGGCCTAGAGCAATGTGGTGATAATGACCTAGGAGAGACATGTTAGGAGAATTCTCATTTCACTGCTTTTCTCTACTCGAAATTCTTAAAGGGAATTCATTCTCCCTTGATCTTTAGTTTTTCTTAATTTTCAACTCCTTAGTTTGATCAAGGTGTTCTATCCTTTTTCTTTCCAGAAAATTCAGTAAAGTGCTGAGGTCTTTTAGGATCAAAATGTCCTAGTAAAAGGCTTCTCATGGTCTGGAAAATGTGGATGAATTGTGGGAAATTCCATGAGGAAAATCCCTCTAGTAAGCTTGCTGAAATTTCACTATATAGCTAGTTCACCTTCCTTCTTGGAATGAGCTGAAATTTTCCAGCTTGTGTACCTTCAAAATGTCAAACTTCTTAGCTAACATTCCCTTCCAAATGCTTCCAGAAAAATGGCCTTAATATCAGCTTGAAACATCAATTATTTCTGCCATTTTCGGACTGCTCAAGAGCTGTACAAAACCAGTGAAAATTCTGGGCAAGATCGCTACTTTGAGAGTCCAAAATCAAGCTGTTTTCTTCCAGATTTTGCACAGAACCTTAGCCATATTTTTTCTCCATAAAGAAGGCTGGAAACCAGCCTTGAATACCCCTGAAACCCCCCTTCCAACTCGCTGCAAAGTGGCTGGAAGTGGCAGCCGAAAATCTGCCCAGAAATTCCTGTGCAGCGAAATTCTTGTGCAGGAAAATTTTCCAGCTTGTTTCCTATTTCTCCTCTAGCCGAAAACACCAACCTACTTCTGTCAAAACCTCCCTTAAACCTCCATTAGCAGAGCTCCATTGTTTCCCTCAAGCTTCTGGACGAAAGGCAGCAATGGCTGTCCGAAAATCTCTCCAACAAATCCCTGCAATTTAGCTTGATTGGTTTCCAAAATTTCAGCCATCTTGTTTAGCAACTTTCCATAAAATCTTACACCATTGACCAGACATCTTCTTCACCATTGTGCACCTTAGTTTCGGCCATCATAAGCCTCATTGAACCAGCGTTAATTCCTCAGGAAAGCTGCACATTCAGTCGGCCATAGGAGACTTCAAAGATGTCCAAATAATCAAGATTTCTTAGAATATTTAGTTTCCAAATTCTCTTCCTAAAAATATTCTTCAAGGATTGTCACAACTAACCTTTCCTTTCCCTTCCAAATCAGAGAAACAACTCTCTAAATCCTGCAGAATTTTAGCAGCCCTAATTCCACAGAAATTCGGCAGCTGCTCCCAACCTTCCTCTCTCGATTTTCTTTAGCCACCAAGAACACACACACTACACCAAGAACACCTACTACCTTCTTTCACCTAATACACCTTCAAACCACTTCAAACCCTCACAAAAATCTCCAGATTTGATCTACTCTTTGCTGTGAATCCATCAACACCATTATTAACATCAAACTCCACAAATCATCTTGCTACTTTAGATCAAAACCAGAAGTTTTTGTGAAGGTCAAGAACATCTTCAAGGTAAATTTACTCTATCAACTTCATCTTCTTCAAACTTGATCTCCAATGAGAACTTATGTGAATGAACATACTAATGATCTCTTCTTCTTCTTCTCTCTCTCTCTCTCATGGCCCGAAATTCCCTCTCTTGGCCGAATGGTCTCTTTTTCCATGACCATGCTTTCGCCACCTCTCTTGGACAATATTAGCCATCTAGGAGTTGAGATCTACTCTAAACTCTTTCAAAGCATTCATCAACCAAGTAAGTACCTTCAATCCTTCTTTTAAACTCTAGAATCATGTCTCTAGGATGATGTTGTTAAAAGGTGGATGGTGGTAGGATCTGAGTATATATTTATTGTTGAGATTGAAGCATGAGCAATTGTGTGATTGTGAAGAATATGGGATTTATGCATGAAAGGTTTATCTTGGTTGATTGTATGTTGATTTGAGGTTTGATGCATGTCATAGGTAGTATGTGTGATGAAGTATGCTAGAGATTATGTCACCTTTGGTGAATAGGAGTTTTATGCATGACTAGAATATTGAAGCCATGATCATGTTTATGCTACTAAAGGTTAAATCATGTCTTAATAAATTTAGATCTATGCCTATATGCAAGATTTGGATGATTTAATGAATTGAAGGATTGTGTATGTTCTTGATTGAGGATGGCCATAGAAATTTGATCATGATCTAGTTGTCCCTAAAACTAATTTTCACTTTATGCATAAAATACTCAATAAAATAATATTGCTAGTATTTTCGAAAAAACCCTAGGAAGGGTAGATTTGGAATTATTATATATATAAAGGATATTTTAGTCAAATAAATAATAATTTTGCTAGAAAATAAAATAAAATAATATTATTTAAAATAAAGAGATCAATTAAAGCTTTATGAGAATGATTCATAATTAGTAAAATATTTACTAAATCAAAACCCTTAAGGATTTACTTATTATTTTCCAAGAAAGGCTTATTAAATTTAATCTCAACTAGTTTTAGCTATAAATTATTTTCTAACAACTAAACTATCATTAAATCACTATTTTACCTAGTACCATCTATGAATCTTGATCAAATAAACTCTAAATTTTTCCTAACAAGGTTTAAACTTTCAACTTATTAGAATTTATTTCCCAAACCATTAATTATTTTAAATAACAAATTGAACTTAGCTTATAAACCTATTTAGTTATTATTTTATCTTAAAGCTTGGGACGCTAGGATCATGGTAGTAGTGAATTGAATTAATTTAAAATTGAGGAAGTGGTTTGTGACTTGAAATTGATTAAGATTTGTATTTACCCATGTGGGGTTAGGTCAGCTATTCGAGACCTTGTTGTTGTGAGCAAGAATTAGGTAAGCTCCTGCATAAAACCTATCGATGTGAAATGTTTTCCTTATGGCGAGCTAAATATGGAGTATATGGACACTCGTTTATTTGGTGGCAATTGAGGGTTGAATTTGTTCTTATTTCCAACACTTAAATTATTTAAAAGTTACTGAGCAGATTTTCCAAACTTAAAACTCTTTCTAAAACTGATTTCTCCCAAAACTTTGGAAACCCTCAAATTACTATTTTCATGAAGAGCAATGCTTTGTTCATTTTATCCCAAGTGGGAAACGTCGTTGAGTACTCAATAGGGGTGGACTACTACGACTAGTCTTTGAAGGGTTAGTGTAAGTCTCTCAGCAGGTGCCCACCTCTGAGGGGTGAGTCCTTCTCGGATAAGATGTCAGTCCAGTGAGTCGTGCCGGTCCGAGCTAGCAATTTGTTTTCAGTCAAGTGACTGTGTTTTGCCAGAATGGACACCCGGTTGTTGTTTGGGTATAGAGAAGGAGGAGTATCTTGCCCAGTAGGCCGATCACCTACTTTTGTCAGTCTGCACAAAGTGTCGGTATTCTGACCGGTTATGGGGCCCAACGTGTGGTAACCCATATCCCTTTCTTTCGAGTAGTTGATTTCATTACTTATGTACGGCTAGATAAGCCAAAACACCACTCTTGCTTTTGACTAATGCTTGATGCTTGCCAATGTTTCTCTTATAAAAGTTTCACACTTTGCATCCACGAACTGTTTTCACTAAACACCCAAAGCACACACGGACTTACTGAGATTTCTGTCTCATCACCTTTTTATCATGATTTCAGGATGATCCTGCTGTGGAGTTGAGTGGCTAGTAATATCTGCTTTGGAAGAGAATGCGTCTTTTGATTTTATGTATTGCTTTTGGGAGACGAGAGTGGATAATTTTATTTATGGTTTTTGTTTTGGAATTTCATGGATTTACTCTTGGAGTATTTTGGGTTGTAATAAATTTTTAGGTTAAGTATTATTTTATTTCAGCAATTTTATTTGTGTGACCTAGTTATAAAGACCCCTTGTCCTTTGGACAGGGCGACATTCCAAGCCTTGGCCGGCATAGGTATCGGGGTGTTACAAGTGGTATCAGACCCTAGGTTATAGGCAAATATTGATGATTTATGATTTATTTATTTAAGTTTAAATCTTATCTAACCTATTTTGTTAATGCTGTAGGATGGTTAGACTGCTTAGGACAGCAAGGAAAGGGCAGCAGTGGCACCCACCTTACTATCTAGACCAGTTCCCCAGCCTGCCCCTCAGCCAGTTGTCCCTATAGAGGATAACAATGATGTCGAGGTTATCCCTATGGAGGATAGTAGTGATGATGAGTTTGACCTTATGGAGGATAGCAGTGAGGACGAGGTCCAGATCCTAGAGCCACCTCCAATCCCGGTGATAGACATAAGCTCTGAAAGTGAGGATGATGTGATGATAGTGGAGCCCGAACCCCACCCTCCTAACCCCGAAGTGGATTTAGCGGCAGCTAGTGATGACCCGGGAGAGATAGACTATGAGTCTCCACCCAGGCCTTCTTTCATTCCTTCCTTCAGCCGAGTTGAGACCGGAGAGAGCTCTAGGCGCCCTGGGAAGGAGCCAAATGGAGGAATTTGCTAGCGGGGACGGAGTAGATTTTTCTAAGAACACTGGGGGTTGGTTGTATGAGGCTGATGATGAGGGTTCGGACGAGGATTAGAGAACTGAGAGTTATTTTGTTTTAGATGATTATTTATTTGTTGTCTTTCAAGAACTAGTATGTCAAAGATTTTCAATTTTATGCTCTATTCACAACTTTAGATTTATGCAAGTCAATTTTTGAAATCAAAATTTATGAGCAATCCATTAAATAAGTTGCATCTGACTTCTTTCTACTCATACTTGGCTATGTAAGCTTGCACCACTAAAATGATTTGATACTTGAGTGCATACATTTGATATCTGGGGTATGGTATAGGATGGCACCCAAGAGATGTGCAGCTTCTTCAGCGAGAAGGATTCCGGAAGTAGACCAGGTAGCACCGGAAGTTGAAACTGAACAGATGCAATCACCCTATCAGGGTAATGGACAAAGTGATCCCGAGATGGGCATGGGGTCTGATGCCCCAGTAGATGTGTCAATGGGCCAGGCACTCAACAAAGTGGCCGAGATTCTTTAGACGCTGACCGAGCGAAGGCACCCTAGAGGGGAAGATGAGGCATTGGAGAAATTCTTAAAGTTCCAACCGCCCATCTTTATGGGTGAAGCTGAGCAAGACCAGAAGGCCGAGCAATGGGTCGAACAAATGGAAGACATCTTCGCAACGCTCCAGTATTCGGAGGAGCGGATGGTTAAGTTTGCAGCTTTTCGATTGAGAGGGCTAGCTCGGGCATGGTGGCAGCGGGTCCAAGAGGACTGGGTGATGGATGAGCAAGAATGGTCGTGGTCCAACTTCGTTGAAGCCTTCAGGGCTGAGTACATCCCTCAGTGGATTGTGGAGAAGCGGGAGGACGAATTTCAGAATCTGAAGTAGGGAAGCATGTCTGTGGCTCAATATGCGGTGCGATTTACGTAATTGTCGAAATACTGCCGAAGATTGGTCGACACCGAGTAGAATAGGACGAGGCAGTTAATCAAAGGGCTAAGACCAGAGCTGAGGAGAGCATTGGCACCTGCTCCACCAACATCTTACTTGGGGGCGGTGGACGCAGCTACTCGCACGCAGAATGAGGACCGCAGCAAGATGGCGGCAAAGCCTTTCCAGCAGCCAAGGCAGCAGTAGGGACATTTCTCGAGGTCGCAACTTCACAAGCGCCCTGCTAATCATCAATGGCAGAACTGGGGAAAGCAAACCCGGACAGCACCAACTGGACCTGCACCAAACCTCCCGACATGCAGGCAGTGTGGGAAGAAAGGCCACACCGAGAGGAATTGCTGGTCCAAGGGTGGAGATAGAAAGTGCTACCACTGTGGTGACCTGAACCATCTGAGGAATACCTGCCCCAAGTTGCACCGGGTCGGGCAAGGAAACCCGGCTCAGAACTCGGGGCCCAACCGAGCTAATGCCACGGGAGCATCCGGGAGTGCAGCACCGAAGCCGCAAGTGAAGGCCAAGGTATTCGCTCTCAACAGAGAGGAAGTTGGGGCTGATGCAGCGGTGGTAGAAGGTACGTTCACTCTTTAAGGATGTTCCGTTAATGCTTTGATTGATCCTAGCTCTACTCATTCCTATATAAACAAGTTGTGTGCATATCATTTGGGTCGGGATAGAGTAGAGTTACCTTTCACTTTAGAAGTAAGCACACATTTGGGGAAAATGGTGCAAGTGGATCGGTATGTGAGGGATTGTAAGATTAAGGTGGGGAGAGAAAATCTGGAGGGAGATTTGATTGTGCTAGACATTGAGGACTATAACTTGATTTTGGGGATGGACTGGTTAGCCAAGCATGGGGCTAGGGTAGACTGTAAAAATAAGTCAGTTCAGTTCGTCAGGCCGGGTTATGATGTGTTAGAATTTAATGGCAAGAGAGTGAAAGAGATGAAGTAATTGATTGCGGGGGCTAAGGCCCGGAAATTGTTAAGGCAAGGATGTCAAGGTTATCTGGCTTACGTGATGAACAAGCCAAAGGACCAGTGTACTTTGGAGGACACGAAAGTGGTGAAGGATTTTCCCGATGTATTCCCAGCGGAGCTTGATTCTCTACCTCCTAGCCGAGAAGTGGAATTCACAATAGACTTAGTTCCCAGAGCGGAACCAGTATCGCAGACTCTATACCGGATGGCACCGGCAGAGTTGAAAGAGCAGTTGGAGGAGTTAGTAGGACAAGGCTATATCAGACCGAGCACGTCGCCCTAGGGAGCGCCTGTGCTATTTGTAAAGAAGAAGGACGGAACCTTGAGGCTATGCATCGACTACCGAGGGCTGAGCAATTTGACGATTAAGAACAAGTACCCTCTTCCACTGATTGACGAGCTATTTGATTAGCTACAAGGATCCAGTTGCTATTCCAAGTTGGATCTGAGGCAAGGTTACTACCAAGTGCGGATAAGAGAGGAAGATATCCCCAAGACAGCCTTCAACACCCGCTATGGACATTTCGAGTTCGTGGTGATGCCGTTCGGGGTGACTAACGCTCCAGCAGTATTCATGGACCTGATGCACCGAGTATTCCGACCTTATTTAGACAAGTTTGTGGTGGTCTTCATCGACGACATTTTGATTTACTCCAAGAGTCCGGAGGAGCATGCGGAGCATCTGAGGCTCGTACTGGAGAAACTGCGGGAGCACAAGCTGTACGCGAAGTTCAGCAAGTGCAAATTCTGGTTAAACAGTGTGGCATTCCTTGGCCACGTGGTGACCAAGGAGGGTATTAAGGTAGATCCAGCAAAGGTTGAAGCGGTATCAGATTGGAAGTAGCCAGGGAATATTACTGAGATCCGGAGTTTCTTGGGATTGGCTGGGTACTACCGAAGGTTTATCAAGGGATTCTCGACGCTCGCATCGCCAATGACCCGTTTGTTGAGGAAGGATGTTCCGTTTGTGTGGAACGAAAAATGCGAGAAAAGCTTCCAAGAACTGAAGGAGAGACTAATGACGGCACCGGTGTTGAGTCTACCGGAGAAGGGCAAATCTTACGCACTGTACACCGACGCTTCGAAAGAAGGTCTAGGATCGGTATTGATGCAAGACAGGAAAGTGATTGCTTATGCATCCCGGAAGTTACGACCGCATGAAGTGAACTACCCTACTCACGATTTGGAGCTGGCGGCTATAGTGTTCGCCCTAAAGAAATGGCGACACTACTTATATGGAGCCGAGTATGAGGTGTTCACCGACCATAAGAGTCTGAAGTATATCTTCACTTAGAAGGATTTGAACTTGAGGCAACAAAGGTGGATGGAATTCCTGGAGGAGTACCGTTGCCCGATCAACTACCATCCCGGGAAGGCTAACATTGTGGCGGACGCCCTGAGCAGAAAAGTTGGAATGGCCAGACTGAAGGTGCAAGAAATGCAAGCAGTGCAAGATGTGTTGGACAGAAGGGAGGAAGTACAAGATAAAAGAATCGTCATCAGCAATTTGAAGTTGGTGCCGGATTTGAAGTAAGAAATAGTGGAAGCTCAACGAAGCAACACCGAGTTTCAAATTTTCAAGGATAAGGAGCTTAAGCGACCGGGCAGTGAATTCTGTCAAGATGAGGCGGGAATTTTCCATTTCAGAGATCGATTGTGTGTACCCGAAGAGCAGCAACTAAAGGACAGATTTTGGAGGAGGCGCACAAGAGCAAGTACGCCATTCATCCGGGGGAGGTCAAGATGTATCAGGATTTGAAGAGAGCATACTGGTGGCCCGGAATGAAGTGAGATGTGGTCAAGTATGTCTCGACTTGTCTTACCTGTCAGAAAGTTAAAGCGGAGAATAAGAAGTCAGCAGGACTATTGCAGCCATTGCCAGTGCCGGAATGGAAGTGGGAGGAAGTGACTATAGACTTTGTCACCGGACTTCCCATGTCGAAGACTCGGAATGATGCCATATGGGTGGTGGTAGATCGACTGACCAATTCGGCCCACTTCAACCCGGTAAATGTAAGGGACTCCATGGAGAAGCTGGCTCAGATATATGTTCGAGAAGTAGTCCGACTTCATGGAGTACCTTCAAGCATAGTGTCAGACCAAGACCCGAGGTTTACTTCTCGTTTTTGGGGAAAGTTCCAGGAAGCAATGGGATCGAATTTGAAATTCAGTATGACGGCGCATCCACAGACTGATGGGCAGTCAGAAAGGGTAATCCAGATATTGGAAGATATGTTGAGAGCCTGTGTCCTGGATTTCGGGGATAAGTGGATCGAGTGTGTACCGTATGCCGAGCTATCTTATAATAATAGCTATCAGACCTCGATTGGGATGGCACCGTACAAGGCTTTGTATGGGCACAAGTGTCAGGTACCATTGTATTGGAGTTGGACGGAAGATGGACATGTGAGCAAAATCGGAGAGGTCTGTGTCCAAGAAATGTTGGATAAAGTGAAACTGATTCAAGAGAGGTTAAAGGCGGCTCAGAGCCGGCAGAAGAGCTATGCGGACAACTGGAGAAGAGAATTGGAATTTCAAGTCGGGGACCAGGTATTTCTGAAGCTAACACCCAACAGGGGGATTGTAAAGCATCCGAAGGGCGAAAAGTTGAATCTGAGATATTTGGGGCCATTTTTTATTAAGGAAAGAATCGGACCAGTAGCTTACCGATTAGACCTGCCGGATGGATTGACGGGTATCCATGATGTGTTCCATGTTTCACAGTTGAAGAAGTATAATGCGGATCCCGGTCATGTGTTGAATGAGGAACCATTAGTGTTGCAGCCAAACTTGAGCTACGTGAAAAAGCCTGTGCGAATATTGGACCGCAGTGTCAAAACTCTCCGGAACAAGCAGATACCGATGGTTAAGATGCAGTGGGAGCACCATGGCACGCAGGATGCTACATGGGAATCGGAAGAATGGGTGAAGCGGAAGTATCCCAAGCTGAAATAGAGGTATGCTTGAATTTCGGGACAAAATTCTTCTAAGGAATGGAGGATGTGAAACCCCAGTCAAAACAAACCTTAGAGTAAGGGGCTGTGATGCATATCATGCTTTATTTCATGATTAAATACATTTTCATATGATTTTATGTGCTTTGGATTTGAGTTTTATTGTTTTGAAGTCTTGTTGGTGAGTATTGTGTGAGAGGGGCAAAATGGTAATTTTTGCCCGAGGAAAATAGGGAGATAGCTTGTGGAAGGAATAGGAATTAATTTTCTAGTAAAAATAGCAACAAGAGTTATTGTGGTTTAGTGGTTAAAGCCTTGGAAATAATTCTTGAGGTCTTGGGTTCGAATTTTGTCATAGAAGCTTTAGCTTGATTAAAATTTTATTTTTGCTTAGGGAGGATTAGTTTCGGCCTTAAGGGCCTCGAGCATGGTGGTGATAATGACCTAGGAGAGACATGTTTGGAGAATTCTCATTTCACTCCTCTGCTCTACTCGAAATTCTTAAAGGGGATTCATTCTCCCTTGATCTTTAGTTTTTCTTAATTTTCAACTCCTTAGTTTGATTAAGGTGTTCTATCGTTTTTCTTTCCAAAAAATTCAGTAAAGTGCTGAGGTCTTTTAGGATCAAAATGTCCTAGTAAAAGGCTTCTCATGGTCTGGAAAATGTGGATGAATTGTGGGAAATTCCATGAGGAAAATCCCTCTAGTAAGCTTGCTGAAATTTCACTATATAGCTAGTTCACCTTCCTTTTTGGAATGAGCTGAAATTTTCCAGCTTGTGTACCTTCAAAATGTCAAACTTCATAGCTAACATTCCCTTCCAAATGCTGCCAGAAAAATGGCCTTAATATCAGCTTGAAACATGAATTATTTCTGTCATTTTCGGACAGCTCAAGAGCTGTACAAAACTAGTGAAAATTCTGGACAAGATCGCTACTTTGAGAGTCCAAAATCAAGCTGTTTTCTTCCAGATTTTGTACAGAACCTTAACCATATTTTTCCTCCATGAAGAAGGCTGGAAACCAACCTTGAATACCCCTGAAACCCCCCTTCCAGCTCGCTGCAAATTGGCTGGAAGTGGCAGCCGAAAATCTGCCCAGAAATTCCTGTGCAGCGAAATTCTTGTGCAGGAAAATTTTCCAGCTTGTTTCCTATTTCTCCTCCAGCTGAAAACACCAACCTACTTCTGTCAAAACCTCCCTTAAACCTCCATTAGTAGAGCTCCATTGTTTCCCTCAAGCTTCTGGACGAAAGGCAGCAATGGCTGTCCGAAAATCTCTCCAACAAATCCCTGCAATTTAGCTTGATTGGTTTCCAAAATTTCAGCCATCTTGTTTAGCAACTTTCCATAAAATCTTACACCATTGACCAGACATCTTCTTCACCATTGTGCACCTTAGTTTCGGCCATCATAAGACTCATTGAACCAGCGTTAATTCCTCAAAAAAGCTGCACATTCAGTTGGCCATAGGAGACTTCAAAGCTGTCCAAATAATCAAGATTTCTTAGAATATTTAGTTTCCAAATTCTCTTCCTAAACATATTCTTCAAGGATTGTAACAACTAACCTTTCCTTTCCCTTCCAAATCAGAGAAACAACTCTCTAAATCCTGCAGAATTTTGGCAGCCCTAATTCCACAGAAATTCGGCAGCTGCTCCCAACCTCCCTCTCTCGATTTTCTTTAGCCACCAAGAACACACACACTACACCAAGAACACCTACTAGCTTCTTTCACCTAATACACCTTCAAACCACTTCAAACCCTCACAAAAATCTCCAGATTTGATCTACTCTTTGCTGTGAATCCATCAACACCATTATTAACATCAAACTCCACAAATCATCTTGCTACTTTAGATCAAAACCAGAAATTTTTGTGAAGGTCAAGAACATCTTCAAGGTAAATTTACTCTATCAACTTCATCTTCTTCAAACTTGATCTCCAATGAGAACTTATGTGAATGAACATACTAATGATCTCTTCTTCTTCTTCTCTCTCTCTCTCTCTCTCTCTCTCTCATGGCCCGAAATTCCCTCTCTTGGCCGAATGGTCTCTTTTTCCATGACCATGCTTTCGCCACCTCTCTTGGACAATATTAGCCATCTAGGAGTTGAGATCTACTCTAAACTCTTTCAAAGCATTCATCAACCAAGTAAGTACCTTCAATCCTTCTTTTAAACTCTAGAATCATGTCTCTAGGATGATGTTGTTAAAAGGTGGATGGTGGTAGGATTTGAGTATATATTTATTGTTGAGATTAAAGCATGAGCAATTGTATGATTGTGAAGAAGATGGGATTTATGCATGAAAGGTTTATCTTGGTTGATTGTATGTTGATTTGAGGTTTGATGCATGTCATAGGTAGTATGTGTGATGAAGTATGCTAGAGATTATGTCACCTTTGGTGAATAGGAGTTATATGCATGACTAGAATATTGAAGCCATGATCATGTTTATGCTAGTAAAGGTTAAATCATGTCTTAATAAATTTAGATCTATGCCTATATGCAAGATTTGGATGATTTAATGAATTGAAGGATTGTGTATGTTCTTGATTGAGGATGGCCATAGAAATTTGATCATGATCTAGTTGTCCCTAAAACTAATTTTCACTTTATGCATAAAATACTCAATAAAATAATATTGCTAGTATTTTCGAAAAAACCCTAGGAAGGGTAGATTTGGAATTATTATATATATAAAGGATATTTTAGTCAAATAAATAATAATTTTGCTAGAAAATAAAATAAAATAATATTATTTAAAATAAAGAGATCAATTAAAGCTTTATGAGAATGATTCATAATTAGTAAAATATTTACTAAATCAAAACCCTTAAGGATTTACTTATTATTTTCCAAGAAAGGCTTATTAAATTTAATCTCAACTAGTTTTAGCTATAAATTATTTTCTAACAACTAAACTATCATTAAATCACTATTTTACCTAGTACCATCTATGACTCTTGATCAAATAAACTCTAAATTTTTCCTAACAAGGTTTAAACTTTCAACTTATTAGAATTTATTTCCCAAACCATTAATTATTTTAAATAACAAATTGAACTTAGCTTATAAACCTATTTAGTTATTATTTTATCTTAAAGCTTGGGACGCTAGGATCATGGTAGTAGTGAATTGAATTGATTTAAAATTGAGGAAGTGGTTTGTGACTTGAAATTGATTAAGATTTGTATTTACCCATGTGGGGTTAGGTTAGCTATTCGAGACCTTGTTGTTGTGAGCAAGAATCAGATAAGCTCCTGTATAAAACCTATTGATGTGAAATGTTTTCCTTATGGCGAGCTAAATATGGAGTGTATGGACACTCGTTTATTTGGAGGCAATTGAGGGTTGAATTTGTTCTTATTTCCAACACTTAAATTATTTAAAAGTTACTGAGCAGATTTTCCAAACTTAAAACTCTTTCTAAAACTGATTTCTCCCAAAACTTTGGAAACCCTCAAATTACTATTTTCATGAAGAGCAATTCTTTGTTCATTTTATCCCAAGTGGGAAACATCGTTGAGTACTCAAAAGGGGTGGACTACTAGGACTAGTCTTTGAAGGGTTAGGGTTAGTCTCTCCGCAGGTGCCCACCTCTGAGGGGTGAGTCCTTCCCGGATAAGATGTCAGTCCAGTGAGTCGTGCCGGTCCGAGCTAGCAATTTGTTTTCAGTCAAGTGACTGTGTTTTGCCAAAATGGACACCCGGTTGTTGTTTGGGTATAGAGAAGGAAGAGTATCTTGCCCAGTAGGCCGATCACCTACTTTTGTCAGTCTGCACAAAGTGTCGGTATTCTGACCGGTTATGGGGCCCAACGTGTGGTAACCCATATCCCTTTCTTTCGAGTGGTTGATTTCATTACTTATGTACGGCTAGATAAGCCAAAACGCCACTCTTGCTTTTGACTAATGCTTGATGCTTGCCAATGTTTCTCTTATAAAAGTTTCACACTTTGCATCCACGAACTGTTTTCACTAAACACCCAAAGCACACACGGACTTACTGAGATTTCTGTCTCATCACCTTTTTATCATGATTTCAGGATGATCCTGCTGTGGAGTTGAGTGGCTAGTAATATCTGCTTTAGAAGAGAATGCGTCTTTTGATTTTATGTATTGCTTTTGGGAGACGAGAGTGGATAATTTTATTTATGGTTTTTGTTTTGGAATTTCATGGATTTACTCTTGGAGTATTTTGGGTTGTAATAAATTTTTAGGTTAAGTATTATTTTATTTCAGTAATTTTATTTGTGTGACCTAGTTATAAAGACCCCTTGTCCTTTGGATGGGGCGACATCCCCGGCCCTGGCGGGCCTAGGTATCGGGGTGTTATAGTTGCACTGGAACTTGTGTTGGAAGGGGAGAATAAGGCGCCTGCGGTTCAACCGATATTCCCACCAATCTTCTACTCCTACGCATTAAGCGTCTCCAAGCTTCCTCTCTTCGTCTTCCGGAGTATGACTCTACCTTGTTCTTGAGTTAGCTTGGTGAATGCTCCTTCTTTTGATAATCAAAATATCTCCTAGGGAGAAAGAAGAGAAGAACGAGAGACAAGAGGAAGAAACGGCACAATAGAGTGTAACACCCCACAACCTAGGCCCAACAGGGTTGGGGATGTCGCCACGTCCAAAGGACAAGGGGTCTTTATAACTAGGACACACAACAAAAATAAAATAATACTTTGAAATTAAAACTTATTACAACCCAAAAATTCAAGAACAAATCCAAAATATTTACTCGCATCTCTCAAAGCATTACATAAAATAAATAACACAATATCTTCCAAAGCAGGCAACAACTAGTTGCTCATCCCCACAGCAAGATCGACCTGAAATCATGGTAAAAATGGTGATGAGATAAACATCTTAGTAAGTCCGTGTGTGCTTTAAGTGTTCAGGTAAAATAGTTCGTGTATGCAAGTTGAAACATTTCATAAGGGAAAATGCTAGCAAGTAATAAATAAAGTTAAAATAAAGAGTGGCGTTTTCCTCTTTTCAAACCATACTAGTGCACAATAAATACACTACTCAAATAGGCGGCCATGGGTACCACATGTTAGGCCCCATGTCCATACGACGGTCAGAATGTCACACTTTGTGCAGACTGACAAAAGGTAGGTGTACGACCTACTAGGTAAGATACTCCTCATTCTCTACACCCAAACAAAACCAGTTGTCCACTCCGGCAACACATAGTCCACATGACTGAAACTTGCTAACTCAGACTGGCATGACTAAGTAGTACTGTCGCTTCTCCAAGTTGAGTTCATCTTCTGGAGATGGCCTCCTGCCAGAAGACTCGCTCTTACTCTTCAAAACTAATACTACTAGCCTACCCTTATTGAGTACTCAACGTTAATTGTTCCACTTGGGAGAAAACTGATAAAACATAGCTTTACTTGAAAATGGCAATTAAGGGTTTCTAAAGTTCGTGACAAAGCTGGTTTTAGAAAAAGTTTAGTGTTTGAGTAAAACTACTTATAGATTTTCAAATAATTTGTTTGACTGAAATAAAAAGAAACAGTCCTCAATTGCCTTTACAAAATCAGTGTTCACATACTTCGTGTTTGGTTTGCCATAGTTACCTTTTACAACAAACAAGTTTTATGCAGGAGCTTACCTGATCCTTCGCTTGAGCTAAGTTAAAGATCTTCCAAAGCTGACCTAACCCCGCCTGGGGTAAACACAAGTCATAATTAAACTCAAGCCAAATTTGCTTCTATAAATAATCCTTGTTCAACTTCCTACAATCATGACCCTAATGTTCCAAACTTTAAGGCTAGATAATCAAAAGGATTTTATAAAATAAATCTAGTTTGATAATAAAATAACTAGGGTTTGTGAAATAGTTACTAATAAGTTGTAAGTATAAATCTTTGTTATTAATAAATAAATTAGGGTTTATTTGATAAAGGGTCCTAAGTCCTAGATGATATTATTAAAATAATAAACTATTACTATTCTTTTAATTAATAATTAATAGTTAGAAAATAATTGATAAATAAAATTAATAATAAGTAAATTTTAATATATTTTGATTAAAAGATAATAAATAATTTGAATAGCATTTATGAATATATGCCTTATAAGATTAATAGTTTACCTATCATGATTATTTATATAAAAGGCTTTATTTAATATTATTATTATATATAATATTTTTATATTTTAATTTTAATAGAAGATATCATTTATTTGGCTAAAATTCCACTATTTCCTTTAACAATCCAATTCCAAATCTTCCTAGGGTTTTCGAAATCATTAGAAGAAAATATAGCATTAATTTTTATCAATGTAATAAAATTGCCTAACTTAAATAGTTTAGGAACAACAAGGTCATGATCATAATTCTCCTATTGCTAACCATAATCATGAATATAGACTTTAACACCAATCCACAAACCATTCAATTCATGAATAAAAGCATAGATCTATATCTATCTTCACATGATCCAAACTCCACTAAACATACTCATATTCATGGCTTTAACAAGAATACAAGAACATAAAACCCTATTCACCAAATGTGACATAATATCTATCATGCTTAATCATCCACACTAACTCACGACATAAAGAACATGCAACAACCCTAAAACATCATAAAACTCAACCATGACAAATCATCCGCATACTTCAATCCCAACTCCATCATATAAACACATACTCAATCACCAATCATATTCCATCCCTTTCTAATTACATCTAAGAGACATGATTTTAAAATTAAGGAGAGGGTTAAAGAGATATACTCAAATGATGACTACCTTGATGAAGTCTCAAGAGAGTCCACACGCTTGGAAGGCTTGATCCGACCAAGAAGGAAGAAGAGAAAATGGCCATGGTTGAAATAACCATTTCGGTCGAGAGAGAGAGAGAGAGAGAGAGAGAGAGAGAGAGAGAGAGAGAGATTATTAGTATATTTCAATAAAGATCGAAGAGGAAGAAAGATGAACATAATCGTTCATGTTTACCTTGAGAGTGTTCTTGAGTCTTCAAGAAAATTCTGGTTTTTTTATCCAAAAGTAGAGTCTTGATTTCATCGTTCGATGTTATAAATTACAGAAATGAATTCTAGAGGATGAGCAGATGTGAACTGGAGTTTTTGGAGAAGATTGGAGGTGTTTAGAGTGGTCTTAGGCTTGGAGAATAGTGGTATGTGTTCTTGGTGTTCTTTAGAGAAATGGAAAGAATGGAGGAAAGCTGGACGAAATTTTGCTGGATGGAGTTGGCCGAATGGATTGGAGAATCCTTGTGATTGAATTTTCAGATTAGGGAGAAAAAGGAAAGCTGGTTGTTTGAAATTCAAAAGAAGTAATTTAGGGAGTGAATTAAGGTAGAAAATATGGTAACAATAGCTTGGTTGATGGAGGTTCTTGGAGCTGCTATGGCTGACTGGATTGTGCTGGAGTTTTGCTGAGTTGAATGAGCTATAGGGTGGCCAAAATTCAGAGTGTGATGGTGGAAGATTTTCTGGTTGTTTGAAGCTTAATCCAAGGAGTTTTCATGGAGCAATTTGCTGGAATTTTGAATTTTAATTGGAGGCTTGATTGTAGTGATGGAAGGAGTGATTTAAGAAGTGACTATGGAGCACTTTTCATGTAGATCAATGGAGAAGGTGATGGAGTTCAGTTCATGGCTGACTAAGGTTGGTTTTATAGAAAATTGGAGTGAGTTTTGGATAGGGTTGTAGAGGGAACAAGGCTGGAATTTCTGGTTGTTCATTCAAGAGGTTTGCTGGAATTTTTGTGCAGATTTTTCTGCAATGTTCCAGCGGACTTGCAGAAGGTTTGAAGGGGTATTGGAAGGTCCTTTAAGGTTGGTTTCCAACCTTCTTTATAGAGGAAAGACAGAGATGAATTACTGGTTTGAAGGCTAGAAGAAACAACTTGGTTTTTGGACTGTAATGCTGCGAATTCTGCCCATAATTTTTTTCTGGTTTGCACAGCTTTGTGCAGTCCAAATTTTGGCCAAAGTTTTCAGTCTTCAAGCTGATCTAGATGGCTATTTTTCTAGCAGTACTTGAGTAGGAAAAATGGCTGAAAATTTCGAAAGTTGGACTGACCAAGAAGCTGGAAAAATTTTCCAGATTACTACATGAAGAAGATGAACACTTAGAGGGTAGAGTTTGAAGGTTCAACCATGGAGATTAATTCTCTTAGGAACCTTCCATAACCCCTTCCCCATTTTCAGTCAATATGCTATCCTCATATAGACATTTTCGAAACTCCAAGATCAAAGAGTCTTGCTAGAATTTTCTGGAAATAAAAATGGCTTGGATAAATTGAGCAACTTAATTGATAAAGAATTAAGGTAGGCTAGAGAGCAAAAAGGGTATGAATCCCTTAAGAGTTTTTGTAGGGTACAAGAGTAGGATTAGGACATTTCTTTCATGTCTCCCCTAGGACAACACTCCTCCTCCTTCTTATGGCCTACAAGCGACGAAAATATCCACCTATCTAAAATAAAATTTAATCATGCCAAAACTTAAATGGTGGGATTTGAATTCAAGACCTTAGAGATAAATTCCAAAGCTCTAACCACTAAACCACAACAACTTTTGCTCTTATTTTCTCTCCTAAATATTCTTCCTATTCAATCCCCAAGCTATCTCCCTATTTCCACTTCAAGCAAAATTACCATTTTGCCCTTCCTACTCAATAAGCACAATTAAGCCTTCTAGACTATAAATCACAATTCCAAAATATATATAATCATTCAAAAATATATTTATGCATGCAAGAAAATATAATATGCATCCCGACCCCCTTACTCTATGGTTGATTTTAGATGGGGTTTCACATGAAGAGAGAGCTCAAAAAAAATAGTTACTCCCTCCGTCCCATTAAAATTGACAGTGATTAACTTGGCACGATATTTTATACAAAAGTAAAAGTTAGAATATAATAAAAATAAGAAATATGTAGGTATCACAATACTTTATGTCAAATCTAAGTATATAAAAATAATATATATGGAGTATATTGATTATTTTATAATAAATTGTGTAGTAAAAACTTTCCTTTTAAGAAAAGTGTCAAATTTTTTGGGACAACCCAAAATAGTAAGTAGGTCAATTTTGTTGGGACGGAGAGAGTATCTTTTTTTTTTTCTCTCCCTCTCTTGCACACTAATTTTGGCCAGCCTTAGGGCTTGATGAAGCCCTAATGGCCAAAAACACTAAGCCTAATGGGCTTGGTGTTATGCTCCGAAACCAATCCAAGATTGGCCCAATCTTCTAAATTAATTAATTATATTTTCTAGGCTTCATTAAATACCCAAGACTAATTAATTAATTATAATTGAACTCTTAATATATGTCAACATATATCAGTCCAATTAATTAATTTATTCTAACCCAATCTTCTTAATTAATTAATTATCTTTTCTGGGCCTTATCAAAATCCAAGACTAATTAATTAATTCTAATTAAACTCTTAGCATAAATTTTATTCTCTTCCAAATAATTATCCATTACCAAGGTAACTTGAGTTACTCCGGGGACCAAGAGACATATTATTCATGGCTACTAAAATTATCAAAATGCCCTTACAATTAAATAGCTGAATTTTACCATTCTAAATATTCTCATTTATCACCATAGAGAAATATTGACACCAAGAATAATATTGCTAAAGCAATGTCTCTGACCTACAGGTGAAATGACAGAAATACCCCTCTATGTAACACCCATCAAAGAGACAGGATAAATGTACTAACACCCATCTCAAAGATATCTACCATCCTTAGATCTCTAGTCCGATAATCCATAACTCAATCGAATGTACTTGCTTATCAATGGAAGCAACTCAAAAGCACACATTCTAAAGTCACATTCCCATGGCCCTGGATTATCAAATTATCCTGAACAATCACAAGGGAGTATCTAACTTCACTGAGTGAAGCATAGAAACTATGTTGCATGAGTCTATCTTAACTAACTAGAGTAATACACCCAACATATAAGGTTATTGATCTTATAAAAGAAATCTCACCTAACATACGTCGAAGTGCAAGACCCTAGCGTCGCTAGACCACCAACTCATACTCAAGTATGAAGGTATCCGTCCAAACTATAGCAGTAATAGTCTGGTTTCTATAATTATAGTACTTTAAGAGATACCACTACTATAGGTCCAGCTCATGTATTCGAAATATGCTTATGCTAATGAAGTGAGTGAACTACTTACTGATTCAAGGTAAACCATTCCTCATTGGAACTCATGGCATAATAGTCTTACCTTGATGAAATACACAGTTTCATCAAACAACTAAGAACTCAATTTTACTTGTATGACAAGTACTCATGGTCTATACCTTACTGTGAAGAACAACCCAACATATAGACCATTACTTGTCATACTTGGACCTTAAATGTACAATAATATAAGAAACAAACTAAATTGAATGAATAAATATTTTATTGTAATATATTTACATAGAATACATAGTCTTTGAGGGCAAACTTTCCAACAATCTCCCACGTACACTACAACGACAAAGAAAGTCCAAAAGTGCCTACCCCTATGATATCTAAGTTTCTGTGAAATACCTTCTCTGTCAAAGGTTTGGTAAAGAGATCTGCCAAATTGTTGACAGAGGAAATCTGAACAACCACAATCTCCTATTTCTAGATGAACTCCCAGATGAGGTGATACTTCCTCTCTATGTGCTTACCCTACCTATGGTTTGAAGGTTCCTTGCATTGTGACATTGCTCCAGTATTGTCACAATAAATCGTGACAGGCCTGTCCATGTACGGTACTACTCCAAGTTCTATGAGGAACTTCTATAGCCACACAGCTTCTTTAGAAGCTGAAACAACAACGTACTCACTTCCATGATAGAATCAACAATACAAGATTGCTTAATACTTCTCCATGAAATAGCTCCTCCACACAAAGTGAAGACATATCTACTAATGGATTTTCTTTCATCTTTATCCGCTTGGAAGTCTAAGTCTATTTAACCGTAGGAACCAAATCATCAGCACGATATACAAGTATATAATCTCTCGTTTCCTTGAGTTATTTGAGTATATGCTTTACGGCTTGCCAGTGAGCTTCCCTTGGGTTTGACTGATATCTACTAACCATGCCAACTGCAAAGTAAATATCTGGCCTAGTAAAAAGCATAGCATACATGAGACTTCCTACATCCAAAGCATAAGGGATCCTGCTCATTCTCTACTTGTCTTCCTGTGTCTGAGGACACTGCATGGAAGATAAGGATAATCTATGTCTAAAGGGTATAATAGCCCCTTTACATTAATCCATGCTATACTTGACCAATATCTTGTCAATATAAGTAGACTGGGATAAGCCTAACATTCTCTACTTCCTATCTCTAAGAGCTTAATACCTAGAATGTAGTTGGCTTCTCCAATATCTTTCATGCTAAATTGACTATATAGCTAAACCTTAATAGATGACAATATCCCTACATCATTTTCAATGAATAGAATGTCATCTACATAAAATACCAAGAAAATCACTTTGCTACTATCTGATTTCCTATACACACATGGTTCATCCACGTTTTGAATGAAACCATAAGCTTTTACTGTTTCATCAAAACGTATGTTCCCTACTTGTGATGCTTACTTAAGTCCATAGATGGATTTCTAAAGCTTACAGACCATTTGTTCTTGACTTCTAGCAACAAACCCTTATGGCTTGGAGATATAGATATCTTCGCTAAGATGGCCACTCTTGACATCCATTTGCTATATTTCGTAGTCATAATGACATGCGATGGCTAAGATAATTTGGATAGACTTAAGCTTGGCTACTGGTAAAAAGGTTTCCCCATAATTGATTCCCTCTTTCTGAGTATAACTTTTAGCAAGTAACCTTACTTTATAGGTTTCAACCTTTCCATCTGCACCTCTCTGTTAGGATTCATGGACTCTTAAATGTGAAAAACATCCACGAATCCCTTCCAAGGATCCAAGTAAATGATTAAGAAGATCGTAGGTTTGCAAAATTACCTATGTTAGGTGTAATCGATATCTTTTGATTCCGATTGTGCTACTGTACATGCAACCCGAACGATCACCAGACGTTGCAATATGTGAACGTCCTCTATCGAATACACACCGCGAACTCACTCGTCACCCAGGGAGTGCTGGCGTCTAGGGTTTGAGAGGCTTATTTTTCTGGTAGATGAAAGCTTGAATATTCTTAACAGAATAGCTCTCTAGAGAAGACGGCTAGGGTTTTCTTAAAAACTCCTCCGAATCTTTTAGAGTCTAACCCTAATAATATCTTATCGTATTTTAATTTAAATTCAAATTCAAATTAAATTAAAATTGATATGATAAGATTCTGCCATTATCTCGGTAATTTAACTAATTAATTCACTGAGTCAGATTTTTATAATCTGGACATTATCCAGATACATCGAATATGGACATATTTCCAAATTCATCAAATCTGGTTACCAGAAAAATAACCTAACAAGTTTGCTTATTGTGTGACCCTATAGGTTCATTTAACACTGGCAATGTGCCCAAATCATATTTAAATGGCACACATGTTATAAGCGGTTTCTAGTAAAACATTATAACTATCCAAGTCAAATGATGATTGGTGATCTCTTTGAACCAAACGATAATTTTATATTTAGTCCTTTTGTCACACGATATCCAGATTAAGCATAAAGCACGGAGCATGTCATCCTTATTAAGCTTAATCAATTATTTCTTGATTTCATAGTAGACTGTTCAAACAAATGATATCAATATCTTAGATTGATATATTTGAGCATGGCCATGCATTTTAACAGTCTAACTTATCAAAGGGCCCATGGATATCTCTCCCATAATTGAGAAGGACAAATTCCTTCACTATCAATCATATTCTTCTCATTGATTTATTCTATATCCAACAATAGTCTAATTTATTATCTGATTAAAGACAACTTTAGACAACGTCAAAATATAGAATTTATCAAGTAGGAAACTATGATGAATTTAGGTCGAATGACTTTTAATATTATTATGGCTATAAAGTACTTATGACATATTCCATGAAGTACTCTCACAGTGGGTCATGTCCAATATAATGTTCTCTAACATTTATTTATGTTTTGACTCGATATCACAAATATCCATAACCAGTAAAACATAGCCATCAAGTCACAAACATACTAATCTTAATTTATTATTGTTCCAATAATAATAATCGATCAGGGACAGTTTTAGAATAGTCATTGTATTCATTATTGCGTTTTACTATCAAGTCACGTACTTGATGACCACAAAACAAAATGCACTATTCATAGAAAGGAAAATCTCATATTATTATATAAAACATAACAACATTAGTATAAGTACAAATTGACTCTAGGGCATATCCCTAACACTCTCTTCCTCTTGCATACCCACTTACACCAAATGAATTTTATCCCATTAGGTGCAATGATAAGATCCAGACCTGATTGAGGTACATGAACTTAAACTCAGCATTCATGGCTAGCTACCATTTATTAGCATCAGCATCAATAATGGCCTCCTCGTATCTAGTGGGATCTTGTTCCTGATGATCAGAGACTAGATCAAAGATCTCTCCAGTCCACCTTTATGGAATTCTTGTGATCCTCCCATATACGACGAGGCTCAAATTGTATAGGAACATCCCTTATTATTTCTCTTGGTTCCTCGATCGGGGTGTTAGAAGTTCCTGAAGTTGAATCAATATATTCTACTTGAACCCATGGTGGAAGAAACTTGTTCATTCTCTAAGTATCTAGCATTAGTACTAACTAGTACTTTATGCTCTTGAGGATGATAGAACTATCCACCTCTTGTTATTTTTGGATACCTAACGAAGTAGCATAATTCTAATCTTGGTTCTAGCTTACTTCCTTTTGTCAGCACATAAGTTGCACAACCACATAGCTTGAGATGTTTTAGACTGGACTTTCGTCCAATCCATATTTCATAGGGTGTCCTAGGTACTGATTTGGAAGATATCAAATTCAAAACATATACCGCTGTTTCTAAGGCATACCCCCAAAACAAAATAGGAAAAGACACATAACTCATCATGCTTTTGACCATTTCCATCAAAGTTCTATTACTTCTCTCAGCTACTCCGTTCTGCTGGGGAGTCCCAAGTGCAGTTAATTGACATACTATGGCATGATGTACCAAGTAATCCTTAAACTCACCAAGAAGGTACTCTCCACCATGATCCATCTCAAAGTTTTAATTAATTTACCTGTTTAACACTCCACTTTAGCCTTAAACCCCTTGAATTACTAAAAAAGTCAGACCTGCACCTCATCAAATAAATATAACCAAAACAAGTGTAATCATCTATGAAAGTGATGAAGTATTCGTAGCCTCCCCTAATTGGTGTAGTCATCGAACCACAAACATCCGTATAAACTAGTGCTAATATTTTCATGGCTCATCTGCCTTTTTGGTAAAGGATCTTTTGGTCATTTTACCTTTAAGACAAGTTTCATATTGAGGCCATTTTTCCAATCTCAATAAATCTAAAGGCCCATCATAGATTAGCCTTTGAATCCAATTTGGATTTATATGTCCCAATCTTAGATACCACAAATACGAGTCATTTAATATGACTTTTCTCTTTTTATTATTAGGTTCAGTTTAAATATTGATTACTTGATTTCTAATAGGATGTATATAAAAGAGATTTCCATACATGTTTCCAGTACAAATTAAATTACCATCTCTACTGATCGAAATATTAGAATGGAAAAAAACATAATATCCTTGATTCATCAATTTGGAAATTGAAATTAAATTCTGTTTAAAACAAGAAACATATAAAATATCTTTTAAAATTAACTTCCTATTACAATAAAAATTAAGCTCAAAATCTCCCACAGCTTCTTTCCATATTCTTGCTCCATTGCCTACTTGAAGTCCATGCCCATCCTTACTGAGTCTCCTTGTACTTCTGAACCCCTGCAAAGAGTTACAGATATGGTCAGTGGCTTCAAAATCAACTATCCAGGAAGATGTTTATCCAACCATCAAAATAGGGTCTAGATATAGAGTAATACCTGAAGTAGACTTGGCTAAGAAGTCCGGACAATCTTTCTTCCAATACCCCTTCTTGCCACACTTGAAGCATTTACCTTTAGGCTTTCCATTAGGCTTAGCCTGACTGGATGCTTTGGGTTGGGCCCCTGCGTTGTTTTGGACCTTTTTCTTTTTGAATTTCTTAGGCTTTGCCTTAATTTTAGAAGAAGAAGCAGAACGAGAGACCAAAACCTTTGACATGGGCTTCATGATCTTCTCTGCCACCTAGAGCTCTTTCATAAGCTCCGTGAGATTCATATCCAACTTGTTCATTTTGTAGTTCAACTTGAACTAAGAATATGAATCAGGTAGAGTTTCAAGAACCATGTCAATTTGGCTCTCAGGATTTGTTGTTGCACCTAGGACCTTAGCCTCCTCGAAATAGGCAATCATCTTGAGCAGATACTCTCAAACAGATGCCCCCTCAGCCATCCTAGTGTTCATGATTGCCCTAAGAGCTTTCTGCCTTGCGGCCTGGCTCTTATCAGCAAACAAGACACATAATGACAAATCCATGTCGTACGCAGTGGCCATGTGCTCATGCTTAGCTTGAAGCACACTAGACATAGAAGCCAACATATAGCACTTAATTATCTCGTCAGCTTTCTTCCACGCTTCTCAGCCTCTCGCTCCTAATCAGTGGATTCTTCCCTAATCTCAGGACAGGGATCCATAACAACATACTTATACTCCTCGATAGTGAGTACTATATTCAGGTTGTAACACCCCTACTAAAGGTAACAGCGGAAGCATACCAATATTGGGTGTTGCCCCGTCCAGATACCCAGACAAGGGGTCTTTATAACGAATAATCAACAGAGTATATAAGGTCCAAAGAAGAGACATCTAGACCTATTATGCTGTCACTGTGGTATCGTCCTCTATCCGTAGGTTCTTCCAATTCTGAATCCTACAAAAAAAGTAAGATAAAAGACACATGTGAGTGAAAAATCACCTAGTGAGTCCGGTGTGTGTGCCATTGTTTCTCTTAAAAGAGAGTCGATTTTCAAAATCTTTGCTGAAATAAATTATATAACAGGGAAAATAGCAATAATTGATAAATTCAGGTCATTTTATCATATACGTTCGAAAAACAGTAATTTTCAAATACACGGCCCCCAATTCAATAAATGTGGGTTCTTCCCCATCTAGAAGTGCGACCCGCGTGCAAAGTTCAAAGAACTTCGCCTTCGGCTACACGGTCTCTTGTGCCAGGGACTGCGCCTTACAGCACGTCACCCGTGTCATGCCGGAAGGGTGAGCAGTGTACCAATGTACCTCATCGTGCACTTAGAGATCTTTTACTTGCCACCATAAGCTAGGGGTCCCAATCCTGACGTCAATCACCATCGAGGTGGCAAGGGGTTGAACACACCGAGTGTCCCCGCTCGGTCTCATGTGAACAACCCACCAATCATAATCAACAGGCAATTGCTGGGCTCACAACGGCTAGCCAGGGACGACTTGTCACAATGTACTGTCGCCCTGTTTGGAGTAAGACAATCCCCAGAACTGATTAGGTTACTTGGGGTCGTCTATCTCTAATATGGGCTAGTACAAAGATCAAAGTCCCTGTTGAGTACTCAACGCAACAACACCAACCCCATCTGACTGATCAGGCCAGAGGGTCATCCAATCCTGCAGGATATTCAAATCACAACATTTCTTATTGTCTGGGGCCGTACTTGATCACAAAAGTCATTTTCCAAGGGTATTTGGGTCATTTCACCCATACCAGTTTCCAAAAGACTTTTTGAGGGTATCCGGGTCATTTTACCCTTACCCGATTTGAAAAATATTCACAAAAGTTCCAATAAGGATATTTCGGTCATTTACCGAATACCCGAGTTCCAAGAGTTTTCATAAAATATTCCAATAAGGATACTTGGATTATTCTCCAAATACCCAATTCCAAAATTTACCATTTTCCAGAAATCCCAAATATTTAATCCGAAAAGGACTAAATTCACAAAATTCGTGTTTTAAACATCCAGGAAGGTTTCCAAGCTGAATATGAAATTTATTCGAGCCCGAAATAGCATAAAAGGGAATGTTGCTCATGTAAACCTTAAACATATTCGAGGATTTCCAAAATGGCATAAAACATAGCATTTCATAGAAAATCAAAGCACACTAGCCTTTAAAAAGGTTTAGAAATCAATGGGACTCACCTCGTGTCCTAAGCCTCTCATTCCGTTCACGACCGTCTAATCTCCGTTCCTACCTTTTTTGACATTTCGTTAGCTGTTTGTCGCTAAACCTACACCAAACATTGTTTTCGGGTCAATTGGTGTTTGGCCAAAAAATAGCCGTCGGGTAGCCGACATGCCCGACGGTTAGCCGACGTTCAACCGTCGTTTAGCCGTTAGGGCCAACGGTTAGCCGATGCTTAAGAAAAACGTTCAACTTTCGTTCGCATCGTTTTTTCATTGTTTGATCAATTCTTTCATTTTCCTTTTTCCACATCCTTCCTCACTTCATAAAAAAGGGATTCACTTCATGTTTCCCTAATTGTTTTGTCCAAAATCACATAATTAATCACCCTTAAGTCCATTCATTTTCGGACTACTTTTCTAGAATTTCACTGGTTTGACACACCATTTTGTTTTGCACATAACTTTTAATTTACAGCTCCGATTTGGCTCTATGATATACCAAAATGACCGTGAGACTCTTAAATTTAATTCAGTATAGGCCGTTTTTGGGTTTCTGGTTCCAGAATCACGGTACTGGGAAAAAACAGCCTCAGTAGTTTTGACTTAGTTTCACTATTCATTCTTTCCTTAACATTCTGCAATTTTTCCAGTTTGACACCCTAACTTGTTCTGCCCATAACTTTTAATCTACAAATCCAAATGATGTCAAACCAATTGTAAAATATCCTTAAGACATTCCTTTACTAGTTACAATTCATGGAGTACCAATTCTATTGTCCATTCTGTTCAGTTTTGCACACAAAGTTCTAGTAGTAAAAATCCCGTCACTGATTTGGCACCTTTTACTATTTTCACCATAACTTTTGATTTGTAAATCCGATTAACGTCAAACTTGTTCTAAAATGTCTCTATGATCCTTAGCTACAAAGATATATGCCTTCTTCTTTCAAATCCAGAAACATTACATATTTACTGAACATAATAAAACCTTCCAGAATTTTCTGCACACAAGGACAACTTTCATACAACTTCACCTAACTATCACACATAAACTTCTCACAATATATATACCAAAATGATCTCCATGCTTTATATAATAACTTTACTTCAAGTAGGGTAGATCTTTACCTTTTCTTTGCTATGTTTGGAGGCTGTACAGTCCAAGCATCTTCTTGCTTTTCTCTCTCTCTTTCTCTCCTCTCTATTTCCGGTTTCTCCCTCTCTTTCTTCTCTATTTCCTTTTCTTTTCTCTTCTCCCTTTTCTCTCTTGTTTGCTCCGAAATTCTGGCTATCTAAAGCCATTTTAGTTGGCCTTCATGGCCTTTTTATAGATGTTAGAAGGCTTGTATAGGAAGCTTTGCTTATGTAATGCCTTACATCACATGCATTTGTCATGGCTTATGTAGGACTCTTGAGTAGGAAGCTTTGAAATGTAATTGGTACACATGGAATGATGAACCACAATTTCTAGAAAGCTTTAGGTGATGACTCATCACTTGTAGAAACTTATGGAAAACTTTAGAGTACTCTAGAACCTTAAAGAAATTTATAGAAAAAGGTAGAAACTCTTAGAACATTATAGATATTTTCTAATCTTGCATGGCCATGCATAATCAACCTTGATTAACTTACTCAAATCAAGATTAGCTTAATTAAGCTTGGTCAAATGAAGTCAAAAGGTGATCCAACTTGGTCAAACTTTTCATGCTTGTGGGCCATCCTTATGTATTTCTTGTGAACCATTCTTATTTATTTCTTGTGGGCCATTCTTCTTTATTTCATTTTTTTTTTATCACAACCAATTAAATAGAAACACTTGGCCTCATTAACCAATTACTAAATGACACCTATTTTCATCCACCAATCATAAGAAGCCACACATCCCATTTCCAACTGCAATTTTCTATTTTCTTCAGAAATGGCCAAAATCGGGTCTGTAATGGAAAAATATTTTATTTCACTATTCAACTCCAAAATTCCACTGAATCCATTGGTAACACTCAAATTCTTCAATTCCCTCTCTACTTGGTCCAATTTGTGGTCAAAGTTACGAACGCGGTCAAAATGATGAAAATGCCCCCGATACCCCGGGTAGCATAATTCACACCAAATCGTACGCCTCATTGCACTGATCAATTTCTCTTTCTAGAGTACTCTAAAATTCTTATTATGTTAATCTTAATAGCCTTCCAAAAATTTAGGGTTCGGGTAAAACAAATCCAATAATTACATCCAGGTCTCGACAAAATTTTATTTCTCCAGAATGTTCGTCTTAATACACCGATCAACTTTTGTTCTGGCCGTTGATATAAATTCTCATCCTATTACAGGTAGTAACCAACCGAAAGTAAAAAGGTGGGGTGTTACACAGGTTCCTCTTCCAGTCCATATAATTTAGGCCTGTTAATTTATTCTCCTTGAGAATGATTGATAATGGACTGAAAGTAGACATTTCTAAAATATTGCGAAAAAATATTCATTTAGTGTGCAAGAAATAAAAATGCACATTCTTTATATTATTTCTTTGATAATAGATAACTCTTAAAACTATTATCAATAATATACATAGTGTAGCTCTTAGAAAAATTAACAGAGCTTCGTAGAAAGATTAATAGCATTCTAAGTTAAGTGTATAAGCATCACGAATCAAAACTTCCTAAATAGGTAATGGTCTAGAAAAAGTTCCACCGATAGGATGGCCACTAATTCACACCACCTACGGGCAATCTAGTGCTATAAACCTCCAACGTAGGTTGGTCGATCCTAGCAAATACCCTAGTCTTTTAATTTTACTCTTCCATTAGTTCTAAATACTTGTGGAAATCCATCCTATAGGGGTTCATGCTCAGAATAATACGAGAAAATCCACTATCTAGAATGAGTGTTGTGATGGAAGCCATAAGGTCGTTGGAACCCCTCTCCCACTTAGTCTTTTATTAAATTTTGAGTTTTAAGCCCAAAAACGTTTTCTATAATCTTATGGTTACATTAACTTTAGTAAAAAGCTAAAATTCAATAATATTCTCTATGTCAAGGATTAAATCCTTTGAGAGAATAAACTATGAATTTATTTTACTATTCTAATTTAATAACCAAGTAAAACTTTATTAAATAACCTTAAGTTCAACATTATTCTCTATGTCAAGGATTAAACCCTCTAAGAGAATAAACCATAAAATCTTTTATTTTAATGTTTCTTCGATCGAAATGTTTTATCAAAAACCGTTCTATCTAGTGAGACTTTGGTCTTACAAGAACTTGCGCATTTTATCACAAAAATAAAATAAACATGATAACAAAAGTAAACTTTTTCATGCGCAAACTAGTCATTTACTCCTAAGTGACCAAACACTGGATTAAACATCATGAATCAAAAAATTAATGATCTTGTTTAATCCTAAGGTGGTTCCATCCTTTACTACTCATTTTCATGCAAATTATTCATCCATAGATAAATAAAACTATTACAGAAAATTAGCCTCATGCAATGGTTTCAAAACATGATTACATCAAGGAAAAATTAAGATACAGAACTTCAGCAGTGCTCTCCCTTTTCTTAGATAAAATTGCGCGTATCCACCTCTAGGCAGAATGGACCTGGCGCCTGGTCCATTGGGCCCACCTAGCACCAGGTCTGTACTGTCTCTCCAAAACCTCTGGCGGGGTAGAGTGGACCTGGCACCTAGTCCAATCTGGCCACCTGGCGCTGGTCTGTTCTGGAGTTCCCCGATTTCTGAAAAAAAATCTTGCTTTTTAGCCATTTTTCGCCCCTCATCAATTCCAACAATCATGTTCTTTAGTCCCCAAAATGTAGAGGTTAAAAAAATGCAATACCAGGCATAAAAACATGCCTTTACAAGTACATATGCCTCTAACCACGAGGCGTACATCACATTTACTCAAAACCAGAAAAATAATAGGAAAACCATTAGAATACATAATCTTATGCCTCTAACTGTGAGAAGTACATGAACTCTAGAAACCAATGTATGAGGGATCACATGAAATCACAAAATATTTATTTTTAATAGTAAAAGAACCACCTTTTCCAGTTTTTAACCCTAGTACATGCTCCTAGATGAAAACTATATCTTTGATACCATTTGAATGATCAAAATGGAAAACATCAAAGAAAGGCAGTGGAAAATTTTTCAGTGTTCCGAGCCACATCTATGAGAGAATATTTACTTTTTCTTATTGGTCGCGGATTAACCAATGAAGGGCCGAGTTGCACTAGAACTTGTGTTGGAAGGGACGAAGAAGGCGCCTGCAATTCGATTGGCATTCCCGACTATCTTCTACTCTTACGCATTAAGCGTCTCCAAGCTTCCACTCCTTGTCTTCCGGAGAATGACTCTACCTTATTCTTGGGTTAGCTTGGTGAAAACTCCTTCTTTTGATAATCAAAATATCTTCAAGGGAGAAAGAAGAGAAGAACGAGAGACAAGATGAAAAAACGGCACACACGGAGAGAAAGCTCAAGAAAAAAATGTTATCTTTTTTTTTTCTCCCTTTCTTGCACACTAATTTTGGCCAGCCTTTGGGCTTGATAAAGCCCTAATGACCAAAAACACTAAGCCCTAATAGGCTTAGTGTTGTGCTCCGAAACCAATCCAAGATTGGCCCAATTCTCGTAACTAATTAATTATCTTTTCTATACTTTATTAAATACTCAAGACTAATTAATTAATTTTAATTGGACTATTAATATATGTTAACATATATTAGCACAATTGTTTAATTTATTTTAGCCCAATTCTCTCAATTAATTAATTATCTTTTCTGGGCCTTATAAAAAATTCAAGAATAATTAATTAATTATAATTGGATTCTTAGAATAAATTTTATTCTTTTTCAAATAATTATCAATTAAACCCAGATTATGTCTAAACAACACCAAGGTAACTTGAGCTACTCCAGGGACCAAGAGACATATTATTCATGGCTATTAAAATGACCAAAATGTCTTTACTATTAAATAGCTGTATTTTACCATTTTAAATATTCTCATTTGTCACCATATGAAAATATTGACCCCAAGAATAATATTGCTAAAGCAATGTCTCCAACTTATAGGTGAAATGACAGAAATACCCCTCTATGTAACACCCGTCAATGAGACAGGATAAATGTACTAACACCTATCTTAAAAACATCTGCCATCCTTAGATCTCTAGTCTGATAATCCATGACTCACTCGAATGTACTTGCTCATCATTGGAAGCTACCCAAAAGCACACATTCTAAAGTCATGTTCCCAGGGCCCTTGATTGTTAGATTATCTTGGACAATCACAAAGGGGTTATTTAACTTCACTATGTGAAGTATAGAAACTCTGTTGCATGAGTCCGTTTTAACTAACTAGAGTAATACACCCAACGTACAAGGTTATTGATCTCACAAAAGAAATCTCACCCAACATACATCAAAGTGTAAAACTCTAGCGTCACCAGACCACCAAATCATACTCAAGTATGAAGATATCCATCTACGTTGTAGCAGTAATAGTCTGGTCTCTATAATTATAGTACTTTAAGAGAGACCATTACTATAGGTCAAGTTCTACGTATTCAAAAATACACTTATGCCAATGATGTGAGTGAACTATTCACTGATTCAAGGTAAACCATTCTTCATTGGAAGTCATGGCATAATACTCTTACCTTAATGAAATGTCCAGTTCCATCAAATGACTAAGAACTTAATGTTACTTGTATGACAAGTACCCATAATCTATACCTTACTGTGAAGAACGACTCAACACGTGGACCATTACTTGTTATACTTGGACCTTAAACGTCAAATAATATAAGAAACAAACTAAATTGAATGAATAAATATTTTATTGCAATATATTTATATAGAATACATAGTCTTTGAGGGCATACTTTCCAACAAGTTTCCAAAGAGAAGAAGAAGGGCTTGTCTTTGAGTTCTTTCTTTTACCTTTGTTTTCTTTTTCTAGAAAAATTATGTAATTAATGTTTCTATTGTAATTTGACATTATTTTTGGGATTCATGATTTCTTAAATTAATTTAGTCTTTTTTATCCATTGATTATTTATCTTGGGATTTGATTACTTGTTTTTATTACGAAGTTGATTGATTGATTCTTGTTATTAGCTTACTTGAAAAAGGGGTTGATAATGACTTCAACTAATTGATTTCATATTTTTTATCTCTTAACTTACTTGAAAAATGAGTTAATTATTAAGAACTTGGGTAATCAAATGTTAGTTGATGAATGCTAGAATATGGATTTACTGACTAATTTCATATTTTATAGGGGTTTATATAAGGATTGATTTTAATGCATCTTTTGGGCAAATTGGTTGAGACATAATATATTCACTAATTTAACTAGAAAATAGTGATTCCATGGATTACAAACGAAGTGGGTCTATTTTAAATCCTTCATAAGACCAAGTTGATAATTGATTGTGATATTTGCTAAGTGATTCATTGTCATGTTTTCAAAAGCATTTGTCTAAATTACATATTTTTGCATCCTTGAGTTTCATATATTTTTCTTTATTTTTCTTTTTATTATCTTATCACTTTATTAGGCCAGTTAAATAATGAATGAAAATTGATTAGTGTATACTTATTCCTTTGAGGATTGATACTCGTTAATTCCCTATGCTATGCTTGAAATAAGTATACTTGCTTTTATGTGTAATTTGGGATTAATATTTTAATTAAAACTTGGCTAGGGATGGATTTAAATATAATGATTTTTATACACCCAAAATTTACGCATCAAGATTTCGGCACCGATGCCGTGGAACAATATCATGAAAGCTTAGATTTTGTTAATTTAACCATGTTTACATATTTATATGTCTATATGTAAATATGTATATATGTTCTTTGTGTAACTAAGTGACATATCTTATTGTATGTATAAATGTACCTTAACTAACTAACTTGATTCAATATTGTATTAAGCCTGTATGATACTAACAGTATTTGTAAATGTCACTAACATTTTTTTTAGGTACTTTGTGAATATTTAAGTCTTTTGATTAGTTTATGATTTTTTTTATTTGTTTAAATTTTTTCTATTCTTTATTTTTCTTTTTGATTTGATTTTTGTTTCTCTTTGAGTACGAGGTTAACATCATCATGGACAATTATTTTTGGGTACAAAATCAAATGAGTTATATTGATGATAGATTGCCAAAGTTACAAGCTCACATTGATGTTTTTAGTAAGACGTCATTAGAAGCATTAGTGAATTCTTTTGTTGCCAATACAAATTTATCTATTTAGTGGCATGAAGAAGCTTCCCAATGATTGTGCGATCAAAGGACACAATTAGTTAAGATTGTTGAGGAGACTCATGAGTTCATGCTGGCCCGTACAATTAACTATAAAAAAAGAGAGGCTGTGAGGGACAATTACATAATGTGGCAAAAGAGGCATTCAATTCTACTCTATGTGCTAATAATTTTAATTTCTCTTTGTCATCTGATTTCTTAGGTTCTTCTCAATTCTTGGAGAACAATTGTCCAAATAATGATGTGTTGAGCTTAACATGCTTCAAGGAGTTGGATCTTTCAATGCTACATCATACGAAACCCTTGGAGTATGCTAATAAATTCCACCCTTCACCCTATTTAAAGGGGGGTAACTTGGTATTTGTGGAAGTGGTGCAAAGGATTTCTTGATCCCATCTTTAAGAATTCAATTACTAAGTTTAAAGGGGAATTTTTGTTATGACAAATCTTTGGAAGGGTTAATTGGTGATGGCAAGATTGATCCACTCTTTAGATGCCAAGTGCACTCATGTGTTGAAAATAATATTTGTGTGTCTAAAAGGGATGTTAGAGATTGCAGTTTATGTGGTTTGCCTTATTGAGAAAAATTATTTTCATATACCTAATCCTTTTTCAAAACCTCCCTTTTTTCTACATTTATCAAACCTACATTTTCCATTAAGAATTATTGTTTTTTTCTTCACAAAGGGTGATGACGAAGCATGATGAATGGAAAGAGTGTGTGCACGCATTTTGTTTCGTGTTATTTGGGAGTTTTTATTGTTAGGTGTGAAAAACCTTAAAAGGGGGCTGAATAAGGTTTTTGGCAGACAAGAGCAGACAAAAAAAATTGGTCTCCAAAAAAAAATCTCAAGCAGATCAGTAGTGATACTACATTACTTCAAGAATGGTTTTCAATTTCAAGAATGCAACCAAGAGTTTTAAAGTCAGCACAAATGATATGAAATGAGGATGGGTAATTAAGATATTAAATGACAGGTTCAAATCAGAAAGCAAGGATCATAAATAGATCACTGATTTTAATGAAATAGAATAGAGCATTTCAAAACAAAAGTCAGTGAGAATTTAGTGAAGAAATTTAATCAAGAGACATGAAATAAAGCTCAGAGATTTATAGTGGTTCGATCCTCAAATAATCTACATCCACTACCTTAAGTTCTTGCTTAAGGATTTCAACACACTCACTAAAACATTTTCCCAACTCAATGATGGTAGGTGACACCAATCTTACACAAGAGGATTACCAACCTTAGTTTTACACCCAACCTCTTTAATCACAACAATCAATGTTCACCCCAACTGGGTTTTACCTTCTCAACCTTGATACAAGTTAGAATAAAAGAAAGTTTACAGAATTAGCTCACAGATTTGACCAGATTGCAAACAGATGAGCACAAGCACCTTTTGCTTTTGAACAATTTTATTTCACTTTTGAAGTACAAATGAAAAGGGAGATTTTTGTATTCTAAAATGTAAGAGTATTTCTAAGAAAGATAGCACAAAAATCTACTTCAAAATTGAGTTTTGAAGGCTTTTATAGGAGTAAAAAGTAAGACAGCAAGGGCTAGTTTTTCACTGTCAGATTTTTCAAAGTTTTGGACTCACAGATTAGAAGAATGTGCGTCCAAAAAATGAGTCCAAGATGGCACTTTTTTAGACAAAAATATTTTGACATTGTTACAGAGTTTTTGGATGAAGCTTTTGGATGCAAAGTCTATCCAAACTACTTAATCCAAACATTTGAAAGCTTACTCTTTGAAATCATTTTATTTGTGTGCTTCAAGGGATAAATAAACTAAATCATATGGTAAATGAGACATAGGAATTTACACATAATACCTTGACAAACAATCTCTAGTCTAAAGCTCTTTCACAGGGACATCATGATTTTGCAAGCTCTTGATGAATTGAAGATATACTTGATTTGCATTCCATTGCTCAAGAGTTGCTTGGCAGTCTCATTTGCATGCCTTTAGAAGAACAGAGGTCAAACATGTCCTATCATATATAAATCACATGAGTTATTTCTCATCAATAATTGTCAAAAGTCAAAACACAGGAGAATGCCCTTAGGGCTAACAATCTCCCCCTTTTTGAGTGATGACAAACTTGATAGGATTGTGACATGAAAATAATGATATGTACAACATGAACATGTTAGACGGAGAGAGATAAGAATATTTTTCACTGAAATGCATTCTCTCATTATAGAACTCCAAGAGTACTTACGAGATTAAGATAAGAAAAATTTAATCATATACTCATAAACATTGCTCAATGCGCCTATGGCCCAACCAACCTCCTTATCCTCCTTCCTTCAATTTAAAAGGACTATTTCATAGGGAAATAGCCGCATAAAGGTCACAAAAAAACATGTATAGTTATGTACATTAAGGAGTGTGGAAGATAGATTGTAATATGTAATACTCCCCTTATGTATGTGTATATATGAACCAAAGGATAGCAAGATGATAACTATGAAGTGCGATTGAAAATAAGACTGGATTTCAAGATTTTGAACTTCTAAAACGTACATCCAAAATAGGGTAAAATGAGGTAGAAGCTAGCATTTTAAAAAATGTCATTTTTGGACTGCTATTGAAGAAATATAAGTTCAAATCCTTCTGAGTATGTGCCAAGTGAAAGAAATATTTCAAGAGTAGAGATCAATAACTTTTCCTAGAATTGGTTGAACTTATTTTACTCAAACAACACAAGGATTTTACTGATCAACCAAAAAGAATCAGCCTAAATTTCATAAAAGTTCACTCAGGTATCCTTATCATCTAAATATTTAACAAAGTGCATATCACAACCATAGTAAAAAACAAATCATCAAGCCAAGTTAAAATCAGTTGGAATGCAAAATGAACTCATACCCATACTTTCCATAATAATAATAACACCTCAATATAGTCTCCACTCAGTCACCCAATTCTTTACAATCCACATTCTCAAACCATAAATAGTCCTAAATAGTCTGTAAATCCATAACATATATTCTCACATCATAGTTCCCTATCTGCCATTCATAGTTCTCAATTCACAATCCGCCACCATTCAAGCCTAAATCATAGTTCTCAATTCACAATCCGCTACCATTCAAGTTCACTTTATTATTTTCTCCCCCTTTGTCATCAATCAAAATGCAAGAAAGATAGAATAAAGAGGTCAAATAGAAAGAGAATGATATAGACAAACCAAGACCACGAGAGTAAATATGTATAGTCAGAAAGATCAGTAGGAGATAACTGCAAAAATAAATTGTTCAAGTACAAGTGCAAAAATCATAAAATTGTTTGTCAATAGGAAAGCAAAAAAAATTGGTCAAGCAAAGGAAATCAGTAAGCAGCATGTAAGATTGGCCAGTCAGGAAATGTGGATTGTTGCAAACTTAGTCCCGGCACCCCTTTTTTAATATTGTCCAGCAATTTGGCTGGACTTTCTTTTTACTATCACATGCTTCTGTTGTTTACCAAATGAACTTCTAGCTATGGTTGGCTTGGGAGCAGGTAATACAATAGGGGCAGCAAAAGTAGGGACTTCACTCTCCTTCTGGCTTTTTTTTTCTTTCTCTGGTTCCTTTTCCTACTCCGGTTGTGCTTCTTGCTCAGTCTATTTACCTGGTGTGTCTTTATCTTGAGGAGAGGCAGTTTCTTTTCCAATCATTCATTCTTTAGGAGGAGCTTGTTCATTATAGACTCCCTTAATGGTCTTTTCTTCCTTCTTTTCTTCCACATTTCTCAATCTAATTCCTAAATTCTGTAATTCAATTATGACTTCTACCCGAAATCTATCAAATTTCTCTATTAAGTCGGTAATGGCATCCAAGATGCTTTAAGTCAAACTACTTTCCTCAATCCTTTGCTTGCCCTTGTTTGACGATTCTTCACCCATTTCAGACTTTCGTTTCATCCCCATTTGCGCAACAGGTGTAGTTCTTTTTCCTTCACCTTTGATTTTTAACAGCTTTTCTTTTTCTTCATCCGATACATCTCTAAGTAAGACCCATTCCCTGTTCAGTTAAACAAAGCCCATTTTTTCAAAAGATTTCATGTTATACACATTTATCTTAAGCTGACCAGGCGTACAAGTATTTAGATCCACATTGAAATGCCCGATGACTTTGGTCAATAGATTGACATATGGGATTGCCATGTAAGATGTGTTTCTTGACTGCAGCATCAACTTAACTGCCAAAAAACCAAAAATGATATGTCTACTTTCATATAGGGCCAGCATTAGTATTATTTACACGATACTTATTGATGTCTTGTCCCCAAAACTTGGAGCAACCATAATCGACACCATATGATGCAAAATCCTTCCAGCACCTTTTAACCATTTTAAATTTCTGTCACTTGAGTTCTTAAAAATCTTTCCACCAGTAAATCTCTCCTCAAACCTTCCCAAATCAAAAAGGTCTAACCCTTCAGGGAATTTGTTCAATTTGAAAAATTGAATCCCTCCATCTCTAACTCCAAAAATTCGGTTTAACAGCTGATGGTCGAATTTCATATTCACTAATCCTACTCTAGTGCTATACCATTGCACCATAAAACCTCCCCCGGTCTCCTCTCACCTTCCCTTTTTCAAATTTGCATTATATTTCCAAACCAGATGAGTGTACAGTTTCTCATCTACTGACAACAAGGCCCCCCAACTAAGATTTTCAAACATATTCAGGATGTCAGAGAAGTTCAAAAATTCCTCAGCATCAACCTGATATCCCATGACCACAGTCCTATTTCTAGACAGCCAATCATTAAAATCAGACTCACATTTTTTTATCAAGAAAACGCAGTACCTAGGCTTCAGAGCTTTCTCATGTAGTATGCTATGTTGATGAGTCGGATTGTGAGACTTTTTCAGCGAATATTTTTTTCTTTCTGCTTGGTGCCCGGTTGTGCGACAGCAACAGCTTTTGTCTTAGCCACTACTTTACTTTTCTTACCCCTCTTGGTCTTTATGCGGTTCTTTTGTCAGATTTTGACACTTTCTTCATAACAGAAGTGAGAGAAAGATGAAGGATTTTCGTTTCAGTTTGGGGAAGATGAAGATACGATTGTGAGAGAAGCAGAGGGAACAATGGCAGTTTCAAATTTCTTAGGAGATAGAAAGAGATAGCTTTTTTGTGATTTCCTAGGTTCTAGAGTGGATAAGTACAATTAAGTACTTTACATCAGAGACTTTTCACCAGAGTTAGGGTCAATTTTGAAAAAACGTGGACGTTTGAAAATTTTGAAAAGTGACTTATGGACTTATGTTCTCTTTCTTTCGAATAACAAAAAAATGGGCTTTTCATAAATTTTAGGCTGCTAATATTTTGGATTCAGACTAAGTCCAAATTAGTCCATCTAAAAACAAAATAAGGGATGTTTAGTTGATAGGATTTTGGATTCATGTTTCTTAGATATTGCGTCCAAAATCACTGTCCAAAAGGTATATCTTTAGTAGTTCTGCAAGAATGAACAAACAAATCCTTAGCAAAATAGTCAGTTACATAATTCTAGAAATTCTTAAACCTCTTCTCAGATAATTAAATCTATCTTCGGCCAAAGGCTTCGTAAAGATGTCTGCAAGCTGTTCATTGGTTGGAATGTATTCAACACATACATCACCTTTAAGCACATTATCTCTAATAAAATGGTGCTTAATTTCTATGTACTTAGTTCTAGAATATTGAATAGGATTTTTGGTTAAATTAATAGCACTAGTATTATCACACAAGATAGGCGCATAACTAAAATTTAAACCAAAATCAAGCAAGGTGTTTCTCATTCATAGAATTTGCATGCAACAACTACCAACTGCTATGTACTCAGCTTCGGTTGTTGAAAGAGACACACGGGCTTACTTTTTGCTATACCATGAGATAAGAGAATGTCTAAGAATTTGACAGTGACCACTGGTGCTTTTTCTTTCAACCTTGCAACCGGCATAGTCAGCATCCGCATATCCTATAAGATCAAAAGAATTAGTTTGAGGATACTACAAGCCAAAATCATAAGTTCCAATTAGGTATCTAAAGATTCGTTTTACAGCATATAGATTAGATTCCTTTGGATATGATTAAAATCTAGCACAAAAACATACTGAGAACATAATATTAGGCCTTCTAGCGGTAAGATAGAAGAGACTTTCGATCATACCTCTGTACTTAATTAAGAAGATTTCATCTTTGGTTTGCTTGATTTGAAGACAGAGAAAGAAGTTAAGTTCTCCCATCATGCTCATTTCAAATTCTTTCTATATTGTCTTGGCAAATTTCTTGCACAAAGAATCATTAGTAGCCCCAAAAATAATATCATCAACATATATTTGCACAATTAAGATATTTTCAGATTTTTCAGACTTGATAAATAATGTGGTATCAACTAAACCTCTTAAAAAGCCTTTTGAGAGAAGAAAACCACATACTCTTTTATATCATGCTCTTCGAGCTTGTTTTAAACCATAAAGGGCTTTTGAGAGTTTAAAAACATGGTTTGGAAAACATTTATGAGTGAAACCAGGAGGTTCTTCCATATATACTTCTTTTTCAATAAAACCATTTAAGAAGGCACTTTTGACATCCATTTGATAGAGTATAAAACCTTTGAAAGAAGCAAATATAAGCAACATGCTTATTGATTCTAATCAAGCAACGGGAGTAAAAGTTTCATCATAATCGATGTCCTCTTTTTGATTTAATTTTTGTGCAACTAATCTAACTTTATTTCTAATAACACTACCATGCTCATCAAGTTTGTTTCTAAATACCCACTTGGTGCCAATTACAGGATGGTCAAGCAGTCTAGGGACAAGCTTCCAAACTTGATTCCTTTCAAATTAATTCAGCTCTTCTTGCATAGTCATAATCCAAAATTCATCATATAAAGCTGCATCAATACAATTTGGTTCAGTACTAAAGAGTAGAGCAAAGTTGTCAACAAAAAACCGTCCAGTTTTGACTCCACAGCTAGGATTACCAATGATCTGTTCCTTTGGATGGATAGTTTTGTACAATTCTAATCTCTTGGCAGATCTTAATTTGTGAGTTCTTTAGTTCTTTGATTGTTTTCTTCAGCTTGTTGTTCCTCTAGTTCCTCTTTTTTGGCATGAATATCAAATGGATGAGACATATGTTGTTCACTTCCCTTTTCTTTTGAGATACCTATATCATCATCATCATCATTTCTAAAAGAATATATATTCAATTCATCAAATACAATATGTAGAGATTCTTCCACACATACAGTTCTCTTATTGTTTGCTTTATATGCCATTTTGTTGGAGGAATATCAAAAGAAATATAGCTTCATCAGATTTGCTATCAAATTTTCCAAAGTTGTCATGAGTATTAAGGATAAAACATTTGCATCCAAAAACTTTGAAATATGAAATGGATGGAACTTTGCCAAATATTAGTTCAAAAAGAGTTTTTCTTAGGAACGGTCTTAGCATAACTCGGTTGACAATATAGCAATTTGTATTCACAGCCTCAGCCCAAAAATATTTTGGAAGGGAGTTTTCACATAGTATTGATCTACCCATTTCTTGCAAGGTTCCATTTTCCCTCTCAACCACACCATTTTGTTGTGGAGTTTTGGCAGTTGAAAATTTGTGTGAAATACCACTTTCCTCACAAAATTTAGTGAAATTATGGTTGCGAAATTCTCTACCATTGTCGCTTCTAATTGAGATCAATTTGCAACCAAGGAAGTTTTGAACACGTTTGAGTAGTTTTGAAAATTCAGAAAAAGCTTCATCCTTTTGAGCAAGAAACAAGGCCCAAGTAAATCTTGAGAAGTCATCCACAATTATATAAGCATACTTCCTACCACTAAGACTAGTGGTCCTTATTAGTCCAAACAAATCTATGTGTATGAGCTCAAGAGGTTTTGATGTTGAAATCCTTTTTTTAGGCTTAAAAGAGGTTTTGGTTTATTTTCCAAATTGGCAAGCATCATACACCCGAATTCTATCAAATCTCATTTTGGACAGCCCTCTAACAAGTTCTTTTGAAGATAATTTAGCAAATCAATAGATACATGACCTAGCCTTCTATGCCAAAGATAGCTATCGTCATTATTCACAGAGAGACATCTAATGTCATATGCTGCAAGATCATCAAGATAAAGAACATAAACATTTCCAACACAATTAGCAACAAGAATAGTCATATTGCTAGAACTATCCATGATGATGCAAGAATCTTTTTCAAACACAACTTTGCATCCATTATCATATAGTTGGCTGATACTAAGAAGATTATACTTCAATTCATCAATTAATAGCACATGCTTGATGATAGTTGAAGATCCCTTACTAATATTACCTATACCAAGTATTTTTCCTTTCTTTATGTCTCCAAAAGTGACAAATCCATCGCTTGTAGCTTGAATACTTTCCAATAGTCTGGCATTTCTTATCATGTGTCATGAGCATCCAGTATCCAAAAACCATTTTGTGGAGCTCCCTTTGTCCAACAAATGTTCCTATACACAAGATGGAAGAGTGACTTTTGGTACCCATACCTTCTTGGGTCCATAGAGGTTAATGATAGTAGTTTTTACCCTCCAAATAGCTTTCATACCGAATTGCACCTTGTTCCTAATATGACACTTAGATGCTTTGTGTGAAACCCCAATTAAAACCAACCCTAGAGTAAGGGGGTCGGGATGCATATCATATTTTCTTGCATGCATAAATATATTTTTGTATAATTTTATATGCTTTGGATATGTGATTTATAGTCTAGGAGGCTTAATTGTACTTATTGAGTAAGAATGGCAAAATGGTAATTTTGCTTGAGGTGGAAATAAGGAGATAGCTTGAGGATTAAATAGGAAAAATATTTGGGAGAGAAAATAAGAATAAGAGTTATTGTGGTTTAGTGGTTAAAGCTTTGGAATTAATCCTTGAGATCTTGAGTTCAAATTTCATCATTTGAGTTTTAGCATGATTAAATTTTATTTTTGATAAGTAGGTTATTTCCGGCCCTTTCATGCCATAGGGAGGAGTAGGAGTGTTGTCCTAGGGGAGACATGAAAGGGATGTCCTAATTCCACTCTTGTGCCCTACAAAAATTTCTAAGGGATTCATACCCTTTTTTATCTTTAGCTTCCCTTAATTCTTAATCAATCAAGTTGCTTAATTATCTAAGCCATTTTTATTTCCAGAAAATTCCAGCAAGGTTCTATGATTTTGAAGTTTCGAAAATGTCTATGTGAGGATACCTTGTTGACTGAAAATGGGGAGGAGTTATGGAAGGTTCCCAAGAGAATTAACCTCCATGGTTGAACCTTCAAACTCCCCTATGAGTATTCATCTTCTTCATGTAGTAATCTATAAATTTTCCAGCTTATTGATCAGTCCAATTGTCAAAATTTTCAACCATCTTTCCCCCCAAATACTGCTAAAAAAATAGCCATCTTGACCAGCTTGAAGTCTAAAATCATAGGCCAAAACCGGACTGCACAAAGGCTGTACAAACCAGGAAAAAAATCCTGGGTAGTTCGCATCCTAGCAGTCCGAAAAACCAAGCTGTTCCTCCAGCTTTCAAACCAGCAATTCAACCTTGTCTTTCCTCCATAAAGAAGGCTAGAAAGTAGCTTTAAAGGACCCTCCAAAACCCCTTCAAACCTTCTACAAGTTGACTGAAGCATGGCAGAAAAATCCACCCAGAAATTCCAGCAAACCATGCAAAAGACTAACCAGAAATTCCAGCCTTGTTTCCCTCTCCACCCTTGTCCGAAACTTACTCCATTTTTCTGTAAAACTCACCTTGGTCAGCCATGAGATGAACTTCATCACCTCCACCATTGTTCTACACGAAAAGAGCTCCGTTGCTACTCCTAAATTCTCTCCATCAATCACTACAATCAAGCCATTAATTGGAGTCCAAAATTCCAGCAAACTTCCATGGATTAAGCCTCAACTAGCCAGAAAATTCCTTCACCATTGCACTCCATATTTTGGCCACCCTAAAGCTCATTCAAACATCATTCATCTCAGCAAAAATTCCAGCCAAACAGTCGGCCATTGAAGCTTCCAAAAGACCTCCATCAACCAAGATCTTCTTACCATATTTGCTACCATAATTTATTCTCTAAATTATTCTTTTTAAATTTCAAACAACCAGCTTTCATTTTCTCCCAAATTTGAGAATCCAATCACCAAAATTTTCTAGTCCATTCGGCCACTCTTCCCAAGCAAAATTTCGCCAGCTTCCTTCTAGTCTCTCCATTCTCTCCAAACCTCCAAGAACACCTACCACCATTCTCACGCATAAGACTACTCAAAACCTCTTCAATCTTCTCCAAAAATGCCAGATCACACCTACTCATCCTCTTGAATCCATTTCAGCAATTTTTAACATCATACGCTGAGATCAAAGTTCCACTTTCGGATCAAAAAAACCAAAATTTTCTTGAAGGCTCAAGAACACTTTCAAGGTAAGCATGAACAATTAACTCTCTCTCTCTCTCTCTCTCTCTCTCTCTCTCTCTCTCTCTCTCTCTCTCTCTCTCGGCCGAATGGTTACTCCAACCATGGCCATTTTTCTTCTTCCTCCTTGGACGGATCAAGCCTTCCAAGCGTGAGGATCCTCTTGAAACGTCTTCAAGATAGTCATCATTCAAGAAAGCCTCTTCAATCTTCTCTTTAAATTCTAGATTCATATCTCTTGGATGTAGTTGGATAAGGATGGAATATATTTAGAGATTGAGTGTGTGTTTACAAGATGGAGATGAGATTGAAGTATGAGGAATGTGTTTATGTGATGGAGTTGGGATTGATGCATGTGGATGATTTGTCTTGGTTGGATTTTATGATGTTTTAGGGCTTGTTGCATGTCTTCATGTCGTGAGTAGTATGAATGTTTAAGCATGTTAGAGATTATGTCACCTTTGGTAAATAGGGTTTTATGCTCTTGTATTCTTGTTGAGGCCATAGAAATGATTATGTTTAATGGAGTTTGGATCATGTGTTGGTAGATTTGGATCTATACTTTTATTCATGACTTGGATGTTTTGTGATTGGTGTAGAGTATATATTCATGACTATGGTTAGAAATAGGAATTATAATCATGACCTTGTTATTCCTAAGCTATTTAAGTTAGCCAATTTGATTTCATCAATAAAAATTAATACTATATTTCCTTCTAGTGATTTCGAAAACCCTAGGAAAATGTGGATTTGAACTAATGATATTTTAACCAAATAAATGGTACCTATCATTAAAATTAAAATATAAAAAAAATATTATATATATAATAATAGCATTAAATAAAGCCTTTTATATAAATAATCATAATAGGCAAAATATTAATCTTATAAGTCATATATTCATAAATACTATTAAAATTTATTTATTATCTTTTAGACAAGACATATTAAAATTTACTTATTATTATTTTTATTTACCAATTATTTTCTAACCATTAGTTATTATAAATGATTATTTTAAATAATATCATCTAGGACCTAGGACCCTTCATCAAATAAACCCTAATTTATTTATAACAAGATTTATACCTACAACTTATTAATAGCTAATTCACAAACCCTAGTTATTTTAATATCAAGCTAGATTTATTTTATAAACCCTTTATTTATTATCTAGCCTTAAAGTTTGGGACACTAGAGTCATGATTATAGTAAGTTGAGTTAGGATTATTTATGAAAGTAAATTTTGGTTTGAGTTTATGGCTTATGTTTATCCCAGGCGGGGTTAGGTTAGCTTTTGGAGATCTTTATTTTATCTTGCGCAAAGGATCAGGTAAGCTCCTGCATAAAACTTATTTGTTGAAAAAGATTATTATGGCAAGCTAAACACGAAGTTTGTGAACACTAATTTAGTAAAGGCAATTAGGGACTGTTTCCTTTCTTATTTTAGTTAAACCAATCACTTGAAAACAACAAGCAGTTTTATTCAAACACTAAACTGTTTCTAAAACTAATTTTGACAAGGACTTTGGAAACCCTTGATTGCCATTTTCAAGTAAAGCTATGTTTTACTAGTTTTCTCCCAAGTGGGACAATCATCGTTGAGTACTCAATAAAGGTAAGCTAATAGTACTAGTTTTGAAGAGCAAGAGTGAGTCTTCTGGCAGGAGGCCACCTCCAGAAGATGAACTCAACTTAAAAAAACGTCAGTACTACTTAGTCATGCCGGTCCGAGCTAGCAGGTTTCAGTCATGTGGACTGCGTGTTGCCAGAGTGGACAACTGGTTTTGTTTGGGTGTAGAGAAGGAGGAGTATCTTACCCGGTAGGCTGATCACCTACCTTTTGTTAGTCTGCACAAAGTGTGGCATTTTGATCGTTGTATGGTTATGGGGCCCAACGTGTGGTAACCTATGGCCGCCCTTTTGAGTGGTTGATTTTATTGTACATATATGGTTGGAAAAGCCAAAACGCCACTCTTGAATTTTAACACTGTTTATTACTTGCCAGTACTTTTTCTTATGAAGTTCTTACATCTTGCATTCATGAATTGTTTTCACTGGACACTTAAAGCACACATGGACTTACTGAGATTTTTATCTCATCACCATTTTTACCATGATTTCAGGTCGATCTTACTGTGGGGATGAGTAGCTAGTTGTTGCCTGCTTGGAAGATATTCTGTTATCTATTTTATGTAATGCTTTGGGAGTTGAGAGTGAACAATTTTTATTTTGGATTTGTCTTGAATTTTTGGATTGTAATAAGTTTAATTTTAAAGTGTTGTTTTATTTTTGTTTGTGTGTCCTAGTTATAAAGACTCCTTGTCCTTTGGACGGGGTGACATCCCCGGCCCTGTTGGGCCTAGGTAGTGGGGTGTTACACTTTGCGTCCAAATTTTTCACAATATGTGCAATAGCTATATGTCATATGTGATGAAGAAGCTCTTACAACGAGAAATTTATGATTTTCAATTCTAATATCATGTCTATAGCCTAGACCATTTCGGTTTCCAGTAGTGTGTTGTGCCCCAAGTAATTCTTCCAAATTATTTTTTCCATTTGTAAATTTTTCAATGCATAAGGTAAGATCCTTGACTCTACTCTTCATATCGTCAAAATTACTCACCATAGTTTCAAAAGAACAAATTTTATCACATAAGTATTTATTTTTCTAAAGATATATAATGCAATGACATGATGATAACATTTTGTTCAATGTCCGAGCGCATATATGACTCAAGTGAGACTTCATTTTCATTTAACAACTTTGTATTCTCATTTAATAAGGAATCAATTTTCATCTTCATGTCTTTGTTTCTTCTAGACAATTTCTTTAGTTTATAAAACATATCAAAAAGTAATTCACTAGGATCATCATGCTTCTCACAATCAAATACATGTAGATTAGTTTTTAAATTTGGAGATGTAGGATTTACTGTATCCTCCATAGTCATAAAGCATATGTTGGCCTTTTCATTTTCTGAATCGCAAATTTCTTCAGTTTCAGACTCTACTAGATCCCAAGTTCTAATTAATCATTTTATTTTCTTCAAATTTATGTCTTTATGTCCTTCTTTTTCTTTCTAAATTGCTTGGCCTCCTTTTCTTTGGCCACTAGACAATCAGCAATGAAATGTTCCATGCTTTTGCATTCAAAGCATTAAGGTTTGAAAGAGGAAGTTTGTCCTTTCCTTTTCACAAGCTTCTTACCTTTTTTGAAATGTCCCTTTTTTAACATTTTTCTGAACTTTCTGGCTACCATAGCCAATTCTTCCATGTCTAAATTAGTTCCATCATCATATGCATTCTGACCACTGTTAGTCTCTTCATCAATTGCTTTCAAGGCAGTTCCCCATTTACCTTTCTCATCATCATCATATTCTTGAAAGCTCTTAAGTTTCATTTCATAGGTCAAGAGAGAGCCAATTAGCTCTTCAGTGGGTAAGTTATTCAGATCTTGAGATTCCTCTATAGCCAAGGTTTTTGGCTGCTAACTCTTTGGCAGAGCATCAAGCAATTTTCTGTTTTGTTCTCCAAGGGAATACGTTTTCCCATATGTTTTTAAACCATTCATAATGTTTGTGAATTGAGTGAATATGTCTATTATGTTTTCACTCGGCTTCATAGAGAACAATTCATAATCTTGGACAAGAAGTCCCACCTTCGATTCTTTCACTTAATTGGTCCCTTCATGGGTGACCTCAAGTAGTCTCCACATTTCGTGAGCTGAATCACAGCCACTAATCTGGTTATATTCACTAGCATCAAGAGCACAGCACAGCACAATATATTCATTGCCTAAAAATTCAGGGTCATTTTTTAAATGTCCTCGTTATCATAATCATCATTTTGTTTAGGCACTTTCCTACCTTCAACGAACTTAGACAAAATAAATGGACTATTCTCAATCAAATTCCACAATTTAAAATTGATTGAGCAGACATAAATCTTCATTCTGTTTTTTCAGAATGTATAGTTGCTTCTATTGAACAAAAGAGGTCAATTTGTTGAAGATCCTTCAACATAAGGAAGAGCAGATATGTTTGCCATAAAGATCTTTTCTACACGGTTGTTAGACCGAAAATAGAGCAGACCAACGCTCTGATACCAATTGAAAAACCTTAGAGGGGGTGAATAAGCTTTTGGAAAACAAGAGTAGACAAAAAAAAATTGGTCTCCAAAAATAAAACTTCAAGCAGATAGCAGTGATACTACGCTACTTCAAGGATGGTTTCCAATTTCAAGAATGCAACCAGGAGTCTTTTAAAGTCAGCACAAATGATATGAAATGAGGATGGGTAGTTGAGATATTAAATGACAAGTTCAAATCAAAAGGCAAGGATCATAAATAAATCATTGATTTTAGCAAAACCAAATAGAGCATTTAAAAACAAAAGTCAATGAGAATGTAGTGAAGAAATTTAATCAAAAGACACGAAATAAAACTCAGAGACTTATAGTGGTTCGATCCTCAAATGATCTACATCCATTACCTTAGGTTTTTATTTAAGGATTTCAACACACTTACTAAAACCTTTTCCCAATACAATGGTGGTAGGTGACACCAATCTTATACAAGAGGATTACCAACCTTGGTTTTACACCCAACATCTTTAATCACAATAATCAAAGCTCACCCCAATTGGGCTTTTCCTTCTCAACCTTGATACAAGTTAGAATGAAAGAAAGTTTACAGAATTAGCTCACAGATTTAAGTAGATTGCGAACAGATGAGCACAAACACCTTTTATCTTTTAAACAATTTAATTTCACTTTTGAAGTACAAATGAAAATGGAGATTTTTGTATTCCAAAATTTAAGAGTATTTTTGAGAAAGATAGTACCAAAATCTATTTCAAAATTGAGTTTCAAAGGCTTTTATAGGAGCAAAATATAAACCAGCAATGACTAGTAACGGCTAGTTTTTCACTATCAGATTTTCCAGAGTTTTGGACTCAAAGATTAGAAGGAAGTGCATCCAAAAGGTGAGTCCAAAATGACACTTTTTTAGGCCTTAAAATTTTGATACTATTACAGAATTTTTGGACCAAGCTTTTGGATGCAGAGTCCATCCAAACTACTCAATCCAAATATTTGAAAGCTTACTCTTTGAAATCATTTTATTTGTGTTTTTCAAGATAGAAATAAACTGAATTATAAGGTAAATGGGATATACAATTTACACATAATACCTTAACAAATGATTCCTAACCTAAAGTTCTTTCACAAGGATTTCATGATATTGCAAGCTCTTGAATTGAAGATATACTTGATTTCGATTCCATTGCTCAAGAGTTGCTTGGCAGTCTCATTTGCATGCCTTTAGAAGAATTGAGGTCAAACATGTCCTATCATATATAAATCACATGAGTTAGTCCTCGTCAATATTTGTTATAAGTCAAACCACAGGAGAATGCCCTTAAGGCTAACAAGGTATTTTTTCCCCTAATAAGGAAAATATTTTCCACCTTAAATGTGGGGGAATGAGTCATTATTTATTAGGTATCTCAGGCTCGTATCCTATACAGCGCAGCAAAAAATAAACGAGATACCCTCCCAGGACCCGTCTATGTGTGGAAAACAAGATATAATGATAATAAAGGTAACAGCTTTTACCTTTAGGTGATCGTCTGAAGAACAAAATTGATCTTCTTCAAGTCGAGGCACGATGTAGCAATCCTCTTATGCAAACTCCACGAGAGTTGGACGTCTTACCACTATAATCACAGTGTGTGATTATCTCTAATAGTAATCCACATAGAGGAATACTCAAACACCAAAATTTCCTATGCTAGCAAAAAAAGATGGCGGCTAGGGTTTTTCCACGTTTTCAGCAAAATAAGAGAGAGAGAGAGAGAGAGAGAGAGAGATAGAGAGGATCGTGTGTTTTGTGGCTCCTATTTTCATGTGAATCACACTTGGATTAGGGTTTCGAGCATATCCAATATATGTTCCAAAATCCATTGAAAATTTGAAATTCTAAAACAATTAGAATTTCCGAATTATAATTTGGAAACATCAAGTTTTCACAATCACAACTTGGACCACAAATTATAACTAATTATAATTTGTCCACAACAACTTCTCTTTCTCGCAATTAACCCCACTATATTATCAAATAACACCTTGGGTATATAATCCTCTATTGTGTGTGACCTATTAAGTTTCCCAATCTATTGGTAGCGAACATGAATTAATCCAAATGTCTTTGAAATTAATAATCCATAATTAATTAGAATTAATCCTATTAATTCTAATCAGGATTGGTTTATTAATTTATCAATTAATAAACCCATATTCCCAAATCATGAGCGGTATCTAGCAACATATCATGACCACCCAAGAGTCCAGAAAGTCAAGTAGCTTGACATGAATCCTTCAATAACAAACGTCAGTGCAATTAACTCCTTTCATCATACAATATCTCATTTGGTTTGGGGTACAGAATTAGTGCCAACTCCCTCCAGAATTAATTATGGCTCGAATACAATAGTACTTATACCATGAACCCACTACTCTAGATGTATATCAATTGGAACTGTTTCCAATGCACAATCGCCTTAGCCAAGGACTTCTTAAGTAGTAATTCCTACAAGTGGTCGTAAGATATTCGCCCCTACTATTAGGAGTAGTGAATCCTTTATTGACCATCTCAACTACTTTTGTTTACCTCACAATGTATCCAATATCCATCCCATAGGCAGCCCTCGATCGAGCTCCAAAGATTGAAATCAAAGTACAATGCTTAGCAAACAAAGTACCTTAGAGATCTCAAGTCTAAGGATACTTGCACGTTTGCTATATTAAGATTATATCACTGGCACTAAATAATTATCCATGTGATTATCTCAAAGCTAGGTCATCCAATGAACTTGTTCTATTAACAAGCATTCATGTGTTAACTTTGAGTATCTCAATACTCACGGTTATGAGAACCACTGTCTGATCAAATCAAGAAGTCTAATACATGCTAGTCTTAACGCATTAATGATGTCCTGTCTCATTAATACTATGACTAGGGATTATTTAAGTACTAACACCATCAAGTATAGTAGGAATCTCATATCATGATCTCTATCATGATTTCCTTAACACAGTGTTGTATTAGGGACTTTATCGAATAATTATATTACTTAAAGTAAACAAAAGAAACTGTAAGATAAACAATGTCTTTTATTAAAATAAAATGTGTCATATACAATGTACAAGTGATTGCCTTAAGGGCACAACACTAACATTATTTTTCTTAGCAATTGGTTTGAACATGTTTTCTTTTGTTTTGATGTGTTTTTATTTTCTTTATACTTTTATTTGTGTTTTCTTTTGTAGTTTGAATAAATTCTTCTTGAACAAACTCTTCTATTCTCTTTCCAAGTTTTAACATTTATTGGAGCTTATTGCACTTGGAGAGTATTGCTTAACTACCCCTTTATTATTTTTGGTTCCCTTGGATTTACTTTCATTGTTATATGTTTGGCCCTTGAGGACAATGTCCAATTTAAATGTGGGGGGAGAGTTTAGCATTGAAGATATTTTCCATTTATACACATTTTAGGCTGATATTTTTTTCAAACTTTTTGTGGTTTTCATTACTTTAGCAAGGTTATGAATTTTTTTTACTTGGATATGAATTTTGTCATTCATTTGGTGGATTTTTATCAATGAAGTGGTTATTGGATGAGATATGTTAAAACTTGTGAATTTGGGTTAATCTTGTTTATACATTAGTGTTTGAGTATTATTTGACTCATCTAGTTTGAATATGGATAATGTGATGAAAATGGGAAAAGTTGTTGGCTAACTCTTGTATTATGGATTTAAACTTTGCTTAACCTTAAGTTGTGATAAGGAATGTGAGGAAAAAAACTCTTTGAGCGGAAAGATTGTGAAAGAAAAAAAAAATTATTGTGAGTTGAAGATTGAGAAAAATGAGTTGATTGTTGTTGGTGAGAAAAATACCTTTTGCTTGATTATGGGGGCCAATACGGATAATGAAGAGAAATGCACTTTCTTAAGGCTATTAATTCCCGAGAGCAAAAGGAAGAAAAGATGTTGAAAAAATGATGAGTGACGACTATAAGGGGGCCAATACGATGTGTGAAGAGAAATCCATTCACTTGAGGCTATCAATTCCCTAAGTCATTGAAAAAAATGAGATAAAAAAAAATGGAATGTTTTCCTTACATCATGACTTGAGTTGTGCAATTTTTAGATTTATAATACTTGAGTTGATAGGTAGCTTGATTTATATGATTCATACTATCTATGTTTTTGCTTGAAGAGTAAAACAATTTTCTTAGACTAAAGTATAAACTTGCTTAATTTAACTTCAAGAGTTTTGTGATGTCTTATCGAGTGCTTCAAATTGTAATTCTTTTCAAAGGGTTGAATAAATGGCAAGGTTCTATCTAGAGTTTGAAAGGAAGTTATAAGCCTTGTTATGATTCAAAATTTGGAACGATAAAAAGCTTGTGTTTTCTTGTGATTTTCTTCTTGACTTAAGTGTTTTTGCTTAAGGACAAGCAAATGTTTAAGTGTGGGAGAAAGTGATAGGGGCTAAATTCATCACTATTTTCCTCGTTATTTGAGGTTAATTTGAGATACTTTTGATGTAATAACTAGGTATATTCCTTCCTATTTGATATTTTGCTTGTGGAAAGTGTTTTGGATGAATTTGTGCAGGATTTAAAAGATTTCGAGCAAAAAGTATAAATTTCCAACTTGCAACTGGCAATGCACCAGGCGGCAAGTTCGTTCTGGAGAACAGAGAAAAATAGAGCACAAGTGAGGGGCAAACCAGAATGTCTCTGGCGCCAGGTGGGTCGAAGTAACCCGACGCCAGGTCCGATCTATAAGGGGCGAATTTTGTGCACAAATTTGGTATCTTCCAAAAGATTTTAGTATTTTCCGAATTCTACTGTGCCAAGACTTCTTAAGCCACGAATTTTGGTATCAAAGGAGCTTATAAAGATAAGAAAAACACAAGAAAAAGTAGTGAATCCAAGGATCTAAATTTCCAATCACTCAAAAAGTGAGAGATTCATCATTTAAGGAGCATTATTCAAGAAGATTTCCAAAAAGAAAAAGAAGGGCTTATCTATGCGTTTTTTCTTTTATCTTTATTTTTTTTTCTAGAATAATGATGTAATTAATGTTTCTATTGTAATTTGACATTGTTTTAGTATTCATGATTTCTTGAATTAATATAGTCTTTTTTTTTTTATCAATTGATTATTTATCTTGGGATTTGATTACTTGTTTTTATTAAAGTTGATTGATTGATTCTTGTTATTAGCTTGCTTGAAAAGGGGGTTGATAATGACTCTAACTAATTGATTTCATATTTGTTATCTCTTAACTTACTTGAAAAATGAGTTAATTGTTAAGAACTTGGGTAATCAAAGGTTAGTTGATGATTGCTAGAATATGGATTCATTGACTAATTTCATCTTTTAAATCACCTAGAATATAGGAGCTTATATGAGGATTGATTTTCATGCATCTTTTCAGTAAATTGGTTGAGACAAAATATGATCACTAATTTAACTAGAAGATAGTGATTTCATAGATTGCAATATGAACACTAATTTAACTAGAAGATAATGATTCCATAACACTAATTTAACTAGAAGATAGTGATTCCATAGATTGCAAACGAAGTGAGTCTATTTTAAATCCTTCATGAGACCAAGATGATAATTGATTGTAATATCTGCTAAATGATTCATTGTCATGTTTTTAAAAGCATTTCTCTAAATTGCATATTTTTATATCCTTGAGTTGTATATATATATTTTTATTTTTTTATTAACTTATCACTTTATTAGATTAGTTAAACAATGAATGAAAAGTTATTAGTGTGTACTTGTTCCTTTGAGGATCGATACTTGTTAATTCCCTATACTATGTTTGTGATGAGTATACTTGCTTGTATGCGTAATTTGAGATTAATGTTTTAATTAAAACTTGGCTAGGGATGGATTTAAATTTAATGATTTTTATACACCCAAAATTTTCGTATCAAGTTTTTGGCGCCGTTACCAAGGAACAATATCATGAAAGCTTAGATTTTATTGATTTAACTATATTTATATGTTTGTATGTCCATATGTAAATATGTATATATGTTCTTTGTGTAACTAAGTGTTATATCTTATTGTATATATAAATCTACCTTAACTAACTAAGAATTATTTAAAAACTTGATACGAAAATTTTGGGTGTATAAAAATTATTAAATTTAAATCCATCCCTAGTCAAGTTTTAACTAAAACATTAATCCCAAATTACACATACGAGCAAGCATACTCATCGCAAGCATAGTATATGGAATTAACGAATATCGATCCTCAAATGAATAAATACACACTAATCACTTTTCATTCATTATTTAACTGACTTAATAAAGTGATAAGATAATAAAAATAAAAATAAAAAAATATATATACAAACTTAAGGATGTAAAAATATGCAATTTAAACAAATGCTTTTGAAAACATGATAATGAATCACTTAACAAATATCAGAATCAATTATCAACTTAGTCTCATGAATGATTTAAAATAGACCCACTTCGTTTGCAGTCCAAGAAATCACTATCTTTTAGTTAAATTAGTGAACATATTCTATCTCAACCAATTTACCCAAAATATGCATTAAAATTAATCCTCATATAAACCACTATATTTTAGATGATTTAAAATATGCAATTAGTCAATGAATCTATATTTTAGCAATCATCAACTAACATTTGATTACCCAAGTTTTTAACAATTAACCCCTTTTTTCAAGTAAGTTAAGAGATAACAAATATGAAATCAATTAGTTGAAGTCATTATCAACTCTTTTTTCAAGCAAGCTAATAACAAGAATCAATCGATCAAGTTCGTAATAAAAGCAAGTAATCAAATCCCAAGACAAATAATCAATTGATAAAAAAAAACTAAATTAATTCAATAAATCATGAATCCCAAAAACAATGTCAAATTACAATAGAAACATAAATTACATCATTATTATAGAAAAAGAAAACAAAGGTAAAAGAAAGAACTCATAGACAAACCCTTCTTCTTCTCTTTGGAAATCTTCTTGAATAATACTCCTTGAATGATGAATCTCTCATTGTTTGAGTGATTGGAAACTTAGATCCTTGGATTCACTACTTTCTCTTGTATTTTTCTTGTCTTTATAAGCTCTTTTGATACCAAAATTCGTGACTTGAGAAGTTTTGACCCAATAAAATTTAGAAAATACCAAAATCCTTTGGAAGATACCAAATTCAAGCACAAAATTCGCCCCCTATGTAACACCCCTACTAAATGTAACAGCGGAAGCATATCAACACTGGGTGTCGCCCCATTCAATTACTGATGTGGGCTAAATTAGTCATATTTTTCCTAGTTATTCGAGGCTCTTTTGTGATACATTTTGTTTAATAACTAAGCATATTCCTTCATATTTGAGATTTTACCCTTGGCAAAGTATTTTGTTCATTATTTCAAATTTTTGGGATAAAACGAAGTAAAAACGTCGCAAAACATATTAGAGGTGGCACCAGCTAGGGCACTGGAACCAGCACCAGTCATGCACTGGTTGCACGAACTTTGAGGTGATGAAAAATTGGTGAAACAGGACGAAACAGAGTGGAACCGGTGTCAGCTCCAGTAGCCAAGGCGGCGCCGACTGCATTCTAGAATACATTGTGCAAAATTCAAGGAAAAATCAACAAACAATTGGAGAAACAGAACATAACCGGCGCTGGCTCCGAGAGCCAAGACGGCGCCGGCTATGCCCTAAAGTTAAAGCGGTGCTTGATTTTTTCTACGCGGTTTTTGGTAATCTGTGGAGTTTTAGTATCTTCCAACTTCTATTCGGCCAAGAACATTGCACCTACGAGTTTATGCACTTCCTAAGCCTATAAATAGATGGAAAACACAAAGGAAATGGGGAGAATTCATTGATCATCACAGAAAATCACTCAATCAAAAGAGGAATTCTTCAATTCAAGGAGGGTTGTACAAGAAGGTCTTCAAATGAAGAAGAAGGAGGCTTGTCTATGAGTGCTTTCTTTTACTTTTTGTTCTTTTTCTTGAACAATGATATGTTAATTGTTTTATTGTAGTTCGACATTGTTTTAGATATTCATGGTTTTTAGAGTTATTTGATCTTTTAATTAATTGATTGTTACTCTTGGTATTTAATTACTTGGATTGATTGCAAGATTAATTGATTGTTTCTTCCCATTAACTTGCATGAAAAAGAGGTTGATGGTGGTTTTAATTTGTTAATTTCATATTTGTTGTCTCTTAACTTGCTTGAAAAAGAGGTTAATTGCGAAAAACTAGGTAATTAAAGGTTGATTGATGTCTGCTAGAATATAGATTCATTGGTTGATTTCATGTTTTATGTTTGCCAGAATATGGAAATTTACTTAAGGATTATGTTTAATGCATCTTTTGGGTGAATTAGTTGAGACAGAATATGTGATGCTAATTTGTCTAGGAGATAATGATTTCACGGATTGAAAAAGAAGTGAGTCTATCTTAATCCTTCATGATGCCAATGGAATAATTAGTTATAATAATGATTGGGTACTTTAAGATCATGATTGTCAAAATAATGGTTTGAGTTGCATACTGCTCCATCCTTGACATGTATATATTCTTTTATTTTCTTTTATTTCGTTTTAACTTTATTGAATGGGTTAAACAATGAAAGAAAGGTGATTAGTTTATACTTGTTCCTTGAGGATCGACACTTGTTTGAGCCCTATGCTATGTTAATGATGAGTACGCTTGCTCATATGTGTAATTTGGGGTTAACGTTTTAATGTAAACTTGATTGGGAATGTGCTTAGTTTTTATGTGATTTTTATACCCAAATCCATACGCATCAAGTTTTTGGCGCCGTTGCCGGGGAACAATATCATAAAAACTTGGATTTTGTTGATTTAACCATGTAAATATATAAATACGTAAATATGTAAATTATGTATAATTGTTCTTTTTGCAAAAAGGTGCTATCTTTTGTATTTCATATATTCTTGTACACCCTTGTAACCTAACCTAACCTACTAACTTTGACTATGTTTGGTGTACTAACTTTGTAACCTTCTAATTTTGTTTTAATCATTAATTTTGTTATCTAACTTGCTTCTCGTTTTCTTAGGTGTTATCCTTGGTACATGATCCGAAAATTCGAAGGCAAGATAGTCGATTTTGACCCTGATATCGAAAGGACATTGTCAAAAATTCACCGGACAATTCAAAGAAATTTGATCGTCGAAATAGATGGTGCTCAAAATAATAATGTTGGGAATGATAGAAGGGTTATGGATGACCTTATGAAACCCACAATCTTAGGCATAGGCTCGAGTATCACTAGGCCTAGGGTAGATGCAAACAATTTTGAAATAAAGCCCAACATTATCCAAATGGTGCAAAATATGGTTCAATTTGACGGGCTACCTGAAGAAGATCTCAATGCTCACTTAGCTAGTTTTCTTGAGATTTGTGGTACTTTCAAAATAAATGGTGTTTGTGAGAATGCCATAAAGTTAAGACTTTTTCCTTTTTCTTTGAGAGATAGAGTTAAATCTTGGTTGAAGTCTTTACCTACAGGTTCTATCACTACTTGAAATGCCCTAGCTAAAAAATTTTTAGCCAAATATTTTCCTCCAACCAGGACAGCCAAACATAGGAACGAAATATTTGCCTTCTAACAATTAGATTCTGAGCCCTTATATGAAAGTTGGGAGAGATTTAAGGAGATTTTAAGAAAATGCCCACACCACGAATTTGAGCTGGGAATGCAGATGCTTATCTTTTTAAATGGCCTCACGTTTGCAACACGGCAAGTGGTGGACTCTTCTGCAGGGGGTTCCATCAATCATAAGACCCCAGAACAGGTATTTGATCTTATTAAAAATTTGGCTTCTAATAACTATTCTTGGGGAAGTGCAAGGTCTAGAGCTCGTACATAGGGAGTGCACAAAGTGGATAATGTGGCAATATTAGAGGCTAAGGTGGACGCCTTAACCCAAAAGATGGAATAGATGGTGATGCCTAAAAGCCAAGTTTTAAATGTAAATTTTGATTTCTGTGAAGAAGAACACCCCAATCATAAATGCCAAAATATGGGGTCACTCCAAGAAACAACGGAGCAAGCAACCTTCATAGGTAATGTCCGGTCAGGTAACAATCCTTATAGCTCTACCTATAATTCTGGTTGGAGAAATCACCCTAATTTCTCTTGGAGCAATGGAATCAACCTAGGTAGGGTTCTTTCAATTTTGGAGGAAATCAAAGGAACCAAAACCCCCTGACCAACACTGTAGCACCTTCAAAGCCACCATTGAAAGAATTGATTGGCCAATTGGTAAGTACAACGGAGACTAAGTTCCAAGGGGTCGATGTTACAACTCGGAACCTAGAAGCCTCCATGCGCAACTTGGAAAACCAAATTAGTCAGTTAGCTAAACTACTGGGAGATCGTCAAGTTGGGACATTGCCAGGAAACATGGAGGAAAATCCACAGGATCATAGCCGTGGGAAATATTGAAGCCTCTTTACTTTACTTTACTTTCAGTTTTTGTGATTGAGACAATTTTTATTCCTATCATTTTGATTGACTATTTTTCATTAATTAGAGTGCATTATTTAGAATTATTATGTTTTTTGCATTTTTTTATCAAAAGAAAAAAAATTGGAGAACCGGACAGAACCAAGCCGGTGCCGGCTTCAAGAGCCCGGACCAGCACCGGTTCCTGTCGGGTAGGTGCACTCTTAAGGGCCATTTTGGCCATTTTTTCTTCAAAATCTCCATTCTCCCTCTCAAATTCTCTAAAACCCTCGCCGGCTTCATATCCCCCACTTCCCAAAATTTAATTTTTCACCTCCTAAACACTTTTATAACATCTATTTACCTCTCTTTTATTGATCTTATGGATCAAAATCCTCAAATTCGTCCATTTTTGCGCAAACATCACCACATTCAATACACAAGCAAGGAGCTTAGATTTGTGCACAAAGCTTACATCTTTTGCTTGCCCATGCATACAAGAGCATAAAATTATGATTTTTATTCAATTCCTACGGTTAAAATGTTGTAGATGACTTTGTCTAATTGTAGAAACACTGTTGGCTGAAAATTGGGATTATGTATGCTATGATTGAATTGTGCATTACTCCTTGAGCCTCAAGAACTGGACTAGATTAGGAGTTAATGATTTGCTGATACTTGATTCATGCATATGAGCATTAGGGACTTCATGCATATAGCTAAGGTTGGAATTATGGCTATTTGTGGCGATTGAGTGAGGACTACCCATGGTACTTGAATTGTTGTTCACATAATGCCATAATAATGCTTTCATTCACATTATCATGTCTACTTACATGCATTGAGGATCTTCAACACATTTATGCTTTACAGTGAACTTTACATGTCATGTTGCAGGTTGTGTTGAATTGATTGGAGGTGATTGATTGAATTGTTGGTTGGAGGGTGCTATATATTGACGAAGTTTGGGTTCTGTGAATTGTGCAATTGGTTGAGGGTTGAGTGAGATTTGAGGAGTGTCTTTGAAAGGGTAGTAGCCCTGTTTTAAGTCTTGGAACTCAATTGTTCTCTCTTCCTATTTTCACCACTCCTTACTTGAACATGTCTAGAGCAAGGGTCCATTCTTCTAAAAGAGCGAGAGCTTTCTCTTCCTCAACCCTATCATCCATTGATCTTTTGTCCTTTAGACCTACTGAGTTTATTGATGCATCTTGTGAGGAATGGTACAATAGGAGAGCATCTAACAAAATCATTGTCGAGCGTACTTTCTCACCCACCTTAGACCACGCAATCAAATTAGGCATGATGTTTAGAAGGCTAGGATGGGGTTAGATTATACAACTGAAAGGGAAGTATTGTCCCATGCACATCAAGGAATTTTATGCTAATATGATTGATAAGGGCAATAAACACCTTCCCCATATTGAAACGAGTGTGAAAGGAATCCCCATTGTCATCACTCAAAATCAATTAGCTAATCTCCTCCAGGTCTTTAACGATGATACTTGGCAAGGGATAGATGTGAATAATCAAAAGATTCTTTCTGACCCGAATTGGGATGCTAACGGGACTAGAGCCACACTAGGATTATATAAACATAATGTCTTTCAAGCAAATAGTTTCTATTCAAACAATGATCTGGCCACCAATTTTAGAGCTCTAGTCTATATGTTTAAGTTCAATGTTGTATCCCGTGCTAATGGTTTTAATGAGACTAGACTTATTGACACTTACATTCTGCATAGGATGATGAACACACTACCTATCCCTCTTACACCTTTGATCATCCAATCCATTAAGGATGTTGTGCATCACTGTCTCTCCACAAAAGCTTTCGTTTTCCCTTTGGTATAATGAAAATTCTGAAAGACTTTGGTGTTAGTCTTGAGAGAGAACTAATGGAGGCTACCACTGAGTACGATATGGTGACTGAGCAAACTCTTATGAGTTATAGGTACAAGTACAGCCAGGAGTTGAAGAAGTGGGTAACTCCCTTTGAGGTCAAACATCCCGGACAGGTAAGGCCACCCACAGTGGAGGAGGAGCAACCACCACCACTGGCATGTGCCCGAGGTAGCAGTTCTCAATCCCAGCCCCGGATTGACTTTGAGTCGACCGTGCTGGGATGACTAGACCAGCAAATGGAGGTGCTCCTACACTTGCAGGGTACTATGGATGACATGGCGAGACAGCAAGCTACTATGGAGCAACAATTGGTCGAATTGAGGCAGCAGTCTTATAGACCACATGGTGGTGAGAGAACTTCTACATTAGCTGATGATGATGAGAATAATGATGAAGAGGAGGACTGACGATGGTTGTCTATATTTTCTCGATCACTTTTATTTTTCCTTTCTCTCTTAATGGTTGTTTTTTTTCTTTTTCTTTTTTGTAGTTTTTGCTTTCTTCCTTTGTTTGTACTATTATCTTTCTTTGTTTTTGATTTATTTTCTTTTCTAGTTTTTAGACTTTGGTGTGCTCTTTTGTATTTTTTTTTTTTTTTTTTAGGTACTTTGCCAATGCTTCGTTCTTCAAGCATTCAACTCTTGTACAGCATAATGCCCAATGAATAGAAGTTTATTTTTCTTATCTCTTCTCCTTTATATTTTTGGTCCCATGGTATGGTTTATTCCTTATTATATTTATTTGGCCATTGAGGACAATGTCCAGTTTAAGTGTGGGGGAGTGATTTGATTGACAAGTCTTCTATACATATACCTTAGCCTTCCTGGGAGCAAAGAATTTTGAGCAAAAATTTTTCAAAATTTTTCTGACTTTCTTTGAGATTTCAAGCTATATTTTTAATGCATGTCTTTATGATGGATTATAAAGCATATGTTCTAGATCATTTATGGCTTATGCATAACTTTTTGCACTCACTTGGACGAAGTAGTTCTTGATCAAATACTTTGCATTGTTCTTAAACCTATTTTTCTACTAAAATTCTTAGAGCATTCTAGAACTTACTTGAATACCTCTCGAGGCGAAATAAAAAAGACAATCATGATTTAACTTAGGGATGACGGTAATAGGCCTTATTTGGATAGTTTGAGATTTTCAAGCCTACCTATTGTTATATTATCCCTAGTGCCTATTTTAAGCCTAAATTGTTGATTTCTTTCTTTAAAACCCATTATCATACTTTGTCCATTGGTTGTCTCTGAGAGTTTGAATAATTTTTCAAATTTTTATGCTCTTGATGGATGAAAGTATATGTAAGAGAATGTTGAGGAAGCAAAGAATACTTGAAAAAGATCATGACTTGTTACTTTCAGTCATGTATCAATAGTGAATTGAGCTGGAAAGAGAGAGAAAAAAAGAAAGCAAAGAAAGAGAAGAAAAAGAAAAGAGAGATTGAAAACAAGAGAAGAAAAGAAACAGCTGCTAGAAAAGATGGAAAGAAAGAAATTGAGAAACAAAATAAAAGTAGCAGTGAGAGTGAAAAGAAGAGAAAAGAAAGAGAAGAGAAAACTTTTTGAAAGAAAAAGAAAAGAAAGATCACAAATGGGATGGTGATTGAGCTGTAAAAGTTCAGTTCATATGAAGTACTTAACACCATTGCTGAAAATTTAAGTGATCTTGTGGGAAAAAATAGAGAAAAGTTGATGAGAAAAAGAAAAAAGAGAAAAAATGCAGGAATTGCTTGAGTGGAGTTATAATTGCTAAATAAGGTTATGGTCTGATTAATTTCTGGAATAAGAGATCAAGAAGGTTGGAAATTATTGATTCATTTGTTTATCCTTTTCTTACGAACTCTCAGCTTCTTGGATATTTGATTCTCCTATATCCTTCATTTGATAAGCTACATTACAATCCTTTAGCCTTACATTACAAGCTTGAAAGTCCTACTTGATCTAAGTAGAATCATGATATGTCTCGGATTAGTGGAAAGAGTGTATGAAAGGTAAGCCTATGGAATACATATTCTTTTTGAGCTAAATTCTTTCCAATGGTTTGAGAATATTATGAACGCTTGAGATGGTTCTACTAAGTTATTTATCACTTACACAATTCTTGCATTTGTTGTAAAAGATGTAGTAGCATGTGTTTTATGTTCTTGAATGAAGAAAGCATTAGAGATATTGTTTTAAAATTGATTGAGTGATTTGATGAAACCTTGTGTTTTCCTACTTGTTCTTGATACTTTGCTTGAGGACAAGCAAAGAGCTAAGTGTGGGGGAGTATGATAAGGGCTAAATTAGTCATATTTTTTCTAGTTAGTCGAGGCTCTTTTGTGATACATTTTGTTCAATAACTAGGCATATTCCTTCATATTTGAGATTTTACCCTTGAAAAAGTATTTTGTTCATTATTTCAAATTTTTGAGGTAAAACGAAGCAAAAATATCACAAAACAGATTAGAGTCGGCACCGGCCATGCACTGGTTGCACGAACTTTGAGGTGACAAAAAATTGGGGAAACAGGATGGAATAAAGCGGAACCACCGTCGGCTCCAGTAGCCAACGCAGCGCCAACTGCATTCTGGAATACATTGTGCAAAATTCAAGGAAAAATCGACGAACAATTATAGAAACAAAACACAATCGGCACTGGCTCCTAGAGCCAAGGCGGCGCCGGCTGTGCCCTGAAGTTAAGGTGGTGCTTGATTTTTTCTACACGATTTTTGGTAATTTGTGGAGTTTTAGTATCTTCCAACTTCTATTCGGCCAAGAACATTGCACCTATGAGTTTAGGCACTTCCTAAGCCTATAAATAGATGGAAAACACAAAGGAAATGGGGAGAATTCATTGATCATCACAGAAAATCACTCAATCAAAGGAGGAATTCTTCAATTTAATGAGGGTTGTACAAAAATGTCTTCAAATGAAGAAGAAGGAGGCTTGTCTATGAGTGCTTTCTTTTACTTTTTTTTCTTTTTCTTGAACAATGATATGTTAATTGTTTTATTGTAATTCGACATTGTTTTAGATATTCATGGTTTTTAGAGTTATTTGATCTTTTGCTTAATTGATTATTGCTCTTGGTATTTAATTACTTGGATTGATTGTGAGATTAATTGATTGTTTCTTTCCATTAACTTGCTTGAAAAAGAGGTTGATGGTGGTTTCAATTTGTTAATTTCATATTTATTGTCTCTTAACTTGCTTGAAAAAGGGATTAATTGCGAAGAATTAGGTAATTAAAGGTTGGTTAATGTCTGCCAGAATATAGATTCATTGGTTGATTTCATGTTTTATGTTTGCTAGAATATGGAAATTTAATCAAGGATTGTGTTTAATGCACCTTTTGAGTGAATTAGTTGAAACAGAATATGTCATGCTAATTTGTCTAGGATATAGTGATTTCACGGATTGAAAAAGAAGTGAGTCTATCTTAATCCTTCATGATGCCAAGGGAATAATTAGTTATGATAATGATTGGGTACTTTAAGATCATGATTGTCAAAATAATGGTTTGAGTTACATACTTCTCCATCCTTGACATGTATATATTCTTTTATTTTCTTTTATTTCGTTTTAACTTTATTGAGTCAGTTAAACAATGAAAGAAAGGTGATTAGTGTATACTTGTTCCTTGAGGATCGACACTTGTTTGAACCCTATACTATGTTAATGATGAGCACGCTTGCTCATATGTGTAATTTGGGGTTAACGTTTTAATGTAAACTTGATTGGGAATGTGCTTAGTTTTTATGTGATTTTTATACCCAAATCCATACGCATCAGTTACCCAGACAAAGGGTCTTTATAATGAAAAACCAACAGAGTATGTAAGGTCCAGATCCATACAACAACCCATACTAACGGTCACATGCACATATATAGCAAAGAATCTCATACATGAAAATTTCCATTCAACATCAGCAATAAGGTACATTATCCAAAAAGAAAACGTCTAGACCTATTCTGCTATCACTGTGGTATCGTCCTCTATCCGTAAGTATGCTCAACTCTGGATCCTACAAAAAGGTAAGACAAAAGACACGTGTGAATTAAAAATCACCCAGTGAGTCCCGTGTGTGCTAGTGCTTTATCAAAAAGGCAGAGTACACAAAACTTTTTGTGGGAAGCATATCATTTGTTCATTAGAAACGAATCTAAAACTCTTTAACGAAGAGTTTATTTGGAACTCAATCATTTTTGAAAAACTGTATTTCAATTTTCAAATCATTGCCCCAATTTTCAAATCACAGGCACTTGTCCAATAGAAGGTCGGTCTGTATCCACATGCAAGTCCCGCAGTCCTTGCCTTCAGTGTTATGTATCATTGTACTAAGACCGCAGCCTCCAGAACTCAACCATGCATCGCCGGAATAAGTACACCGCAGCATACTTCTGCTCAGATATACCACAGCATACCTAGTGTACCGCAGCACACAATCTTTTACTTGCCACCATAAGCCAGGGGTCCCAATCCTAACGTCAATCACCATTGAGACGGCAAGGAATCAAACTCATCGAGTGTCCCTGCCCGGCATCCAACGAATGACTCAAAATCAAGAAGCGCCCCCAGATGCGGCAATTGCCAGGTGCTAAATAGCTAGTCAGGATGACTTATCTCAATGTCCTGTCACCCTATTTGGAGTAAGACAATCCCCAGAACTAATCAGGTTACTATGTGAGACTTTGTATGTGCAAGTGTGTGTACCGGTTGGATAAAGGATTTATAGGCTATGTTTTGTATAGTGAATAAGGGTATTTGAATGGTGATTTAAAGGGTTATTCATGATTGAGAAGAAAGATGATAGAGTTGGGATAAAAATGGGTTAAACGCTAAAGAAAATGGATTATAATTTGGTTTTGAATGTTGATATTAGTTATATGTTATTTGCATAAGAACTTAGTGGTTTTCTTGAACCTGAAAATCTAAAGAACTAAAGTTGTTTGAAGGGAAATGAAGTGGACTAAGGGTTAGGTAGGTGTTATGAATCAAGAAGCACAAGTAAGTGAAGTTGTTTTGTGGAAAGGGACTAAAAATAAAAAAACTACTGGAGCTGTTTTTGCCTAGTAGCATATTACTAGTGTGGAACCCCAGTTGAAACCAACCTTAGAGTGAGGGGGTTGGGATGCATATCATATTTTCTCGCATACATAAATATATTTTTATATGATTTTATGTGCTTTGGATATGTGATTTGTAATCTAGATGACTTAATTGTGTTTATTAAGTAAGAAAGGCAAAATGGTAATTTTTGCTTGAGGTGAAAATAGGGAGATAGTTTGATGATTAAATAGGAAAAATAAGAACAAGAGTTGTTGTAGTGTAGTGGTTAGAGCTTTGGAATTAATTCTTGAGGTCTTGGGTTCAAATTCCGTCATTGGAGTTTAGCATGATTAAATTTTTATTTTTGTTTGGGAAGGCTATATTTCGGCCTTGTATGCTTTAGGGAAGAGTAGGGGTGTTGCCCTAGGGGAGACATGATAGGAATGTCCTAATCCTACTCTTGTGCCCTACAAAAAAATTCTAAAGGGTTTCATACCCTTCTTGATTTCTAGCTTTCCTTAATTCTTAATCAATGAGGTTGAGTAATTTATCTAAGCCATTTTGTTTCCAGAAAATTCCAGCAAGGTTCTGTGAGGTTTAGGTTTCGAAAATGGCTATGAATGAGTTATCTTGTGGCCGAAAATGGGAAGGAGTTTTGGGGAGGTTCCCAAGAGAATTAATCTCCATGGTTGAACCTTCAAAACTCCAACCTAGCTGTGTTCATTTCCTTCATGTTGTAAACTGAAATTTTTCCAGCTTCTTGTTCAATTCAAGTGTCGAAAATTTCAGCCATCTTTTCCTTCCAAATGCTGCCAGAAAAGTGGCCATTTCACTTAGCTTGAAGACTAAAAATCCTAGCCAAAACTGAGCTGCACAAAATCTGTGCAAATCAGCAAATTTTCTGAGCAACTTTCGCAGCATTGGTGAACTAAAACCAAACTATTTCTTCCAGTTTTTCACCCAGAAACTTAACCACGTTTTTCCTCCATAAAGAAGGCTGGAAACCAGCCTTGAAAGACCTCTAAATACCCCTTCAAATCTTCTGCAAGTTGACTGGAAAATGGCAGCAAAATCTGCCCAAAAAAATTCCAGCAAACTTGCGAAATCTGTTCAAGATTTTTCTAACTTTGCTTCTCCTTCAGTTGTTCAAAGAATTCTTCACTCATTTTTTTCTTTTCCTTTCAGGCTTACTTTCAACATTTTCAACTGTTTTTCAAGGTCAAGGACTGTTTTGGGGGTTTGTGGCTTTAAGATAGGTTCAGAAGGTTCGGAGAGTTTTGCAAGTTGAACTCTGAAATGATGAATCTCTTAGTCTTTTATAGTTACTTATGGTAAGATAGAAAGGGTAATAGATAGAGAAAAAAAGATTAGACCCTTTAAAATAGTAGAAACAGTTGTTGATCCAGAACAACAATTAGCAAATTTTAGGGACAATAAGATTTCCTTCTTAGTATCTTCTAAGAGTTTACTTTGGGTCTTAGGGTTCCCACTAATTGATTTAAATCCTCTTTAGTTAGAAGATTTCTAAGCGTCCTAACTGGCACTAGTTGGGACTATTATTGGCTTGTCCAAGATTCTGCTAATATTCCAGGTATCTCCTAGAAGATCATGAAATCTTTTAACTAAAGAGGATTTAAATCAACTAGTAGGAACCCTAAGACCCAAAGTAGAAAGTAAAGAACTCTTAGAAGATACTAAGAAGGAAATCTTAGAAATAAGACAACTTTTAGAATATGGAAAGGAGATACAGTCTGCAATAACCTCCACCATTTTTCTGTACAAATTCCCCTTGAATAGCCATAAACTGAGCTTCATCATCTTTCCCAGCATTCTACTAGAAAACCAATCCATGGTTGCTCCTAAAATATCTCCATCAATCACTCCAATCAAGCCCTTGATTGAAGACCAAAACTCCAGCAAACATATTCAGCAAGCTACCATAGAATCACCCCCTCCAAACAACCAGAAAATCTCTTCACTATTGCACATCACTTTTCGGCCACCATTAAGCTCCCTTAAACAATTTTCATTCCAGCAAAAACCCTGGCCAACCAGCCGGCCATTACAGCTTCCAAAAGCTCTCCATTAACCTAGATCTTCTTACCATATTTGTTTCCAAAATTGATTCCCTAAAATATTCTTTTAGGATTTCAAACAACCAGCTTTCCTTTTCCTCTCAAATCAGAAAATTCAACTTCCTAAATCGTCCAAATCAGTCGGCCACTCCTTCCTACACAGAATTTCGGCCAGCCCTCTCCCTATTCTCTCTATTCTCTCCACACCAAGAACACCTACTAACCCTCCCACGCCTAAAACCACTCCAATCTTCTCCAAAAACTCCAGATTACACCTACTCAACCCCTTGAATCCACTTCTGCAATTTTTAACATCAAATACCGAAATCAAAGTCTCTCTTTTGGATCAAAAATCAGTATTTTCGTGAAGGCTCAAGAACTCCTTCAAGGTAAGCATGATCAATCACCTCCATCTTCACTCATCTTCAACTCCTAATGAATATACGTATATATAAACATACTAATGAACTCTCTTTCTCTCTTTTCTCTCTCTCTCTCTCTCTCTCTCTCTCTCTCTTGGCCAAATGGTTACTTCAACTGAACACCCCACTACCTAGGCCCGCCAGGGCCGGGGATGTCGCCCCATCCAAATGATAAGGGGTCTTTATAACTAGGTCACACAAATAAAATAGCGAAATAAAAATAATACTTTAACTTAAAATTTATTACATCCCAAGAATAATTCCAAGAATAAATCCATGAATTTCCAAAATAAATCCATAAGTAAAATTATCCACTCTCAACTCCCCAAAGCAACACATAAAAATAAATGACAACATTCTCTTCCAAGGCAGATAACACTAGCTACTCATTTCCACAGCAGGATCGACCTGAAATCATGGTAAAAACGTGATGAGACAGAAATCTCAGTAAGTCCATGTGTGCTTTGAGTGTCCAGTGGAAATAGTTCGTGAATGCAAAGTATAAAACCTTTATAAGAGAAACACCGGTAAGCAATAAACATTAGTCAAAAGCAAGAATGGTGTTTTGGCTTTTTCAACCATATATAATCAATAAAATCAACCACTCAAAAGAAATGATCATGGGTTACCACACGTTGGGCCCCATAACCGGTCAGAATGCCGACACTTTGTGCAAACTGACCAAAAAAGATAGGTGATCGGCCTACCATGCAAGATACTCCTCCTTCCCTATACCCAAACAACAACCGGGTGTCCATTCTGGCAAAACACGGTCACTTGACTAAAAAATAAACAACTGCTAGCTCGAACCGGCACGACCTACTAGACTGACATCTTATCCAGGAAGAACTCACCCCTTAGAGGTGGCCACCTACTGAGAGACTCAACCTAACCCTTCAAAGACTAGTCCTAGAAGTCCACTCATATTGAGTACTCAACGACGTTTCCCACTTGGGAGAAAATGAACAAAACACCGTTCCACAAGGAAAAGCAATTAAAGGTTTCCAAAGTCTTTGTCAAAATCAGTTTTGAGATTGAATAAATCTGCTTATTGATTTCCAAATAATTTGTTTGTTTGAAATAAGAAAGAAGTTAATCCTCAATTACCTTTGCAGAACTGAGTGTCCATGCACTCTACATTTAGCTTGCCATAATTAAACATTTTACACCAATCAGGTTTTATGCAGGAGCTTACCTGATCCTTGCTCACAATAAAAGGTCTCCAATAGCTGACCTAACTCCGCATGGGCAAATACAAACCACAATCAAACTCAAGCCAAAATCCACTTTCTCAATTTAAAACAACTCAACTCACTATTACCATGATCCTAGTGTCCCAAACTTTAAGGCCAAACAATAAATAAATAGGTTTATAAGCTAAGCCTAATTTGATATTTAAAATAGTTAAGGTTTTGGAAAATAAGTACTAATAAGTTGAAGGTTTAAATCTTGCTAAGAAAAATTTAGAGTTTATTTGATGAAGAGTCATAAGTGGTATTAGATAAAATAATGATTTATTAATAATTTAGTTGTTGGAAAATAATTGATAACTAAAATTAGTTGAAAATAAATTTAATGAGTCTTGCTTAAAAAATAATAAATAAATTTTTAATGGGTTTTGATTAAAAGATAATAATGAAATTTTTAGTAATAAATATTTTACTATTTATGATTATTTCTATAAAAGGCTTTAGTTGATTTCATTATTTTATATAATATCTACATATATATTTTTTATTTTTCTAGCAAAAGCTATTATTTATTTGACTAAAATATCCTTATTATATATAATAATCCAAATCTACCCCTCCTAGGGTTTTTTCGAAATTACTAGCAAAATCATATTATGAAATATTTTATTCATGAAATAAAAATTAGCTTAGGGACAACTAGGTCATGATCATATTTCTATGGCTAACCACAATCATGAACATATACAATCCTTCAATTCATCAACTCATCCAAATCATGCATATAAGCATAGATCTAGATTTACTAAGGCACGATCTAACCTTTACTAGCATAAATATAATCATAGCTTTAATAATCACACAAGAATATAAATCATATTCATCATAGATGACATAATCTCTAGCATACTTGATCATGGAGACATGCATTAAACCTCAAAACATTATACAATCAACCAAAATAACCCATCCAAGGATAAATCCCATCTCCAACATATTCATACATATATTCATGCTTCAATCTCAACTCATCACAACAATATATACTCAACTGTTGGATTGTATGCCCTCTTAGACTAGGTTTCTGATGTAAAATCGAATTATTTAATAAAAGAATTTATTTTCAGAAATTGTTTGTGAATTTACTTTTTGTTTGTGCACGATTTTCGTTTGGAACAGACCCATTGTATTTAAATAAGTGATCCATGTGAATGGTGGTCTTTCACAGTAAGGTATGGATCACGGGTTATTTAACACATAAACATTTGTTCTTAACCTATTGATGAGACTAGGAACCTCATCATGTTTAGGTTATTATGTTATGAATTCCAAATGGGGAATGGCTTACCTTTAGCCAGTGGGTAGTCCACTCACTTCATGACATAAGCGTATTTCGAATACGTAAAACAGGACTCGTAGTAGTGGTTTCTCAAAGTACTATATGGTAGAAACCTAGACTACTACCGCTACAGACGTGGACTAGTACTCTACGACTTGAGTATGAGTTGGTGGTCTAGCGAAGCTCGGAAGCATATACTTTGATTTGTCGTAGTTGAGGTTCTATCATAGGGCCAATATACTTGCATGTTGGGTATGTGTGACTAGTTAGTTAAGACAGACTTATACAAGATAATTTCTGCACTATATCGCCCCTTGTGGTTGTCCGAATGGTCTAAATTATCCAGGGCCCTGGGAAACATGACTTGGATGTTTGCTTTAGGGTAGCTCCCTTGGAAAGCGGAAACACTCCAGGAAGTTGTGGATCATTGGACTAGAAGCCTAAGGATGGTAGATGTCATTTAGGGGGGTGTTAGTACACTTCTTCCTCTCTAAATGTACGGCGATGTGTAGAGGGGTATTTTAGTCATTTCACCTGTAGGTCGGAGACTTTGCGAATGCAGCATTGTCCTTGGGGTCAATATTTTCTTATGGTGATATTAGGAAATATTTAAAATGCAAAATACAGCTATTTATATAACAGGGGTATTTTGGTCATTTTAGCAGCCAAGGCGATGTGTCTTTTTGGTCCTCGGGATAGCCCGTAAGTCCTAACTATTTTTGGGTTGAGGAATTGGTCTCAGTTGAAGAGGATTTTATTTTATTTTGTTTTATTTTATTTTATTCAGGAAGTCTAATTTATTATTGGATTGGAATAAAATAAATAAATAAATAAATAAAATAGGAGTTGAGAGAAATTAATTATCTAGTTTATTTGGTTAATTAATTATTCAGGGCCTAGGTCCAGTATGAATAATTAAGAAATTAACCTGGGCTTAAAGTAGGGGAAATAATTAATGTTTAATTATTTATTAGGTTATTTGTATAGGCCCAAGAAATAAATAATTAAAGATTAATTATTATGGTTTATTTGGGCTCATTAATTATTTATTGGGTTACTTATGTAAGCCCAGAAAATAAATAATTAATATTTATTATTTTGGGCCTTTTCGGTCCAAGAAAAATAATAAATATTTATCTGGCCCAATAGCTTGGACCTTAGGGTTTTTTCCAGATACGGTTAAGAGGAGTTTAAGGTTAGGCCAAACTGTTTCTCAGGATAACATCCGGATATTTTGAAATCCCGGGGATATGTTTATCAGAGATTGAGAGACCTAGTTTAGGCTAAAAATATAAACAACTCTTTGAAAAGAAAAAACCCTAATTTTTCCTTTCCCAAGCCACACACTCACGTGAGTCTCTCTCTCTTAAGGTCTCTCTCCTTCTTCTTGTTTTTCTTCTTGTTCTTTGCTAATCAATAGCGAAAGAACTAAGGAGTTTTGAGATCGTTCCTCTTCACCATAGTGTTCACCAACTAGAGGTTAGGCTGAGGAATATCCCGAGAGCTCGAGAGCTAAGCGTTAATGCAAACAAGGCGGAGTAGAAGGCTAGCGGGTGTTCAACCGGAAGCTCCTTCAAGTGGACAAAGCGAGGCGATTCCAGCGTTCAATCCGCTCTTACTCAACCTAGAAGGGTTAAGGAGCGCAAAGGTATGATCTTCACGCTTCCGCATGGCCTTTATGGCTCGCGTTTAATTTTTTTTTCTCTATTTTTTTTTCCCGTCCATGGCTCCCCTGTTTCTGCATTTTCCATCATCAACCCTATTCATGATTCATCTTCTATCAACATCATCCTAGAGACATGAATCTAGAATTTAAAAGAAGGGTTAAAAATGCTTACTTGATTGATGAATACCTTGAAGGAGTTTCGAATGAATCTCAACCCCTAGATGTCTAAATCCGTCCAAAGAAGATGAAGGAAGCATGGCCATGGAGAAGAAGCCATTCGGCCAAGAGAGAGGGAGTGTTCAATCAAGAGAGAGAGAGAGACAGAGGAGAGAAGAAGAAAGTCCATTATCATGCTTAAACACATATATGTTTATTAGAGCTTGAAGATTAGCGAAGATGAAGTCGATTGAATAAACCTACCTTGAAGGTGTTCTTGAGCGTTCACAAAATTTCTGGTTTTTTATCCAAAAGTGCGAGTTGGATTTTGGAGTTTGATGTTAAAAATGGTATGGATGGATTCACGGTAGTGTATAGATGAAATCTGGAATTTTTAGAAGAAGTTTGAAGTGATTTGGAGAGGTATTAGGTGAAAGAAAGGAGTAGGTGTTCTTGGTGTGCTATGTGTTCTTGAAGGTTGAAGAGAATAGAGAGCTTTTGGGATTGGAGGCTGCCGAATTTTTGTAGGGTTTAGGGCTGCTGAATTGCTTGTAGGGTTTTGGAAAATGATTTTCTGGTTTGGAAGGGAAAAGGAAAGGCTATTTGTTGAAATTCTTGAAGAATATTTTTGGGAAGCAAATTTGGAAACTAAATATACAAGAATATCTTTGATTATTGGAGAGCTTTTGGAATGCTGCCATGGCCGACTGCTTGTGCAGTATTTCGGCTAGATGAAAGCTGGTTGAGGGAGGCTAAGGGTGGCCGAAAATAAGGAGTATAATGGTGAAGAGAAGGTCTGGCTGTTTGAGGGATATTTTATGGAAGATTGTTAAATTATGGTGGCTGGAATTTTGGTAACTAATCAAGCATGATTGCAGTAATTTTTTTGGAAATCTTTTAGGGCAGCCATTATTGGATTTTCATGCAGAAGGTTGGGGAAGACAATGAAGTTCAGTTCATGGCTGTTTAAGGGAAGGCTGTACAGAAAATTGGAGGAGGTTCGGCTAGGGCTAAATAAGGAAACAAGGCTGAAAAAATCACTGCACAGAATTTCGCAAGGTTGGAATTTTCTGGGCAGTTTTCTGCTGCCCTTTTCCAGTCGGCTTGCAGGGAGTTTGAAGGGGATTTTAGGGGCTTTCAAGGCTGGTTTCCAGCCTTCTTTATGGAGGAAAAACATGGCTAAGATGTTGAACAAAAACTAAAATAAAACAGCTTGGTTTCGGACCTCCAAAGCTGCGGTTTTGCCCAGGGATTTTCCTGATTTTGCACAGCCTTTGTACAGTCCGAAAATGGCCAGAAAAATCCAAGTTTCAAGCTGATCAAAAGGGTCATTTTCTGGCAGCATTTGGGAGGGAATAATGACTAAGAATCTCAACACCTTGAAGGCACAAGAAGTTCGAAAAATTTCAGTTCTATGCATGAAGGAAAATGAACCTAGTTAGAGTGAAGTTTTAGAAAGTTCACTAGGGATATTTAATTCACTTGAAATCCTTCCCCCTCTTCGATGGTTTCGGTCCATAGGATGTCTTTTACTAAGACATTTTGAACCTTTAAAGCCACAGCACATTGTTGGAATTTTTCTAGAATAAAATTAGCTTGAACAAATTGAACATCCTAATGGATTGAGAAATAGGAAAAATTAAGGATCAAGAGGAAATGAATTCCATTTAGGAATTTTGTGTAGGGCAAAAGAGTAGGATTAGGATACTCCTATCATGTCTCTCTTAGGACAACATCTCTACCTACTCCAAGCACCTAAGGCCGAAAGTAATATTTTCCAAGCAAAAATAAAATTTAACCAAGCTAAAGCTCCTATGATAGAATTTGAACCCAAGACCTCAAGAATTAATTCTAAGGCTCTAACCACTAAACCACAATAACTCTTGTTCTTATTTTCCCTCTAAAAATATTTTCCTATTCAATCCTCAAGCTATCTCTCTTTTCCACCTCAAGCAAAAATTACCATTTTGCCCTTCTCACTCAAGAATTATAATCAAGCCCTCTAGACCATAAAACACAAATTCAATGCACACAAAATCATATAAAAATATATTTAAACATGAAATAAAGTATGATATGCATCCCAACCCCCTCACTCTAAGGTTGGTTTTGACTGGGGTTTCACATCAACCATGGCCATGTTTCTTTCTTCCTCCATTGGACGGATCAAGTCTCCTAGCGAGAGGATTCTCTAGAAACGTTCCCAAGGTAGTCATCATTCAAGTAAGTTTCTTCCATCTTCTCTTTAAATTCTAGATTCATGTCTCTAGGATGTTATTGGAAGGAGATGGATTATGATTAGGGTTCGAGCATGTATTGTTGTGATGAAGTTGAGATTGAAGCATGAATAAATGTGTGTATATGATGGAGATGGGATTGATGCATGAGTTGATTGCCTTGGTTGAATTTTATGGTTTTTAGGGTCGGTTGTATGTCTTCATGTCGTGACTGGTTTATGTGATCAAGCATGTTAGAGATTATGTCACCTTTGGTGAATAGGGTTTATGTTCATGTATGATTGTTAAAGCCATGAAAATGTTTATATTAGTAGAGTTTGGTTCATGCCTTGATAAATTTAGATCTATGTCTTTATTCATGATTTAGATGTTTTGTTGATTGGTGTAGAGTGTATGTTCATGATTATAGTTAGCAATAGAAATTGTGATCATGGCCTTGTTGTCCCTAAGCTAATTAAATTAACCAATTATATTTCATCAATAAAAATGATTTATGCTATAATTTCTTCTAGTAAATTTCGAAAACCCTAGGATGATGTGGATTTGGTCACTTATATATAATAGTGATATTTTAGTCAAATAAATGATAGTTTTTATTAAAGAAATAAAATATATAGATTTTGTATAAAATAAAATATATAGAAAATAATAATAAAGCCCTTTTTCATAAATAATCATGCTAGGTAAAATATTAATTTGGTAAATCTTATATTCATAAATACTATTAAAATTTATTTATTGTCTTTTAATCAAAACCTATTAAAATTTATTTACTATCTTTCAATCGAAACCACTAAAATTTACTTACAACTAGTTTTAGTTACCAATTATTTTCTAACAATTAATTATTAATAGATTATTATTTTACATAATACCACCTAAGACCCTTCATCAAATAAACTCTAATTTATTTATAGCAAGATTTAAACCTTCAACTTATTAGTACCTATTTCCCAAAACCCTAATTATTTTAATATTAAACTAGACTCATCTTATGAACCATTTATTTATTATCTAGCCTTAAAGCTTGGGACACTAGGATCATGGTTGTAGCAAGTTGAGCCAGAATTATTTGTGGAAGTGAATTTTGACTTGAGTTTAATTATGGCTCATGTTTAACCCAGGCGAGGTTAGGTCAGCTGTTGGAGACCTTTATTTTGAGCAAGGATTAGGTAAGCTGCTGCATAAAACCTATTTGATGCAAAATGATTACTATGGCAAGCCAAATGTAGAATGCATGGACACTCACTTCTGTAAAGGCAATTGAGGATTATTTCCTTTTTCATTTCAGGCAAACAAATTATTTGAAAATCAAATGGGCAGTTTTACTCAAACCCTAAATCTCTTGCTAAAACCAGTTTTGCCCCAAACTTTGGAAATCCTTAATTGCCATTTTCAAGTGGAACTATGTTTATTCATTTTCCACCAAGTGGGATAAATTACGTTGAGTTCTCAATAAGGGTGGACTGCTAGGACTAGTCCTTGAGGAGTTAGGGTAAGTCTCTCAGTAGGTGGCCAGCTCTAAGGGGTAAGTCCTTTCCGGATAAGATGTCAGTTCAGTAGGTTGTGCAGGTCCGAGCTAGCAGTTTTCAATCAAGTGGACTGTGTGTTACCGGAATAGACACCCGGTTTTGTTTGGGTGTAGAGATGGAGGAGTATCTCACCATGTAGGCCGATCACCTACTTTTTGTCAGTCTGTACAAAGTGTGGCATTCTGACCGTTGTATGATTATGGGGCCCAACGTGTGGTAACCCATGACCACCCTTTTGAGTGGTAGATTTATTTGTATATGTATGGTTGGAAAAGCCAAAACACTACTCTTGGTTTTTACTATGGTTTATTGCTTGCCAGCATTTTTCTTATGAAATTCTTACACCTTGCATTCATGGACTGTTTTCACTGAACACCCAAAGCACACACGGACTTACTGAGATTTTTATCTCATCACCCTTTTTACCATGATTTCAAGTCGATCCTGCTGTAGGGATGAGTAGCTAGTGTTGTCTGCCTTGGAAGAGATTTTGTTATCTATTTTTATGTAATGCTTTGGGGAGTTGAGAGTGAATAATTTTTATTCTATATTTGTTTTGAATTCTTAGATTGTAATAAGTTTTAAGTTTAATGTATTATTTTTATTCTATTATTTTGATTTTGTGACCTAGTTATAAAGACCCCTTGTCCTTTGGACGAAGCGACATCCCCGGCCCTATTGGGCCTAGGTAGCGGGGTGTTACAACTGGAACTAGAACTCTAAAAATGGCCTATACTTAATTAAATTCAAGAGTCTTATGGTCATTTTGGTATATCATAGAGCCAAAACGGAGTTGTGGATTGAAAATTATGTCAAAAACAAAATCATGTGTCAAAGCTGCAAAATTTTAGAATTTTGCTTGGAACATGGACGAATTTAATGATGATTAATTATGTGATTTGGATGAAATAATTTGGGAAATATGAAGTGAATCTCTTGTTTATGAATGGAGAAAGGATGTGGAAAAAGGAAAATGAAAGAATCGAACAAACAATGGAAAAACGACGTAAACGAAAGTTGAACGTTTTCCTTAACCATCGGCCTCGTTGGCCCCCATCGGCTAAACGTCGGTTGGACGTCGGCTACCCATCGGCTATTTTTTGGCCAAACACGTATTGACTCGAAAACAATGTTTGGTGTAGGTTTAACGACAAACGGCCAACGGAACGTCGAAAACGGTAGAAACGAAGGTTCAACGGCCATGAACGGAAAGAGTTGCTTAGGACACGAGGTAAGTCCCTTTGATTTCTAAAACCTTTTGAAAGCTAGTGTGCTTCACTTTCCATAAAATGCTATGTTTATACCGTCTTGGAAATCCCTAAATATTTTTAAGGTTTATCTGAGTAAGAATTATTTTATGCCATTTTGGGCTCGATTGAACATCATAATTGGCATGAAAACCTTACTGGATGATTAAAGTATGAATTTTGTGAATTTAGTCCTTTGTCGATTATATGTTTGGGATTAAAAATGGTAAATTTTGGAATCAGCTATCCATAAATTGACTGGAATGCCCTTATTAGAACATTTTATGGAAATATGTTTGGAAATTTTGAATTTAATCCTCTTTTAGGTTTAGAATTCTGGATTTCTTGAAATAAGTTTCTTTTGGAATCGATTATTTAGAAAAAGATCCAAATGTCCTTATTGGAATGTTTATGAAAACTTTTGGAATCGGGTATACGGTAAATGACCGAAATATCCTTATTGGAACTCTTGTGAATACTTTTCAAATCAGGTAAGGGTAAAATGACCTGAATACCCTCAAAAATTCTTTTGGAATCGGGCATGGGTAAAATGACCCGAATGCTCTTGGAAAATGACTTTTGTGATTGAGTATGGGGAAAACGACCCAAATACTCTTGCAAACATGTTTTGATATGTGAACAGAACTCTTTATCCTATTTTAACATGATTTTTGAAAATGATCTCTCGTGATGAGATTGACTTTTGGAAATCGACCTTTTGATCCCTGAAATTGTTTTATTGGTCGATGTATCATGGAATGAATTGATTGGCTATGCAGAGTCTATGTGAATGATGATCTGACTTGCGAGTCAGTAGGATCAAATTCTGGAAAATGTTATTTTTCCCTAAAAATGTTTTGATTTGAAAATCTTGCGGGATCAGATAACCCTCTGGCGTGATCAGTCGGATGGGGTTGGTAATGTTAACGTTGAGTACTTGGCAAGGACTTTAATCTTTGTACTAGCTCATGTTAGAGATAGATGACCCCAAGTAACCTAGCTAGTTCTGGGGATTGTCTTACTCCAAACAGGGCGACAGGATATTTAGATAATACGTCCTGGCTAGCCGTTTAGCACTTGGCAATTACCGCATCTGCCGGCACTTCTTATTTTGAGTCATTCACTGGATGCCGGCGGGGACACTCAGTGCATTTGACTCCTTGCCGCCTCGATGGTGATTGACGTCAGGATTGGGACCTCTGGCTTATGGTGGCAAGTAAAATATTGTCTACTGTGGTACACTAGGTATGCTGTAGTATACCTGAGTAGAAGTACGTTGTGGTGTACTTATTCCGGTGACGCACGATTGAGTACTAGGGGCTGCGGTCTCAGTACAATGATACGTGGCGCCGAAGGCAAGGACTACGAGACTTGCATGTGGATACAGGCCGACCTTCTATTGGAGAAACACCTGTGATTTGAAAATTGGGGTAATTATTTGAAATTGAAATACAATTTTTCAAAAATGATTGAGTTCTGAATAAACTCTTCGTTAAAGAGTTTTGGATTCGTTTCCAGTGAACAAATGATATGCTTTCTCCAAAAAGTTTTGTGTACTCTGCCTCTTTAATAAAGCACTAGCACACACGGGACTCACTGGGTGATTTTTCACTCACATGTGTCTTTTATCTTACCTTTTTGTAAGATCTGGAGTTGAGAGGACCTACGGATAGAGAACGATACTACAGTGACAACAGAATAGGTCCGGACGTTTTCCTTTTGGATAATGTACCTTATTATTGATATTGAATAGAAATTTTCATGTATAAGATTCTTTGCTATATATTTGCATGTGACCATCAGTATGGGTTGTTGTATGAATCTGGACCTTACATACTCTATTGGTTTTTCGTTATAAAGACCCCTTGTCTGGGTAACTGGATGAGGCGACACCCAGTGTTGATATGCTTCCACTGTTACCTTTAATAGGGGTGTTACACCCTACAGATCGAACCTAGCACTGGGTCACTTCGACCCACTTGGCACCAGGTGCATTCTGGTTCGCCCCTCATTTGTGCTCTGTTTTTCTTTATTTCTCCAGAACGGACCTGGTGCCTAGTGCATTAGCCAGACCTGGCACTAGGTGCAAGTTGAAAATTTATACTTTTTGCTCAAAATCTGTAAAATCCTGCACAAATTCATCCAAAATACTTTGCACAAATAAAATATCAAATAGAAAGGAATATGCCTAGTTATTACATCAAAAGTATCTCAAATTAACCTCAAACAATTAGAAAAATAGTAATGAATTTAACCCCTATCAATTATCACTTTGTCCATGACTAATATCAAGTCGGTTTCATCAGTTGGCTGACATTTTCACTAAAGCTCTCTCTCCAACTTCTTTTCATCTTCTTTTATCCCATCTTGGTCTTGTTTTTACATTCAACTTGCGGGGCTGTTAAAACTCATGTTGCCCGCTCAGCAGTTGCCAACTTAGCTTCCGGCCAATTATAATTTGATCCTGGTTGATGTTAATTAGTTGCCGCCAAGTTGCTGGTGTTCACTACAATTTGTTTCCATGCTCCTTTTCTGCCAATTGGCTTTCCATTTTAATTATAACAATTCAGTGTAATTTATTTTTGGTTTATAGTTCTGTGTATATATAAGCCTTGTACTAGATCATTTGTTGGTTAATGAAAAAGAGATTCTGCAATTGTCCTCTTTTGTCCCTTTTTTTTCTGTCGCAGTTCTTTGTTTTTAAGTACAGAGTTTATACTTTTTATTTCAACACAACTCATATTCAAACTGAAAGCCGCCTCTAATTCACAAAGAGAATCAACGAAGAACGAGTTTCCCAAATTTAATCAAATAAAATCTTTAAAATAGTAATTGAAAGTTTTTCAGTGAAAGATATCTATTTTTGAAGGTGATATAAGAAGAATTTAAGAATATTGGAGAATTCGAAAGAGAAGAAACATTGAAAGAGTATTCGAAGTTCACCGACCATTTTTCCCACATTTGTCAATGCATCAGATATAGAAAACTCAAATATATCCATCAAAATCAATAAGAGAAAAAACATATCTTTAATTAATTAATACAATGTCATATAACCTGAAAAATATCATCAGATGCGGAATAGGACCTAAATAGCAAGTTAATAATGTAGAACAATTTATAGTGAAGCCAAACTACATAGGACCCAAAGCAACAACGATGCAGAGAAAAATAGCCTGAGGAATCAGATTGAGAGTTAGGACTCGTTTAATAAAATTAAAATTTGAATATTTAAATATTAAATTTTAAATATAAATTTTGAATTAATTATAATTTATTTTTATATAATTTTTTCTTATAATTTAGATTAAATATTAATAATTAGATAAATATTTAACATATTCAGACTTTAAATTTAGATAACTTTCAATTCACTTAAAATTTATAATAGGATTTCAATACGTCTTAATCAATTAGGTGATAAAAAAAAATTGTTATTAAACATATTTAATAAAATAAATATTTAATTCATCCAGATTGAATTATAAATAGGCTCTTTCCCTTTTCCTTTTGATAGGAATCTTGGAAATCAAATTTAATTATTTTTTAAAAAGAAAATCTTTAGAAAAAATAACGGCCTTCTTTCAAGTCAGTGGAAGAAAGCTGGGTAAAAGGGGCCATCAAGTTCCTTGGACCTCCGAAGTCCTTTTAGTAAAGGGATCAGTTACATTATAGGGAAATGTTTCCATGCCTTGAACGAGACATTTGGACAGCCGAAAGGAATAAAAGGCGTTACGACTCTTGTTGACTTAGTGGCCAGTCTTGGATTCCTCACGTGGTTTCCCTCGTCAAGATGAGAGCACATTCTAGAATGATAATAAGCATAGTATAGTTTATTCGTTTAAAATAAAATTATTTTTAGAGTTATTTTAAATTTAAAAATTAATTATATTATAAAAGTATAATTAAAAAATATAATAAATATATTTTTAAAATTTACAAAATAACATATAAAATACAAAAATTCTTGAGTCATACGTATTATGAAGCATTCCATTTTTTTCCCTATAATAAGAAATAAAAATGTGGGAATTAAATCTAAAATTTACTCACTTGATGACATAGTAATTCTAACCAATTTAACTACAACATCATTGCCTATATACTGGATTTGCACAGCTAATTCCAAATATCTAATATCTATTAGATTTGGCCTCAGATATATCGTTCGGAGTTTCAAGTTGCAACTTTTGCAGTTGAGATCAAGATGTGGAAGAGTTTCGACTGTTATAGAATTGCCAAAAATACAAAAATTGCTAAAATATATAGAAGGGATAGTGGTACTAGTCCGGCACCAGAAAAAGAGATGCGGGGGCGGGTGGGTGGGTGGCATCTAAAGAATAAAACAGAAAGAATGCAGAGAGGAGAAAGACGAGGAAGAGAGGAGAAGTGGCAGAGTGGAGCAGCGGTGGTAACAATGGGGCAGCAATGGCATCTGTAGAGAGAACGAAGAAGGGCAAAAATAGGAAAGAAGTTAAAGAAAAAGAAAGAAATACTTTTAAGTGAAATGAAAAACAGAATGATGACATATTTTAATAAAAAAAAGTGAAATGGTCAAAATAATATTATAATTATTATATACTAGTATTTTCTTCGTTCCACAAAAATTGATAATGATTGATTTGACACAAAATTTAATGTAAATGTAAAGTTATAGTCAAAATTTTTCTTTTAAAAAAGTGTCAAATTTTTTGAAACAACTCAAAATAATAAGTAAGCTAATTTTATTGAGACGAAAGGAAAACTTGATGCTTGATTGGTGAAATTGCTGCTGAATAGAATTTTGACCTTGAAATCATCCACTCATGGTGTGAGTATCAGGAGAACCACGACCAGTTAAATTATACTTCAGATGCAAGTGGATCGTTGTAGAGGGATAACATTTGAACGATTTAATAGTTTAAAGATAAATAAGAACCATTTGATAGTTGAATTAATAAGTATTAATTTTTAAATAAGTTGAGAGTCAAAGAAATTATATGTTTTTTTAGCATTATAATTGTTTAGGTAACCTTAGGAAATTACAAATACAAGATCTCTAGGGCTTCTAGGACAGAGAAACCCTTTGTTCAAACTTCAAAGGCAAGAACAAGCCAAGGGGATTGAAGATCCAATTCAACTTGAAAATTCGAGTTTACTGTCACTTAGTGATATTGCTTCCTCTAGTTTTTGTTTTAATGTATATACTTTTATTAATTCAATCGTGAACTAATTTTTTCTATTTCTTGGATAATACATGGCCAACAAATCTATTGCACTTATCTATTTGATTTTTTTTTTTATTTATGTATGTTAATTTAATTTTAGCAACCTTCGAAGTAACGATTAAAAACGTTTGTATTTTGACTTGGATCTAACTTTCAGATTCAAATATAAAACGTTTGTATTTTGACAGGCATTAGTAGCTTCGAGTTTTTTTTTTTTTTTTTAATCGTTTGCTAAAATTTGGAAATATTAGAGCGTTGTCGAATATCTGCAATGGGTTGAGAGTCTCTTTCTGTCTCCTGGCTTCTTATCTTCACGAATAGAGAGCACCATGGGTGAAAAATCTCCCAACGAACTACAAATTACAGCCCATCGTATTGAAGTAAATAAAATGAAACAAAGCAGACATAATAAATACTTCAGCTTCATTATTACCACATAAGACCTTTTTGAGCACAAATCATACAAAATCCCAACGATTCATCCTTCAGGCTTGGAGATGACTAAAATACCATTAAAATTAACATTTACTTATATAGTAATTGATAAAATTAGCAGTTGACTCTAACAGAATGATAACCACTAGACAATTTGATAGTTTAAAAGTATACTAGAATCATTTAATAATTAAAGAATAAAAATTAAATTTTTGAATAGTTTAAAAACCACTGAAATTATTTACCCTATATATTATGTTCTTAATGTTTTTCAAATGTCTAATAATTGATTTTGTTTTGCTTTCGAATACTCAAGAGACACCCCTCGCATATAAACCAAGCAATATGTAACAAGAATTGTATGCAGAATAGAAATATATTTATACAGTCACACAATATTCATAAGGATATTAATATTTTTATCTACATTTAAAATTCACATAGAGACGGTGAATTAATTAGAGAAATAAATTTAACATTGTTTCAAAAAGAATATTAAATAATTAAAAATACTAGTTAATCATTGGTTGACACATATATCTAGATGATCATATAGATAGTATAAGAATAACACCAGATGTAATTATGTATCTTAAATATTTCTAATTGACCGATTATTCTTGTTATTCATTTAGTTTTATTATTTAAGTAGAGTAGTTTGAATTACTTTATCTCTTTTTCAATTAGTTTAAATCAAGTTAACATTAGAAAATAAGTGAATAAAAATTTATTTGAAATGAATTTATTTAGATATAATAAAAATTATTAAATATGTAAATTTTAAGTAAGACAAAAAATATATGACCGTTATCAAAAAATAAAAATTATTTAAATTAATATTAATTTAAATTAAAGTGAAACTTTAAATTGAATAAAATTTGCAACCAAATACAACCTAAACTAAAGTTTTAGCAAACAAAATCTTCATGGGAATGGTACTCTACTCATCACTTTTCCAACTGTTACAACCTTGGCAATATATTTGTTAGTACATTTGTATTATCAAAAAACCAACATTAATAGTATTCATATCATGTTCAAGTGAATAGTATGACTAATCGAAAAGATTCACAACATCAGGAAAAACAGTCCAAATAAAAACTATAATACGAACAATATGCCCATCCAGAGAATCAAAATGCAATTCCAGTTAATCATACACGCGCAACACCATATGAAAAAGAGGTGAATGCTTCAGGAATTGCAGCAGGGACTTATGGTTTTGTCATTGTATACATTTTTTTTTTTAAGGGAACAAATAGGCTAACGAGTATGCATTTGATATATTGGACATTTTCTAACTCATTCAAGTTTGTAAAATGATTGTCAAACATATGAATTATTGCATTTGACTACAAAAACTAATGTCTAAAATTGACCTACAATGCAAAACAGATTCGCTATTTTAAAATCGCATTGTGCCACACTAGCCCCATAATGGGGAGCAAAAACCCGGAAAAGGAGATACAAGAGGAAATTTGAAAGCTAACCGGCAAATAAGTATAGAAAAAATTTCGTACGGCTACGTAAGGATGCAAAACAAAAATGATAACACAAAGGAGATAACAGACGCAAGAAGAACATTACGGCAATACGTTGGCCGTGTTGTGTTCATTTCGCAGACGAGACTTCAGAACAACATCCTGATATGAATAAACTAAAAAAGTTACAGTAGAGAAAAACCTTGATCCCAAAATAACAGAACTAGCAGTTTTCGTCTTGTTCAGCCAAATGTTGCAATAAGGAAACTTTTATAGATGCTCATGAACTTTGCCACAAATGCTGCAAGATCAAATCAAAAGAAAAATACATCTATATATGAAATACTTGTCATTCAAACTCCAAAAGAAATCAGTTACCCACATCACATTAACATATGTCCAAATCCCTCACTTAACAGCAAATAGGTAATTAATCCTTACAAAGAAAGTGTAGCATATATGGAGTGTAAGTTTGGAAACAGGAAGTATAAAGTGGTCCATGGAGGGGGAAAAGTGAATTCTTAGATTCTGTCCAAAAAAAAATTTCACTAGAGCTCTGAATTTGTTGGTTAGCGATGCATGTTCGAGCAATATTCTTTAGTATCAACTTTAGTAGTTATTGTTTTCCACTCTCATATGCAAAAGAAAAGAATCAACATCAGTCTTACAAATCTATAAATAGTGTTTACAAAACTTGTAAAGATAAAACAAAAAATCCAACACTTCATATATAGAAATCAGATTTATCCAAAGTGTTCTGAATTCTGAGCCCTCACAACAACCACCTTCATATTAGCAAAAATCTACATTCACATCTGACGCTGCTTGATGGACTCGTGGTAATTCTTTTTGACAGTAGAAAAGGGAAGAGCAATTGCGCATTTAGAGAGATTAAACTAGGAAACTATAGATTACTGCAGCTGTTAAGAGAAGCTTTCGGTCTAAAAGAAATTGTTGATGGTGATTTGTGTAGTATTTTGTTTAGCCCACACTTGTCTCTAAAGCTGATTGTGTTTTCCTGTATTTAATCATGTCATTTTCGTAATCATTTAGTTATTATAGGTAACTAAACTAAGGCTTAGCAGCAACCAAGTTACAGCACTTTATGGCAGATATTTCAGCTTTTAAGTTGACTAGGATTGAACTTACTTAGCTTTGAAGTAGTTTTGGTTCTAGGGTTTTGATGTGTGCACGCATGTATCAATCAGTGTAACAGCTCTAAGAAGAAAGGTGATTGTTGAGTGATGAAATAGAGTTGTTTGTTGAGAGGTTTTGCCGCTTTTCTTTCTATTCTCTTGCTGAATTCTTGTCTTCCATTTATTCTTTCAGTTCTTCTAAATCTAAGCTCTTCTATCTTCAAAATTTCCACCACTGCTTGATCAAGCAACACCATGTCGGCCACCACTAAATCTGAGATGGTGCTGTGTCATTTTGGTATCAGAGCCAAAGAATCCTTCACTGCTGGGTTTTTCCTACTTTCTTTCAATTGTCATGGCTACAAACATTGAACTTACATCATGGGTTCAAACTCTTTGCTCATAAAGAAGTTAATTTTAGAATAGGATCTTTGCATGTAACAGTTTCTTCTTTGAAGGCAGCAATTGATGCATTTCTTGCACAGCCTTTGCCCCAGAATACAAGCCAGCAAGATCAAGCTGCAGCATCCTTAGGTCAAAACAGGAAACTAAAAGGACCAGTTCATTCACAAGCTGATTTCAGTACAGAAGTTCCACTAGCACATCAATATCCTGTCATACAACAGCCACAAGATTGGTATGGCAGAATTCAATTAGAAGGAAGAACTTGGAAGGATGAAAGGGCGTGATGGTAGAAGTTAATGATTTCTGTGGGGATAGTTATCCTGAAGTTTCCCTTGATTGGATACATAGCTTGGACTGCTATTTCAGGAGTTATGGAATGAATGAAATTCGAAAAGTCAGTTTTGCTGATGGATCCAAGTTTGCAGCAACTAGAATAGCTAAAGCCTAGCCCTTTGTGTACTCTACCCTGCCAAATGTTCTATATATGCATAACTGTTGTTTTAATTTGATTTCTATCTACCAACTTACTTAAGCTTTAAATTACCTAATTACCTTTTCCCCTGATTCTATGGTTATACACAACCGAAAGACGAGAATCACAATTGGTACGAGTGTACCCTAGGGTTCAATTACCCTAGTCAACTATCCTCTATTGCTTGTACTGCCCTATTGCTTGTACTGCCATTGATGGTCCCTCACCATCTCTTCTCCAAAACTGCTTAAGTCATCCTAGCTTGTCGAAACTCCATCAGTTGATCTCACAACCTTCTAGTTTGAGTTCCATGAAATGTAAGTCCTGTATCCTAATCAAGTCAATAAACAAGCTGGATATACTTTTTCCTTAATTCAAACAAACAGTTGGTCCAGACGTATCACCTCTTGAGATTTGCATTACTTTGTAACCCTTACAGGTGAGTTTTTTCAATGTAATTGGTTATATTTAAGAAAAATCATAACGAATTCTTCTCATTGCTTCATAGCTTTCATAATGAAATCAATTCCATTTGGTTTGCATATGAAAGCTTGAGTGATAATGCAAAAGAATACTTGTAACTTGTCTCACCTTTGCTCTCATCCCTGGGAATATAACATAAGTCTGCCTGTCCCAATACTCTTCAACAAAATCAAGTAGGTGGGTGTAAAAATAGACATTTGATACAAACTACTCGACTATAATGCCTTCCCTTTTTGGAAGTGATGCTATTCTTCATTCTTGCTATTTGGTTAATTGGATGCCATCTTCTGTTCTACAAAGTTATATACCTGACACCATATTATTTCCCAAAATCCCCCTATACTTCGGTTCTCTAAGTGAACATGTTCTGCACGGCATACTACTCCAAACCAGAACAAGCTCTCATCCAAGTCCGTTACGTGTCTTTTGCTAGGATACCTCCATACATATAAGGGGTTTCCATGCTATTCTCCTACAGAGCAGAAGTATACTGTTTTGGAAAGTATCACCTTTATTAGGACAACCTCCTTTTTCTTCCGAGTCTACAGCTGTCAACCCTTCTTTAAACCCTATGTCTCCCTCAGTCCCATAATCAGTTCCTCTTCTACTAAATTTAGATATTGGATCTAGATCCTTCTTATCTCCAACTCCTAACACAAATCCTCACACTCGTCTAACAAGTCCATTCTTATACATAATCATCATCATCCTTGTCCTACATCAGACTCTAAAGAGCATCCCATACCAGATACACCTCTGCCCACTCTTGTGGATACTGGAGCCTTTTCAGTTGTGCCATCACGTGAACCGGATCTAGGTCCTACTTCTCTCTCTAGTGCACCTACTTCCAAAAGGAAAGGTAACAGAACTACTTGTAATCCCCACCCTATCTAAAATTTTGTCAGTAACCAACATATGTCCCTGTCCGTATGGTATATATATAACTTCCGTGCCATTTTTCCTATTTCTAAGACAATTTCCAAAGCCTATGCCGTCTATGTTGGTGGCAGCCTACAGTTAATGAAATAGAAATACCCCTTCATTCCTTTGAAATTTGGGAACTTGTTCCTTTACCTCAAGGAAATCTGTAATTGGTCGTCCTTGGGTATATGTAGCCAAAGTTGGTATTGATGGACAAGTGGATCAACTTAAAGACTTGGTTGCAAGGGGGGTACATTAAAATTTTTAGCCTAGATTATAGCGATAAATTCTCTCCAGTGACAAAAATAGCTCTGTTCCTCTATTCCACAGCTGCCATGCACTGTTAGCTTCTTTATCAGTAAGACATTAAGAATGCTTTTATGCATGGTGATCTTCATGAAGAGGGATATAGGAAGCAAATACCAAGCTTGTTCAGTTTTGCAGCTTAAGGATAGTCAATTTGATATGACGATTATGACAGTCTCTATATGGTCTAAAATAGTTTTCTTGTGCCCAGTTGGGAAGATTTAGTATGTGCTAAAACCAATTTGGTATGAAAAGGAGCGAGTCTAATCACTCTGTGTTCTAACTTCATAAGTCTAGACGATGTCCTCTTCTGTTTGGAATTGAATGTCTACATTTCTATTTTGGAATGTCCAGAAATGAATGTCCACTTCCCTAAATAAACATATCCCTATTCTAAACTTCCACAACTAACCTCCTCTATTCAAGGGATACAAACTCTACTAACCCATGAGTTCCACCACTAACATCTTAATAAGAATAATCGGTAACTCACCCATAGTCAAATGCTTTCCTAAATCTTTGTCCCAAGTCAAAATGAGATATTCAAACTCAAACAGAAGAAATATTTACCTGGTAGTTTATGTAGATGATATTGTCTTACAGGGATGATTACAATGGTATAGCTCAGCCGAAACCTCAATTGTTCCCAACATTTTCAAACCATTAGCCTTTTTAATTAATAGGGTTAACGTGATAAATTAACTATAGTCATACACTCTCCTAAATATTGGTGCCAAATCAAACTATGACATTCAATTTCGGATGGAGGGGAGAATTAAACAATGCAGAAATACAAGACATAATGCACTCATCATAGCATCATTGGATTCCAAAAGGTAAAAGGACAGATACCCCATCCGTCAAATATTTTTCACCTTCTAACTTGAAGTACAAATGTTTAACATACCTTCCAGATGAAATATTGCCTTCTGCCCCAGACGCATCCTATGCTCCTAGCAAGGAGAGAGAAAGGGACAAGATAGTAATTTAAAGAAATAACATGGAATAAAATTCCCCAAGTACTGTGCACACCAGTGTGGTAAAATGGAATAAAGAAAAGAAAGCAATTTTATGCAGATAATATACACTAAATAAGCAAGTTGTTATGTTAATATTCCAATGGAAACATCTGATAGTAAACCCATTCAATGACGTCAACACCAATATTTCAGAAACAGGAAACGAGTGACGCTATTCAGTTCAAGACTACTAACTTACATAATAGGCAGCCCAGTAAGAAACTTCATGCTTTAGCTCTGAATCTAATTTCTTCAACAGTTCCTTAAGGAGCCTCTAAAATTCAAAGAGATTGATTCTTGAGGTACATAGAAATAACTGGCATGCAGGGACATGCCCAGAAGGATGAAAAAAAAATGTGGAAAAGACCTTCAATATAATTTCTGGTGGAATGCAATTACTGAGAAGCTCATATAATTTTCCTCGGACCTGGAACAACCTGGAAAGAAACAATGGCTTCCTATGTAAAGAATATCGCAGACATATTTGCAGTCCATATAAAATTTATGCCTAAGCAGTGAACAACTTCTATATTGCATGTTGCCAAAAAGAAGCTAGCAATTGCAATTGCAATTGCAATGAAACAGAGACAAATAGATCCACTTGAAAACCAAAAACAAAATTATGTAAAAAAGCCTCTTAATCCTGCCAAACAAAATTATGTAATCCTGCCTCTTAAAAAAGCCTCTACTATTCTTAATCATCATTCCTTTAGTTCCTCTTAATATTTTTCTATTGTTTCCTCTTGCAGATTCTGAATAATTCCATTTATTGTTAACTCTTGCAGGTTCTAAACAATTCCGTTTCCTCGTATTCAAATTAAAAGCACATCACATACTTCTCCCTCCTCATATTCATAGTTCATTTCTTAATATCTTCAAACACCAAGGATAAATAACAATTTTCCATAATCACCGATAGAAATTTTCAAAGTTGATTCTTGGCAGCAAAAAATAGTGTCATTCTGGAATGGTAAGAAAGGAAATAGAATCATATCCATGAGAGGAATTTGGACAAACCGTTTAGGGCTTTGCTCTTTCATTATGTCTGATGATATTTCTGAAACATATTCCTCCCAGTCCATGGGGGGTATCACTTGGTTGTGTGTAAAAGGATACCTAAGGCAAAATAGCAAAGCAAGCATAACCATCTGGAGCAACCTAACTCAAAGGAAAATAAATTATACAAAACTGGAAAATAGTGGCTGAATTTGCAGTAAGTTGCCACATCAACAAGAGTGTTACTCGTGGAGCTTACTGTTGAACACGACAGGTTTCGAATAACAATATAGCTCTTCTTAAACTCCTGTTTGATTTTTCAGCTATGCGAGTAGCAAATCTTGGGGGCAGTTGGAGTCCTTCTTTCTTTCCAATAAATTCCAACACCTTAACAATCTACCAAGAAATTAAAAGAAAATGATATTATGCAAGTCTTATAGTATTCACACACATTACAGAGTCTATTCTGTGAAAATAAGAGTTTTTGAGAGACTATGGTCAAGCTGCTAAACTTTACCATCAATTGTCATTTAATACCTTTACAAACAATTACAACATCCGGGATGAGCAATACCAGAAAAAGAAAAGAAAAAGAAAATGTTCTGGAGTAGTATACTCTCCTAAGTCTTGAGCTATTTAACTCTCTACAGAATGAAATAGTAATACACATAGAATTGTAATACTCCAGTTAAAGGGTTAATCAAGGGAATGTTAGAGATGCAGTTGGCTATTTTTTAGAAGATTTACCAGTGACATATCAGATGGTAATATCCTCAACCATGTGCTTAAATCAATTTGAACAAGTCCCCAATAAAAATTATAAATGGAAACAAGAAAAAACAAAATTTCTTGTATTCTTTGGAAATGGAGTTTTACAAACAACCTGACACCTATTTCAATCTCAACCAAAGCTGGAGCATGACCATTGCCTTCAAAATACTATTACATACATTTAAAGACGATAGCCATGTTCATGGACATCTTTTATTGGAATTATTACCCTAAATTCTGCCTAAGCTAACTAGCTATAAATCAATTCTATAAATACTTTTGACTAGACATATCTGCCATAAGAAGTAATCTATGTGTTCCAATTGCCATATTTATATAGTGTTGAAGGTACTCGACACTTCTTTTTATGTGGTCTATCCTAATCATAGGAGCTCTCTGTTTAGGATAGGTCAAACTTAAGAAGCAAATTCAAACATCATCAGACTCTGGTTAAGTATTATGTACTCATGCTAACATAATCATCAGCAAATGGATCTCGTTATCAATGTTTTCACATCACATGGACATAGAAGTATCGAAACTTTATAAGTCAGCCCATAAATCACATTGCACAAAATGAAAATAAGACCAAACTTTTATTGATTATGAAAAACAGCTTCATAAATAAAAGCTGAACAATAACATGCATGAATTATAAATGAAGAAACCATTTCTCTCATGACCAAAAACTGTAGACCTCACTAACCTGGTCTTCAGATGGTGCACTTATTCTAACATTTAGGCAACGAGAACGGACTGCTTCAGTAACCTTTGAAGAACTATTGCAGCACAAGATCAGACGGCAAGATGCACTATATTTCTCCATTGTTCTTCTCAGAGAGTGTTGGGCTTCTCTTGAGAGTTTATCCACCTCATTAAGAACCAATACTGAAGACAAGCACAGATAAGAGAAGTGACAAGAAGCACCACTGCCAGTAATAAGAGTTTAATCAACACCAACAATAAACAAGATTATCGAAGTTCAAAAGCATCACAATCACTCAGGACAACACATTATATTTCACAAACGATGTGACACATCCCTTTTCCCGAGAATGGTTCAGAAAAGGTAAGATATGAACCAAGCATTTCACATCTTCCGCTTCAAAAATCCTTTATATTCAGCAATCAAAGAAATTGAAACTACTCCTAAGAAAGACTCGAAGGTAGTTAAATGAAAACAAATTTCAATATCAAAATTTTCGTTAACTTCAACCATTTTATTCAGCATTCATAGCATCGCCAATCAGCAAAGGCATACACAAATAAATTATGCCAGACTTCACAAAGAAAACCTTCATTTTACAGAACTTCCATTGGTCACCTCAGACATAGGACTAGCAAGAACTTAAAGCTGTTCCAGGGAATTCAGTAAGAGAAACTATAGCATAGTAGATAAGGCCTTATAGCTGAGTTTTCATTTCTGTTTTTCTTCTTTAGTAAGAAATCAAGCAGTTTGTTGAAAAATATTCTACAAATCAGCAATCATGGTAATAGACTTCTTATTTACAAAGTTTACCCATCACAAGACTGGGCTCACCATGCAGCTCCTGATATGCAGGGACAAAAATTGCAGCTTACCTTTGAATCCCTTCTTCCCTTTGGTATCAATTGGCCTATTCTTTGCCATCTCTTTGATTATTTCTTGAACAACATATCTGTCTTGAAAACCCGCATCGGCAGGATTCATTTCCACATGGTGTGTACTTGATAACGTTGTCAGTTCTACATCAATGTTTCGAGATCCAGCCTGGAGATACAAACCATCACATAAAATCAAATCAGAACTGCTAGTATATCAAGCAACAAAATCAAAACACTATTAAAACAAAGCTGTTGAAGTGCTGGTGAGGTGATGTGCAATCTCGGTTCAATTTCATTGCTAACTTTCAGTGACAAATTTAAATGAGACTTAAAAACTTGGAAGTGAGACAAAGAAAATGCAGAGAAAACAAATTCTTTCAGTTTATGTTCATAAACCACAGTTGTTATGGTGAAATACAAACAAAAACATGGAATTCAACTAAAAATATGTCCTAGCTACAAGGCAATAACACAATATTTCTATTTTCAGTAGCTATACCTCATTTTCTATTTTAGCCCATAATGCAAAAAGCTTGAGCTAGATTTTTATTGGCAAGAATTAAATAATAATAATAATAATAATAATAATAATAATAATAATAATAATAATAATAATAATCAACCAAATAGTATAAAAAATAAATCACCAAATAGTATTCTCCTTTCATGTTATTATGATACCTAAATGGCCAATCTTTGCAAACATTTTAGGCCGTAAAAACAAATTCCAAAATAAAAATATTAAAAGAAAGTAGGAAACGGATCATGGATATGGCATAAGATCCATGAATTTCCACACCATAACAAGAACAGATAACTAAAAAAAGAAAAAAAGGAGGGAGAGAGTAGAAAACGTACATCAACTTTCCAAGCCTTATTTTCTACCTTCACCTACATAAAAATTTATTATATTAATCAATAATTAGATTAAAAAAATCAATATGCCCAGTAAGGAAGAAAAAAAAATCAACAACTCAAAATAGACCAAACCTTATCGGTGCTAGGTCCAAACATCTGACGAAGCAGGGCCATTATTAGGGTTTTTTTACCAGACCCGGATGGCCCATAAAAAAGTAAATGCGGACAATCTTGCTCTGTTACCTATTTGAATCAAAAATTTAAAGCAGCATAATTTACAAGGATCAGTACACAAAGACGCCAAATTTACAAGGAATAAGTATAGGGTATGTTTAGTTACCAATTTCTTGAGATTTTCAGCAACATCTTCATGTACTATGACTTTGTCTAGGGTTTTCGGCCGGTACTTGTCCACCCACAACATCTTTCTTCAAAGCTCCAAAAAGCAACACCTGCTGAGTCCGTTTCTGAGAGAAATCAAGAGTAATATGGCGGGAAATATAACAGCTAAAGAAGCGACCCGGGACACGGCTCTGTGTCATTTAAAATCGGAATATAGAAGACTCCGTTTCACATATCAGGTGTGTGAAAAATTCATAAACACAGACCCAATAGGATTGTGACATGTCAGACGGTCTAGAACCGGCGGTGATTTTGTAGGATTTGGAGCTATATTTATTTCTATGATTTCTAAATTTATTTGAACATTTTAAAAAATATTATTCAGAATCTTTATTTGAAAATTTAATATTTTCATAATAAGCTATAATTATGTTTTTTTTAATTATCTACTATATTTATAAATATTTTTGAGTTTATAAAATTTTAAAATGGTGATTACTTACAAACTGCATGATTTATATTAGTGTGATATGATTTTAAAAATTTACTCATACCTTGTAATGCGTGTATGAACACTATATTGGATAACAGGTGATAGATATATTGTTTAACTTAGTTGAAGATCTAGGATTGTGATCACAATTGGAGTTGAACGCTAGTGGCTAGGGCTGTTCAAACGGTTAACGGTTCGGTTTTCGATTTTTTAAATCGGTTTTATTCGGTTTTTAATTTTTTTGTTGTCAAACCGAACCGAACCGGTTATTGTACAAAACCGGGGACAACCGAACCGAACCGTTTTCGGTTCGGTTCGGTCTATGACCGAAAAATAAAAATCCTAACCCATTAAAAAAAAAAAGCCCAACAGACATCACTAAAATCCAAATCCAAATCCAATATAAAGTCCAAAATATTAAAAATGGCCCAATACACATTATTCAATCCAACCATTATAACTAATGAGTCCAATACCATTACATATACATTACAATTACATAGGCATAAAGAAAAATATTACACAACATCACAATTCACATGATTCACAGCAGCCCCTAACCCTCCAATTTTCCTCAATTGATCATATTGCTCGAGGAGCCAAAGAACAAGTTGAAGCCAAAAGAAAGTCCGAAGAATCATTCCGAAAGAAAGAGCAAAGAAACTCGGATCACCTGGAAAAGACTCTTCTATTTTATCGGAGGCAATGTCGTATATAAAGCACAATCATTCTCGCAAAAAATTGTTTCCAATTGTGGCAAATATTCAAACCTTTACGCATGCATCTCGCCCTTTGAAGGCATCTTGAAGTGTAAAATTCATGGCTAAGACTCCAATTCCAAACAAACAAGACAAGCCTTAAATCAAGACATATGTTCTAGTGGTCAATGGAATAGATGCATGCCATTTTATGACTTCATTTAATGGATTTTATTTACATTTGTGATTTGTTTTCAAGAAAAAAACATGAACTACAGAGAGGGGCCGATTGATTTGTCACTTGTCAATAAGATCGAGTGATCACCAAGTCATGAAATCAATGGTTATCTACTCTAGTCCTCTTTGCTTCATACTTACGCTGCTAACACATACTCACCAACCCTTGGCCCCTTTCAATATCAGTGCAAATTGCATACTAGTGATTCAACCAAATACAACCATTACAATAACACGTGATGCACCAAATGTCTTTGATAAATCCGAGCTATTATATTTGCCAACAAGGGAACATACCTGCTTCTTCTCATTGTTCTCAACCCTGCAGTAAGACAAGTACACAAGACAGCTTTTATCTCTCGCAAAAAATTGATGCTACAATAAATGATCCGATAAGGTAGGCCTCCAAGACTTACATTCTGAAAAAAAAACAGGAAAACAATCTTTAAGGAAATATTAACTATGAAACAAGTAATCTCGTCCTGGACTTAAAGTGCTCAACATTAAAAGATTCAAGATTTAGCTTTCTAATTGAACTAATGATAGAACTCTAGGGCTCAAAATTCCAATCATAGTAAAATGTGGGCTTCCATGATTGAACTTCTCGAACCAAACATCATGAAATTCTCTCAATATTATCAGCAAGGCTTTTATGTTTGATGTGGGCTTTCAACATTGATCCCCACAAACAACAGTCACATGCAAGAAATGGAAAACAACAACTACCATCAACACCTACACAAAATATGATGAAACCCCCCATCCAAGAACTACCATCAACCAATGACCCCACAAACATCCATATATTTCTCAATGACTCCAAACATCCAAACATGACCAAACATCCAAACATACTAAAAGAAGACTACAAATATAAGTGATCAAACATCCAAACATGATCCAAACATGACCAAACATCCAAACATATTTCTCAATGACTCCAAACATCCAAACATCCACATATTTCTCAATGACCCCACAAACATCCACATATTTCTCAATGACTCCAAACATCCAAACATCCACATATTTCTCAATGACCCCACAAACATCCACATATTTCTCAATGACTCCAAACATCCAAACATCCACATATTTCTCAATAACTCCACAAACATCAAAACATCATCCAAACATTTAGAAATGAGACTATTCATCCAAACATCATCCATTATCTTCATCCAAACATCTAGAAATGAGACCATTCAAATTGCATCATATAAGTGTCAAAGGAAAAGTAAATCATTGAGAAGTAAGACAAATAATTATGTTATCCATTTCTCGCCTTGGACAATGGACATCAATTTATTTTCTTTACTTGGTTCCTCCCATTCAAAGCGAAGTCCCCCTGAAAAATGCTCAAGTGTGAATTGAAGTTCTCAAGAGACAAATTTAACTAAAAATATGATACTTAGGCATGAATTTAAAGAAAAATAGCTTACTTGAATTCTCAATCGCTTCAATTCTCTTCAAAGATCAAGAATGGTTGATTCATGACCACATTTTGCAAATTCTACAAAAAGGAAATTAAATGAAAAGTTAGAAAACAAATTAAGACATAAATAAATATCTACAAGTATTAAAAAGCTAAAATAGAACATGAAATAGATTACCATGATCCATTTTTTCAAGAATGTCAATGTCTTCTTCAATATTAACTGGTTTTGCTTCATTACGCAACCAATCTTTGGCACACATAAGACATTGCACCATTCTTGGAGTCAAAGAGCTTCTAAACGTGTCAAGAACACGACCTCCCATGCTAAAATCTGACTCGGAAGCAACCGTAGAAACTGGAACAACCAATATGTCACGAGCCATTTGAGCAACAATAGGAAATCTTGGAGCATTAAGCTTCCACCACTTTAGAATATCAAAATCATCTTCATCTTTTTCCCTTTCTTCACTAAGAAACTTATCCAATTCACTTTTTGTATCAACTCCCCCACCCTCATTAAGAAACATATCATACTCACGCCTAGTGTCCACTTCTAAATTTCGCCTTTTTAATGATGGCTTCAATGAATATTGTGAATGCCGACTTGAAATTGAACTAGAAGATGCACTTGATGATGACAGTGGCAAGCAATGATCAACTTGAGAAACATTCATCGTCTTATATTCCTCAAAAAGCTCGTGAATACCTTCTTTCACCTTATCCCCAAGAGTAATATTATCTGGATACATCTTTTGAATCACCCACCCAACATAATGCAATTTAAATCGGGGATCAAGAATAACTGCATAAAACATGATGAAATTCATTTTCTCATGATTCCCCCAATACTTATTGTATTTATTTCTCATTCTTTTTGCCATTTGACTCAACTCGCATCATCACTACATTCCCAGGTATTCAACAATTTAACCACATCACTAAGTTCATGAAGCACTTGATTTGAAGTCACATATAATGAACCGTAAATCCGCAATGTAAGTTCATAGAAGTGACCCAAAAACTTTACAAAACGAGAAATATTATCCCAATCTTCCTCACTAGGTAGCCCACCATGATCAACCAGTAGATCAAATTTAAAATGTGGATCTAAATCTTCAAATCTTTCAAAGGCTTTTGCAAGACTCAAAGCTGTATCTAACATCAAATAAGTCGAGTTCCATCTAGTGGGAACATCCAAACATAATAACCTCTTGCTTTCTATCTTTTCCATTTCAACACACTCCTTAAACTTTTTCAACCTACTCGGAGATTGCCTTATATATCTAATAGCTGCTCGAACACGAGTAATGGAAGGACAAATCTCTTTTAAACCATCAAAAACAACAAGATTTATTATGTGTGCTATACACCTCACATGAAGATACTTTCCCCCAAGCAAATTAGTACTCCAATTAGAAAATCTTTTCTTCAAATAACTAACAGCAACATCATTAGAACTCGCATTATCAACAGTAATTGCAAACACATTTTCAATCCCCCACCAAGTAAGCATTTTTCCACCCCTTTTCCAATCGCCTCACCTTTATGACTCGTCTATTGGACAAAAATTTAGAATCCTTTTATGCAATACCCAATCATCATCTATAAAATGAGCAATGAGACACATATAATTAATTTGTCTGTTCGTAAGTCCATGAATCGCTGGTAAGACAAATTCTCTTAGATGAATGTCTCAAAAAACCCTTCAATTTTGTCTTTTCTTCCAAATAGATATCATAACAATCCCTTGTAATGGTAGTTCTAGATGGAATTTGGAAAGATGGGCAAGCAACGGACATGAAATGCCTAAATCCTTCTTTTTCAACAAATGAAAATGGTTGCTCATCCACAATAATCATATATGCACATGCCTTTCTAGTATCAGTTTGATTAAACCTCCAAGTAACAACTGAACCGACCTTACCACCATGTGCAAGTGAGTGTGGTTGTTGTTTTAGTTGGGTTGCATGAGCCTCATTATTGTATGGATTTTTCAAACAGCTTTTCATGTGATTTTTCAATGAAGTAGTACCATTTATGCTAGGATCAGCTGCATAAGAAAGACTGCAATAATTGCACCTTGCTTTTTTTTCTCCATCTTCAGTTGTATATTTAGTAAAATGTGACCACACAATTGATCGTGGTGCTATTTCCCTTTTCTTCTTAGAACTCCGTTGGTTGCTTGAAGTATTAGACCCTTCATGACTTGCTGGATTATCTTGTGAATTACTCCTATGGATACTATCTGCTTGATCTGACATTCTACAACTAAAAATGTAAATAAACTTAGAAGCTGTAAGTAAAAAATGTAAATGATAATCACTAGGCAAATTCTTCAAAGGATCAAGTTCACAAGACAACAAGAGATGGGATGCTAAGATAAATAATGATTAACCAATCCTAACTCAAATAATTCAAGGGGATTTGAAATTCTAGGACTTCATCCCACCAATCTCAAGAGTTATGATATGAAAATCTAATACAAATGAAAGATGCAAGCTAAGAATTCGCATAATTAGCCAGCCGAAGAGCATTTTAATTTAACCCAAAGACTTAATGGTTTAGGCATAATGCAACTCAGCTCCGCAAAATATTTCTCTTGAGTTGATATCAAGTCATAAAAAAAGGACATGTCAAATCTTAAAGCTGCCTAGAAAAGGAGATAAGAACAGCTTTATAAACTCAAGATATCGACTTAATTAGAAGGTACGTAACACTTGTTTTAAACTTGTAGAAATTGACTTAAAACCAAGAAAAGGAGTAGCACTAAATACTAATATATAATAAGAAGAATGGAATGTTTAAGAAGTTTGTTAGAGAAAAAAGACTTGTTTAGTATCAATATATTTATCCTTGTGTTTGATTAGGCTTAATCAATTAAGTAGCGTAGTAATATCTATAGAGAATTATATACTAATTTAACGACTTGTGAGAATGATGATAAGGTTAATACAAAAATCTACATCCCAACTAACTATAATGTGTTAAATTTACCCAAATAAGCATAATAACATCCGGATTTTCCCTAAAAAGAAGCTCGGATTAATCAAGCATGGTTTTTTCCAACTAGGTGCTAATTAGTTGAGGTAATTAATGAAAATATGAGAATAACAAGAAAGTGGATTCTCTCAAGAAACGAGACCAAATCATTTGTGAAAAGACTAAAACAAATACGTTTTGTCTGGTGGGCCATTTAGATATGGGATGTGAATCTCGTAGTTTATGCAAGTGATCACTTTCATAGAAGAAATGATGTCTGTCCCTTGTTCCTTTTATATGCTAAGAAGAAACCACCATAGATGAGAAATTCATGCTTGGAGATCTAATTTCTGCAAACAAAAGAAATAAAAGATGTTGATTTGGAAGAAAATCTTCTTCACTCTACATCAAATTCTTAATATCATTTTTCTTTGGGGATTTAGCCCTTCATAGCAATCAATAGCTACCAACAAAAGTGATTGATCATACCTAAAGCTACCGATGAAACCACATTGTGGAAATACCGAAATCACATTGCAAGGTGACAGAGAAACCCTTAAAATTTCACTCGAAATATCCTTATCTTTTGTTTCTTTGTAGCTAGTTCATACTTCATACTCTGCTATTAACATAATTCTATCCAAAAAACTATCTCAAATTATAAAAATCCTAACCTTCATGTCTGTCCACTTCATCCAAACACAACCAAATAAAACTGCAGACGAACTTGGATATTGAAGGCATTAGTAACCCTTCCTAAGACAAACAAGAAGTTCTATTTTAACAAAATCCGACTGTAAAAGTTGAGAGCCCACCAAAAATCTAATGCTTCAGGGCAGACATTTCATACAGACTCACAGACAAACAACACCACAAGTAACCATAACAATTTAGACAATCCTAGCCCATTACAGATATTTAAGAATATCCAAACCTTGAGCTTAATTAGGAAAGCAGATGCAATATTTATATGACCCTCCCTATAGACACAAAGCACGGCAAAAGCTCAATAGATGGAATTCTGAATCCAAGCAGCTACAACATGAAGTGGGAAAGAGAAGGAGCGGGGGGGGGGGGACACACACAAAGGAAGCAATTTTGTCCCGAAAACTATCCAAAAAACATAATTCTATCCAAAAAACTATCTCAAATTATAAAAATCCTAACCTTCATGTCTATCCACTTCATCCAAACACAACCAAATAAAACTGCAGACGAACTTGGATATTGAAGGCATTAGTAACCCTTCCTAAGACAAACAAGAAGTTCTATTTTAACAAAATTCGACTGTAAAAGTTGAGAGCCCACCAAAAATCTAATGCTTCGAGGCGGACATTTCATACAGACTCACGACGAAACAACACCACAAATAACTATAACAATTTAGACAATCCTAGCCCATTATAGATATTTAAGAATATCCAAACCTTGAGCTTAATTAGGAAAGCAGATGCAATATTTATATGACCCTCCCTATAGACACAAAGCACGGCAAAAGCTCAATAGATGGAATTACGAATCCAAGCGACTACTGACATGAAGTGGGAAAGAGAAGGAGGGGGGGGAGGACACACACAAAGGAAGCAATTTTGTCCCGAAAACTATCCAAAAAACATAATTCTATCCAAAAAACTATCTCAAATTATAAAAATCCTAACCTTCATGTCTGTCCACTTCATCCAAACACAACCAAATAAAACCAGCCAAAGTATATTTTTTGTGGGAAAAAAAAAGGTAAACCGATTTCCTTACTACTCGGAATCTTCACGAGTAAGTAAACTCGAAAGCAAACAGAAATTCACACATGCCTCCCACAAGGGCCACAACCACAATTACACGTTACATTTATATACATATAGCAAGAATAGATAGAAGAGCAGCTACAGAGCTTACCTGATGATCAATCAAAGAGTAGAAACATCAGAGTCACCGTTGTGGCCGTGGCGTTGATTGAAGTAATCACCAACATATTAAAGTAAAAGGGGGGAAAAAATCAAGATCCATTGATAACAACAGCTAAGAGTAGAACTTGAACAAACCATAGAATTTGCAAAAATGGTAAACAATCATTGAGAATCCACAAAATAAAATAAAAACAGAGCAAAAATCTTGTGGTGCTGCAAATTGTTGAAGAGCAGAGACGAGAAGAGTGGCTTACCCCACTGATTCACTGAACACCAGTCTGGCAGGTGGCAGCGGCACCGCGGCAGTCCTTACACTGAAAGAAAGGGATGGAGTGGAGGACCGGAGGTGAAAGGGATATCAAGGAGAGTGAAATGGAGTCGATGGAGGTTAGATTGGACAGTGAAATGGAGTCAATGGAGGTCGTTGGACAGTGAAAGAGGGAAGCAAAGCTCCAAAAGGGAAGGCAGTCGGGAGGAGAGGAGGAGGAGTTGGCGCTTGGCGGGTGGCGCACTGGCGGCACAGACGCACGTCGCACAGAGACAGAATCGGGACGGCTCGGGAGAGGGAGTGAAATGAAAGAGAGGTGTTTTAGCTTTTAGGGTTTCCATTTCACATTAAAACAATATTTTTTTTTAAATTCATATTTCGGTTTTTCGGTTCGGTTGAATTAAAATTCAACCGAACCGAAATAAAAACCCTCCTCCGCAACCGAACCGAACCGAACCGTTTTCCTCAAAAACCAAACCGAAATCATATATTCGGTTTGGTTCGGTTCGGAAAATCGGTTTGGACCGTATTTTGAACAGCCCTACTAGTGGCTTATGATGGTTATGCCTGATTTTATGTTAGAAGCAAGATTTATAAATAGGAAGGATCGCATTATTTGGCTTGATATCTTTGGCTCGCGATGGTTACGGAATTTTTGAAAAATGGGATTGTTTTTTAAATGAATTATGACAATAGGATAGCTCCAGCAGAAATTCTGTTTGTAGTGACGTAAAATGGAACCATATAAATATAAGTCGCATCACCGAATGCTACCAGATTATTTTTGAATTTTTAGAGATGAATATGCGTGTAGGAAAATATAGGTCGCATTTCATGAATGCAACCTTTGTTACTCACATCCTTCAGCCACTTGATATACATCAAGTCGTAAAAAAGGTTATAAATTTCCCACCTTAACAACATTCAATGTATAACAATATATATAGTCTATTGAAACATTCAAAATATAAATTTCAATATCACAAGTACCATAGTCAAAATACAATACAACAGAATATGAACAAATAGATAAAGGAATGGGCTAATCTCTCGAAACAGTACAAGTATTATTATTACAATTCCTCCTAGTATGTCCATCCCTATGACAGTTGATGCATCTTGAAAGAGAGTTGGTATCCGATAATCTATATCACAAGGTATCCTCGTTGTTCATGGACAGCCAAGAACTTCATTCCTCATCATTTCCTCCAAAGGTGCAAGTGTAAAAGTTGAAGGCGTCCAATATTATTCATCCGCCACAGGAAAAAATTGACCATCATATGTTAACTCATAATTTCTTTTAGTATAAAACTCCAAAACAAAATCAATGGGGTTCCAACCTCTGTGACAACATGCTGCAAACTCATGCGAACAAGGTATACCATATATACTCCACTTTTGGCAGTTGCATATTCTCTCTCTCAAATTAACACTGTAAACATTTGGACTTCTACCCCCTTATTAAACCGATGATTTGATCCCATATATATCAGCCTGTGCATTAAATTCAGTCACAACATACCCTCTAGATTTGTTCTCAAAATAAAAATATAACTTACACATTTCAGATGGTAAAGAGTGTCTCAAGTTAGATGCATTATCTCTATATTCATTAAAATACTTAACTAATTTCAGAAATAAAGTTTCAACTAAAACTTTCAGTGGGAGAGATCTTGCTTTTTTTGAGCACACTGTTCATGCATTCAGACAAACTAGTAGTTATTGAACCATATCTATGCCCTTCATCAGATGACAAAGTCCATTTCTCCAAACCAATTTCCATCAAATATTTAAATGCATCTTCTTTTCGGATCCTGATTTCATCCAAATATAATTGACACTTGGTCCTTTTACGTTCTAAACCCGCAACGTACATCAAATTTGTCAAAATTAGTATCCTTATACTTGGCATGAAAATTTCTCTTAATGTGTCCGAGGCAATATTGATAAACAACCAAAGGTTCTTGTCACTCATTCATATGACGTACAATATGAATTATGCATTTATGTCTATTTGAAATCAGACATACATGTCTTTCCAAAATCAAATGTTGACGCAGGAATTTTAAGAACCAACTCCAACTCTCTAATGATTCCTTGTCCATGATAACAAAAGCAAAGGGGAAGAAGTGACTGTTTGCATTCCAAATGGACGCCACCAACAATTTGCCCCTATAAAGTCCCCGTAAATGAGTGTCATTTATAGATACCACTGGACGATAATATTTGAACCCAATAATTGAAGGCTTGAATGACCAAAAAAGAAAACCAAAAGCTTTTAGATCATCCACACTAGTCCAATGATGTCTCCACTTCACAACAGTCCCAAGATTGGAATCCTATAATGTAAGCATGTATTTGGGTAGGGCAATCCACGTAGAGGGCCAATCACCATAAACAAGTTCCAGAGCTACTTTTCGGGTTTCCCAAGCTTTCTTATAAGAACAACCCATCCGTCCACAATTCCTGAACTTCTGCAATAACATCACTTACATAGCATTCGGGGTCATTTAAAACCAAATGTGTCACATTACGTGCGATAAACCGATGATCCATGTTTCTATGCACATTGTTCACAATTGTAATGATGCATGTGTGTTTTTTGTTCAAAACTATTATCTGCCACTCTCCACGAGTCTTTTCATGTATAATACGAATATGTCGATTGCAAGGATTGCCAGTACTTGCATGCTTACACTTTGCATACTAGTAGTTTTTCTTACTCTCCAAGATCCTAACTTCTCGACCTACTTGAACAAACAACTTTCTTACTGCATATATAGCCTCTTTCTTGTTCTGAAATCTCATGTTTGGATGTAGATCAATGTCAATGTCAGACCAACTTATTGTGACATCAACTAAGTGCCTATGAAGCAATTCATTAGTACACACAGCAGACGCTATATCATCAAATATTAGAAATTTTGTTGAGTCCCATGTGGTATTAGAAGACCCCACTATGTCATTTCTATCATCTTGTAAAGGAATATTGGGATCATGACATGAACTGTTTACTGGAATGTTATCTTCTTCGCCATCATCTCTATCACCCCAATTCATTGGTCCCTCAGAGCCTGTGAATCCATTGCCATCACCAACTTCTTCGCCATCATCTCTATGCACCATCAAATCAACATTTGTTGCAACAGTGGCCATCTATGACTGCGATGCGACACCATGTGCGGAAGTGGTGTTATAACGATGATTTTCTTCCTCATGATATGTACCAAGTATTGGATTTCGTGTAGAAACCAAGATATGTTCGGAGCTAATCAGGTTACATCTATTTTCCAATCCTTCAGATGTGTGTCCAACATTAACTGTCCCAACATTACCACTTGTTGAACTAATGTATTCAATTTCTCTATTGTTTAAGGCTGCCCCTGTATTTTCTAGTGGTTGGTAAAATGGGTAGGGATGCATGTAGCTAGGGTTTTGAGATGCCATGCCCATAGAGAGCATAGAGAATGAATTGTATTGTTCTTGGATCGAAGGACCCAAACCCGTAACACAATTAAGCATTGCAATGAATGAACCCGGGGCTGGGGATACCTCAGATAAATGACTCGAGCATTGGGAAGTCGCCTCTGAATAAGTAACATGAAGTTGAATGCTCTAAGATTTAAATTCATGTGGCAACATCCATAAAACCTCCATATCATCATCATTGCTTAACTCATTTGCAGTATATTGTTGGTCAAGTCTATAAAAAAAATGGATGTCTCAATGTAATCTTGATTGTCTCATTTCTTCCTCCCAAACTAAGATATGTACGAACCTTTTCAACAAGTTACGGAGTAAGATATCCGACGTCGGAGAATACATCTTTTTTTAATTGCCCCGTCGAACCATATAGAGCCCCGATAATCACGTTGTATTTGACAATAATAAAAAAAAAAAACACACAGCACAATAGGTGGGTCCAATTCAGCCATGATAAAAATATTGGCACAATCTGAGATACACAAAATAGTTGGTGCATTTCAATTTAGGGTAAAACAGAAAATCATAACAAATGTAAATAAGCTCACCGGATGAAAAATGGAAAGTAAATAGAAGTATAGTTTTGAGATGAAGTTACCACAATACTTAGATTTGTAAGAAGACTAATCCCCCGCTATATTCATTTTCGGAATTGCAGAGAGCCTATCACGTTGAGACATTTCCCAACAAATAGAAGTGTGTATTGGCATGAAATAGATCCAAATCTAGAGCGATGGGAAGATGGAAACACGTTCAGGTCGCATTTTACTAATACGACCTTGAGGTCCTTACTTACAACATGTACTCCTTCACTTCAAAACATATTCACTTAACAATTACAATCACACACACTTCATTGGAGCCTATATTCAACTAACACACAATGTGAAAAAAAATCTCTTTCATTGCAAAACATGTTCACATAACAATTAGAAATGGGGAAAAACATGTACAAACATATGACATTCTACCCTAGTCTTCTTGTTGTTCATTGCTAAATCTCAGTTATATGGCATCTAATAGGGTGAGAGTATACATGGCCGGCGAGGCTTAATCTTTCTTCTCGGTCTCCTAGCGGCGTTAGCATTATAGCCTGGGATTGGAGTGATAAGTTGTGAGTCTTCTTGGGGAGTAGGGGCGGGATCTGGATTTTGTTGGCGTGGGCCTGCAGCCAGTCTTGGTCGCCTATGACATATTATCCCACTGAATGGTCAAATGGGGAGGTCATTAATAGTAGTCTGCGCGCTTGCAGTAGCCTGCTCAATAGTATTGTACAAATCCTTTGGCATCCGTGGAGATACAATCGGAATAACCATAAAATCATCATTAAAGAAATCATCTATGCTAATCTCGATCTACGTGCCACCTCCCGTCTCCTCTTGAATCTCATGCTCCTGGTGCACCTCTGAAACTGTCACATCATCAACCTTAGTAGGATAGCCAGGTGGAGGATGTGCTCAAACTTGTAGTCTCTTACCCCCACGCCTCACTCTTGGGTGCGTACGTCCATCAAAAGGGTCCCGGAGCCTCGACGTAGGCTGAGTCACTGCAATGGTTGGCTCGCCTAAATCAACTGGTATTGGACGAGCATACCTATCGTGTTCCTGATGACATGCTGCAAGTTCTCGAGCACACACATCTCATATATCAATAAATGCCTTTCAAGACACCAAATCAGTATTGTGAATATGACGTTCTGCTACTGTCATAGCTTGTTGCATAATATTAGCCTGAAATCATCAATGAAAAAATTAGTAGATAATTAAAAGGTCTTCTCAAATTATTAACTCCTAAATCACCAAATGAATTACATACTATGATAACTATACTAGACCTGGTAGGATGATATCCCGATGGTAGAGAAGCACAAGTAATAGGGTTCCTGATCCGAAGACGGTTACAGTCCCTATACCACTGCATATAATCTACTACGACTGAAATGCCCATTATACTGGTCTGGGTAAGGTCTACTCGATTTGCCCACATCTAAAGATACGACCCATGATATATGTTGTAATCTCTAGAGGATTGCTTCACATATCAATCTCATGCAGGTCAATCCTCATATTGCAATCTATTAGTATAGACTAAAGCATCCCAAATTGTCGCATCATCCGATCTGAAAAGTATAGCTTGACCACCTCCTAACTGATCAGCGCCGTGCGTGACTTCCAAATATTGGGTCCCTCCAAATAACTAGGGGGAGAAAACTAACCAAATCAATCTAATAAGGTTGCCAGACAAATTGTCACACAAATAATGAATGTTGGTGTCAAACAAATAAAGAGTTGTATATAAAGCATCGACATAGCCAAAAAGTATGTGTATATACTCACATCCTCATCTGAGAGGGCATTGAGTTGGGAGTGAAATGTCACGAGAACATGTGTAGACGTCTAAAAAAGCTGCACTGGTACATCCCATTGAGCACCGTAAGGTGCAAGCGGTGGGAAATCATCGCGAGGTATACTCCGCTTTGGTCGTACAACCCGAGCATGCTCCTATGCCCACAGCTACAACATAGTCACAAATGTGTTAGACTCATAGCACATAGGTTTATAAGATAAAAAAAATATATAAAACATATACGAATTCGTACTTGGAGTAGGACCATCGAGCCACAAATCTCTTACGTTGACCCGATAGAAGCGTGGCACAGATATCTATACAAAAATGCTAGAACAGCACTACCCCAGCTAAGTATGCCACATACCTCCAAATCCTCGAGGAGAGGTAAGTATCTCAAATGAAGTAGGTTCCCTGACTTATAAAAAAAAAAGTAGCCCCCCAATCAATAGAAAGATAAGACAACGAGCACGCTGCATGACGATGTCATCAGTCGCATCATCAGTTAAAGGAAACTCTAAGGCCTCCTCAATAGGACCCTTCCTAATCCTATTTCCCCGTATATCCTCGGCATGTGGCCTAATGCCAAGCAGTATATCACAAAGGTTAATCCAGTCAAGTTTACTATAGTGATAAGAATGCCCTATTACTGGATCCCTATCTACCCTAAGGCCTCATAATATCGCTACATCCTCCAATGTCATGGTAGCCTATCCTAAAGGGAAATGAAATGTATGGGTCTCCTAATGCCATCGCTCTACCAGTGTGATAATGAAACCATGATCAACCTGGATATGTCCAGCTCACCTAACTTCACCAAAACCAGCCCTATCCACTAACTTCGCCACTCTATCGGAAAGGGGTGTATGCTCCCAAAATATGGAATTGTATCGTCTATAAACCAATGGAATCTCACAAGCACGCTGATCTCTAGACCATACCAAAGATGAATGATGACTTGATTGAAGAGATAATAAATCGTCGATAAGAGGTCCCGGATGGATATCTATGTGCATGTGATCCATTGTACCTATTTAAATTAGGTTCACACAATTAAACTACGATTGTATCTATGCGCATGATTAGCAGACCTGTTGTGCTATTTTAAAATAAATCATATAACTTAAACTTGAAATCTTAATAATGTGAATAGGAACAAAAAGATAACGCAAACCAACACAGAGAAAATAGCGACTAACAACAATGGAAAGATAAGTATGATATGTATGGCATAAATACTTATCAAATTAAATTTTGTTTTGGAATGTATTGAAACATGATGATAATAAAATTTAAAACTGAATAGTTAAGTATATAATCAAGATATATTAATTCCTTCCAGAGGTAGTCTGGAATCCCACCACTCAATGAACAATTCCATAATTTCCTGAGACACATGGATAATAATTCCTATTATAAGGGCTACAAAGTAAGAATTACGTGCATATGTACATTTTCATCCTTAGCATATGAAAACTTACGAGGTCTTTAGATTGGTAGCTCTTGAAATGTTTGGAAATAAAGAACCACCCGGACTAGTAGTAGGTAAGTTATTTGCAGCACTGCATGTAAGTTCATCATGATAAGACAACTAGACTACCAAGTGAAGCAAAAAAATAATCATGAATGTTACTTCAAATATTACGAGCAAATACATTTAGCAGGTCCAACAATTACCGGCTAGTTAAGCTTGTCAATGCTGAAATATTTGCTGGTAAAGGCCTTTCAAAATTGTTTCCAATCAGCCGCCTACAGAAGAACAACAGGCCTGGTATGAGTAATTAAGCCAGCAAAACAGAGGCACAACCACAGCAAAGGATGGGTACGTTCAGGTCGCAGAGAATAAAGGTTGCCAGTGGTGGAATCGATAAAAAAAGAAGGGAGTCTCGGTGTGGAGAAAAAGAGGAGAAATGAGCAAGAATGAAATGTTATGCCAATAGGTTGTTCCGATAATGCAACCTTAAGATTGCTAGAATATATGCCCTCTAGACTAATTTTATCTGATGTAATTATTGAATTTATTAATAAAAGAATTTATTTTTAAAATTTGTTTGTGAATTTATATTTTATTTGTGCACGATTTTCATTTGGAAAAGACCCATTGTGTTTAAATAAGTGATCCATGTAAATGGTGGTCTTTCACAGTAAGGTATAGATCACGGGTTGCTTAACACATAAATGTTTGTTCTTAACTGATTGATAAGAATGAGAGTCTCATCATGTATAGGTTATTGTGTTATAAATTTTAAATGAGGAATGTCTTACCTTTAGCCAGTGAGTAGTTCACTCACTTCATAGCATGAGCGTATTTTGAATACGTAGAATATGACTTGTAATAGTGTTTCTAAAAGTACTATTTAGAAGAAACCTAAACTATTACTGCTATAGCATGGACTAATACTCTATTGCTTGAGTATGAGTTGATGGTCTAACGAAACTAGAAGCATATACTTTGATATACTGTAGTTGAGGTTCTTTCGTAGAGCCGATATACTTGTATGTTAGGTATATGTGTGAAACCCCAGTCGAAACCAACCTTAGAGTAAGGGGGTTGGGATGCATATCATATTTTATTTCATGTTTAAATATATTTTTATATGGTTTTATGTGCATTGAATTTGTGTTTTATAGTCTAGAGGGCTTGATTGTGATTATTGAGTGGGAATGGCAAAATGGTAATTTTTACCTAAGGTGGAAAAAGGGAGATAGCTTGAGGATTGAATAGGAAAATATTTTTAGAGAGAAAATAAGAACAAGAGTTGTTATGGTGTAGTGGTTAGAGCCTTAGAATTGATTCTTGAGGTCTTGGGTTCAAATTCCATTATTAGAGCTATAGCATGATTAAATTTTATTTTTGCTTAGGAAGTATCATTGTCGGCCTTAGTGGTGTTTGGAGTAGGGTAGAGATGTTGTCTTATGAGAGACATGATAGGAGTCTTCAAATCCTATTCTTTTGCTCTACACAAAATTTTTAAGGGGAATTCATTTCCTCTTGATCCTTAGTTTTTCCTAATTCTCAATTCATTAGTTTGTTCATTGTGTTCAAGCTAATTTTATTCTAGAAAAATTCCAGCAATGTGTTGTGGCTTTGAAGGTTCAAAATGTCTTAGTAAAAGACATCATATGGACTGAAACAATGGATGAGGGGGAAAGATTTCAAGTGAATTAAATTTCTTAGTGAACTTTCAAAAAATTCACCCTAGCTAGGTTCATTTCCCTTTGTACATAGAACTGAAATTTTTCCAGCTTTGTGTGCCTTCAAAGTGTCAAAATTCTTGACCATTATTCCCTCCCAAATGCTGCCAGAAAATGGCCCTTTTGATCAGCTTAGAATCTGGATTTTTATGGCTATTTTCGGACTGCACAAAGATGGTGCAAAACCAGAAAAAAATCATGTACAAATCGCAGCTTTGGAGGTCCAAAACCAAGCTGATTTCTTCCAGATTTTGTTCAGTACCTTAGCCATGTTTTTCCTCCATAAAGAAGGCTGGAAACTAGCCTTGAATACCCCAGAAATTCCCCTTCAAACTCTCTGCAAGTTGGCTGGAAATAGCAACCGAAAATCTGCCCAGAAAATTGCTGTTCAGCAAAAAACTGTGCAGGAAAATTTTCCAGCTTTGGTTCCTATTTTCCTTCTAGCCGAAACTCCATCATTTTTCTGCAAAAACCACCCTTAAACCTCCATTAACAGAACTCCATTGTCCTCCCAAAGTTCTGCACGAAAATCCAGCCATGGATGCCTAAAAGATTTCCAAAAAAATTCTGCAATCATTCCTTAATTTGGATACCAAAATTCCAGCTACCATGATTTAACAACTTTCTATAAAATATACCTCAAACAACCAGACCATCTCTCCACCATTATACTCCATAATTTTGGCCACCCTAAGCCTCCTTCAACCAGCTTTCATTCAACCGAAACACTGCCCAGAAATTCGTCCATGGCAGATCTCCAAAAGCTGTCCAACAATTAAGATATTTTTAGAATATTTAGTTTCCAAATTCACTTCCTAAAAATATTCTTCAAAGATTGTAACAACTAACCTTTCCTTTTCCCTTCCAAATCAGAGAATCAACCTCCTAAACCCTACAGAAATTCGTCCAACTCTATCTCTCACAAAAATTCGGCAGCTGCACATTACCATCTCTCGATTTTCTTCAACCTTTAAGAACGCATAGTACACCAAGAACACCTACTCATTTCTTTCACCTAATACCTCTCCAAATCACTTCAAACTACCTCTAAAAATTCCAGATTTCATCTATTCATTGTTGTGAGTCCATCCGTACCATTTTTAACATCAAACTCCACAAATCATCTTGCTACTTCGGATCAAAACTAGAAATTTTTGTTAAAGTCAAAAACACCTTCAAGGTAAATTTATCCTAACAACTTCATCTTCTCCAATCTTGATCTCTAGTGAGAGCCTATGTGAATAAATATGCTAATGGCTTCTCTCTCTCTCTCTCTCTCTCTCTCTCTCTCTCTCTCTCTCTCTCTCTCATGGCCGAAAATTCCCCTCTCTTGGCCGGATGACTTTTTCTCCCATGAACATGCTTTCGCCATCTCCCATGGACAAAGTTTGACATCTAGGAGTTGAGATCTACTCTAAACTCCTTCAAGACGTTCATCAACCAAGTAAGTACCATCAACCCTTCTTTTAAACTCTAGAAGCATGTCGATAGGGTGATATTGATAATAGGTGGATGGTGATAGGATTGGAGTATATATATATATATATATATATATATATATATATATTGTTGAGATTGAAGTATGAATATATGTAAGTTTGTGAAGGAGATGAGACTTATGCATGGAAGGATTATCTTGGTTGATTGCATGTTGATTTGAGGTTTGATGCATGTCATAGGTAGTATTTGTGATGAAGTATGCTAGAGATTATGTCACCTTTGGTGAATGGGATTTATATTCATGTTGGATTATTGAAGCCATGATCATATTTATGCTAGTAGGGGTTAGATCATGTTTTGATAAATTGAGATCTATGCTTGTATGCATGATTTGGATGATTTGATGAATTGAAGGGTTGTATATGTTCATGATTGTGGTTAGCTATAGGAATATGATCATGATCTAGTTATCCCTAAGCTAAATTTTATTTCATTAATAAAATACTTAATAATATGATTTTTCTAGTAAAATTTTGAAAACCATGGGAAAATGTGGATTTGGTCTTTTATATAAAATAGTGATATTTTAGTCAAATAAATAATAGTTTTACTAGAAAAATATATATATATATATATATATATTATTTAAAATAATAAAATCAATTAAAGCCTTTTATGGAAATAATTATAATTAATAAAATATTTATTACTAAAAATTTAATATTTTAATCAAAACCCATTAAGGATTTGCTTATTATTTTTCAAGCAAGACTCATTAAATTTATTTTCAACAAATTTTAGCTATCAATTATTTTCTAACAACTAAATTATTAATAAATTATTATTTTACCTAATACCACCTTGGACCCTTTTTCAAATAAACCATAATTTATTTTTAGCCAGATTTAAACCTTGAACTTTTTGTACCTATTTCCCAAACTCTAGTTATTTTAATATCAAACTAGATTTATTTTATAAACCCCTTTTATTTATTATTGAGCCTTAAAGCTTGGGACACTAGGGATATGATTGTAGTAAGTTGAGTTAGTTTTATTTGAGAAAGTGAGTCTTTGGCTTGAGTTTGATTGTGGTTTGTATTTACCCTATGCGGGGTTAGGTCAGCTATTGGAGACCTTTGTTGTGGGCAAGGATCAGGTAAGCTCCTGTATAAAACTTGTTTGATGAAAAAATGATTCTTTTTATGGCAAGCCAAATGTAGAGTGCATGGTCACTCATTTCTGTAAAGGCAATTGAGGATTATTTCCATTCTCATTTCAGATAAATAAATTATTTGTAAATCAAGGGGTGGTTTTACTCAAAACCTAAAATTCTTTCTAAAACCAATTTTGCCCCAAACTTTGGAAAACCTGAATTGCCAATTTCAAGTGGAACTGTGTTTTGTTCATTTTCTTCTCAAATGGGATATGTTACGTTGAGTACTCAATGGGGGTAGATTGGTAGTACTAGTTTTGAAGAGCAAGAGTGAGTCTTCTGGCAGGAGGCCTCCTCCAGAAGATGAACTCAACTTAGAGAAACGTTAGTACTACTTAGTCATGCCGGTCCAAGCTAGCAGTTTTTATTTCAGTCAAGTGACTGTGTTTTGCCGGAATGGACACCCGGTTGTTGTTTGGGTATAGAAAAGGAGGAGTATCTTGCCCAGTAGGCCGATCACCTACCTTTAGTCAGTCTGCATAAAGTGTCAGCATTCTGACTGGTAGTATGCACAAAGTGTCGGCATACTGACCATCCGGTTATGGGGCCCAACATGTGGTAACCCATAATCCTTTCTTTCGAGTGGTTGATCTTATACATTATGTATGGCTGGAAAAGCCAAAATGCCATTCTTGCTTTTGACTAATGTTTATTGCTTGCCAATATTTCTTTTATAAAGTTTTTATACTCTGCATCCACGAACTATTTCCACTGAACACCCAAAGCATACACGGACTTATTGAGATTTCTGTCTCATCACCTTTTTACCATGATTTCAGGCCGATCCTGCTGTGGGAATGAGTAGCTTGTGTTATCTGCCTTGGAAGAGAATGTTGTCTTTTATTTTTATGTATTGCTTTGGGGAGTTGAGAGTGGATGATTTTATTTATGGATTTTTTTTTTTTTGGGAATTCATGGTTTTATTCGTGGATTTATTCTTGGGTTGTAATAAATTTTAAGTTAAATTATTATTTTCATTTCGCTATTTTAATTGTGTGACCTAGTTATAAAGACCTCTTGTCCTTTGGACGGGGCGATATCCCCGGCCTTGGCGGGCCTAGGTAGCGGGATGTTACAATATGTGACTAGTTAGTTAAGACCGACTTGTACAAAATAGCTTCTGCGCTATTTCGCCCCTTGTAACTGTTCAAATGATCTAATTATCCAAGACCTTAAGGAACATGACTTGGATGTTTACTTTAGGGTAGCTTTCTTGGAAAGTGGAAATATTCTAAGAGTCGTGGATCATTGGACTAGAGGTCTAAGGATGGTAGATGTTTATTAGAGAGGTGCTAGTACACTCCTCATCTCTAAATGCACGGCGATGTGTAGAGAAATATTTTAGTCATTACACTTGTAGGTCGAAGACTTTGCTAACGCAACATTATTCTTGGGGTCAATATTTCCTTAAAGTGATATTAAAAAATATTTAAAATACAAAATATAACTATTTATATAGTATGAGTATTTTGGTCATTTTAGTAGCCAAGACGATGTGTCTTTTGGTCCTCGGAATAGCTCTTAAGTCTTGAAAGATTTGGGTTAAGGAATTGATCTTGATAATTATGGATTTTATTTTATTTTATTTAAGTAGCCTAATTTATTATTAGACTAAAATAAAATAAAAGGCTCGAGAGAGAGTATATATTTTATATAGTTTAATTGATTAATTAATTATTCAAGGCCTAAGGCCCAGATTGAATAATTAAAAAATTAATCTAAATATAAAATAGATAAAAGGCCTGATATTTTAAATTGGTTTACTTGGGCTTGTTAATTATTTATTGGGTTGTTTAATGAAGCCTAGAAAATGCCCAGAAAATAAATAATTGAGATTTATTATTTATGGGTGTTCAAGCCTAAGAGTAAATAAATTTATCTGGCCTAATGAATAAGACCAATGGTAAAATAAATTTAAAAAAATAATAAAAATAATTAAATTTTAAATTAATTAATTAATTAATTAAAATAACACGGGATGGATCTTGTATTATTTTGCGTGAAAAATAACAGAAAGCATGGTTGCTTTCTGTTTTCATGCTATTGGTCACTCTCTCTCTCAGTGGAGGAATAAAATGAAAAGGAAATCAAGCAAAATCAGGGTCTGGCTTTTCATTTTTTCACTTCACAGAACAAACCCATTTTGAAATACAAAGGCTAAGTGAAACCCACTTCTTTGAGCTTTCACCGCCAGAGGAAAGGGCACCATTTCAGAAGCTCAAAAGTTTCGCGTGAATGAGATGAAGTCGATGTTTACAAGGATGTGATCCAATAGTTTCAAACATCCTTATACAGACATCTTCTTCAGCGCCGAAAAGGACGTTCAAACACAAAGGTAATTATTTTCGTTTTGTAAGCATGCTTTTGGTTTGATAATTTTTGCCATTTTCGTCCTTCAGAGGTCGCATTAACTTAATGCGATGTGGAATTTAATTTTTTCCAAAATTTTCATTTTCTGAAAAAAAAAAAAACATTTGGCTGGATTCGAATGCGACCTATATTTATATGGTCGCATTACTCACTACAAACGGAATTTCAATATGACCTCACTATAAACGGAATTTCTGTTGGAGCCGCCCCACTATCGTAATTCAATTAAAAAACAACCCCATTTTCCAAAAATTCCGTGATGGTTATGTCTGATCGCGTCTCTAGCTAAGAATAGGAGTACAATCTTTGGCTTGATATCATCATGTGTCCCCAAAATCTCGAAATTCTCTTTCAATTCCTCCAACCTTTTGGTTACCTTCATCGAATCAGTAGTTCCATCAAAAGTGGACATTCATGTTTTCTTAAGTTTCTCACAGTGAGCTCTAGGTTCTAATTGTTAGGAATATGCCCTAGAGTCAATTTGTATTTATTCTATTATCGTTATATTTTATATAATAATATGAGGGTTTTTTTTTCCATAAATAGTGCATTTTATTTTATAGTCATCAAGTACGTGACTTGATAGTAAAACCCAACAATGAATACAATGACTATTCTAAAACTGTCCCTGATCGATTATTATTATTGGAATAATAATAAATTAAGATTAGTATGTTTATGACTTGATGGCTATATTTTACTAGTCATGGATATTTGTGATATCAAGTCAAAATATAAATAAATATTAGAGAATATTGTATTAGACATGACCCACTGTGAGAGTACTTCATGGAACATGTCATAAGTATTTTCTAGCCATAATGATATTAAAAATCCTTCGACCTAAATTCATCATAGTTTCCTACTTGATAAATTCTATATTTTGATGTTATCTAAAGTTGTCTTTAACCAAATAATAAACTAGACTACTGTTGGATATAGAATAAATCAAGGAGAGGAATATGATTGATAGTGAAGGAATTTATCTCTCTGAATTATGGGAGAGATATGCATGGGCCCCTTGATAAGTTAGACAGTTAAAATGTATGGTCATACTCAAATATATCAATATAAGATATTGATATAATTTGTTTGAACAGTTTACTATGAAATCAAAAAATAATTGATTAAACTTAATAAGGATGACATGCTCCGTGCCTTATGCTTAATCTGGATATCGTGTGACAAAAGAACTAAATATAAAATTGTGGTTTGGTTCAAAGAGATCACTGATCTTTATTTAACCTGGATAGTTATAATGTTTTGCTAGAAACTGCTTATAACTTGTAGGCCATTTAAATATGATTTAGGCACATTGCCAGTATTAAATGAACCTATAGGGTCACACGATAAGTGAACTTGTTAGGTTATTTTACTGATAACCAGATTTGATGAATCTGGAAATATGTCCGAGTTAATCGAACTTAGAAAATTTACCAGATACAATGAATCTGGAAATATGTCCACATTCGATGTATTTAGATGATGTCCAGATTATAAGAATCTGACTCGATAAATTAATTAGTTAAATTATCAAGATAATGGCAGAATTTTATCATATCAGTTTTAATTTAATTTGAATTTAAATTAAAATATAATAAGATATTATCAAATTTGGACTCTGAGAGGTTCGGGGGTTTTTAAGAAAACCCTAGCCATCTTCTCAAGACCCCGTTCTGTTGAGAATATTCGTGTCTCCATTCACCAGAAAAAAAAAAAAAAACCTCTCAAACCCTAGGCGCTAGCACTCTCGGGGTAACGAGTCAGTTCGCCGTGTGTATCCGATAGAGGAAGTTCGCACACTGCAACATTTGGTGATCGTTCGGGTTGTACAATCCGAATCGAAGGATCTTGATTACGCCGAACAGAGGTAATTCTGTAAACCTTAGATCTTCTTAATCGTTTACTTGAGTCCTCAGAAAGGATTCGTGGATATTTTTCGCGTTTAGAAGTCCACAAATTCTAACACTAATATCTTTTTTACTGTCCTTATTCCTGCTCTCGCTCTAATCTCTACTACTCTTACTGTACAAGTTATTGATTTTGCATAACCTATACCACCATATTAAGGTTGCTATCAACTTTGGTGCCATAGCATGGATATAGGTGTCGGTATAGCTTGAAAGGGAAATGGGCAATACTGGCATATACTGACTAGTGCCTCTAATAGTCTGGCATGGTAGTCTCCGTCTCCATTCAACAAGTGGCACGTATATATCATCTAACTCAGTGCTAAGAACCTCATCTTGAACCTCATAAATGTTTTCATGTCTTTCCTCACGTGCCATCTATCCTACCTCCACAATAATTAATTATATGATAATTAATATCACAAGACACTATAAAGTTAAATTAATAAATAAGTAAATAAAATAACTAATGTGTAAATAAATGAACAAATAAGTTACTAATTAACTAATGAAGAAATCATCATAGTTAGACATAGAAATTCTAACATTCTATCGCATCCTAGGGTTCATAATACTATTACACCATAACTTGATGTTAAAGATCATAAACCTATTGGTCTAATACCACTAATGTAATGCCCAAATTTGGAATTTGAAATATGACCTGAGTCTATACCTGGGATGCCACAAATGACATTCTCAAGGAAATGCCAAACCTTAAAACTAAGATTAATGTCCAGTAATTTCAATCGAAACTAATTATCTAAAAAAAAAAATCTACATCTCGGCATAAATTATATAATATGTTAAAATCTACAAGAATAAAATGAAATCATCAATACAATAAATATCTTGTCCAATCATAACTAAGGAATAAAGACCTTCAAACATTCGTATACAAATGGATTTGCTTTCTCTTTCAAAGTAGTTCCATAAGGAGTGGAAAATTCCCTGGCACTCGAGATAGATCTTCAATCACATTTCCTTTCTTGCTAGTAAATTGCCATCTAAGGCCTATATTCAAAGAGTGATAGGAATCCGCTTAAGTAGCATAGCACATTTCAAGAAAGGGAAAGGAAGGCTAAGCCACAACGCATGGCTCTATGAATAAGATCGATATTCAAGAGGCTTCAAGAGGAATTCAAGCTAACAAAATCAACAAATTAAGAGCCAAGAAGATTATCAAGAAATTGATTGTGAAAGAAGGCCCAAAAAAACCAATGTACTCTAAAATTCATGGGGAAAATCAAGGAAATGTATAACAGACAAATAGAGGACTTAGGCAAGAGTTAGATGCATGAAAACAATTGCTAGCTATGGAACATCCAGCAACCGGCGCTGGCTAAGCTAGCAAAATTGACGCTGGCTAGAATCTAGAAAATGGCTTTTGGCAGATAGAGATCAACTAGCACTGGCTGCTCCAACTAAACTAGTGTCAACTAGTGTCGAGCATCATGCCCTATTTTGTACTTCCTTCGTTTTAAATTATCAGTTCACTTTCTAGCTTAATCTTTGTCCCAAATTATCTATTCCTTTAAGAAATCAAGATTTAATATTCCAAATTTACCCCCATTTAATAGTGTTATATTTCCCAAACATATTAAAATATAGTCAAAAACTCACTTTATAAGTTATGATATTCATGCTCATCTTGTTAATTCCCAAGAAATATCAATAGCAACTTGGAGAAAGAATTAAATATTCATCAATATTTTGACCCATTTTCTAGCAAGAATTCAATACTTAGGAGAGAGAAATAATTTAAAGTTATATCAAAGTTTTGGAGTTTGTGTACTTCTTAATATAAAGAGAGATACTAATCATTGAATTTTAAGGGTAAAAATGAAAGAGAATGTTTAATTAACTAAAAAACTTACGTTTCTTAATTTTCGCGTAATCGGTTAAAGTGGAGAGATAATTTGGGATAGAGAGAGTATTTTTAAACTTATTCTGATTATTTTTCAAATTTCACAACTTTATTGACTTTAAAGGCCATTAAACTTATTTTTTAGGTCTTCTTTTGACTAGGATTAGCAACCCTAATAGCTTAGGGCTTGGCAACTATATGTATGCCATTATAATACTTGTAAACACAACTTTGAATGATATTTTGAATCAAAAGTCTCTTGTGAGAGTTTTTCTCTTTGGGTTCTTCCCATTCATATCAAGACCATCTTAGGGTTCTAGTCTTTACTTTAAGATCAAGCCTCTAAACCTTTAAGGATAGATTAATTCTCTTTCTAAAATGGGTCTTAGATTCTAACTCACATAAGGTTCTTTTAGAGATCAAATTGGTTGCATAAATAATCTCGTCCAAGTTGTTCTTGACTCTTAATTGGGTCGAAGGTATTATTGGAATGTATGCCCTCAAACTATGTATTTGATGTAAATTCGATGATGAAATAAATAAAGTATTATTCTAAAAAATGTTGGTGTTCTTTATATCAATTTGTTATTGTGCGATTTTGTTGAAAAAGACCCATTGTATTTAAATAAATGATTCATGTGAATAGATGTTATTCACAGTAAGGTATAGATCATGGATTACTTGACACATAAATTTAATTCTTAACCAGTTGATCAGAATGGGAATCTAGTCAAGACAAAAGTTATTATATTATAAATTTCAAATAGGGAATGACTTCCCTTTAGCCAGTGAGTAGTCTATTCACTTCATGGTATAAGCGTATTTGGAATATATAGAATTGGGCCCGTAGTAGTAATTTTTTAAAGTACTAAAATAAGATAAGCCTCGATTACTACAACTATAGCGTGGACTTCTACCCTACAGTTTGAGTATGGGTTGGTAGTCTGGCGCAACTAGAGGCATGTACTTTGATGTACTATAAGTGAGGTTCTACTCTAGAGCCAATACATTTATATGTTAGGTATGTGTGACCAGTTAATTAAGACAGATTAATACAAGAGAGTTTCTATACTCCTATTAGAGGTATCACCCCTTATGACTATCCAAATAGTTTATAGATCTAGGGTCTTGGGAAACATGACTTGAATGTTTGTTTAATGGTAACTCTCTAGTAAAGCAAAAACATTCTAGAAAGCTCATGAACTATTGGATTAGAAGTCTATTGATAGTATATGTCATATAAAGAGGTGTTAGTATACTATTTCCTTTCTAAATGAACGACGTTACGTAGAGGGATATTTTAATCACAATATTTGTAAGTCAGAGACATTGTTACGTGCAACATTATATTTTCTTATAGTGATAATAGAAAATATTTAAAATGCAGAATACAACTATTTTTATAGTAAGGGTATTTTGGTTATTTTAGTAGTCAATAACGATGTGTCTTTTGGTCTTTGAAATAGCCCATAAGTCCTATATAATTTTTAGGTTAAGGATAGTGTCTCAAAAAAAGAGGGTTTTATTTTATTCAAATAGTTTAATTTATTATTAGGTTAGAATAAAATAAAAAGTTCAGAGAGATTAAAATTAATTATCTGGTTTAGTTGATTAATTAATTATTCACAGCTTGAACCCATATTGAATAATTGGAAATAACCTGGGCCTAAACTAAAAAAAAAAAAAAAGATTTGAGAAATTATTTTGGTCCATTTGGTCAATTAATTATTTATTTATGAGCTTTAATTAGTTCAGGATTAAATAAATAATTCAAGGCTTGATTCAATAGCCTGGACCAAGAGTTAAAGGACTAAGCCTAATCCTAATTGGTCTAGAGCTTATCCTAATGATTAACAGAGACTTATGCATGAATTAGGAAACCCAGAGATTTACGTGATCTTCAGTGAGGTCTCCGGGATTGAGATATCCTAATAGGGTTTTTAGCTCTCTGTTGGTTGTTCTCTATTTTTTATTAACCCTGGAAAAAAATGTTGTCACTCGCTCTGTCTTTGTTTTTCTCTTGTCTTCTTTCAAAAGAAGAAAATCAAAGAAAAATACTCCTCTTGATTCTACTTTTTTGATAGCAGTTGATCAAAAGTTTTTTGAGACTAATCCTTCTCCTTCTAAGCTTTCATTGGCTAGTGTTAGGCAATGGCAATACACTATAAGAAAATAATACATTGGCTACAAAAAAAAATTTCTAACTAAAGTTTTGTCGCTAAAAGCACCCTTTAGCAAGGAAAATTTTCTTCAGCGACAAATTTTTTTTTGTCACTATTGATTAAGACCTTCGGCGATAAAATTTTTATTTCCTAACTAAAAGTGATACATCATCAATGACAAAAATTCATCGCTAATGATGCATCATCAGCGACGAAAATTTATTTCCTAACTAAATTTTCCTAACTAATAATGCATCATCAGTGATGAAAATTTATTTTCTAACTAAAAATATTAATTTTTATCACTATTAACTATGCTTTTAGTGATAAAATTCATATTTCCTAACTAATATATGTCTTTAAATTTTTTAAATACTTACAATATCACCTCAAAAATTTTGTAAATTAGTCTTTAAATTTTGTATAATTACAAAATGACCTTAAAAATTTGTAAATTGATCTGTGAATTTTAAAATATTTATAATATGACCATAAAAATTTTATAAATTGGCCCCTAAATTTTTAAATATATAAAGCATGATTCCAAATTTTACAAATTGCTCCTTAAATTTTGTAAAATTATAAAATGATAAAAAAAATTTATAAATTGGTCATTCAATTTTAGAATATTTAAAAATATAGTCCCAAAAATTTTACAAATTAGTCCCTAACTTTTTAAATATTTATAAATTCATTATATTTTGGGTCGATTTGTAGAAATTAAGCTAGATTATATGGCAAAACATGTCTGATTACTTTTAAATTTGGTCATAATACATTTTTTAACAAATTTAATAAATCTAATAGTTAGATTGCTAATTTGATATGTCTATCCTTATAAATGTGTTATGTTTTGAGTATTTTTATAATGATTATGCAAGATTATATGGTAAAATATATCCGATCACCTTCAAATTTGGTCATAATATATTTTTTTTAGTAATTTTAACAAATCTACTGATTGGATTATTAATTTGATATGTTTATCTTTGTAAATAGGTTAGGTTTCAAGCATTTTATAGAGATTATGCCAGATTAAGTAGCAAAACATATCTAATTACCTTTAAATTTGGTTCTAATACTTTTTTAATGATTTTATCAAATCTAAAAGTTGGATCATTAATTTGATATGCCTATCTTTCTAAACGTATTAGGTTTTCTGTATTTTTATAGAGATTATACTAGATTCTGCGCCAAAACATATTCGATTACCTTAAAATTTGGTCATAAATTTTTTTTTAAGCGATTTTATCAAATCTAATGGTTGGATCATTAATTTGATATGTCTATCTTTGTAAATGGGTTAGATTTCGAGCATTTTTTTAGAGATTATGCTAGATTAAGTGGCAA